>OY756424.1:4711305-5911305 GCA_963576905.1 Mystacides longicornis | reverse complement strand
ATGCAAGGAGAAAAACATCGCCTCCTGCGATTAATTTTGGAATGTACGGTGGAGGGAAGATGGTGAGTGAGGAGAAAGCAGTAGTTGTCCTGGCTGACTGTGCCGAGTGGGTGACCTGTTCGACATCACAAAACCGTGATAATTTTGCAGGATGATCGCCAATGACGATAGTGCACAAATAGAAGAAGAAAAAATCTATTCGAAAATGTCACTTGAAAAAATGTATACGTCGCAATCTTATTTTTATATTTCAATGCACAATTTTCTGAATTATATTGTTTTTTTTTTCATTTCAATTAGAAATTTTAAAAAATCTTCTAGATGGGTGCATATTCAATTATTGATTATGCAGGACTACATTTTTACATGATATCGTTCAAAAAATATGAGTAGGTATGATGTAAAAAATAAAGAAATGAAGTTGTGGATAAAGAACGCCATGGGTGGTCTTTCTACGGTTTTCATATCAAATTTTCGTGACTTTGTGTTATTCAATTCAAACATCCATAATAGTTCTCTAAACGAAAAATATGAAGCAAAATTGGAAGTGACGATAATTTCGCATTGCACTCATGCATACATCGATTCACATTATTTAGGGTCTCGGAATATTCTTTGGAAATCGACAAAGCCAAACGGCGGTTTTAATACAGCAGACGTCCCATTAAAAAAAATCCGTCGCCCAAGGTATATCTGATTAGAATCTGCATTTTTCGCATTGTTTTATTTGCGTCATATATCACTCGCACCAAAACATTGTGTTTGGCAAAGATAATAATAAAAAACGTGTTTTTTAACAATGAACCTAAACGATTCTAATGTTGGGATAAAAGTTTATTCTGTTTCGAAGATTTAAACCTTTACAAGGACAGTTTATAACAGACCTATGTCTCTACTCTAGTATATTTTATTTCTTACCAGCTTTTATCCAGCCATATTTTCGTAAAGCCTTTCATGTGACCAAATGTGGATATGTTCGATGCAAAAAGTATTCCTAGAGACGCAGGTTCGAATCGTATATAACGTTGAAATTCTTTTAGTATGTTTCATTATAATAACTAAAATATTTTTATTTATTATAAGGCGGGTCGACGAGTCAGCTAGTTACGTATACCTATAAAACGAAACTGAGTAAAGCAACAATGTATAATAATAAATTATATAATGCAAATAGCAAAGTTGCTTTTCGATAAAACGATCTCTACCATCCAACCGAAAAAAGTGTATTCTCAAGCGTAGGTCGCTACACAAGAAATAACCAAACAGACTAACAGTTACACAGTTTAAAACATTAATTCGAATCCTTTTTGATTTTTTTCCGAAGTGGAAGTCGCTTTTTTAAATTATTTATTGTCTCTAAGGGACTCTACTTGTTTCCTATCTGTTTCTCTTGTTTTCAAACTTTTCAAATTAGTTTTCTGACGTAGTATTTTATAAAGTTTCTATAGGAGATTTTTCTAATTCACCTAACCCAAGTTCTTGATATATGAGATAAATCTTATCCAGCATTTTCCTCTGTTCCCACTAGTGCAGGGGTAGGTAGCTTTTCAAAAAATAAGAAGAGCCAAATTGTCAAAGATTCTTATATATGTCTACCGATTCGGTAGCCTAGTTGTATAGCAGAGGGCTTGAAATCACGAGTTCCCGGTTGAATCAGAGGTCTTCTAAGTGTTTTTTACTTGAAATTTTACCCGGGGTTGGCCTGTCTATGATTGACTGGACCGGTTGACTGGAAAAATTGCCTTAGGCAATAGTGGATTTCATGTTTATATTATGAACTAGCTTTCCCGGTAGACGTTATCCTGTCTTTTACTACGAATATCGAATTCGTATATTATAAATTAAGTAATTCCTATTTAACGATGTTTTTTCGGCATGTTTCTGACAATCGCACCAACGATCAACATTTGACAGATGTCAAACACCAATTGGAATTCAATAACAGAAAAGTTATGTTGTCTGAAAAATTACAAAAAAGTTACCAATAATGCCATTCCTATTAATAAACTTCGCCATGTACTATGTACATTCATATGGAGGTACCTGTTATATCTCAAAAGACAACAGGACGCAGCAATCTTGCTAAGAAGATAATTTCATGCCGAAGCCATACAAAAAGTAAAGTAAGTAAGTACCTGTTATATTTCTAATGAAACTATTCACACACCACATAACCTCAAACGGGCAGGGCCTCTTGCGGGAGTGATATGTCTTGGGTCCTTAATTAGATTCTCGGAACACATGGGACCTTCTCGCCGAACCTATTTCAAAATCTGACAGTAATTCTTTGTCGGTTACTTCGAAGATATCCTAATATTCTCTTCCTTATATACAATAGAACAATCTTTCAGTTAAACAATGTCATTGAATCAATTTTTACGGTCCATTACTTACACGTGATTCTCTTTATAATATATGAAATATGATATTAAACTTAGTATGGAATATATTTCTCGCGACGCCAACGCCATCTTTGAAAAATTCTACAACAACAAAATTATTATTTACCTGACAACCATTGACATTATAAATATTGGTAAGTATACGCAGATGTTTGTTGGAATTTTGTTAGAGCTTTCAGAAATATTTTTTTTAACATTCAAACACATTTTAAACTAATTTTTGTATATAATATGTATTACATTTTTTTATATCAATTGTCTTAGTAAGGACTACAGAACAACATGCTAGTAATATTTATAACACAGTTTCACAATAGTTCCATTAAGGGACTATAGACATGTCCTTATAATAACCGTTACGAGCATTTGGTGTTCTTCTTCCTGAATATTTCTAGCTACGGTAATAGTTAACGTACATCTATCTATTGATGGGGAAACTGGGATGATTTCCGGTGTAAAGAGTTGTGTTATATCTTGATCTATATCCGATATTAGTTTCTTTATTTCATTTTTTATTAGAGACACCCACAGAACACTGAACAACACCAACATAAAAACACGGAATAACCAGTGCTCCAATATCAGACATCTCCCGCGAAGCAATAAAATAAGTAGTTATGCCCCTATTTTCCAAGTTCACGAGGAGACATCATCTTGTGGAAACCCAAATATTGAAAATTGCGTCAAAAAATTTAGAGATAAAACACTAATCAGTTTTTCGGAATATGGTTGGTTGGTTAAGTCCTGTTCTCTTAGGGCGATTGTGAAATTATATTGTATTAAACGTTAAATTGCAACCTGGTGATGCTTAGGACTCGATCGCCTTGGGTCCTTGGTCTGTAGGTCCTTGTTGATCTTTGGTGCTCGTTATCTCAAAAGTTCTCAATGTCCTAAAATGTCGCTCCTAGCCCCATTGCAAAATAATAACAGGTATGAAACAAGCTTTTTGAACTACCATGTTGATTCTCAAGACTTTTCTTCTTCGATAGCTGTACCCATAATGCAAATTGGTCCTTGGCCTTCTACAAGCTTTGCACCACCCTCCCATCTCTCACTGTAAGTTGAGCTTATGTCGTGAAAGGAAAAGCTTTCAGTACTTACGAAAGACAGCCTACAAAAACCACTATTTCCTTCATATTTTAATTTATTATAACTTCAAATTATTTCAATATATTTTAACGCTTGTAACGAAATTTAATGCTTTCGGGCCGCTCCACTGTCTCTGCTGTGTGCCAATTATTATTCTTTGTATAATAGAAGCAGTATAATTTAATATTGTTATATCCTGCGCGTTATAAAACATTCTTAATTGTCCTGTTTATTTCTTTCCTCTAGAAATCAGCGGGTTCCAATAAAATTTATTCTCTCGTTAAAATTGTTATGTCTGTAAATCAATTTCGTACTGGTACCGGCTGTTATCATAATACTACATACACAATGGCACCGCGTAATTATAATTGAGGCAGTTTTTAATTGCGGGCCCTTGAGTGGTCCATATACAGAGATTCATCTTCACTGCATGGTCCCCTTCACCTTTATAGGTCCAATCTATCTATATCTATAAAACACTGGAACGATTTTTATATGTTAAGCAAACTGCGCAATTTTCTAGAGTAAATAATTGACTCCGTTATTGTTAACACTCTTTTTACAACCGTAATATTACGTTTGCAATACTACGGTACCGATATCCTAGGTTATCAGAGCTTAAAGTCATCTAAAGTGCCGAGTTTTTAATCAAATCTAACTACAAGATTTTGATGATCTGCAGTTGGTGTATTTAACATACAGTCAAACAGATTAACCAAAAACCCTACCTAATAACTTACTGTCTTTAAATATCGGTGGTGCTGCATCACCCAAGATTGGGTGCAAGCCAATAATTAATAGAATTAAATATCGGTGGTTGGTAGCCCAGTGCTATCAGTCGGTAGTTTTCATACGTATCGAAAGTAGTGGGTTCAAGTCCCTGTACCGACCATTCCAACTTTCACGACACAAGCCTTTTCTTAGTTTGAAATGTGTCAAAAGTGTATTTGTGTTCATTATTAACCTAGATTCTTTAAAAAATTTTAACTCAATTTATTAACAGACGTCGATAGCCTTCTGAATAAGAAGTCCGGGGTTCGACTCGGACGTGTCAGAAGTTTCACAAAATTGATCGGACAGAAAATAAATGTCACAATGGAATTGTGAACAATAATTTTTTGTCGGTTTCATACTACTCAACTTCGTTAAAGCCTAGTTTTCCTTGCACGTACATTTCCTCTGGAGTCATATTCGTGTGCAGCAAACATAATAATTATTATAGTGTTTGGTGTTGATAATAATAACGCAGTCCTATTCGGGTTCACTCAACTTGACAATTCACATAACACTTAAACGTCTCAAAGTGCTGTGCAAATAAGAACACCCGTTGAGTTTGACGTGTCTTGTAATTGAGAATTCCCAAGGCAATATCCAATTCCACTCCAGACGATCTCTATGTAATATCACTTACTCGTACCAACAATCACTCGTACCAATCGACTTATTTCGGCCGTTTCACCGTATGTGTTCACCGTTCATTTCCGTCCCGTGACCTTATAGATAGGTAAAACCTAACCTTATGTGAGCGCCTTATTTTCAAAACAAAGTTTCTAGTACTTCTGTGCAAGAAGTGCATTCTTTACTGTTCTATGGGCTCCGATAGACAATTAAAGGCTGACTTCATTTGAAGTGTTCCTGATGGGCGTACTTACAATAGTGATGGGTAAACATATCACTTTGGAGGGACCCGAACTGCAGTGACCCGAATCAACGATCCGGGTCACGGGACTATTTCGATTAAGCTATAGATCAGAAGTAAAAAAAATATTTGAAAAAATTTTGATATACCTATAAATAATATTATTTTAGTCTACCTATCCAATTGTGTGTGTTGCTCTTAATTCTAAACTTTTTTCTAATCTATTTTAATTTCATTGTTGATTTCCTATTCTTTTTGATATATATTTTTTCTTTAATTCTGATTCTTTTTTTTAAAATCTAGTTGGGTCATGATATTTTTACGTGTGGGGTCATTTGTTTATTTTGAAATCTTATATTTTTCATTTGTTGAGTCCGCTATTCGGTTATATAATCTACACCCTGGAGATTTTATGTATATAAGTCACAAGGATCGTTTTTTTTTTTAATTTTTTTTATTTTCATCTAGCCACCAATGAGAGAAAGTAAAACTTTACTAAAATCTAAGAAATTAAGTTACATTACTTGTTACCCCTATATTCGAGCATGGCAAGCAAAAATGTTAGTATTTACATTAACGAAGAAAAGAAAAACGCCTGTTGCGCATCCCATAAATATCTCCATATAAAATAAAGATTCCCAATTAAATAAAATGTTCCGGCGTTAGCTTAAAACGATAGAAAATAATTCGATCGACTCTTTCAGATCAGAATTGGAACGAAGCCCAGATTCAGTCGATATTAAATAGTTTGCAGCCAAACATGAGTCATTCATTATCTGCACTCGATATTGAATGATTCATTTTTCGTTTTATTGGGTCATAATAAAATTTTAACAAAATTATTTGATTATGTTTGTTTAAAATAACTTTCAATTTTTTTTTTTTTTAACAATAACTTTATACTTTGTACTGTTCTAGCTTTCAATGGCAGAAATCGAATCACAACAGGCTTATTACGAATTTAATTCTTCTACTGGTGTTTAACGGCTCGTTTAGTATAATCATTCAATCAACGTTCGCTGAAACATCCACGAAAAGAGCTAGTTTTTATGATCAATGCACGTCTAGAATGTGCGTTTAGCAATTCTGTTCCATTGAACAGGACTATTAACCGTTGCGCTAAGGTCTAAGGGTTTCAAAAAGGTAGTCTCTAGAATTATGTATCAGATAAGGTGATAACCCGCCTTTAATTATTGGCAGAAAATATCAAATTCGTGTTATTTTTTAGTAAATCTTTCCTGAAATAGAGAGTGGTCATATCTACAGTTACCTCTTAATAAATCTTTGTTGTTTCTTGACTTCATTCTGTTGACTTGTTTCACAACGTTGTGAACTTCTAGAACAGCATAAAATTCAGATTGTTGAATGTGCTACGTTTGTTGAGAAGTTCTCATTAAAAATTTGGAAGATCCGAACGCTACAAGATTAGTATTTACTTTAGAAAGCAACCTACTGACGACAGCAAAACAGTAAAAGACGAATGTTTGCTCAAGAACTGAGAAAGTCTTACGTGTGCGTATTTATGTATACAAAATTTTACATTCGTATGTTTATAATATGTAGACACAAGTTTTCTAGAAAAATAGTACTTACATGTATTTGTTTTCCATTGTCGCAGGTATGTTTTTATACATCTTCCTAGAACAATTTGAGTCGACTTTTTCCCATCTAAGGTAAGTTAATTAAATATAAGTGTTGCAACATGTTTTTATTTGTATAGCCTTCCGGTTTCCTTGTGTTTGGTTAGGTTTTCAGATTTTACGACGCTTTCTAAGTAAAAAGCGTTTTATAGCTCTGTCACAGAATGAATTTTAAGAGATGCCTAGTGTTCTCCTCTGATTAAGTGACTTCATAGTTAGACACATGTTTATAAAAAACTTGACCATTTTGCTGTCAAGTCCCTGACCTATACTGGTCTCCTTTAAAACGTCAAACCAGAAAAGGCTATAAATGAACTCGGAACATATTGATGGAATTACATTCTGTTTTGTATAAACTGCAGAATTGTACGCTTTGAAGCTTAGTGATACTTATTGTATAGTCGTATACGGAGTTGTAAAATGACATAAGTCCGAGCAGAAGATGTGATTAAACAAAATCAATAAAATCAAAACTCCCTTTGAACTCCACTCAGGAGCATAGGCAGGCAACAATAGCAATGCTTTTGTGGTTAAACAATCTGATTGATTTTTTTAGGGTTAGCCAAGAAGGAGAAATTATAGTGTTCGTAGTTCATTATTTTTTTATCGTGTTTACAAAACAGGTTAAAAAAGTTAAACCCCAATGTTTCCCACATTAACAGACACAGTATGATCACATTATCATAATCGCACGGGAATCCTATGAATAAGAACGTCCACAAGCTACCTGGAAAGCAAAATAAATTGAAAGGAAACCTCGAAAAGAACAGCTAACTGAAAAATGACCTGAGATCGTAAGGTCTGGCGGCTGCGTAATAGAAAGGTCCCAGATAAATTAGAAAAGGGTCTGGAGTTGTTAAAAACATAATATATTATAATATCTCACAACACTCCCTGGCTGATCGACTAACGCCACCTAACCAAACGACGCAAAACCCGCTGGCAACATAATAATCTGGCATTAATGTGTTATTGTGTGTTTTATAAGAAGGGGCGCGTTAGTTCTGTTGTTTGATATGGACGAATAATACACATAACAAAACTCCGGTGTTGTAAAAGTAAAATTGTGCGGTAAATTTCAATTGAGGGTTCCTATATTTATGAAAACAAGAATTTTACGTACCTGTAGCCATATTTAATTCCTTGAACATAAAATCAAAAGAAGCTCAACACAAATTCATCCAAAATAACTTATCAATAAATAAAATTATGCATTAACGCATTATCGCCTAATATAATCGTACAACCGTTAAAACGGGCGTCAAATTCCGTCTCTTGATAATGGGTAAGTCCTAGTTTAGTTATATTGTTATTATTCGTCTTGGATAGGCACCCACATTAAATAATTCTCGTCAGCTTATTCCGTTCTCCCCAGCAGTCGTCTTGAATTTCGGTTAATCCTCACTCTAGCGCCCGTAACGTTTTCTTTCATGTTATACCAGCAGATAGACGTAATATTTTATTCAATATATTGTAAAATGGGCTTATAAATCCCCGGGGTCTACCGTATCAGTTCCCTTGTTGTTCCGTATTGCTCTTTGTTGTGAGATTTGTGGAAAAAAACCGATCCTTTTTGTACAACTTATATTTTACATACAGGCGTAGTTTCATGCAATGGTTTCATTGAAAGGCGGACCCGCAAAAGTTTTCTTAACCGTTTTACTTAGTTCGTGCATTTTTTTTTCAGTGGGCTCCTTGTACATTGCGGTATAGAAGCCACGCTTAATGACCCTACACGTACGTTGTACAGCTTACACTGTCTCTTTCGCGCTTTCATTATTTTACTACCGGCAGTGATATAATATCAGTAATATCTTACTTACTTACTTAATCCACGTTCGCTCCCAGTGTGGAGCATGTGGACGCCACGAAGTTCCTCCAAGCCTCTCTATCTTGCGCCAGTTGCACAGCTTCATCCCAGCTTAGTCCAGCATCTTGTAGAATCGCAGTGAATGCCCGCTTGATTGTTAATTTCGGCCTGCCTCGCCTTCTTGTCCCATCCGGATTGTAGAAAAGACTTGCATATTCAAGTCTCTCGGGGGACATGCGGAGAACATGGCCAAGCCAACTCAATCTGCGATTCTGGATCACTGAGGTGATTGGCTGTTGTGCTGTTCTGGCGCGTACGGTCTCATTTGAGACATAGTGGTACCACCTTATCCCCAAAATCTGTCGCAAAAATCTGTTCTCAACACTGAGAATTTTCCTCTGTTGAGCCTTCGTCAGATGCCAGGATTCACAACCATATAACAACACTGGCATAATGCATGCGTTAAACAGGCGACACTTAGTAATCAGTAATATCACCCTTCAATTATTGAATAAATATTAATTAAATCAAATCCAAACTTCCTTTACACCCCACATAGGGACATGGGGAGGAAACAAGAGCTCTCCATTACTCGCTCGATCTTGCACAATGTTTGTGAACTCCTCTCACACCATGTCCAGATCCCTCAGCTGTGATTCAAAAGAGTAGAACATGGTATGAGAGGGTCTTCCTCGTCTTCGTATTCGTCACTTTCTTCTCAATATTACCGTATATGATCAATTATCAGCACGTCAAAACAATAAATAAGATATACATAGAATTCTTCGTACTTGTTTCAAGAAAACTGCGTTCGTAATGATACGTCGCTTTTCTTTTCTAGGAAATCATAGCATTGCGCGTATATGTATAATATGAAACTTGGAAAGATGATGATGATAATAATAATACGTTTTTGTTTCCTCCGAAGACTTTGAAATATTAGGAAGTAAACATACCGTCATGTGACTTCGCAAGTTTTCACAGGATGTACCTTTCTGATCCCTCATTTTATACATATGTTCCAATAATATTATAACACAATATAACTCTTATGTTGATTCATTGATACTTTATACACATAATTCTGGTTATATTCAATAAGATACAGAATGAGAAAAGGTGTAATATAACATCAAACCTGAGTAATCTTTATCATATAACCGTTTGCAACTCATTCTTAACATTTAATAAAAATATTCCCTTGCCATTATTTATTTTTACGGAATTTTGTATTTATAACACTGTGCTGCAGTTCATTTCCGAGTTAGAGTGATATTTTATTCACAAAAGTGTTTAAAAAATGTTAATGATACAAATATCCATTTCCATCAATCTCCTTGGCAGGTTTTCATGAGTTTAAGTAATTAACATTCGCATCATTTAGCTCATTTTTATTCGATGATATACCGCATGAATAATTCTAGCAAAACAACAAAAAAGCATTCAATCAAAAGATTGCACAATATTGACACATTCGATAAGAAGGAACATTTTGTTTTTATTCCCTATTTTGCCGTCGTTTAAAAACATCCTGCGCTTGTCTTAATATTTTGAAACCAGAATTAGCTTAATCGATCCAGCCGATCTTGAGTTTTACCGACACACACGATTAGGTTATCTTTTTTATATGTATACAAGATGTCCCGTCGAACTTCGTCCCTCCTCTGAACCCATGATTATTTTTTATTTATTACCTAAATTGCATTCAGTTTATTGAGTATTCAACAGATAGTACATACCTACCTATATCTTTCTCTCAATATAAAAGAAACCTTAACATAATACCTGCTTAGAAAACGAACGACAATTTTATGACGTTTTAGAAAAAACACAAACGATTCTTAGGTCTTATGTACGCTCTTTAGAAATAAAATCACCCTTTTTACGAACGTAGTTGTTTTACACGATCGTGTTTTGACATAAAAGTTGAAATGGGAGCAAAAAACGCAAAAACTAAAAACATTAATTAAAACAGAAATATAGTATCTAGAAAGCCCCTGTTTTCATCTAAACCATCCTTGGGTAACCCTCGACATCTCCAATTTTTTTCATCGAAATCCGTCCAGTAATAAAGGAGGAGTTAGGTAACAAAGAAAACGGCTAGATTTTTATAGAGTAAGATAATACTATTACACCGTGTAGACTTCTATGTAATTACAATCAACCTGCTCAAGTTACCATGCAGCTAGCTCTACTGCGTTCGCTTTTTATCACTCTTTATTCTCCTTGAGCGGTTACACTTTTTTCCCTGACATATAGCCCCAATAGAAGAACTTATTCGTAACGCTGACGCTGCAAATTTACACTATCGGTATTTTAAACGAGCGCCAGGGTGGAATAAGTCCTCCACAGTTTAGTGTCTGATCCCACTCCAAGATGCCGCTTGACACCGATTGAAATCTATTTTGTAAGACGGAAATCCTCATATTTTTTTCCACGAGTTCCATTTTCTTTATATTACTCACGAAGTTTTTAATTTCATTTTGTAGAAAAAAAAATTGTTTTCAAATTATTACTCGACGGTAGGTTTATAATTTTTTAAATATTACATAAATATATTTCCACGTCTTTTTTTTCTTCTTTCTAACTCATTTGGTCTAATCGCTAACAAAGGCCTACCTTCCCTTAATATGGGCGTAGTTAGAAAGTACCACGCTGTCCAAGTGGGTTGGCGTGAGTTTACTATAGGTTTTCCTTTGTTTTGTTTATATCCGATAAATGTGATAGGTTTATAACGCCGATACTTCGCCAGAGCCTAGTTAGTTTTCTAGCAGAGGATACCACGAGCAGTTGAGGTCTAATTTAATTTAATATCAAGCCCCCTCTTTAACATTCGCAGCCGTTGTTAAACGTTATTCGAAACAGATTTTCTACTGATACAACTAATAAATTTATTGGAATAGATTTTCGCCGTTTTAAAATGTCCTGCGTATTTGTATTGCTAACTGATTCTGCCTTTCTCAATTCGTCACGCCAAGATTACGTTGTCTCTTTCCCGCTTTCATTATTTTACTCCCATTGAAAGAGATAAATAATGCTCTGTACTTGTCGCAAAGAATACGGCGTTCGAAGTGTTACGGCGGATTTCTTTTCGAGGCATACCAACCATTTAAAGTGGCTAGCTTTAGCTTTCACATCATTGGTTCATCGTCCTCTTCCTCTGTCTATTGTTTTGGCATCCTTACAACGCGCAAGGTCTACCCTTATTTTATTCATCAAACTAAGAATAACTTGTCAGTGGTGCCATCATTGAAGTACAATAAATGTTGCCATTGCTTGTTGCAAGTTATGTATGATGTTTTTTTTATGCCATTTTGTATGAAATATTTTTGTATTTTGATTATAAATTAATTTCTTGCATCGAAATTTGAAATATTATGCAATATATCATGTCTAGCTGTAAGTTGATTTTTGTATCTTAAAATTGTTATAGGTCTTATTAAGACCGTAAACTTAATAAATAAATAAATAACGGTGAAATGTTTTTTTTATATTTATCGCGGACCCAAGACAACACGGACTTTGTGTTTTGTAAAAATGGAGAGGTCGGTTTATTTCGAAACCTCCCAGCGTTTTCTATTTTTATATGTGGGTATAAAAATTATTATTAGTATTAGTTTTTTGAAGAGTCCCATGAAACCAAACGACACCGATGTGGAATGTTATCTCCGTAATATGATATGAAGCTGATTTACTCTCTGCAACGTAATCTCATTACCAAAAAGAAGGCAGCAAAATGTGTGTGGGTGTACCACGTAACAGTATCGACAACCTTTTTTTTTTTCATTCTCTTCTAAATATTCATGAAAGCCGTTCCGTGTCTAAAGAAATTATTGGAATCTCTGTACCTACTTCAAAATGTCAATTTTTTGTACAATCAAGCCATGTTTTGTGATAATTTTACAGTGTGTTTTTCGACACTTGATCAAACGAAGTGTACGAATAAAAAACAAAAAAATACACATTGTATAGAAATCAATCCTAGATAATAATTAAGTATAGAACCAACAATTTATAAAAGATTGATTCCTAAGTGTTCCATTTAAATATTCATCATTTGAGCTGTCTATTTAACGGCCATTTTGTTGAACACATTGATGCATTATTAGTAGAGGTACGTAATTTTCGCAAATAAAAAATTGTAATATCGCATTTAAAAATATATAAAAGCGAAATTTCGCATTTATTCGCATAAAACATAAAATGTCTATAATAAAACACCTTTGAGTATTTTAAATATTTAATAAAATGTTAACAATTGTAGAAAACCTTTATAAAATATCATCATGTAATAAAATTTACGCTTTCAATTATTAATAATGTATTAATATACATTTTAGTTACATCGGCGACTTCTACCAACTGATTTTTCAGTTTCAATTATTTTCACAAGGATAAAGCGTTCGTTTTGACGAGTTACTTGATCGTTTACCTTTAAAATATAATAATTATCGACATTTCACTGAAATTTACTAAAAATTAAAACATCGCATTTATGGAATATATTGACAAATTTCGCATTTATCGCATCTATTTCGTAAATATGAAATTTACGTACCTACCCCTAATTATTAGGCTTTATAACCAACTGCGATGGTATTTAGTGGGCCAGCATTAGACTATTATGAACGGAAGCCTTTGAAAGTAAGCTAGTTTCTTCCAATCAATCAATCATTATTTGGCAATAAAATTTGGAAATTTAAGTAAAAACATCGACTTCTCTTTGATATACGGATAATTATCGAAACAAACGTTCGCAAAACTAGAACGTTCTGTACTTTTTGTTATTTCTCAATATTAATGTTCATCTTTTGTACTTTTTTCCGAAGAACATATTAATATCGTAAATCCATAAGCCTATACGTATATTATTTCGTTTCAATATTAAACGATGGAACGTCTGATGTTTTATTGAATTCATTTATACCTATACAAGGGAAATGTTCCATACAAACATATCGGGATATTTTTTTTTCTCTATGTCGCTTCAGCGAGTTCATTTCCGTCTGCGACATCAAATGAACTGCATATTTGTGAAAATTGGAATATTTTTTTTTACGAACGTTAATACCCACTCTTGCCTGTGGTGCAGACTCCTCGATGTCGAACATATTAATATTCTTACCGATATGTAGATAGCCTTGTGGCTTAGTAGATTGGAACTAAAACAACTAATATACATAGAATGAATTTAGATTCAATACCAACTCATTTTGTTCATATGACCATTCATGTTGGATAGCTTATAATTCCAATTAAAAAAAAACATTAAAAAAATGGATTTACCGAATGTCCAAACTGATTTGTAAAATATCTTGTTCGAGTAGTTTAAGAAATCAGAAGACTGTTGTTGTTAACAGTTTATCGCCAGTAAACACGAAAAATCAACCAATAATCCAACCAAATCCAAATTAAAATGGCATAATAATAATAATTGATCTTGGACAATTCTCACACTACTGGCGTCATCAAATTGCAGCCGTATTATTAAAAAATAAGTTATATAATAATTACTACATCAATCTTGGTCAAATAACCCAACAAATTATACGTTTTTTTAGTGTGTAAAAGGTTCGTTAAAACAATATTTTGTCACGGTAACAATTTTATATCAATTGCCTTCAATACACCAGCGTTTAGAAACAATATATCACCAATTTACTAAACGTAGCGTTATTTCTAATGCACACGACACCTAATACAATCAATGTTAATGTATTTTTATTTACCTGTTACAAAGTATTTTTTGTTAATCTATCTATACTAATATATTAAGCTAAAACCTTTTTATGTTTGTTTGAACGATATGATCTCAGAAAATATACAAAGATTGTACACATACAGGCGAGTATACACACTTAAAAACAACATTAACAAAAAAATAATAGATCAAAATGAAAAATATTTTTTTTGCATTTGATATTCTTTTCCTAAGCTTAAGGCTATTTAAAATTAAAATTGTCTCGTAGAAACATTATTTATAACTTCGTTACGAAGAAAAACCTAGTTCACTTTTTATATCTATAATATAAAAGAAATTGGGTTAGTCCGAACAAGTATAACTCGAGATCGGCTGAACAGCTTTTTATGATGCTTGGTTTATTGGATTTTTCTCCACTCCAGATAACAGAATAATTAGTAAGGTTCGAAAAGTTGATAGCAAATAATATAAAATATAATATTTATTTATTTATTAATTTGTTAAATCATACACGGCCAATACGGCCATAGGTCATAAATATTATATTACATATAAAATATAAGAAGCAAAAAGAAAACACATAAAAAAGGCTAAATCAACATACACACAATAAGAACCAAAGAAAAGTCAACCATACAATTAGTCGTTTCAAAACAGTTGTTGATGCAGACAGAAATTATACAACAGCAGGTACGAAATTTTTTTTCAATTGAAACAACAAAAGCAGAAGAAGCCAAAAGTTGACTCAAAGTCAAACAATTCCCAAAAGTCAGTAAAAATAATAGCAAAAATAAAAAATATAAGTCATAGATAATATTGTCAACCATTAACCCAAACCACAAACGCACACACACCAGTAACCATAAGAGCCCAACAATACAAAATGTGAACTATCATATCAAAAGAATTTACAATGCAGAATAATCTCAGTACATGTTCAGATTAAAGTGGTGGGAGATTGAGCGCTTAAATGATACAAAGGAATCACCAAATATATCCGCACAAAAAGCATAGTCATTACCCAATTTATGGAGTCTTCGTATCGTGGCGTTATACAAATAATTAGTATGGAACGGATTTGATGACAACAACGCCATATGTGAAAAATTCTATAACAACACAGCCATTGAGTTTCAAAACATTGGTATGCAGATTTTTAATAGAATTTCTTTCGATCCTTCAGAAATAATTTTGTAACATTCAAACATATTTTAAACGTATTTTTGTATAAATCATAAAGTCTTCAACATTCAATATTCATAGTAAGGACCACAGGACAATGTCTGTCTATAGCTATAGCTAGTAAATACAAATGGATTAAAAGCTAGTATGTAACAATTATTATTGCGGCAGGTTGTGTAATCAGCTCATAAAAGATTTAATGTTTTACCAACACGTTATTTAAGGAAGTTTTCTAATTATTTAATCTAACGAGGTTTTAAATATTGATATTATTTCACAATAACGATTATAGTTATTTTTTTAAAAAAAACTTACGATGGACGGTATATTCCATCGTTATAATTTCTGACGGAAATTGCGAAATATTCGTATTCATTTTTATCTAGCGGAAAATAGGTTTTACCTTCAACCAAAGAAGGATCGGTTTCGTTTACATGAAAACACATTTCAATTATTGACTTTAAAGCAAATTGGATATGTCTCACTGAGATTTCTTAAAAACGATTTGTTTGTTCATTGTCATTCTTCATTTTTGATGTAATTTTGTGAGTCGTTGTTTTTCAACTGTGACATCTGCTACCTTTTTTTTAATTGCTCGTATTATTCCCCTCATTTCACATTGTTATGCTGTGCTAAAATCCTCAATTATTGATTTTTTTGTATGTCTATTCCAACTGTCGATTTGTTAAAGAGAAATTATTTCTCGAGACAGATCGGCAGTATCAAGCCAAGATACGTGAGATTTGTATGGCCAGGTCTACATTTTAAACGGTTTTTCAAACTTTGACGACAAAAAACACCAACTTAGAGGCTTCGCAGCATATATGTTCCATATATGGATTTACTCAGAATTCGGAGGAGAACATTTAGTGTGTCTGTGTGTGTCTGTGTGTGTGTGTGTCCGTCCCCCCCTTATAACTTTTGATTCGCTTGATGCACAGATCCTAAAATTTCAGAAAATATTTAATACTTTAAGTCTACAAAACTTGTATACTCAGAATTTTTAAATTTTCTTTCAGTCAGGGGTAATCAACCTTTGAATTTTTACTTAATTTTTGCATATATCTCGAAAACTATAAAAGCTAGAACCCTAAAAATGTGTATGTATATAGAAAAATACAATTTCTCAAATTTTATTTAATGAAAAAGTTTCAGGGTTTCTCAAACTTTTTTTATATAGAAAAATATTTTTTTATGACAAATTTATTAGTTTCAGTGCCTATATTTCAGAAATTTATAAAAATATCGAAAAACGCCGAAACACCCCAACTAGATAATTAATTTTTCTATAAAAAATGTTTACATTATATCAGTACATCTCAAACTTTTCTTAACAATTTTTGTAAAAATTTAATTTATTGACATCGTTTCATACAATAAACATACCGACTTAGTCCATCGACAGTTGGATCTCATGTTTACATGCAACTAGTTATTAAGAAATTCATTGTTTATTTCAATTTTTAAATTGTTGTTATTAGTCTTTTATAAAGGCGCAGTAACGTTGTGCCGTATGCATGTACATAAATAATTTAACCGATTTTCATTAAAAGTTTTAAAAGGTATACGATAGGCTGATAGTCGAAATTCCATAAAGAAAAAAGATTCGGATGCAATAGTTAAAAGTTGATCAGAAAATGCAGTTTTTTTAACCTTGCTTGAGGCAGGAGGGATTATGGATATTAAAATTATATTAAAATAAACGCATTTGTACTAGTTGCATCTACTGTTACAATTGATCCGTCCGTACATGAAACTACTACTGTGGTTTGTTCCATTTAAAAATCGAACATTAGTTAGGAATTCTTAGAGTTTTAAGTTGTAATATATTCGTTAAGATCTAGTCCTAAAAAAGGTCACAAGAATCTAGACATAATTAGAACGTTGTGCACCAACAAATCCAAAAGGCAATAAAGATGAGACATTTACAAAAATGGATATAGTCATATCCTGGCGCCAAATACATGACAGCAGTCGCAGTATTTAAATTTGGTTGCTCTCTTGTTCTCAATAATTTCCAACTTTTATCTCTATATTTCATTAATAATTACTAAATATCTACTTGTTGCATACATGAGATTTTTCAACATGTTGAGAATTCTCATGATTAGGAGTTTCGGACACTTAAACAATACCACCTAATGGCGAACGTTGTTAACGTAAAGTGAGCCACTAAGCCAGCCTTCGAAATAACAGTAGAAGACGGTCGTAAGCCCGTAGTGGTTTGTTCCATTTTAAAGTCGAACATCAGTTATGAATTCTTAGAGTTTTTAGTTGTAATATATTCGATGAAACTACTACATTTCGTGGATACAACTACGTATTTGCAACATTCCGTAGTAAATTTAACACAGTATTGAAAACCACTGAATGTTTCGAAACGTAAATACAGTTACTGAGAATGAACGTCGGTCAAAGCGTTTGGGAACATATTGATATGTTTTTAGTGGGTAGTTTCCGTATTCTGTTTTATGTCGTGTAGTATAGTGTCTGCGATGAAGTTGTATTTCGTGTACTATACGGTATAGTTTCAGAATCTAGTACCTAGACTATTCTGTCGCAGTAACCTGCTCCTACATAGTGAACACATTATTGCCTATCCTGTCCCGCAACCTGCTCGCAGAATTGCAGGTTAAATACAACAATACGACGTTTGTTCATTCAATAGTTGCTCCAAACAATACATTGTTGATAGGTTTAACCAAGTGTTGACTAACACTTAAATATGTTTTTTTTTTATATACCTATAAATAGAAAAAAAATCCTGCAACAAATTGTAGAGTTTGCCATTAGTTAACCATAAATAGACTCTCCGTAAAATAATGCTCAAAGCAGACCGAGTCTAAATTTTTGCATGAAAAAATATTGGTTGGACATGTACGACGATGTTCTTAAATTTTATTGAATTGTATTTCGATAAATAATATTCGAAGTCTGCGAAGTTTGTTGTGGGTATGAGAGAGTAAGCTGTACTATTCAAGCCACAGCACAGGTCTATCTATCTAATCGCTACAGTCGAAGTTTCTATTATGGATGTTAATGGTTTATTTTGGGCGTCCCGTGATAGCTATTTCATTAAAGTTGAATGAGATGGCAAGCGTGTCTTGTTTCTTCCTCGGATTCCATTTTCATTAGTGGAACTACATGTCAGTCATATAGCAAAACTTCGGAGATGTCTTTGTAAATCAAATCATATTTCTATGGCGTGGAAATCCCGTGGGATAGCTTTTCCATTTTCTTATTTTCTATTTTTTTCTTACCTATGTTTTTTATTCAATAAGAACTCTATTAATACTAAAATAATAAACGCTTTCTTGTTCAAAGTTGTTAGTTTAGTCATCGGAACTTTTAACTTTAGCAAACGTTTCTCGTCCAATCTGGATCAACTTCACAACATTGGTGTGAAATTGCAAAGGTTCATCAATTTAAATAGTAAATGTATCCAACAGAATATCAAATCCAAGACAAGCAGTGGTCGCTTAGTAAAGTTAAATCTCGCGTTTTCAACCTACACCAAATTCTGGAGTCAGAATTTTCAAAGATTATTCTTCTCTGATCTAGTGACCTTTACATCCAGTCTTGTTAACCACTCTTTCTCTCCAGGCACATAGCAGTCCTTTTAAGTTCCTCATTGGAAGAACAGGTCAATGACATGTTCAAATACGCCTCTTGAACGTATTCTTGTCTCGTTTGTCTCCGATTCAATGATGGCAAATATTGTTCTATGTATATTGTGATGTACTCAAGTGAAACTGCTTTCAATATTCCTTTATTGTTATACTTAACGTTTTTCTTTTCAAGGGATTGACCAGTACTGAGAGCTTAGCGTGGTCAGCATTCAGCATTTTGTTCAGAGTCTATCTTCTGACGTTGCCAGCCTATTGCCTATCAATATGTTTATCGCCTTTTTTTGTTAAGCATCTACCCTTATCGTCTCCCCATGTTTTTTGAGTCGCAAACCAACTACTTGAATTTTGCGATCTATAGATCACTGAAATGATTTTGAACTTATCTATTGATTGCTATAAAGTTAAGTGTCATGGTTTCTAAACCATAAACGATTTATGGGAGTACACATATCCAGGGTGATTCGGGTAGATAATTTATTATTCCCTATATCTCCCCCTCATGCAAAATCAAATTGGATTTTTATACTCCAACCTACTCCGAGATTCCAGCCATATTATTAAATTGGATTAGCCCTACGTTAACTTGTGGACGTTAAATATTTATTTACCGAAATCGGTCGCCATTCGATGGGTCTGTTAAATTTCATATCAAATATTAAAATCTATTTCGTCGTTACTCGTTATGGGATAATACAAACCGTAAAGTATTACGGTGACCCACACGTTTGACATCTAGTTACACCATTAAACCGAAGATTATCCAGAGTAAATATTATTACAAGGTTCTCTTCTCTATGGTTCCACATCGACACGTGCTCGGTCTATCATTGTTTATTATGTGTGCTCCATCTCTGTGTTTGTCTTTCCCTAATTCCCTTCTGTCTATATTCCTTTTCTTTTCATCTGGAAACATTGGACTCCGCAAAATAACTAAACATCAGACCTATACCAATTTCGTTTCGAAATTTCAGACAACACGAAATGTAGGTATTTTGTTTTATTTCACTTTTTATTTATTTACACATAGATGCAACAAAGGACATTTACTTAATTTGTTAGAATATGTAGAGATAGAAAAACATAACAATACAAACCTTCTTAATATGATTATACCCCCGCTTCGATCTTCACTTACTTCTCTATTCACAAAACCAAAATCTACAACATGAAAGAACCTCTCCTTCGTCCCAATACTTCCACCAGTCCTCATCCACATTTTTATAAATAATAACAACTTTCTTGTGTCTATGACTTTCATAATAATTATTTTGTCTATATATCCAACTTTCTTTTATCTATGAATTCATAATTATAATAATTTTCTTTTATCTATGACTTTTTAACAATTATAAATTTAACATTCTTATGTCTATGACATTCTTGATAATAATTTTATTTTATCTATGTATCCAAATTTCTCAATAATAATCAGAATCTGTGTATCCTACTTTATTTTTGTCTATAATTTTCTTAAAATAATCATTTTATTTGTATTTGTATCCAACATTCAGTTGTCTATGACATAATATGAATGAAAAAACACTTGTCTTATACTACACAAATTATTTATTGCAGAGACGCGTTTCGTCCTGTTAGAACATTTTCGATCTGATTTAAAAATATTTTTACAATGATCAACCAAGTTAAAATTTTAAAGATATTATTGTTAACATATGTGGCTTACTGAATGAGAGGGATGTATAGTTAAATGTGTAAGATAAGGATGGGTATACGGTGGACACTGTTGGAGCAGGATAGATCTATTTTAATTGTGTGTTTGTAAGGGATGGAGATTCCATATTTTTATTTCAGATTCAAAGAACATGTAAGGTCTTGGAAAAATAAAAAAAACTGACTCTCAATTTGCAAAACATCTTATTGAGAATGAGCACATAATAAACGAAAACAATGCAATTGAGAGTCAGTTTTTTTATTTTTCCAAGACCTTACATGTTCTTTGAATGTGCAACTGTGTTTAATTTTAATCATCAAAATGAACTTTCACTATGTGAAAACACAAACCTTACAAAAAGTACGAAATATATTGTTGATCTAGCCAGAAATAGAACCATATAAAGTGTTTTTTTTTATTGAATGAAGCTTTTTAACATTCTATTAATCTTCTGCCCTCTGGTTTTGCTCTTTAAATTCATTTTTTATGAGATCAATTTTACTGCCCTATTGTATGCATCTTAACTAAAGCTTCTTTTTAAATAGCCGCGATCCGTTTGAAATTACGAAATCAAAGTCCACCTGCAGCTATTCAGAAAGCATCTCGTGCACAACGTCCCACTCTGACCTTCTTCATCACGTAGCCCAACAATTCTAAAGCTATTCATCTTTGGGACATTGTCCTGCTTCTCCAAAACCTTTTTCTCTCTTTGCTGTGTTACTGTGTCTTCGAAATTGCAAGCTCTGCCGGTCTCATCTCCCTGCTATATGGATCGCGATGTTTTAATTTTGGACGTACTAAAAAGCTGATTACTGTGAATGTAAATACAATATAAAATAATAATTATTAAGGGTTATATTTTTCATTCCTCATACGTGACACTATGAAACCTTTGTTCTTTTGACAGCAGTAAGAAGCTTATGGCTTGAACGTACTCAACTTCTTATACTTCAATATTTACTTTATATTGATGAAATGTATTTAAATGGAAAATATTGTATGTATTTTTTCTATTAAGTATTCGTTTCGATAAAATTTATTTCCCATGTCAATTTTCATTCAATTTATTTCAATTTTTCTACAAGAGTATTTTCTGAAATTCACCACCACGCATAAGGTAGGTATTGGATTTTTTTACGATTCCACATCAACTAAAATAATATTTTTTATGTTTCGTAAATACGTAATACCGTCAAAAAAAAGGAGAAGGAATATAAAAAATATAATTTACCGCGCGTCAATAAAATTCTGCAAAATTTCCCCATACTTATATTTTTTATTATTTTATTTTTTTCGAAAATATCGGATTTCGATGCAATTTGACAATGCGTACAAAAAATATTTCATGTCTTAGTTCAATTTCGTTTTGAAACAATATTCTAACCTCAGATTGCGGATAAAAGTTCTGTTTTTCTTTTGTTTTATTTTAAGTGATTTCTTTCTCAATTTGTGTTTCAGTATCTAGTTTGATTCAATTATTTTTTTCTGACTTATTATTTGTTAGTATATGAAGATCCAAAAAGTTTTAAAAGAAAACATTACTTCATTTGACGAAACGAACTTCATTGTAAAATCAAATTGTCACTTTTTTTCAGTATTGTGCTAATACATATATAATACGACCACTGTATCCAAAACTTTTTTACTGCTAACGAGATGAAAAATGTTTTGTTAAGCGATAACGTATGGCATTTGGTTTGAATGTTTAAAAAGCTAAAAATCCACTGGGATATTAAGTCGAACGTGAGTCATCCAAGTCATAATGAATGTTAAAGTTCCTACTCAAAATAATATCGAGTTACCTAACTCGTATCTTTTATGTACTTGCACATTTGAGAACCATAATGATATACGTTATTTTAATGACGTTTGTGATTAAACGGGTTTTAAATAATTTATATTGGCTTCGTTTGTTTCTGTGTTTTACATTACCTACACATCATACAGGTTACTCTAAAATTTTTATGATATAAGCCACATGTTTTCTTCTTCATCAGCCTGTTTCCGTCTGTTTGCGCCGGACGCTTTCCTTGAAATCCAAAAATCTTAATTGTCAAAATTGTCCCTTATACCTAATTCCCTGCTTCTCAATGTCTCTGACACTAGTCGGTAGCAAATTGTACCTCGCCGTGATAACATAGTGTCGAAACGTAATATATTGAAACATCGTTCGTATTGTTTTTTTGTGTTGATTAATAATTGTGACATCGAGTTGTTTGTTATCGTGCTATTGTTTTGTTTGACTAAGTTGTGCACAAGAACTGCCGCATGATCCAGAGTTGGCGTCTCCAGGAATACAAGGTGAGTGTCAGAGGCAAACCCTCCTATCGCTCCTTTTTCCTAATAAAGCGCCTGGTCCTTCACAAACTTTTCGGATTACTTCGCGTAACCACCGTCCATTGCTGAACTAGGCCTCCCTCTGCCAATGATATATAATGTCCTTAGCATCCCTCATCTATACATGCAACCTTGACGATGTCGTCAGTCCATTCGGTCTTGGGCCTGCTGGTATTTCTACTCCACTGTAATGATCAAACTATAGACAGTAATAATTATTAGGGATGAAACTCCTTAGAATTCAACAAACAATCCTTTTATATGATAAAGATCTTCACCTGTTTTCTTCTGTCTTTTGTAATTAACAGCTTCCAAATTTCTGTTGGTTGCTCTAGTTGTTCTCAAAAAATTTCCACAGATGGCTCTATATTTCATTAACATCAGCTACCTACTTGTTATATACACGTATTATGAAGGAATAAGCGTCAGAGCAGTTAGCCCAGTAGTCACCGTCTCGGCACGATACGACGACGGACGCCAGACTCGGATCCTGCTCGGGGCGTGGGATTTTTCCACATGTTGAAATTTCTCATAATATTCGGGAATACCACCTAATGGCGAACGTTGTTAACGTAAACACACTACGTATCAGCTATGGTTAGATCACATCGCGGGAGGATACCATGGAAAGTGGACCCCAATAATCGTCAAGGCCCATGAAAAGATAGATAAACGACATTATACCAATGGCGGGGTGAAAGTGGATGCAAAGACAACAGGATAGACAAAGAAGAATTTTATAACTTATTTCAAAAATATTTCGGATCGACCTGTATTTTATGAAGAACTCTAAAATTAAACCAATCATTTTTGGTTTACCTACCCTCCCACGCGTACTGTCCCTTTTTTTGTTTTAATTAATTTATTTTACACGTCAAACTCCGTCGAAATAATGAATATTGAAACATCACGCGGGGTTTGGTTTCACGTGTGTACCTACAAACAAATCCACCCCCTTCACCGCTACCCTTTTGTCGACCGTTTTTTTCCCGTTAATTATCACATCCCTCGTATTGTTTTTTTTATTGTGTGTACATATTCGAAAACCTGATATTTATTTATAATTTGATCCCGTTATTTTTTTGTTCAACCCCGCGCCCGATCTGTCATTGAACATATTGCTTTTGGCAGATTTATTATTTTTTCAATTGAACGTTTTTCATTTGTTCGAAAGCAAATTTATTGACGATCGACTTTTTATCAGTCGATATGTTATTGTTTATCGTAGGGAACTGGGACTCAATCTAAATTGCTTTATTAATTAACATATATTTAAGAAAGAACGGGCATGACGAATGAGTGTGTCATTTTTACAATCCACCGTCCTGTTAACAAAGCTTTTATACTACATCCTTAAAACAACGTCCTACTAGCGTAGTTTTTTTTTTTCAAAGAAGGTCAAAGGAAGATATGCTCCTCTTGTCATCGCGGCCAAATAAAGTCTATTGAAATATCCCTCAATTCGTTAATGGAGTGTTGCCTTTTATGGGCCTCGTCTCAAGAAATCTCTTGGAAGTGCCAGTCGCAAGGAGTCTGCTTAATCTTCTTTTTGTTGCCAGCTAAATAAAGGTGCTAGCAAGATTGCCATCTCCCATGCAGTTGCAACGATAATCTTTAGGTAGGTACTTCATAATCTATGGAAGTTTCGTCGAAAATTCATTACAATAATTATTATCGTTGGACATATTTTTGACAACTCTCAAGGTATGAGAATCGCCTCTTTCGATAATACATCGGATCGACTCATATTTGAGGTACTGGACTGCTTTTTTATTAAATTATTCTTACATATTCTTACATAAAAAAAGTCAAATAGATTTCGATAGATTGGCGCTTGTCTAATTTAATAGTTTGTACTAATCCCATAAACCATAGATCCCTTCAAATTACTGCATAAATATATATGTTTTTAGTGAAGGTTGAAATAGACAAAAAAATACAGTTTTAATACCGTAAGTTTTACAAACTCGTCCGTTATTTTTATTTTGTAAACTTTGAATGTAACTTTTGGTTAAGAATTTATAAACTCCACTTCGAATTTGAAATGGATAAAGTTTTAAAAAAGATATTTAAATAAAATCAATACATATTCGCCATTAAAAAATAATGGTTATAAATTTTACTCATTCCTTTTTCTTGGGATTTTTATCATTTAAAAGAAAGTCGAGTTAGTTCGAAAACTTATAAATCGAGATCGGCTGAACAGATTTTTATCATTGGCTTTGTTCATTTGGTATAAATGCCCCCCTACCCGTTTAATCTTAAAATGTTCACAATATTAACTATTTAATCTATACTACTATTATAAAGAGGAAAGTTTTGATTGATTGATTGATTGTTTGATTGACGGGAATAGGCTCCGAAACTACTGAACCGATTTGAAAAATTCTTTCACTGTAGGGAAGCTACACTCTCCCCGCTGAACATAGGCTATATTTTATTTTCATATAGCCTTTGATCCTTACTAACTCCAATAATGTAACCCAAGGTGCAAAAAATTTTCCTAAAATATTCTTTACATCGCGTACGCTGCGAAAATTATTGAAGATAGAGTAAAATAATGTACTACAACTTTGTAGAAGACATAATTATCTACAAAAAGTCTCATTACAGCATACGTCTAACTATTATAATAATGCCACAATAAGTGTTGATTTATTAAAAAAAAAAAAATTAAAATGCGGCAGAGATATAGGCGTCACTGGGGTACGAGCCGGACGGGAGGGGACCATTAGAATGCTACATTATTCCAGATTAACATAGCCTATAGAATATTTTGATAAAGTTAGGGATCTATAAAGATCATCTTCTTCTTCTTCAAGTGCCCTGTCGGGTCTCCCCAACGTTGGCGATCACTTCGGCGAATCTTTCTCTATCCTGCGCCTTCTGGAACAGCTCCTCCACACTTCGGATGCCGGTCCAGTCTCTGATGTTGCGCAGCCATGATGTCTGTCTCCGGCCAGGTCCTCGGCGTCCCTCAATTTTGCCCTTCAATATCAGGTGCAGGAGATGGTATTTTTCCCCTCGCAGTACATGACCCAAGTATGAGATCTTGCGAACCTTGATAGTTGACAGCAACTCTCTGTCCACTCCAGCTCGCCTTAGGACTTCGGCATTTGTTATCATGTCTGTCCAGGGTATTCTGAACATCCTGCGATGGATCCACATTTCGAATGCCTCCAGTCTGTTCATGGCATTGACCTTTAACGTCCATGTTTCGCACCCGTACAACAGAACAGACCACACATAACACTTGACCATTCTTTGTCGGAGTTTCAGGTTTATGTTATGATTGCAGAATAGGGTTCTCATTTTGTTAAATGCAGCTCTTGCTGCCTCTATTCTACACCTAATTTCCACCTCCGGATCAAGGCTCTGTGTAAGCATACTGCCGAGGTACCTGAACTTTTCTACTCTCTCGACATTTCGTCCCCTCAATTGTATCACCGTGCCAGCATAATCCTGTCGCCCGAACGTCATCCACTTAGTTTTGCTGACATTGATTGTAAGGCCCAATTCCTCACCGGACTCATCAACAAGGTTTAGAAGGTCTTGGAGATCACTAACGCTTTCGGCCAGCAGGACAGTATCGTCCGCATACCTTATGTTGTTAATTACAACGCCGTTAATTTTCAGACCTTTTTCAGTGTTACTAAGGGCTCTTTTAAATACGTAATCGGAGTAGAGATTAAAGAGTAGCGGAGAAAGGATACAGCCTTGTCTCACACCTCTCTGTATTTCAATCACATTTGATTTCTCACTTCCATGTCGTATCTCAGCCCTTTGAGACCAGTAGAGATTCCTGATAAAATTCTGGTCCTTAGTGTCAATATTACAATCAGCGAGCATTCTCATTAATTCAGTGTGTGTCAATAAAGATCATAAGAAAACTGAATTATTTTTTTAAATACCTATGTACCTACCCGTGCGAAGCAGGAACAGACTGCTAGTCTAAGATATATCTAATTAAGTATAGAATTTTTCACTCTTACCTGTCCTAATGTTGTTTTGAATTTTTTTTTTGCTAACATAAAATATATACTTTAAGCATAACATATTATATCTCGCTCTTTTGTTGTTTTTCGATGGTAACAACAGTCAAAACGAACCCGGGTTTTTTTGTTCAAATTTATTCATACGCATTCCCGATTTTTTTTTTTCTATTCGTACACCTTAAAATTTTAGGTCGTAAAACTGTTCCTAAACATGAAATATGAACCATATATTATGATCATGCAGTACCTACTACACTAAACGCTTCTCGAAGTTTGTATTGGTGAATTGGCCGGGCCTTTGTGCAAGAAACGGGTTATTAGTTGAGCCTGCATCTGTTGTGCGAAGGTTTTCCCTGTTTCGTGTGTAATAATTCATTTTCCTTTACACCAAATAACATGGTATGTTCGACCCCCGTGCATAAATTTGGGTTTCTTACTGCCTACTTATTTCTTTACGTTTCAAATACTAATTACATTTGAAATATTCTTTTTTGAAGTTGTATGAATAATATACAATTTTGGTAACAACGCGTGCAGTCAAAAACAATCTCAGAAGTCAATTAAAAATCAACTAAGTAACGTGTAAAAATCTACCTTAACCATAGATTTATTTGATTTCAATCGTAATTATTAAAAATAAAATTTGTTACCTTTTGTACATTATTTTTTTTTATTTATTACAAAGTTAAGGTACAATAAGATATATATCTACATAATAATTCAGAAATGTTTGTTTTTTTATTTGCCTTTGACAATACTTTACCGTATATGTGAACATCACGCTCAAAATACAAATGCTACGTCAGATATGAATCTGCGCAGAGCGGTGAAATTTGCTCGAGAACGTTCTAAGATACAATTGGCAACGTTAACTTTAATATATTAAGAGCTATTTAAAAAACTTTATTTTTTTAGGATCTTCATACAAATTTTTCAAAAAAGACAGAAAGCCATCTTTTGGAAACAAAATTACTCATGTAAACGTTGAATAGAATCTTGGTATTACGGTATGAAAATGTTATAAAATAATTGGAGATTGATTCGTTATACATATAAAAGTTATTCAAATCTTATTATTCTCAATAAATAAAGATTTAATGAAAAATTTTGGAAAAAAAAATCCTCCATTTTGTAATTTGACACATTTTAAAAAATTTATGGCCACATTTTGTGTAAAACCGTCGTAGCCATTAGATGAGTAATAATTATGTAGCTACCTTTAAAAATCATATTCAAATGCAGATAGGTATAAAATAATTTAGCAATAATTGTTGAATCATTTTATATTCAATATATTTTATATTTAATAAAGTTTCTTAAAATCATTGTTGAAAAAGATTTGCAAGTAAAATAATAAACATTGAAATTGGTATGAACATTCCATAAACAAACTTGCCGGTAAAACAGTGACCGATAAATTAGATCATTAGGTACAGTGAACTTGACAGAATCGTTGGGAGAAAAGAAATAATATCGACAATAATTGAGAATCTTTAAATGGCATTCAGGAATACTGGATTATAATCAGTGTAGTAAAATGTTTGTTTTATCCACAAAATAGTTTAGAAATATAATAGTAAATAAACTCAAAGCTATGTTAGCTTATTTATCATATATTATATTATGCAAAAACAGTAATATACAAGGTTCATTTAAAAAAGACTGATGGTATTGTTGCCATGAAAATTTGTTTAAAAAAACAATATACATAGAGTTTCATCGTGTCAAAAGAAGTATTCTTGAAGAAAGCAATCAATTAGAGGTATGACTTGAAGCTTTTCTTAAACTGTCCAACGTTTGTGACAAATCATTCATCCTAGAACAAACACAAAAGATATAGGTACCTATAATGACGGATAATATCATTTCATGAATTTTTTGGTCTAGGTACACATTAATATGTAATCTAAAGTCATCTACATAATATTTTAGTCTGTTTATATTTTTGTAATGCAAAATGCCGGAGAGCGTTCTTAAATACACTTTGATGTATTTAAGTTAATATTTGTATCGAATTTTGTCACAGACAATGGTGGTAAATATTACATTGAATCTAAATCGTTATGTAGATAAACGCAAAGTATGGTAACTTATTTATCATATGTTATATTCTTTAAACAAAATACAAGAAAGATCATACCTATTGTTGTGGTAAAAAATCTTAATAGATGTAGGACGATCATCGTGTTGAATGAAATATATCCTTGAAAGACAGCAAAATGCAGTGATCAGTATGTTTGGAGACATTTTCTTGACGGAACCTCCAAGGTTCCTTCAATCCAAAAGAAAACCAAAAAGACTCTGGTCATCCCATCCTAGAATAAAAACAATAAATTATGGTAGATAGTTATTACATGGCCACCATTATAAAATATGAAAACTTGGTAGGTATATGAATGAATGAAAAAATAAAAAAAAAAAACAATACTGATATTTATTAATATTCAGCATCACTTAATTTAGATTTTTTAAATATATATTTATAAGAAAAAACTGCTGAGGAAACTAAAAAATAACTTGAAATCTCAATACACTTAGAGTATCAAAAATATCATGTTAAAAAAAAGTAATCTATACCTGTAGATATAATATCTCCATTATACATCCATTCTCAAAGTATGACTGCTCATAGCCTCATGTTGATTTTTTACACCCAACGTTATTTATTCCAGGACAAGATCCATTTATCACATCCATTGGGTTGTATAATTTGTAAATAATATAATTTTTGGTTGATGCTGGAAGACAAGAATTTCTATTAAAAAAGTGTTTATTCTACATAATTTAGTAAATATTACGTAG
Organism: Mystacides longicornis; assembly: GCA_963576905.1. Lineage (NCBI taxonomy): Eukaryota > Metazoa > Arthropoda > Insecta > Trichoptera > Leptoceridae > Mystacides > Mystacides longicornis. The sequence continues at coordinate 5,881,407 of OY756424.1, read as the reverse complement.
GTAGGTATATAGAGTAATCTAAATAAATAAATATTATCAGGTACTTACTTAGAAATATATTAGAAGCTATCAATTAAAAAAATATTCGAATTTTGAAAATGTTTTGTTGTTTGTGAAAATATCGATGACAGTGGATGACATGACAGCCAGTACGCCATAGATATCAGTAAGCCAGTACCATAGATTACCCATAAAACATTCGCGGTATTTTTTTGTGAATGAAAATTAAATCATGATATTTTTATTGAATTTTTTTTTAATTTTCAGGTTAAGGATGTGTGAACTATAAACATTTTATATGAATTCATTTTATTTATACTTTTCTTAATATATAGCCTTTTTAATAAATTACGATAATAATTATTTAACACTAACTAAGTAATATTTTTTAGTGTTCTATGAATCATTTGATACGTCATAAAAAATCTATGGATATGTCTTATTTTGTTGTCAAATGTCAAACTATAAAATGTAAAGATTGAGGTTTTGTACGGCTTTAGATATAAAATCAATTTTTGGGATTAATAAAACAGGTAAGCAAAGTTAATTGAGAAAATATTATTTCAAAATAATCGCATAATTACAATGCATCTAGCCAATTACATTAATTTATTTTCTGTTACTATATTTTTTTTACAGGATAGATTACAAGATATTTACAACAATATCAAGAGTGATTCTAAAATGTACAAGTATGCATTTTATTACTGGAATAAGCAAAGCGGTAAGTCCCGTATTATTATTAGATAATTGTACCTCCTTTCATATTTTTGTGTATATAAATTCCATAATGTTTTGTTACAGATTAATGTTAAATAGGTATTCAAAACTCCTATTGAATTAGGATGGAATCTAATTATACTGGAAACTATTCAATGTTTTCATAGTTTGGAATGTAAAAAACACAATCACAATTGGTAAAATTGAACTGGCAGGCAATGCTCTCAAGAATTGTGCCATATGGATACGCTGTTACAGTACTAGACGAAATTTGATAAATAAATAACTATCGGTAACGGAGGTTGGTAGCCCAGTGGTATCAATTGACGGCTTTCGAACGTACAGTGTACGGCTTTTGTGTGTTTGACTTCTGGTGCCGACCATTTTCAACTTTTACAACACAAGCATCGTTTTGTGTGAAAGATGTCAAAAGTGTAAATTTGTTCACTTTGGGTGAGTCCAGATTCATTTGTATAAAAAAATGTGTTTTGATGAGCTATGACATGCTAGAAGCAACATCGGTTTCATACATTTAGTATGATTAGAGACACATTATCGTTGAGCATTGTATTTTTATGAAAAAATAAGCTTTTGGCGTGCCACAACACAATTGTTCACAACACGTCTGTAGGCCTAGACAAAATACATTTGGCGATCGACTACAAACAAATTCTTTCACAATGTAGAGTAGGAAGAAAATTAACTGTCCACTTTTTATATTTTTATAAGTGTCTTTGTTTGGTTTAAATAATTGTTTATATATTCCAGAGGACAGTTAATTTTTTCGTACTATACATTGGCAAAATCTTCGTTTGTAGTCGAACGCCAATTTGAATTTGTCTACGGGGCTGTTTCTACTGTAAGATTTAAATGTGAAATTTATTATGGAATACAAATTATAGCTTTTGGTAAAGAAGGTGTCCATATGATTATCTATATTCTGTTTTTATTTATTTTTTTCTATTTTTAATCTGCTAGATCTAACAAATTATGTTATTTAATTTTACAAATTGGTAGTTGTGTTTATATTCATTGAAATATATGTAATTGAAATGAAATAAACAGAATGTTTTCATTTATTTATAACCAGAAATAAACTGAAAAAAAATACATATTATAGTGTTTTAATTTTCTATAAAACATCTAATAATATATTATTCTCCTGAACCACTTCCAAACAATAGATAATTTTATAATGATAAAATAATTTTATATTGATTTTTTTAGTTTTAGTCAAATAATCCATCAACGACAAGTTAATAATAAAGGATGAGAAGTCATGGATTTAGCAAGTATATTTTCAAATAAGGTTACTGTGTTAAAATATCAAATAATGTGATATTTTAAAACAACTTACTACCTATACTATTATAGGTGATTGTACTAGCAAGTCATTTCATTTACATTTCTTAATTATAAAAGCATTGTAGTTACCTATAACTTACCAAATAATGACTTTATGACGTCAAGAGGAGCATATCAGTTTGTGAGATAGCTACATGTATGTTTGAATCATGCACTTTTCACCATGATTACAGGACATCAGATTTATAAGAAGAACCACCTACGGAGAATTTATAAATGTAAAAGTAGTCACATCTCAATGTGTTGTTATTGCACTTAAACGCAATAGATCTGTTGATGAAAAAGCTTAACGCAGGTTTGAAACTTGACGTGGGCCTTAAATTCTTCAACTGTTGCGTTATGTTTTGATGATTGGGTGCCGACTTCTTAGTTTACTTATATTTATAGACATATTCCATAGTGAGAAGCTTTACTTGAACAATTTTTTATAAGTTTTATCCACAAACAGGTTGTTGGAAGTTCGGTGGTATTAGTCAATGACTTTCGTTTGCACAGCGCACTGAAGGCTGTGGGTTCAAGTCCTGGTGGTCCCATTTGCACTTTCACAACACAACCCTTTGGTTAGTGTGAAAGATGTCAAATGTGTATTTGTGTACTTTAAGTAAACCAAGATGCATTTTCTTAAAAAAAAATCATAAAAATCTGTACTAAAAAGTCAAAACTTTTATTAATACAGTTATATATTTTTATTTTATTCTATAAAAAATATGATTTTCAAATAAGTATGAATACACCTTCACAATTTGTTAAATATAAGGAACAAAAAGCTGTGTTGGTACATACTTAATTGCAGAATAATAAAATCAACATTGTGGTGAGAGCCCATAGCTCACCACATATAAATTGAGCACTCTGTCTTTTTAACTATGGGGCAAGCATAGAGAATAAGTCAGCAGTCTATGATTATGACTTACAGCGCTTTCTTATTGCTGATGAGGTGTGACAAAAAAATTAAGTCCAATTAATTATAAGTACATTATGTAGGTACACCACACTTTTATAAAGCTCTGTATGTAAACTTCCATCGATCAGATTCTATAACTCCCATTATTCTACAACTTTTTATTATTATTGTAAACCTGTTTTTTTTTTGTTGAAATTTAGTTGAAGTTTCTATAATCAGACCTCTTTTCCTGTAACATCGAAAAAATTCATATTATTACAGACTGATATATTCAACATTACACCGTTATTTATGGTCAATTTTAAAATGCCATTTTTTTTTAACATTTGACCAGTACTAACTGGATTATGACTTTCTTCTCTTGCTATTTCGAATGGCTTTGTGTGATGACTTCACGTTAACAACGTTCCTTATTTAGGTGGTCAAATTGAAATCCTTGAGTATTCGACAAATTCAACAATCTGCCAACGGGCTAACGGCCCGTTGCATTTATGCCTTCCATAATTCGTCTATGGAGCTGAGATTCCTAGGATTATATCTTATAATGAATGCAATGCCAAAATGTCTACAGAATTTTAAAATGTGTCAAAATTTTCTAGATATTTTCTCACAACAATAACATTTACATGTTTTGTATATCTCTTATTAATTGTCAACTCTTGGTATGACTTATATTAAGCACCTATGAGAGATGAGAGTTCTAATTCTCTAGAAGTACCTAAATATTTATACTCAAAATTATCATTTATTAAAAAGTTTTACCCTGTTAAATGAAGTTTATCAACTGCAAAATACCTTAGTTATTTATTATAAAAGTGTGTTTCTTTACCAATTATTGTATTGATTGTTTTATTAATGTAAGTAAAATTAATTTTTGAAATCCAAACTCCCTTTACGCCCCACTTAGGGGCATAGGGATTTAATAAATTGGTCGTATAATTGCCATAGCAACTTGAAATTTTTATTATTACCCTATTCCTGTGTTATATTTTTAATAAGCAATCTACACTGATTTTTCTATTCACACGAAGGCTGGATGTGAGGTGCAGGTTCGAATCCTTGGCCACAAAATTTTTTACTATGCTCAAAATAATTAACACCCACTTCTGGTAAGAAATTTCTGGTTCCAATTCCCAGATGGGTCAGAATATTTATAGGAATTTTTTATGCAATATTTTCTTGCTGGCTATACTGACAATTTTTCATACAAAAGATTTTCAGGTACAAAATCACTGGCTCGGGTAGAGGTCTTAACACTTAAAATAATTATGTACCTACCTGTTAAATTTGATATTAAGAATAAATAAAGCTTTGTAGGTACATAATTATATTTTTGCAGAAGAACAACTAAAGCATTTACAGAAATCAAGTGTTCTATCTAAATGTACTTGAAGGGGAAGGTATAGAAAATAGATAAAAATGCTATGTTTATGACTCACCTTTGCTGCCTCCACAGCAATTCTACAAATTTCTCATACTATCTAATTATATCTACCTATTTACCAATTCAAATCCTCAGACTTATAGGTAATACAAACTCGATCAGTCAATCAATTCTCCATTTTTTGACCCCACTTAGGGACATACTTTATAGGTACCATATTTTATTAATCCATAAATCAGGTTCTGTAATTCACATTTTTCTCAACAAACTTCATCAACAATTTTATGGACGGGTAAAAAGGCTAGTATTATATATTAAAGAGAACTTGAATTGGTTGGGAGTCCAGTAGTATCGATCGCCGGCTTTCATGCGCGTAGCGTATTGGAGGTCGTAGGTTCGAATACCGGCCGTGCCGACCATTTCCACATTCACGACACAACCCTTTGGTTAGTGTGAAAGATGTCAAAAGTATATTTGTGTTCACTTCGAATGACCACAGATTCATTTTTATATAAAAATAAAAAGATGGATTTGACGAGATCGAGCATTCTTTTTCCAAAACATCAACTAAGTGCACATTCGTTAATAAAATCTTAAAATGAACATTCCCTACGGAAACTAACATGTTCATATTATTGTGCATATTATTTTCTCTAAATATATGCAAAATGTTATGTTTTAAAAAGTAGTCAGTCATGCGTTGAAGTGAGGAAGCCATGCGAAGACGAGGAAAACCCTCTCACACTGTGTTCCGCTCCTTCGAAGCATGGACATTCCATTTGGACATGATTTGAAAGGAGGTCATTGCGTGAGATCTAGCGCAATGGAGAGCTTTTTTTGCCTCCCTATGCTCCTGAGTAGGGTGTAAAAGGGAAAATTGATTGATTGATTTGATTTCCTTGAAGTAAATAAATCAATTCTTCGAACACATTATTTGTAACTTTGTAATACTTGGTCATTATACCAATTTATAAGAAAACAAACCTTGAAGGCTAACTAATGGCTATATTTGTGAAATATATTTTCAGCTGACCATGCGACCATCTTTAGCGGAGAGTTTTTAGGACTAAAAACTCTCCGCTGAAGATGGTTGCATAGTCGGCCGTAAATATATTTCGGAAATAGGTATACCCTATAGCGATTCTGCAAAGTTTGCAAATTAAATAAATTTATAATGTATTAATCAAAATGATAAAAATAGCTCAATCTTATTATTTTTTTAAAATATCAAGATTTTTATTGAGTATATTTTTTTTACCTGAAATGCCAATAAAAGTGCACAAATTACATATATTTCTTCGGCTACGCTTTAATTATCCGACTTTCTATACACTCGTCCAAAAAATATGTTCATTGTAATATTACCAATTTGTGTAGTTCCTTCTAATCTCAAACCACATAATTTAAAACACAAGCCGTCAATTTTTTATTTAAACCATGCTTAATCAAATGTGAAATCCTCAAAGCATCAACTAACCATACATGCATTAGATGTTATAGATTGTAAGAGCTACCCAGACTCTGAAATGTTATAGTCGATTCATAAGCTAACTGACTGACTCCGCTTTGTAAAATATTGTCATAAATCAAAATAATTTTGTTGGAAAAAGAGTCCTGTCAGAAATATAGACCACTAGTTTGTTTAGGTTTTGGTCATTTCAGACATCGATTCTTAGTGACGACACAAAAACAGGGTTGAACACTACTTAGATAAAATATATTCTAAGTTTTTTTAATAATTATCGATCATTTTTTATGTTCTTCGTTTAGTGAAAATTTTGACAAACGCGTTAGTCCTCATAAAGACATTGGTGAGAAAAATCTAAGTGATACGAAATTAAATTTGCAAGTACAGTACAAACGATTAAAGAATTTCAATGATCAGATCTAGGTTGTACGAACGGATTACGACTGTCGTGAATTACCTGAAACTAGATAATATTTTTGATAGACATGGGTCAAATAATAAAAAGGCCGTCGCCAACCCGCTTGGCAAACTTTAATGCCATCAATTACCGTTAGTACATTATTATGTAAACTAGAAATTTCTGAAAGTATTAATTCACGCGTCTTATAGGTAGCTACCTACTCGTGAAACGCCTGGGAAGAGAAAAGTTTTCAATATTGACTGATATTCTCAAATTCACGTTCCAACTCAATGCAAGAAGCTCTTGCTTAGAACTTAATCGGTTTCCAGTAGTTACGCATGTATTGTACGTAATGTATTGGATAAAATATTTTCAGAATACAGAAATGTCAAAAGTCTCAATAAAAATTGGATACGACGCAACTCAATCGTCTGTTTTTCATTTCAGAATAATAGTCATTGTACTAGATTCCCAATAATTTGCCCAATGTTTCGTCTTCTAACGTTATCATCAACATTACTGACTAATATTATTACTTAGTTTATTCATTTTATTACAGTGGGCGACTTGGTTACTGCGGTATCCAAGCTATGCATAATGACACTAGACATAAAGCTTACACTATCTCTTTCTCGCTTTCATTATTTTTCAACAGGCAGTGAAGGAGATAAATTGTATTGTACTTGTCTCAAAGAATTTTGCTTCCGTTATGTAGCGGCCGCTTTTCTTTTCCAGCGAACCAAAGCATTAGCGTCCTTGAAGGATATCTCCTCAGTAAATGACTGAAACTGAGGTATTATGTAAAACCATCATCCAATTTGGGTTGATTTACATCGCGGTAGCATTTTTGACAACCCTGTTGTTCCCTTATTGGTAGATATATGTAGCCTAAAACGTTTTGGTAATATAACGATGCCAGGCGCAGTTACGGCTCAGCCGAGCGACCATTAACATATTTGGTCTACATCGTATGTCTGGCTTTGGCCGCTTACTGCTTAACTTATTGCCCGAATGACCCGCACGTCCTTCGGGGGAATTTCGTATGAATTCTTTTTTAGAAACGGTCCTATTAGAAACATCAATAATTTTTTGGAGATACTGTACTTTAGAAGGGCCAAAAAATTCATGTTAAAAATGTCAGAAAAGAGATTCTTTAAATAATTATCGTGAATGGTTTGTAGAAGGCTACAGAAGTTCTAGACAATTTGTTCTTATTTTATGTCTGAAGTCCTCTTATTAAGAGGTGATGTTAGCCTCTTGCGAGGTTGACTCCAAGCTGTGTATCCATCTCTTTGGTGGTCTGCCTGGGAGTTATCTTTCATGGGGTTGTCCGCGTAAAACAATTTGAGGGAGTCTGGATGTGTACATTCTCTTCATAAGTGCAAACCGGAATCTTCTTCTTTGCCTCCCTTATCTGACCATGTCTTCAACCTCACGTATTTCCCATACCCTCGTATTCCTTATTCTGTGTCTGAGGGTCTTCCCAGCAATGCATCTTAGAGCCTTCTTTTCTGAGGCTCTCAATGAATTTTTTACAATTGAAAAAATCACCACTATACGCTTGTAATAATAATTAATGTATCATGATTCACGATGAACACCCGGCCATATCATCTTTTCAAAAAAAAGAGTTATGTAGAATACATTTAAATGCACACGAAATTATTATATTGGGTGCAAATTAAATAAAACTGAGTATAAAACACCGTATGACAATATTAATGTTATTTTTTTGTTTGTTGCAGGTTTGTACATTATGATTTATTCATAATCCGAAAGTTGACGAACAACATACATTATTTGTAAGTACATACAGGATGTAACGTCTGTTTTTGATGTAATTTGTACAAGATAGTCATAGCAAGGAACCTGTTTTTTTTTACTTCTGAACAATTTGCCGTACTTAGCTCGAATTTTGCGTGCATTCACACATGACTCAGATGTTTTGCGTGTCATCAGTATATCGTTGTCTTATTTCGAAAAGGATTCAACCAACAATTAATCAGTACTATTTTTTGGTGTGATACGATTCTTACTGCTATTGGAAACATTTCACATTATTGGTTAACTTAACATGTCAGTTAGAACATTTTCAGAGAAAGGTAACGATATCATATCTATAATAATGAGATTTATTTATTTAACCCTGAACCAACACTTATCGAAAATTCGCTCAACAAAATATATCGTGAAATAATAATAATAGTAATAATTCTCTTGAAGATCTCTTATCTCGGTGTATGAAACCTCCACGCCTACGTGGGATCCCACAAGGACCCACTTTGAGGCTTGAACCTTCGAGGACGGCATTGTGTGCCTACCCAACCGTTCTGCTCCCCTCCTCGTTAACAGAGCGCAAGGAAGATACACTAAATAAATAAAAAAAAAATATAATTTAACTAGCTGAGACACCCGAACCTTTTACAAAAAAAATAACTACTGCCTTTAGACCCTAATCTTAAATTTCTTCAGAGGGCTGAAATATAAAGAAAAACATTCTTCTCTTCTCGGTCGTTTTCTTCGTGACTGAAGGTTGTGGCCTAATGCCAATCTGGTCTACGTGTCCCTGAAAATGTTAAATCAACCCTCCCGGCACTGCGGTAAATGTATCTATCCTTGGTTGTCATTGACCCCAATTCAGTGTTGATATGTTCCAACCATCGCTTTGGAGCTCTCCCTCGTCTTCTTCTCCCCTCGACTTATTGAACGAAAGGATAACGTAGAGAGGAAGATAACTCATCGTAACTATGTGGATTCTATGAAAACTAGTGTGCCTATCGATTACGTCCAATATAGTTCTATGGCAGCAACAGGTCAACATATTATACCTTTATATTATTTTTATCCCTTCTCGCGCACATCGGTATACGTTCTACAACCACACACACTGAACAAACAACGACATAAACATTTTCAAAAAACGCGGTATCTATGGAATACTTCTTTATGATAGAACCAAACCCAACAGTTAGTAGAGTAAAAACGGTCGCAAGTGTTCAAATTTGAATTAAAAAATCGAACAACCTCAGCGAAAGTTTGAATGATTTGTTTTTATATATTCATTTAGATCTAGTCCAAAAATCAACACATTTATCCACTAGATATTTGATCAGTTTCTTTTTGAGGGAACATATTTTGAAATAGTTAAGGTTTTCCTGATATCAAATCGAATGTCCTGATGAAAAAGTCTTCGAGTAATATAGTTGAAATATCTTATGAATTCTTCATTTTAATGTCTAAAATATACCAATATGGATTTGACATACACAAGGACAAATAAAGTTATATTTTTATGAATATAGATAGTGTCTAAAAATCGTAAACCTGTTATCCACATTATTGGGTCGATATTAATCATTATCTGTTCGAATATATTATGTTATGATTTTCGATGCTTTTCTGTTTTTTTTTTCAACATTTTTATAATTTATTGCGCTGAATTCATCGCGGTTATTTTGTTTTTTATTATTAGTATTATTAATTAATCGGTCGTCGATTAGATTGAACCGGATTAGCTCATAAGAACTCACACATCATTTTTATATATAAAATATTTATGAATTATCGCATATTATTATGATTATTTACAAACGCACGATAGTTTCGTTTTACTGCACATAAAATAAAATAGGATTAACCCATATCTTTCCAGACATAGAAATAGCCGTTAGATTTTCATGAAAATCATACCAGGAACTATTTACGGTGTATGTATTGATAAAAAAGTGTCAAAATTTTTGGATTTTTAGTTATAGAACCGTTCCAATAATGGAACACTGGGAAGATACATACATGAAACATTTGGGCTTTTGTATGGGAAATCTAAAACGATATATGTAGAGTGTAGTAAAGTACTTTATGAAGATTTTTTTAAGTTTTAATCCACAATTTATAAATTATAAACCTTGTATAAAATAATAAAACAAAAAATCTTCTTCTTCTTCTCTTTTGTAGAGACGGGAGTCTGTTTTATCAGGGTTATCATCTTGACTTGCCTTATTCTAGGTTTCTTACCATCGCTTGACGAGTATTTTTGATCGGCGCAGCTCATTTGGTACCCTCATGCAGGGCGATGTAGTATTCTTGCTTTTGTTTAACTTATACATGTTGGTGCCAATAAAAAATATTATAACAAATTATGACGTACCCACCTGACCACATTGTTCTACTTTTTAGATTATGGCGTCAGATTGGCTTGATCTGATCCATATCTTTGAGATGTAAGTAACTTTTCTCAAGGCAGAATGATAGCAAGGAAAATGTGGTCTTAATAAGAAAACAAGAAGACTCTCTTATGAGTTCCGCAGAGGGTTGAGAATATCTTTAGTACTCACCAGCTTTCACTTTCTCTTTATGAGTAAATCTGAACAGTTAAGAGGAATTCAACTCACTACCGAAATGAAACCAAATTTTAACTTTTAAATTACACAAACACTATATTAATAAACTTAAACAAAATTATCACAGGAAATATTTTTACTTAAAACTAATTACAATATTGTGCACTGTTGGTTTCGAAGGGAAAGAGTGGTGATTTCAGGAGGGAAAAATCTATAACTAGGGTCTTTTATTCTTACAATGATAATTTGGAAAAAACGTGAAGTAGGCTCCCTCTGGTGCGAAATATTCTAAGCTCGGTTATCTTGCTAAAAGGTGGTGAATCTTCCTTGTTGATAAGTAGTAGTTGTCTCCGGCGTATTTCGCTAGATGGCTCTTTTCCTTTCCTGAAGATGGCGCTTCACATATATGATACAAAATATAAAAATAAAATGCCGTTGAGGTTCACTGCTACAAGATCTCTCAAATTACTGTGTTTCTAATTCGATCACGCAGAGATTAATGGAGTGTTTTCATTTTAGATGTTATCGGCATGCTTTTTGTTTTGACACTGTCTGCCCTGGATAAAACGCCATGTGTCTTATAGATACGAACTTTTCTGTCTGTCCTCATATCCTTTTTTTCCATATTATGACATATTTCAAGCAGGTTACTTCGCTATTGACTGTAAAGCAAAGCACTTCAATAGCTTGCTGATGCAGGATTTTCTCCTGTTTTAGAGATACAACATCTGCTTTAACATTATTCATAGCCTTCTTGACAAAAAAAATTATCACCACATGCTGGTAGTATTGTCACTCATCAAGTCCAATGAATTAATTTTTTCTGTTTTTGAGCGTAGCAGACCTTAGGTGGAATCCGATGGTTAAGATGATTTTGCAGATCCTTTTTGAAAATCAACATCATTCACCTTCAAAGTAACCATACAAACAACGTTTTCTTACTGTGTAAGGTTCAGTTATACCGGCTGTGTGCGCATATTTTCTTTACATTAAATACTTTTTTCGTGTCTAGATATTCAAATATTTAGTACACTATTAAACTACGACCAAAAAAAATAAATTGCCAACAATAAATAAATTTATTGCATGAAAATAGTACAAAAATTTTACATTGGCATATTATCCCAGTGTTCCAAAAATGGAACGGTTAGGAAAATGGACATTAAAATACCTACTTATATTCATCTTTATTTTTACTATTTTTAATAATGAAAAAAGAGACTGCAATAGAACTGGTAACTTATTACTTGAATGTTAATTATAACAAACAAAAAAAATATAAGAAAATTTTACAACGAGCAATGTTTTTTCACAAAATCTGCTATAAAGAATGCTTCATAACAGAAAAAAGCAGACGCGAATATCATGCAACAATATCTCTAACTATAGCCTAAAAATCAAAGATTTTAAGCACAAAAAATAAACGAGTTACGCATTTCCAAGAAAATAATAAAAATTATTAACTATACCGTTCCAATAATGGAACACTGGGAAGATATGGGTTAAGGAGTATTACATCTATTTTTATTTCATATTCTCAACAGATTCATGTCCTTCATATCTACATACCAACACACAAAAAAACATTAGCATTTAACAATGTAGGTATATATATAATTTGTGTATAGGGTTATTTGTTTAAGGGGTATTTTTATGCTAAAACATCATCATTCTGTGGTAAATTCGACAAATTCCAAATATTATTTAAATTAATTTACACATTTTTTCGCAACTTTAATGTATTATAAGTAATGTATTTCTTGGATCGAGAAAAAAGAAAAATTACTCAAAAAGCTTGCTAAACTAAAAAATTAATATCATTATTTATTATTTTTTAGGTAGGTAGATATGTTAACTACTCGCGGAAAGAGCAAGTAAAATCGATAAAGTAAAAGTGACAAAAACTGTGCAAAGCAGCCATCAAATATTTCAGTTACAAAGCATTTTTGTTATTTTTTAACCCTTTTTGAACACAGCTTGCAATGCCACGTTGAATATAATATAATAGTTTCGACTGCAAACGATTTTTTTTGTTTTTGTTTTTATGTCTTTGAACTATGCCATTTATTTTAAACTGAAGGAAACACTTCAACATTTAATGGCTTTGCTTTTTTTTTTGGGTGTTTATGAAAGCGTTGGCGTCATAGCAATATATCGCTGGAGCGCAGAAATTAGCGAGCTATTTTCGAACAAACTTGTATCGCGAGCTCTGCCGGCACTACCCATCTTCTCGCCGAAGACACCCGCTTCCTTTCTCAAGCGAATAACTTGTTCAACTCGTATTCTTGTTCAGATTCGCTTTGAGGAGACGACCAGCTGCTCTCACATTGGTTTATGGCGTAATTTACATCTAACTATAAATTTTTTCTCACGAGCAGCAAACAATAAAACTACGGGTGTTTTCTGGGAATATAACAAAAGCGTAGAAGATCGCGCAAGAGAAAAACTTTCTAATAAGTTTATGTTTGTACTTAGCTTCTATTATTTAATTAGTCCAACGATGGAACTCTGGAAATCTCGTTTAATAAGAACTCTGGAAAAAAGATGGCTAGGTACTGGCGGCGGTTTTCATTCTCTCTACCACTATATTTAAGTATCATTTAAAAAAAAAATCATTCTTGATTATTTTATACTAATTCTCCCGACAGACATTGTCCTATAGTTCTTACTATGAATATTGATTTCAGATTTGTACTTTATACAAAAATACGTATCAAAAATGTTTGAATGTTAAAAAATTATTTCTGCGGACTCGAAAAATAAATCCATCAAAAAACCTGCGTACCGATATTTTTAATGTCAATGGTTGTCAGGAAAACAATAATTTTGTTGTTATAAACCATCAGATTATACACAAAAATCGAGCTCGAAATTCAATAATTTTGTGTGGTTAAATTGAAAAACTATTGAAAAAAAAAATTCCAAAGAAAAAATTAAAAATATAGTCATCAGGATTATAGCAGTGAATATTACGTTTTACTCAAATCGTAGCTGAAAACAAATTTACCCTCAAATAAGACTTTTTTTAATTATAAAATTCTTCGTCTCTGTCAAAGAATTTGGTGACTTTAAAAAAAATCAGGATAATGCAAAGCAAAGCATTACGTACATATCAAACATATCACGTATCTAATAATGTAGTATACTCCCTGATAGATACATTATTTGCCGCCTCTACATTGTTCACATTCGAACGAGCTGTATTTGCTCAAACTGAGCTTCATATGCTGCGCTCTATTTACATATAAATCACAGTCTGCAGGAATGATTTGAATCCAAAGTGAGGCATTTATATTTATCCGTATTTTTTTTTTCTTTAAAAGAAACGTCAAACACAATATTCGAAATTCTGTTGCTTGAAAATAACGTGGGAAGGCATCTTTATTCTGAATGAAATCATATATTAAGAAGAATAGAGACGGAGTTATACTACTTTAATTGTTTAACTCAATGTGTGGAGTATTTTTAGTGCATTTGTTGGTTGAAGATGGACAAAGGTTAAGATTACTTTAACTCAACATGACTCTCAACCTATCACAGCCTTGGAATAAAGCTGATCAGATTAGGAAACGAACGTTTAGTTCACTATTCGACTCTTAGAAAATTATACTACCAGTAGCTCTATCTATTGATAACCCATCCATAATATTTGATCAATTTATAACCATATTGATAATGAAGTAATTGAATGGTTATGAGAATGATAATTTTTCTATTTTTAACCCAAATTTAAATATATTTTTTTACTACACTTTTCATTACCTTCTTCTTTTTTTATCCATGTACACTCCCTAGTCGCAGCACATGGACTCCACAAGTCCTCCCCAATGCGGTCATGTCCCCTGCGATTCCAGCAGCTGCACCCCAGTCAACACCAACGGCCTGAAGGTCAGCTTCGTAGAGCCTTTTAATTGTTTGGAGGGGCCCACCGCGTTTCCGATTACCTTCTGGATGGTAGTTGAGACTAATACGGGTTATGTCCTCTGTAGGCTTCCTGAGTTCGTGACCTAGCCAGGTCAGTCGGCGGAATCTTATAGTGGAAGTGACCAATGGTTGGCCTGTTAGGTCTCTGACAACTGTGTTCGGCACAAAATCATTCCAACGTATGCCCAGACCGGTCATTACCTAAATATATATATTTCACCTTCCCGCAACCAGGAAAGGCTTTTGATTTTTGATGATCTTGAGCCTTAAAAAAATAAGAATCTTGAATGAGAATATGTTTATAGATGTTAGTTATATGAGTTGAGACAGAATGGAAATCTTAAGTAACAAAGAACTTGGAAATGATGATAAATTTGTTCAGTATAAAATTAACGAATTGAACGTGCATTCTTGGTGGAATTATTTAAATAAAATAATTTAAATGAAACAATTGATTTGTTATTCCACTATATTTATTTACCTGACTAGTTTCGCAGGAACAGGTCCTGCATGGTCACAGGTGACTTAGAAACTAAAGCTTAAAACGAATACAAAATATTATTGGTACGCACACAGATAGGCAGAGGTTGTAAACATATGGTATAAAATTAACAATTTTAATTTGTTTTTATTTTTTATATTTGACTAATGAATTTATATAAAGCAAGATAAAGGTTTTATTATAAGTTGAAAAGAATAAGTAGATTGACAATAATAATATTTTGAATTTACTAAAATTGTTTTTAATATTATTTTTTATATATAAAAAAAGGAGTTGATAATTGACTAATGAATTTATATAAAGCAAGATAATGATATTATGATAAGTTGAAAAATATAAGGAATAGATTGACAATAATAATTATTGAATTTACAAAAAAAAAAAAAAAAAAATTGTTATAATTATTTTTTTTTATATATATATGTATAAAAAAGGATAGTAATTGACTAATGAATTTATATAAAGCAAAAATGAATATAATGAATAGAAATCAAGAACAGATTAACAGTAACAATACTTAATTATGTTTGAATTTACTAAAATTGCAATATTTGATTTTTTCCCCTTTTCTTTCTATAAATAAATAAAAAAAAATGACAATATTTGACTAATAAATTTATACAACGCAAAGATAATTAAACTATAAGTTACAGGAATCAAGAATAGATTAACAATGACTATATATTTTTCTATAATTTGTTTGAATTTACTAAAATTGATTATATAATTTTTATATTTATTTTTAATAATAACTTTAAACTAATAATTTAATAAAAAACAAAAACAGAGAAAGGGGTTACAAAATTAATTGTTATTAATGTTACGAGTAAGTAGGTATCTAAGAACTTAAAAAAATATTTGTAGAGACACATTCAATTTAAGACGAAATTGAGCGTGTTGCAAGTAGTTGCGAAAAGGTTGCCGATGTATGTGGGCCTTCACCTGGAACAATAAGAAAGTATTCGGCAGTATCTTTATTTCAAACAATATTAAGAAACAAAAGAAAAAAAAAAAAAGATGGTGGTTTGGGCTTAGGACAGAGGATTTAACAAGGGAGAATAGTTGAAATCAAGTTGTTCATTTATTATTTTTATTTGGGTATTGTTCTTCAGGCGGTTAATTTCCATTATTTCAAGTTTCTCTAATCTTTTATGGCCGGTAATGTTACTATGGATAAGTGATATATTATTGTCTAAATTGAATGTATGATTATTTTCAAGGAGATGTTTAGCAAAATTTGATTTATCACTGTTTTTGTTTTTAAAAGCGGAAATATGTTCTTTAAGTCTAATATTGAGAGCGCGTTTGGTTTTACCGATATAGCTGGAAGAGCAAGAATTACAATCTAATTTATAAATGCCGTTTTTATCCAATGTTTCTATTTTGTCTTTATTATTTACCAAAATTTTACCAACAGATTTATTATTATAAAACGCGGGATTAATTTTAGAATTATTAAGCGATTTTTTAATTTTATGACTTATTTTATTATTGGTAAAGATTATTTTGTTCCATCTAAAAGAATTTTTAACATTATTATTATTATTATGAGACAGGCCAGGTGCGATGGATTTTAAAAAGACTTTTCGAAGTTTATTTTTAAGTAATTTGTCTATTAATTGGGGATCGAAACCGTTATTGATTGCTAATGTTTTTATTAAATTTAATTCTTTGTTATATTTATCGGGAGATAATGGGATGTTGACTAGTCTGTGCAAAAAAGAATGAAAAGCTGAAAGTTTTTGTGAGGGATGGTGTTTGGAGTTATTATGGATTAGATTATCACTGAAGGTTGGCTTACGGTATATATCAAATTCTAATTTATTATTGATGATTGAAATATTTATATCTAAGAAATTTAAGCTTTTATTGCCCATCTCCATTGTGAATTTAATTGATTTATTTAAATTATTTATTTCCGTTAAAAATTGGGTGAGTTGTCTATCCGTGCCTATCCAGAGACCGATGATATCATCCACGTACCGGTGGTAAGTTATTAGGTTTTTAAAAAGCGGTAATTTTGAGATTTGATCTTCTAGGTGATTCATAAAAAAATCGGCCATCAATGGACTCAACGGTGAACCCATTGCTAAACCTGTTTTTTGTTTATAGAATTTATTATTAAATTTAAAATAATTTTGATCTAAGCAAGTAAAAATTAGTTCTTTAAGTTCAGATTTTTTAATTGGGTTAAGGTTTACAGTGTTTAAATGATCTTCAAAAATTATTTTTAATTCATCTAATGGTACGCTGGTGAACAAACTGACTACGTCGAAAGAAATTAGCTTCGCGTTTTTAGGGACCGTAATATTTTTAATTTTATCTATTAAATCTAAAGTATTTTTGACGGTGTATTTAGGGTTAAAATTACCTATCGAATTAAACAAATTATTTGCGTAACGAGCTAACAAATAACACGGGGCTTTAGTATAAGAAACTACGGGTCTAATGGGCATATTATCCTTATGAACTTTGGGAAGTCCATAAAGACGAGGGCACTGTGGGTTGTCTTGTTTTAATCTAAAATAATCATTATTATTAAATAATGTTTTAAAATTTTTCAAGATATTTTTAACTTCATCTACATATTTGGGAGTGGGATCTTTATTTAAAATAATGAAATCTTCTGTTGACAAAATGTCGTTAACTTTTTTAAAATAGTCTTGTTCATTTAATAAGATTGTGCAATTACCTTTATCAGCCTTGGATATTATAAGTTTATTTTTATTTATTTTCTCCTTAATGTTTTTAATAATTTTAGCTTCATTATTTTTAGCATTACATTTATTAGTTTTTAACTGTTTATTAATGTACGATGACAATTGGTATTTTTCTCTATTATTATTATCAAGAGCTATATCTAGGTCTATTGTTAAATTTTCAAAATCTTTAATATTATTATTAAAATTTGGACAGTATTTGAGACCTTTCTCGAGCAATTCAATTTCGGGCTTTGTAAAAGTTATATTAGTTTTATTAACAAATTTTTCAAAGAATTTTACATCATTATTAATTTGAGTATTATTAGTATTACTATTTGTGGTTTCAAATTACTTTGAAATGTTGACAAATTACTTAAAAATAAACTTCGAAAAGTCTTTTTAAAATCCATCGCACCTGGCCTGTCTCATAATAATAATAATAATGTTAAAAATTCTTTTAGATGGAACAAAATAATCTTTACCAATAATAAAATAAGTCATAAAATTAAAAAATCGCTTAATAATTCTAAAATTAATCCCGCGTTTTATAATAATAAATCTGTTGGTAAAATTTTGGTAAATAATAAAGACAAAATAGAAACATTGGATAAAAACGGCATTTATAAATTAGATTGTAATTCTTGCTCTTCCAGCTATATCGGTAAAACCAAACGCGCTCTCAATATTAGACTTAAAGAACATATTTCCGCTTTTAAAAACAAAAACAGTGATAAATCAAATTTTGCTAAACATCTCCTTGAAAATAATCATACATTCAATTTAGACAATAATATATCACTTATCCATAGTAACATTACCGGCCATAAAAGATTAGAGAAACTTGAAATAATGGAAATTAACCGCCTGAAGAACAATACCCAAATAAAAATAATAAATGAACAACTTGATTTCAACTATTCTCCCTTGTTAAATCCTCTGTCCTAAGCCCAAACCACCATCTTTTTTTTTTTTTTTCTTTTGTTTCTTAATATTGTTTGAAATAAAGATACTGCCGAATACTTTCTTATTGTTCCAGGTGAAGGCCCACATACATCGGCAACCTTTTCGCAACTACTTGCAACACGCTCAATTTCGTCTTAAATTGAATGTGTCTCTACAAATATTTTTTTAAGTTCTTAGATACCTACTTACTCGTAACATTAATAACAATTAATTTTGTAACCCCTTTCTCTGTTTTTGTTTTTTATTAAATTATTAGTTTAAAGTTATTATTAAAAATAAATATAAAAATTATATAATCAATTTTAGTAAATTCAAACAAATTATAGAAAAATATATAGTCATTGTTAATCTATTCTTGATTCCTGTAACTTATAGTTTAATTATCTTTGCGTTGTATAAATTTATTAGTCAAATATTGTCATTTTTTTTTTATTTATTTATAGAAAGAAAAGGGGAAAAAATCAAATATTGCAATTTTAGTAAATTCAAACATAATTAAGTATTGTTACTGTTAATCTGTTCTTGATTTCTATTCATTATATTCATTTTTGCTTTATATAAATTCATTAGTCAATTACTATCCTTTTTTATACATATATATATAAAAAAAATAATTATAACAATTTTTTTTTTTTTTTTGTAAATTCAATAATTATTATTGTCAATCTATTCCTTATATTTTTCAACTTATCATAATATCATTATCTTGCTTTATATAAATTCATTAGTCAATTATCAACTCCTTTTTTTATATATAAAAAATAATATTAAAAACAATTTTAGTAAATTCAAAATATTATTATTGTCAATCTACTTATTCTTTTCAACTTATAATAAAACCTTTATCTTGCTTTATATAAATTCATTAGTCAAATATAAAAAATAAAAACAAATTAAAATTGTTAATTTTATACCATATGTTTACAACCTCTGCCTATCTGTGTGCGTACCAATAATATTTTGTATTCGTTTTAAGCTTTAGTTTCTAAGTCACCTGTGACCATGCAGGACCTGTTCCTGCGAAACTAGTCAGGTAAATAAATATAGTGGAATAACAAATCAATTGTTTCATTTAAATTATTTTATTGTTCAGTATACTTTTATTTTTCAATCGTTTATAAAAGAAACAATATAGGTACCTATAGAAATTAATATAATAATATATCCTATGGAGTAGAATTCTAGTAGGAAATCTTGAAGAAAGAAGAATTCTAGGAGCAGTTTCTACAAAGCAGTAGGTTTTGTCCAACAGAGGATCGATAGCACCTTTGAATAGAATGTTCAAAATTAAATTTTTCTAATAGCTAATATTATGTAGGTCTAAACAACCATGCTAAATATAAAAAAAAAATCTAGTGCCTCCACTGGATCTCTCTGGTACAGATTACTTTTAATAAAGTTTCTTTAAATCCAGTATTTATTTTTCTCAAATGAAAAAGAAACTTCAGTAAATCTATAAAGACATTTCTAGAACACAAAGTCTACGCCTAAAGGTCACGTGGGATTATTCTAAATATTTCAATTCATTTCGATCAAACTCCTGTTTGTTCCACCACACGTGTAGCCGGATTGTATACAGCATGTGATTATATTATTTACTTTTTGAAATGTTTTTTTTTCCCCTCCAAGTTTCCAAGGTTCGAAAATTTCTGACTTTTAAAACCCAGACACAAAAAGTTTACACCTTCGAAACTTAGTGCCTCAAAAGAATTGTGGGTATTGGATGAAACGAAGGCTGGCTTCGGGTGATCACTTTACCTTAACAATTTTGCCATTTAAGTGGTGAAGTTACTCGAAATTCCCAAAATTCCTCTAATTATTAACAATTCAATGCCTCCTCCAGGACTCGAACCCGCATCCTGAGCTGTCCCAAGTAGACCCAAGTAGAGGCAGCTAGGCCAACCGATTTAATAATACTTATATTGAAGTATTGGCAGACCAAGGCTGAGATGGCTCGACTGCGTGACTGGAGACCTGCAGTCCCTGGGAGTGAGGAACTGGCGTCGCAGGACGGCTGACAGGGCGGAGTGGCGACGACTACTTGAGGAGGCCAAGACCCACAATGGGTTGTAGCGCCGTGGATGTATGTATGTATATTTAAGCACTGCATGTATTAATTATATCATTTATAAATTGAATACAGCGACATCTGTTCGAAAGTGGTGAGAACATTTCCGCTGCCAAATTTTATAAGCAAGATCTATTCAATAGATGGCGCCAGTATTAAGCTATATCCATTTTATGAATGAACATACCTTTATTCGCCCATAATTCCAAAATGTTTCTAATCGTCTCAGAGTCTTGCAGACATAACTCTGGTAACATAGGATACAAACTATTAAACATCAGCTTAAAGAAAAATTTTAAAGCAACATAATACTTCCCAAGGAGCTAAGAATGTTGGCATCAGGTGTGTTGCCTTGAAGAAACTACAAAGCCACTTACCTCCGTGTTTACCTACTCATCGAACAGATTGAATTATTACATGAAAACGTTACGTGATCTGGGGATATCTTATCCCATATCCGACTTACATGTTCCATATTATTATCTACTGGAGCATTTGTGTATCTTTTCGAGTTATTGGATTCCATACGAGTCCCGTCTTTATCCCTCGTAATCAATCCACACAGCAACCACGTATGTCTTTTGTTTATTTACTTTTGCTAAATGTTATTACATAGGTAAATTACGTGTTGTAGTCTTTCGGAAGTACGATTTTAATCTGGATCGTCTTGGAACTGTCCACATTAACCTATTTGCCTTCGAGATCTATGTAAACGTCTTATGTTTTTTGTGTGATTCTAACTAAACAAGAAATTATTCTAAAGGTGCATTTATACCAAACGCACAAAAATCCGGAGCTTGAAAATATATTATATTTTCTTGATCGTTGATACTGAAAACCATGGAATCAATATCTATTAGTGGGCAGTGACAGTTATTTCTGGTTATTATTTCCGACCATATCAACGATTAGGCAAAAATTTCTATTTTCAAACTCTGGGTCTTTGTTCGTTTCGTATGAATGCACCTTAACAATGCACTAAGATTGATCGATTTTTAATGGTATGAACAAACCTCTACGGGCTTAAGACCGCCTTCTACTGTTGTTTGGAAGACTGGTTTAGTGTGATCACTTTACGTTAACAAATTCGCCATTAGGTGGTAATTTTCAAATCTCCAAAACTCCCAATCATTTGTTTCCAACATGTTCAACGTGTCAAAAAATCCCATACCCCCGGCAAGATTCGAACCTGCGTCCCAAGTCGTCTTTACGGAGTCGCTAACATCTTATCTTCTTTATTACTTACTTACTTACTAATTATTAAATGCTTTCTTTGTAGAGATTAATATCTCAAATATTAAAAAGTCCAGTTAATTTTTGCATACTAATCCGATAGTGTTCAACCTCTGCCTTCTTGAATGTCAACCTCTAAAATGGTTTTAATTTTAAACGTTTATTTTTAATCTTTATAGCTTACAATATTTTTAATGTTAGTTCAGATAGTCTTTTGTTTATCCAAAATTGGACCGTCAGTTGAGATCCTTCACATATCACAGTGCTGATGGTGTTGTATGTATACCTATGCTGTGGATGGAGTTTATTCAAACTTCGCAAGATTGATCAGAGAGAAGAGTTCTTGTTGCCTCCCCATGTGCCCTAACTGGGATCACGTAGGGAATATTGGTTGATTGATTCCTTAGTTATATATTTCAAATTATTCTTGATGGTAGATTACCAAGTATTTTGTCTCAAATAATCAAAAATGTCTTAATAATCCTCTTAAAGTTATGAACGCATTTATTCCAACAAATCTCTTTTGCCTGTACTACTATTTGTCATATCCGCATTCAATATTTCCATTCAAATCAAATTCGTTGCTATCCAAGCGTTCGAGTCTAGTCTATTTGCTTTTCTGCATGACAGTTTGGAACGAGCCATATCCACAGCAGATAAACGTGCTTTGTTAAATCGGTCCATTTCCTTTCCACTTTGTTCGAAAAATTCGCATTTTCATTATTTTGTCGTTGCATCTGTTGCACGCCTGTAATTGGCCCTTTAAAATCCAGTTACATAATATTATTATATAGGTGAAAATATAGTGTGTTTGATGAATTAACAAAACAAATGTAAGTAGATATTTGTTATTATTCAATTTCATAGTTGGACCTATTTTGATTACCTATCTAACTTTAATAATTTAATGAAATGAGCTGCAATCTTTTAAAAACCTAAGTTATCTATAGAGAAGTCGATAACTTTTTCTCAATACCGCATAAACATTTTCTTCTTTTTTTACGTAAGATATTATATTCTCTAAGGAATTAGCTGTGGTTCCAGGATACGGATGATAAACTTCTTTTCCATCTTTTGTTGGTCTACTTACCACTTGTAGTTCAGTAGTTACAAAGAAATCAACTCATTACCGTGAAACCTCAGAGAGCAGAAATTAGAACCCTGTTAAGGAAAATTCTTTTCGTTCCTTGAAACATTTCTTAACCGTCAATCTATAATTCTTAGATAACCGATCGCAGCTGCATTCAAACTAAATTTCAAAACACGAATACCCCGATAAAATCTGCATATACCTATGTTGGGAATACACAAAGTAAATAAATGAACAAGACTTTTCAAAAGTTGTATACAGGGTTACAGGAAAAGTCGTACTGAATATTAAAGGACGTTATTATTTAGGTCATTTCTGATGGATTTGATTCTATAATATGGTGTTCGAAACTTAACCGTTATGGAGATATTGAACTTTAAAGATTTTGAAAAAATATCCTTTATTTTTTGCCTTTTTATCGATTTTTTTGGATTAGACGTCCTAGGGTCCGGTTTTTTATGTATCTAGTGAGAGGACATGTCAGTTAATAAAATTATTAACAAAAACTGAACCTACTAATAACAGCTTAAAAATACAGCTCGACAACGGTTAGGATAAAAGAATTTCACCTCAAACTAAAAATGAACCCTCTACTACCTTAACTGTTATTTGTTCAAATGTTTTGCCTATTTAATAGCAAGTGTTATACCTTTTTGAATAGCTAAAGAAACGTAGATGTTTTTAAAATTATTTGCAGAAAAAGTTTATACATTTTAAAAAAAGCGCTTCAAAGTTAAAAACACTTTATGAAAATTCTTTAATCCTAACCGTTGTCGAGCTGTATTTTTAAGCTGTTAGTAGTAGGTTCAGTTTTTGTTAATCATTTTTATTAACTGACATGTCCTCTCACTAGATACATTAAAAAAACCGGACCGTAGGGCCTCTAATCCGAAAAAATCGATAAAAAGGCAAAAAATAAAGGATATTTTTTCAAAATCTTTAAAGTTCAATATCTCCATAACGGTTATGTTTCGGACACCATATTATAGAATCAAATCCATCAGAAATGACCTAAATAATAACGTCCTTTAATATTCAGTACGACTTTTCCTGTAACCCTGTATAATAAACCTGTAACAAACCTGCTCTTCTCATTTTAAACTTCCTCTCTTGTCTCCAGCGTCAAATCTTTCAACGCTTTACCAAGTCTGCTTCCTCTCCAGACTTGACTTTTATCGACTGAAATTTGCCATTTAACATATCCTCTATCTCTACAACTGTTCCGCTCTCTCATACGGAAGTCTTATAAGATTCCAATATCTTTCAAACTTTTAGTTCGATGTAAAATATATGTAGGTACCTACCTTCGCTACTAACTGCTGGGTCAAATTCTGAAGAAGTAAGTTTTGAAAACTGTGTACGTATTTGAAAACCGCATTGAAGTACGAGTAGGTACTATGGATTCGTAAAATTTTATTTTTGAAGAAAGTCTGTTCATAATGTAATATTTCCAGAACCGAAAAAAATCTTATATAGTTATGGTTATGTCAATATTTTTTAAAATTTATTGATTGATTAGTGCATCTCCAAATTTTTTGTGCAGGGTATGGTGTCCTGTTGTATAAGACGAAGATGGTCGAGACTGAGACTCGAATCCACGATCTCCAGTAGGTAGGCTATGGACTCGAAAGTCGACGACTTTTCAAACCACTTCAAAGCATTGCTTTTCTTTTTTTGGATTCTGTCTTAATATAAACCATCGATATTATAAGCGGTGAAGTTCGTCCGTAACTCGGTATGTTCGATGAAGCCCTTTTGAAGCCCACGAAATTTTATTATATATTACTCGTCTGAAAATCGATATTTGTTACTATGACAATAATAACAATATCTCCGCGAGAAATAATATTATATCGACAAAATAGGTGTTAGCTTATCGTCCGACAGGCTTTGCTACTTACATTACAATAAATGTAAAAGTTTTGTGCATTTACAAAGTGAATGTTCATATAAATAAAAAATAACCATAACTTTAGGACTAGATTTCTAAATTAAACGATGAATTATATTACGTAAAGTGATCACACTAAGCGAACCTTCGAAACATCAGTAGAAGACGGTCGTAAGCCCGTGGTGGTTTGTTCCATTCAAAAATCGAACATCAGTAATGAATTTTTAGAGTCATTAGTTGTTGGATAATTCTGCATAAGAGACGAATTCAGGCCCAGGTAGGAACCAAATGTAGAATCTATCAAAAATCTCATCTCAAATAGTGTCCATATCTCATAGCTCTTATTCGAATGCATGGAATACATAGTGAAGGAGTGGAAAAGATGAAAAAGATTATTTATTTTTAAAAACTAGTCATATTTCTCACAATATCGGTTATCTTCATAACTTGTCTCTTTCATAGGTGTGGATTTCATGGGTTGAGTTCCCATAATCACATACGAGCCCTGCCGCCCTTAAGCCTCCAAATACAGAGGGCTTGGGAACAAAATGTTTACCCGAGATATATACCTACTACTAACCTGTAACCTCCCTTCCAGACACCCTCTCTGAATACACACACACCTTGTCAAACGATCAACCCCATAGATTAGCACCGATTAAACAGACTTAGACGAAAACATCGTGTAGTCTTTTATGTTACTTCTCTAAGCAGAAACGCAATTAAACTAATAATGGCTTTGGTTTTACCAATTTTTTTTCAATTCCGTGGCCGTAATAGTGAATTAGTTGCACATTTATACCTGATCACAAAAGCACAATATAATTTAAAGCAATTTTTGGCTCCTCAACATAAACTATTGTTTGTACCAAACATAGAGCCAAAGCTGGAAAATAGAGTATGATTTTCTTGATCGTTGATATGGTCACCATGGAAATTATAACGGCAAATAACTGTCATCACCCATTTATAAGTACATGTTTGTTATTGTTTCCATTGTGTCCAATATCAAGCATAAAAGAGAATATGCTCTCTTTCTGGACTCGGCTCTATGTTCGTCTGGTATTATTGCACACTAATAAGCGTCGAGAAGGAGACTCTTTCCAGATGTCTAAGGCAGAGAAACTTTCGTACTTATGAACTTTCTGGACAAATCTATCACGCGACCTTTGAGGAAGTACGTGATAATAAAGTCCTGCCACTTAACATTATGAAAGAAGATTCTTTTAAATACTGTAACAGATATTTTGAGTGGTAGGGCAGTGTCGTTTCGGCGACGGCCGAAGGGTCTTAGGTGTTACGAAGATTAGCGAGGTAACCCGAAGCGCACTGCTATGCGACGGCATTTGTAAAAATGACAGCGGGGGATACAGGCCGTGACGGTGCATTTTTGCATCGCGCGAGACGAATAGAAATATAGATTTTTATTTTATTTAACTAAGTTTAATTTTGTGTGGTGTAAATTATAATGTGCTAAATTCAACCCGCAGTATAAAGAGAAAAGCGGGTCCTAGTCTGGGGGAGACAAACTCCTAGTCTGGGGGAGAAAATGTCCTAGTCTGGGGGAGACAAACTCCTAGTCTTGGGGAGAAAATGTCGTAGTCTGGGGGAGACAAACTCCTAGTCTGGGGGAGAAAATGTCCTAGTCTGGGGGAGACAAACTCCTAGTCTTGGGGAGAAAATGTCCTAGTCTGGGGGAGACAAACTCCTAGTCTTGGGGAGAAAATGTCCTAGTCTGGGGGAGACAAACTCCTAGTCTGGGGGAGACAAACTCCTAGCCTTGGGGAGAAAATGTCTTAGTATATGGAGGAAATATCGTAGTATTGGGGGAGAAAAGAAACTCCTAGTCATGGGCAAATAACCCGGAGTTTTAATAATTGAAATCAATCGTTTGGACTAAAGGTTGGATGGAACGTATTGGGCAGTGCGTAAAACAGTTTAACCCTTATCGCGGGTAAAACTTATATTCACATTTGTCGATGCGGGCTCCTATTTTTATTTTGGAACGATGTGGATTGGAGACGAGAACCAAGCAAAGTAGCTGCTCAACAGTATTATTGGGGAGATAATCTATAAATTGGAGGGTTGCGGATGCCAAAGATTTGAGGGAATGCCTAGTAGTTGAGAGGATCGGAGGAGTGATTGTAGTCAGCCAGAATTTACTTTAGAAGAAGTCTACGGACCTGAGTTAAGTATATAACCGCAATTTCCTTCCATAAGCATGCAAACAGTACACGAATTTTATTTCAATTTTTTTCTTTCAAATTCTTTTTACTGAAGTCATATAAGAGTGTAGTATTTTACTTGTGCTATTTATTGTGGACTGGTATAACCAGGGTAAAATATAAATTTACATAGATTAATGATTGAGAAGGTGGATAATTCGAACGTTAAGTTTTGTTATATGTAGAATTGTAATTTTCTTGTTTGACCTTGGGTCATAATTTGTTTTTACATTTTTTTTTGATAAACTGCGATGACAATGCAAATTTTGGGTTTTGAGTTCCACCTATAGTGAATTGTATGTTAAATTAATTATAGGTTTGATTAAACGAATTATTATTTGAAAAATTCCATATTAGAATGAAATTAAGTTGAAAGCAATAATCAATGAAAAATATGTTTTGAATAAACTGTGAAATTCCTTTGTATCTATAAACAAATTCTTTTATTAGAGCCTATGACCATTTCCAGAGTCTTCTTGAGCCAAAACTATTTTAATCCACCCTTGAGATTGTGCAAAGTTAATCCAGAGGGATAACGAGTCTGTTTCAGAGAGCCTCTAGCCGGGCAGAAGGGGAAAAGACCCCAGGTGTTCTTTCTTTCAGCCAATCCTCAGGAAAACACAATAGACGAAGCAGTCTACGTGACTTTCCTAAGTCTGCTGGACCTCCTTAAAAAGGGTTCCGCGACAATACTTTTAGAAAAAGTTCCTTCTTTCTTTCTTTCTGCCCCAGAACAGATTTATCTAATGGGGCAGTAAATTCCATTAGTATTTATTGATATATTGTCTCTTTTCATGTGTATTAGTTATATTTTAGATTGTTAATAATATTATGGAGATGTATCATCGTTTTGGAATGAAATCATTTTATTTCTTTCAGCAACTGTTGATTCGCTTTTCAAAAAATCTTCAGTGCCTTTCTATTTTATTACGAGAAAAAGAGCTTTTCTTGAACATGTGCTAAGAAAATTGTTGCCTATTGATTCCTTGGTGCAGAGCTAGGTCGTTATGGACCAAGTCGACCTTTCATTTAAGGTATGGAACTAGACTATATTCTGAACGAAACATGAACATAAAAAAACGGGATGAAATTATTTTTAGTGTATTAAATTTAATATATTTGATGTGTTTGACAATGTTGAGAATAAAAAGGATGGAAACCAACGAAAATGATTAATAGCGTTATAAGCCCACCACTTTGAAGGAAATATGTTGAGAGAAACGATTCCGTTTTACAGGGAAATCAGATAGAAAACACCTCGTAAAGTTCGCTCGAAAAGTTTTTCGGAATGTCGTCAGAATTTTATTCTCGTCTTATGTACAATAGAAGATCCTTTGTCATTGGGAAGCAGCACCTACCCTCGAAATATTTAGGGTCGAAGGGTTTCCCGAGATATATATATATTATTATTATTACGCAGGTATGAGAGGGTTGATTGTAATATTACAACCTGTCATATTATGTACCTTTAAATATTATTCACGGTACCCGGTTTTTTACTCGATGTTAAGAAAAAGTAATGAATGTGTTGGCGATGGTTTGTTGGTTGAACTTTTTTTAGGACATTTCTTTCTTGATGTACTTATTATTATTTTTATTATTTTAGGCCTGAAGACGTGTTATTAGGAGATTGGGCTAGCCTCTTGCGACTTCAACTACCAGCTATCTATCCATCTCTTTGGTAGTCTTCTTGATAAATTGTTATTATGAAACGGTAAAACTCATCCAATAGGTTTATGGGGAAATTATTATGATGGTTTAAGCGAACAATAACGACGTTGATCAGAAGTAAATGAAGTAGCTATAGTTGCAATTTAGGTATAAAAAACAAAAACATCACAAAATCAGCATACAGAGAGCGAGCTTACTACAGCGAAGTTGTGGTGTCTAACTACTAACCCAAAACGGTATTATATTTTTCATAAGTTTTTGTTAGGAAGATCTTATCTTCCGTTCTTATAAAGCAATAATTGGTACACGCATTGTTTACAAATAGCAGTGATATCAAGTAGGATATCTAGGCATTTGTGATTGATAAACATATTCTGGAGAAATACTAACACTGCAAAAAATGAAGTAGTGGTCGCCTATCGTACATTCAATAATTTCGGAGTTCAAATTTCTAAGCATTCCGTACGAACCCGATTGGACCCTCGGGAAAGTTCGTGTGCGGATTATCGCGAGTATTTACAAATCGGAACGAATATTTCTGAAGGTCGATTCGATTCATTGGCAGCTCGAACTTTTTGCATCTTCGAGTCTGTTTTCGTAGGTTGAGTGTCATAATAATATGAAGAGTGCAGTGGTAGTCTGTCTCATTCAATGTCGGTATTATTATACCTGGGGGTAGCCAGGAATAAAGTTGGCATGGAAATCATTCTTGGGATACCTTATCACTTTTTTTATTAGTAGCACTTTTGAGTATTCTGCGTGTATTCGAAGAAAAACGTTCTAGTACGGCTATTTAAGTTTAATCCATATTACGAGAAAATATAATTTCTTAGTATTCGCCTATATTGTTTCGTATTTTAGTATTGGTAAAAGAACGATCTGAATCAGCAACCCCTGACAAAATATCGGGGTGAATCAATCATTTTGGTTTCATACAAGGTCGATGACGAGGGAAACTGCATGAGAAAAAATGCGTGGCCGGAAGAAAGCTGTAGAATGCTTGATGATATTATACATAAAATGGTGCAGCCGGCGAAAAGCACATAAAACAATCTATAAGATATAATCCGTTTTGAATAACAAACTGTTCAAATAGGTCTTTCTAAAACATAATTCTGACGTTTTGTATGAAAAAATGTATGAATAATTCTTAAAAAACCAGCGACCAAAAATACTTTTTATTTCACTCCAGTAGGCAGATCGTTTTATATTCAATCAAACTAATGGATCGTTTATTCCTTTTTTTTTTTTCATCTCCGGAAATTGCGAATTTACTTTATCCTCCATCATTTCCTATTTTTATATTATAATGTTTATACGTATATAGAATTTTGATCAATTACTTCTTAAAGAAGAGCAATCAATTATCAATGTTTTTTTATAAAATTATGTCGTTTTTACTAACAAATATAGGTCTGTTTCATCCCCTACAACTTGACACATTATTTCAATCTAAAAAATCCCTGTATCAGCCCTCACGTAGACAATCCTCCGTCGTTCAGTCTCAAGGGATATCCCTTCAATAAGACCTACATTTTTTCTTCACCTTTCGGATCTTTTTATTATAACTTCATAATTCAGGAAAACATACATCAAAATTCTTCCTATTTTCCCGTCTCCATTCCATTTTCTTCTGATTTCCTTCATCCACCTCAGTAATATAGATAGAAGAATGGTACCCGTCACAATGTTTTTTTTACCATCGACGTTTTAACATAATATGTAATTTTGTAGTTTGCCAGGATCAGTGAACAAATTTGCAACTGTGTAACTGTGTTTGTTTTAATTCATAATTCATAAATTTATTTTTCACATTCGTACTCTATATTGTATTTTTGTTTAAGAATCATAATTGAAAAAAGATTTTTTTGTTGGCATAACAACCGTGGAAGAATCTGGGAGAAGCCTATCTCCAGGAGTGAACTGCGATTTTGTTAGAGTTGAATACACACTATAACATTGAAAATTCCTCTACGCTCGAAATTTTAAACCTTGTCAAAAGCCCGTTTATTTTAAAAGTTGCTACAAGACTTTTCAGAAAGACTTAAAAGGCAAAAATAAAATGAAATATACGTTAGTTCATTGAATCGTTGTAAAACTCCGTGTATTCCTCGTTCATCATCCGTAGTTGAGTGTGTGAGTTCGCTCATCGCCATCTTTCCGTTCTAAACCGACTTTAATTTCCGTTTGCCTTCGTCTCCTCCAGCAGACGTTCACATATTCAAATATTGTAAACCTCGCTCGTCTCAATATCCCAAAGTTTAATCAAAGCAAAAAAAAATGACGCCGGTTATTTCTTAAATAGATTCCAACCTTTTTAAATCTTTAACTCTGAAATATTTGTAATGTGAAGTAAATTATTAATATTCTTATACATGAACCTACCCCACATAAATATCAAATATAGTATTCTTATACATGAACCTACGCCACATAAATATCAAATATAGTATTCTTATACATGAACCTACCCCACATAAATATCAAATATAGTATTCTTATACATGAACCTACGCCACATAAATATCAAATATAGTATTCTTATACATGAACCTACCCCACATAAATATCAAATATAGTATTCTTATACATGAACCTACCCCACATATTATGGACATTGAAACACTACGGTTTCTCAACGCATTAAAGATTCCCATCTCATCTAAAAAAAACAGCACCAAGGTCCAAAGAAAAATAATCTGCTAGATACGAATTAGTTCATCAGCCACATATCAGTCTTGGTCTTTTGTCCATTGAATCACTGTGCAAAAAATCTTTAAAGACCTCTATTCGTATGTTATGTGTCCTTTTACATATTTTTGCAAATCCATTGAAATCTTTTGTACTACGGGTACGACTAGATCACCTAAAAATATTCTTGTTTGTAATTTGAACGTGGCTATTTTTAATAGCAACTTTCTTGCTTAATAAATGTTCATAGCAGATTTTAGATAAAATGTTCATAGACATGAAAGGCACTGGCAAATACTCGTAAATAGCCAAAATATATATTCGCTCACGCCATCAAAGCATCACAAAAATGAAAAAACTTATATAAATATATTTAATTGTAAGAAAATGCATACAAAAAATAAATGAGTTGTAGCAAACACAAAAAATGATCCAAATTTATGTAACAGATCAAGTTAACTGAAGGTAAAGATCATTAGAGATCAAAACGCAAACCAAATTTTACGTATAGGTTTTAAACAAATTCTTTATGTAACTTTTTCAAAGGAATAAAAAACACGACGGTTGTGTTGTGGCGTTTTAAAGATCTTATCGTTACCAAAAAAAAGGGGATTTTTCGAGTGAAACAAAAACCCGCATGATTTATCGAGGTGTTCTTTCTGAAATAATTACACGGCACAGGTGTGTGGGAATATAATTTTAGTGCTGTAGCCGAGGATTGTGGTCTCGTTAAAAAAAATGTTGGTAGATCTGTAATTAAACGAGTGGTTTTTCGTTTTATTTTTATTTAAACCATGCGGGAGTAATAACAGCCAGAAACTACCAACTGAACGACCCTTGGATACAACCCCAAATATTCTACTTTCTATTTGAACCACGAGGGTATGGATGTTAAACTGTCTCTTCATGTTTTTGGTTTACGTCCAGGGTATCTGCTTGTTGGTGATATTCCGCTAATTTTGCCCTCTCGCCAGAATTTATTGACATGGATTCTCCAGTTATGTATTCTTTTTCTTCATCATCACATCTTGGATATCACGATTCCCCGATTTTGACGGATGGTTAACCCCACATAAGGCAGAGAGTTTTTGAAATCTTTGTTCTTGCAGGGTTGACTCTGGTTTTCACACCTAACGTCTTGATCTGTCGCACGGATTCCCATTTTTCTTTCTTTGTTTCAAAATGCTATGTATGTTTCTCTATACTTTTGTTAGCAAACAGCATTCGCCAACGTATTAGCATTCTAACATTTTTCACATATCACGAATATATATTTTTCAAAATAAAAAGTTTAAGGGCTCCACGTTATGCACCTCACAAAAAAATCCGATTCAATAGGTGTAAAATTCTGTTGATTCAAAATCCTTTAGAAATAAGCTACGGAAGAATTTTTTATACAAAACAAACACAAAAATAGACAAAAATACGAATAAGAAATCCGTTTGTGCGTTGCCTTTCGTCAGTTAGATCAATCAATAATCCAGCCCCGACGAAATTCAAACTTTCTTTACTCCTTAACGACTTGTACGTTGTGAAGATCGTGGATTCGATCCCCAGTGCCGACTCTCACGATACGGGCTTTGCTTTCCGTTAAGGATGTATTTGTGTGCACGTTTGGTGAGCCCGAATTCATTTTTAAAAAGTGAGGGATGAACGAATCCCCTAATAAAAAGAATTAATACATGTTCACCTATCTCTCGTGATTTCCACAAATTTTCCATCGTTTATTAAACTTTCCCCCATTTTACGATCCCTTTTTTCGCGTAATCACTTACTTAATTTAATATATTATTAAATTACCGCTGGATGGATTTGCGTTTTAAGAAACGGCATGATTCCTTGATCCTGGTCTTAAGCCGGGCGATTAGGCACGCTTCGTTTTATGGCTTTAATCACATCTATTATATAAAAATCTGTATTCGTTTTTTTTCCGATTTCAAAAAAAACTTATTGTTGAGTTATTGATTGTATCAAAGTAGCATCAAGCAGAAGCCTACTACGATTTTATTCTCAAACATATGGCTCATTTTATTCATAAACGTCTGTAAAAGTAAACGAAGTACTTTAGGTTAGGTTAGCTACCAACCAATCTTGCTCTTTACTTCTTGCAGAAATTTGACGAAATCAGTATTACTCAGTATACACAACTTACCATTTCTTGCATCCATACTATAACCTAGAATAGAAGCCGAATGTTATAATTTTTAGATAACTTCACTGTAAAAAGGCTTACGTCATTAATAGGTGTCGTGTATATCGTAACATGGACAAAAGTTAAAATATTTGTATAAAAACAAGCGTCAAACTACACAATTATTGGTAGTTAGATATGCTTTAATAATTTTAGTGCTGTATTTTCACTGAATAAAACTATGAAAGAGTAGGTATATAAATTTAAAAAAATGTATCACATAAAATGGACATCAGTTAAATTGGATAATGTTTATTCAAATCTTCAATAATATTGTTTTTTTTTATGTTAAAGAAAGTAAAGTGCGGGGTATCAGCTAGTTTCTAAGAAATTTTAAACGGTCCTTCCTCCTATTATCATTCTTCGTGGCTCGATATAACTGGAGATAAAGGTAATTGCTTCTGCAATACCGTCTCATTGTAAACCTTAAGCCCTATTCGGTTTGGTTTCAATGAATATCTGCTCAAATATACCAAATCCTACATTCATTATTGCGGCAAATCCTTATTGCGTTTGCTTCTTTTTTTTCATATTATTATAACCCGACCCGGGACTCCGATTCAGTTTGCCTTGAATAATAAACAAGCACGTTTCTGCTTCTGCTCGTGGGATTTATTACATCGGGTCTCACGTGTTTTACGACTATTGCTCCATTTTTTTCATCCCGATTCTTTCTTTTTTTCTCCTATTTTTCCCCTCAATATATTCATAATATGTTTTTAAGTTGTAAAGTCTTCGGTCTATGGGTTTTGTTTCACTAAGCCGACTAAGCTACAAGTTTTTTGTAAATATAATGCAGGTATATCATAATATGTGTACCTTCTTCTCTTCTTTGTTGGTTGTTATTGTAGACCTATTTTAAAGTACCTATTCTTATTCTTCCTTTTCTTTCTCTTCATAATTTGATATTGTAATAAAAAAATACCTGGCGCCAACTACATGCAAGCCAGTCGCTATCTATAAAGTACATTTCTCTATTTGTTATCAAAAAATTACTACCTATGGCTCTGTATCTCCTTGTTATATAGACTGCTAAGCGCAGACGACTGCACATTCGCGTTTACCCCGGTACCATCGAGAGTGCCACCAGCCTGTCCCCAGAGTTTCTTGAGTAGATGATGGCGACGTTGGGTGTCAGAGTTTAACGCTGTTACAAAGTTGATGGCGACGTTGGGTGTCAGAGTTTAACGCTGTTACAAAGTAGATGGCGACGTTGGGTGTCAAGAGTTTAACGCTGTTACAAAGTAGATGGCGACGTTGGGTGTCAGAGTTTAACGCTGTTACAAAGTAGATGGCGACGTTGGGTGTCAGAGTTTAACGCTGTTACAAAGTAGATGGCGACGTTGGGTGTCAGAGTTTAACGCTGTTACAAAGTAGATGGCGACGTTGGGTGTCAGAGTTTACCGCTGTTAAAAAGTAGATGGCGACGTTGGGTGTCAGAGTTTAATGCTTTTACAAAGTAGATGGCGACGTTGGGTGTCAGAGTTCAACGCTGTTACAAAGTATATGGCGACGTTGGGTGTCAGAGTTTGACGCTGTTACAAAGTAGATGGCGACGTTGTGTGTCAGAGTTTAACGCTGTTACAAAATTTTGACGACTTGCCAAACGATAAATAAATAAAAAAAATGGAGGAATTAGCGTCGGGCCAGTTGGTCCAGAGGCTAGCATCCGTGCTTAGAACGACTAGGGACGCAGATTCGAATCCTGTCGGGGGCATGGGATTTTTCGACATGTTGAAAATTACGAACGCGCGTGTTAAGCACACAAACACTATCAAAACATATTTACAGAGGTAGGCATACATATGTGAAACATTTTGTTGCATCCAACATAACGGTGTTCCTCATGCAAAAATACAAAACAGTGAATACAAGCATAAAGGTAACAACAATCAACTCGCAGCAAATTTAGTCGCTGGCGCTGTGCACCAGTAATAAGTAGGTTTAAACATTGCACTAAATATCTACAAATAATATAGCTATAGTGCCCATGTACCCGCACACCCGTGCAGTGATTATGAGGAGTTTCGGGGATTTGAACATACCTACCACCTAATGGCAAACGTTTTAAACGAAAAAGAGATCACGCTAAGCCAGCCTTCGAAATAACAGTAGAAGACGTGCCGTAAACCCATACCGTTTGAAGTCGATCATCATGTAGTGAATTGTTAGTCATTGGTTGAAGTATAGAGAAATTCAGAGAAAAGCAACTATTAACTATAAGAAGTCGATAGTTACCTACTACTTAAAACTGTTGTCATTGTGTCCTTTGTTCAGGGAATTGCGCACATTAAACCTGCCTAACTCAGAAACATTGTTTTTACATTTCAAGCAGTGATTTTGTTAATTCAATCGTAACCACAAGTGTTTTTGCTTCTAAAACTTTCTCTGTTAAACCGATATAACTTGTTTCAACCCATTGAGTTTCGTTACGAATAACCAAATATCAAAAGTACCTACCTACATTACATAAATGAAATAATTTATTAAAGTTGTACGACGAACTTAATGGTTTTATTAAATTTGGAAATTATTAGCAAGTACCCCGAAAATTTTATTGAAATGCACTGATTGTGTTCGTTAACTAATCTAAATGAGTTTTCCTTTTCTGAAAATTTTCTTAATTAATTCGGTAATAATTAACGGTGTTTTAATTATATTTCTGCTTTGTGTTAACATACACTTTAGTTCTGTTGTTCTTGTATTGATATTGAAATAAGGGTTAAACACTGCTTTAGAAGTATAATGTACAAGCAAGGATGTCATTTTCGTGGTTCTTTAACGTACAATTACTTTTTTGCAGTTTTTTTTTTTTTGATTAGGTTAAAAAGAGAATAGTTCAGTTTCCCAATTCAAATTGACATTCATCAAAAGTTGGTGCGATTTTCAAAATACACTGCAAACAACGTTTTATAAACATATACATCGGTCAAAATAATATTACTTCAATAGGAAAATTAATTATCATTATACAAATTAATGTGGATTTTAAACTAGTGGCTACGACGCCGGCTTTCGTAATGCATCGTGCGGAGGTCGTAGGTTCGATCCCAAATACTTAACATCTTCCTCTTTCACGACACAAGCATTAAGTAGCTTACTGTGAAGGAGTCAAAATTGTATTTGTGTTCACTTTGAGTGAGCACAGATTCATTTATTTAAAAAAAATCAGGACAACGTATGTTGGGAAAGCCACTTTAAAATTGAATGTTTTTAAAAAATCATAAAGTTTTCATAAAATACATCTAGACAAAAATGCCTGTTAAACAATTTACTACTCTATTCTGACTCTCTTAATCAACAACGTAAAGCAAAAATACAGGTTTCAGCTTATACATACATCTTTAACCCATCCGCATCACAATCGGTACGTAGTACCGACCGAGAGAAATGTGCCGAAATTCACAATCGGTACCTGGTACCGACCTGCATCCGCTTACGAATATTGCCATTTTACTACCTGCTACTGCCATCTATGCAAAACCTAGAATAATGTTATTGTAGATAAGATTCAATCCTTTTTATTCGAATATTTTACTGCTTAGAGTTTTATACAAAATAAATCGCATACACGCCGCTGAAGAAGGGATAGATATTTTACCTGCGCGGTTTGTATGGCCGCCATCATTGTTATTGATGTTTGTTTGCGTGCGCGCTGTGTTATTTATGTTATTTTTATCACGTTTTTGTTATTTTGAAATTGTATGATATAAACTAAAATGTAATTTAACATTTGTTGAAGAACTGCAGTGAAGATTATGATATGAGATCCGTTTCCTGTGATGATATTTTCTCATCTAATCGTTTGGGAGAGTTAAATCAATATTGGTAAAGAAGATTTACTCCCAAAAAAACACAAAAAATAAAATCACAAAACAAAAAAAAAAAGATTTACTCCAATAAATGAATATTTTTTCTACTTAACTTCCAATTTTTACAAAGATTCTCCAACCAATAACTTTGTTTTGACAAAATTAAAATGAACATTCAGCGTGACATTTGGTGAGTACATTTTAAATGGGATTTTAGTGCATAGATTTCTCCAAACAAATGAGATGCGTATGGGTTAATGAAAGATGCCGATCTAATATACGAAAATATACTGTGAAATGTCTTTTTCAATAAATTAAATACGACATCGGATCTAAATCTACAAAAACTTTAACGTGTCGAAGATACGTCCGATGAAGCCGTTGACCTCCTGTGTCTGGGAGGCGACAGTCTTGACTTTTTTCTCATATCTAGGATGATAATATCATACCTTTCTGGGTAGAGTAGTTCTCGTGTTACGAACGCGCATATTAAGCACACAAGTGTTGATCCTAGTGTCCTTAAAACATATCTCATTACACTTAACCACCTGCAAGGATGTTCCAACAAAAGCTATCGTAGATTTTTATATCGCAAAGTATATAAACAAAAATTATTTTCCTTCAATACCTTTCCAATAGAGCAGGGCACGTATGAAGATAGGGAGTTAAAATATAAACGGTTCTGTCCAAACTGCCCAGAGTAGAAATGTCAAGTAAAAGTGATAACGCATCAATCCTGACCCGACCGG
The DNA here is from genome assembly GCA_963576905.1 of Mystacides longicornis. Classification (NCBI taxonomy): domain Eukaryota; kingdom Metazoa; phylum Arthropoda; class Insecta; order Trichoptera; family Leptoceridae; genus Mystacides; species Mystacides longicornis. Next base: position 5,843,114 of record OY756424.1, on the reverse strand, counting down.
GAATCGAACACGGGACCTCCCATTATGCGTCTTTTGATTAAAACAACTAGGCTATCCAGGTTGTTGAATCTTTGAAACTTTTTTATCTTGTCTTGTGAAAGAATAATAGGTAATTAATATTGTATTGTTGTCACTAAATTTGTTGATTTGTTCTATTATTCTAACTTAGCCGCTCACAAAGTTTACCTTCATAGACACTGAATATCGTAATTCTTTGTATTATTATTTAAACATCTAAGTATTATATGTCTATGTAATCTCTATCTATATACCCATGATTATTTTTCTGTTAAAGGCCTACTGGCTATGAAAGAAATAAAGAGGAATATGGTTGGCCCCGGGAATCGAACCCACCACCGTCAGCGATTGAAGCGCTAAGCTTCTTCCTCTTCTCACTGAATGGCGCTACATACCAAATTAGTCCTTGACCTCCAACATATTCTGTCTTGCGATGCTGTCTTCCAACTGGCTTCCCTTAGCAGTTCCTCCGCATAGTTACCAACTTCATCCTCCCATCAAAGTCTTGTTTTTTTCCGCCTTTCTTCTGCCCTTGGGTGTCCCGTTACCTAACAGGGCTACAAACCACTTCATTCTTAACACTAAATTGATTTCATCTAGGGAGGTACCCTACTTGGCAAAATATTTGTGAAAAGTCAAATGAATAAAATGAAATAAGAATGTTAAATTCCTTCGTTTCTTATTATTTATCAATACAGATTTTTTTATAAGGAAAATTTCCGTTTTTCTCTATCCTTTTCGGAAGTAAACAAAATAAGTACTAAACAGCGTTGCCTCTGGTCAATCACCTGCATCTTACATTTAAATATGACCTGCTTGACTGGCTAGACGGCTTCGAATTCCATCCGGACAAGAAAATAAATTAACAACTTTTTTTGGTTGGGTAATAAATTTAAAATATCATTTTTTTAAATACCAATACAATATTACGTTACCTCGGAAATTGATCAAACGAAATTTGCGAATAAACGAGTTGAACCTATCGATGAAAATGTATTTTTTCTTTTACTGCACAATATGTCGAAGTACTATAAAGTTGATAAAAGAATTTTGAAGATTTGTATTTTTTTTTATTGTAAAAGTTTTTTTAGTGGATTTTAATTTATTGGTCTTGATAAATTCATAGTTACCTACTCTGTACTTGCTTTATTTATTTTAACCTAATAACAGTCTGTCAAATGTCAATTAAAATTTAAAAAAGTATATCGAAGCAAAGCTGAGGGATTTGATCATGGTGTGGGAGAAGGCCATAAACATTGCGCAAGATCGAGCGCAATGGAGAGCTCTTGTTGCCTCCCTATGCCCCTGAGTGGGGTCTAAAAGGGAGAATTTTAGACACCATTTCCAAAACCCTCAGCTCTGCTTCGAAGGAGCGGAACACAGTGTGAGAGGGTCTTCCTCGTCTTCGGGACCTTGATGGGAGGAAGAACAGCGCTCTCCTCGGCCAACTGTCATTCGGCATCCTTAACACATGTCCGAGCCAAGTCCATCTCCTCCCCACAATTGTAGAGGTGATGGGCTCACACTGGGTGCGCCGGCGTATAGCGTAGTTCGTGATGTGGTGGTACCATCTTACGCCCAGAATTCTCCTAAAGCACTTCATTTCAAAAGCTGAGACTTTTTGTGCCTGGGCTTTGGTCAGGTGCCAGGACTCACACCCATATAGGAGAATGGGCAACACACACGCATCAAACAAGTTACATTTCGTCTCGACACTAAACGCCGACGCTTTCCAAATCTTGGTCATGTTGTTAAAGTAAGATAGATAAGTGTATTTGCCTAATCGTTGATATGGTCACCAAGAAAATAATAACCAGAAAGAACTGTCATCCATGGTGTCGAGTATCAACGATTAGGAACATAATATACTCTATTTTCAAACTCTGGCTCTTTGTTCGTTTGGTATAAATACACCTTATAATAATTGAGATTTGCGGTGTCATCTTAATGACGTCTTCAATAGACACGAGACCCGTCTCTTGTCTCTGAGACGAGAGACAATGAATTGCGGACTTTATGATATGTTTTATGGCCACACCAGCAATCGAACCCCGCGAAATGTAATCGGCCATTGCCGGGCGGAATAATAATCATTATTGTTACGCTACAACCTGTTGCTCTGTCACAAGATCTTGTCTGTGGTGCCGTCATCTGCAAACTTGATTCTGTACCTTGTGGTTGCAAATGATTCCTGGATTATGTTTATGACTAGCAACACTGTTCGTTTGCTTCCACTAAAGTTAATCTATGAATCTTATTTGATGGATTAAACTTCTGAAAAGTATTTGCTCTGTAGAGATAACTTCATGTTATACAATCTTCTTTTTGAACGTCCGTGTCAGGCCCTTGACAGGCTGACAACATTTAGGTGAACGCCACTCTGGTTCATATCGACATTAAAGAATTCATTCACGGTTCAAATAGCATTCCATACTTACTTATATTGGTAAGCAATAATTTATTTTGTATCCCACCATGAATCTACTCCTTTTGGTTCGATCATAAGCTCAAGAATCGAGTATCTTTCTCCTTCAAGCGTGTGGCCCAGTTATGTAATCAAACCGTCTGCAACATGTGGCCGAAACACAGTGACGCTGATCAAACAAAGCATCGAAAGGATCCTTGGAAAGATCCATGTTGGGTATCACCATTAGAGAGAGTAAGAAACAAAACGATTCGGCTGAGAACAAAATAGAAAGATATTGCCCAAAGTACCTCATCTCTCACATGGTCAGAGATCAAGAAGAAAAGTGGTCTAAGATGTTCGAAATAAGGACAATCTCGTGAAATACGGTCCAGAGAGCACAAAATCGAGTAAAGACATGTTTGCTATCAGGTAGAGAATCCAGATAAAAAATATATATTTGCGAAATAGAGGAACCTAGATATTAGTTCAAGTAAGTATATAATTGTATGCTGTATCCAATTGTGCGAGTTTCAAATTTCTCAATAGACCCGTGAACCGGTCGAACGAAGCCTATCAATTTCAAAACAAACAATAATAATTATTATCAAGGCACAATCCCATTATATTGCGGGCAATTAAGTCATAAATGGAAATTATCCGCATTTTTAATATGGAGAGCTGTTTATTGTGCATGCTGGAGCATTGTGCCAACTATTGGGTAAACTTGGAGGATATGGCAGCGAACTGACTTTTTTGGAAACTAAAAGAAAATAATACATTTATTTTATAATTTTTAACCTTTTCGTAAAAGAAATTTATTTGATTAGCTAGCCTTTTGCTATGCGTGGGGTAAGTACCTATTGTTGTTCTATATGAACAATTTTATCAAGCATTTGACTTTTGAAAAATGTAAGAGAAAATTTATTTTTAAACAATATTGTGTTGCTAACAATAACAATAAACAATATCTTGTTGCCTCCCTATGCTCCTGAGTGGAGTTCAAAGGGAAATATTGATTGTGTTGCTTAAAAAATTTAAGATGCGTTTTGTTAAAAATGAAGCATTTAGTCCTTCAATACCATTTTTATCTATGGTCAATTTTCAACACTTTCTCTATGCTCAGTTACATAGACAAGGGAAGCTAATATGACGAAGTGTTAATGACCACTCGCGGGGATTAACATGGATAGATATACCTATTATAGGAAAGGATATACTCAGAGATATCCTATTGTTATGCTTGCCCAAATTTATAATTTTGTATTGTCAAACCTCAACCGGTCAGAAAAGGCATCATAAGTCTCGAGCTCTTGATGCCTCCCTTTGCTCTTGAGTTGGTTTGGGGGGATCCGCGGCGAGCTTGATTTGTGTGTGGCCGGCTTTTCGATTTGATTACTTCAATCGAGCTACTAAATTTCAATTCCTAAGAACCTAGCACGCATGAAGAATTTTGACAAGTCGCTGCTGTCGTCGTATCTCTCATATTATCACCGGCCAAATGAAAATCATCGGTTGACAAAAGACAAACTGCTCCATCATTAACTATATTGATTATTGCTTGAGTTTCGGATATTTTTTTATATCGAATGGGATTATTTTCTTGTTTAGCGATTGCGACAATAAAAAAATATGCAATTTTTATAGTATTATTATAAATATTAATATTTCAATGACAAAATACATCACGCTGACAGCTCATAATAATATATTTACGTTTTTTTCTTCTCTTGTTGCAGGTTTGTACACTATGAATTTTTCATAATCCGTCGTGCGGTTGAAGTCGAGACGACCAGCAGCTTATAAGGTAATACAAGACTTGGCCATCGCCAGCAACCAGATATTGTTGCCTTATCGGCTATCTATTTTAATTTTTTTGCTGATCTCGTCCTTAATAATAATTCTACTTGAAGAAGTGTTTTTTTTTTCGCGATAAGCTACAATTTATGTTTAATATGAGTAGTGCGTAAGAAAGAAAACAAATCGTCCTTTAATTTTTTTTAATACGAAACCTGTTTGATGATGTGAATACAAAGTTTGAAGCCTTTTTTGTATCATCTGATTCTTTCTTTCTCAATTATTATTCTGCGTGTCTGTTAGTATATACTCGGGAGTCAGGGCTGTTCTCTTTTGAGTCGCTCTCTTACCTTTGCTTTAGAGCTATTCCTGGTCGGCGCTGCCCATTTAGGATTTAGGACTACCTGCAAGGCTAGATATGGTATAGTTGTGTGATAATCCGTTCCAGATGTTGGCGACGCCATTGACGTCTCCATCTTCGATCTCACAGATCACTCGCATAGTAGTGATTATAACCATTGAATACAGAATAGCTAATACACGGTGTTGTTACCAACTGTAGCACGGAATGTTTTCGTCTGTAGTTCTTGGCATGTCAGAGTTTTTCTACGAAATAATGGAAAAGAACGATTTTCAACATATTGTTATTCAAAGTCATGTTCTTTACTTACTTACTAAACTTACTTCTGAAGGCCGTACAACTCGTGCAGAGTTTTGGCATCCTTAACAACGTTTTGCCAAGCCGTCCTGTTCTGCGCAAAGGACTCCCACTGATCTCTCCATTCTAGCACGTCTAGTTCCCGAGCGATACCTGCAAAACAGCCGTGCATGAAAGCCATTAAATTCTTTGCAAGCAATTTGCAATAGTTCTCATTGTTATTTCAGAGATTTATTAAATAAATTAAAATTAATTATTAATTTATTAAACCCGAACATATTATCTAGTTTGCTCTTTACTCTAAGCCGAGAGGGTTGACTATATCTATTTAAGTAAACTTATAAAATGACATTTAAAAGTTAAACTAACATCTTATAAAGAAAATTATGTAAATGAAATAAAAAAAAAGAAAATTGTATAATTATATTATTTCATATCGTTGTAATATTATGTTAATTTGTGTGGGACTTGGGAAAAAATATGGAAATCCAACTAACTAGGTTACTATAAAGTGGAATTCCACATATTTTAATAAAAAAAAATACTTATTCACTCTCACAAACGTACTTATTTTGAATTAATTTTACACGAAAATATTATATTTCAACCCTCATCAAAATATTACCACGAAAATATTTTTCATATAAAATTACTAAGCTGGATATAGAAAATTCCCATATCGAACGAAGTTTTTTTTTTAACATTCATGAAATATAATTAAATTTCCATATTCAAATGATTCGCGGGTACGACATTACAATAACAGGGACTTGTTTTGTTGAAACTAGAAAACTGATAAAGGTTTACTCTCTAAATAATTTGAATGTTATTTCTTCTTCTTTCCTTTTTTTAAACCCATGATCTCTTTAAAAAACGCTCAAATCGGGCTCCTGTGATAATGAAGTCCAGTTTTTTCTCCATCTCTTTGGTGTGCGTCCTGGTGGCCGGCTACCATCTGGGATCCCCTGCATTACATCCTTGGCAATTCTGTTGTTTTCCATCCTTTCGACATTGTCCGTCCAGCACCTTCTTCGCTCTGCGCCATCTTACAATGTCTTCAATATTGCAGGTTCTTCGTATCTCTTCATTGCGAATTCTGTCTCTAAGGGATCTCCCTGCTATGGGTCGCAACGTTTTCATTTCCGACGTTCTTAGAGGTGTTTTAATTTTATTTACTAAATGTTTAACAGCAAAACTCGATTTTACCAACGTTTTGTACGTTTTAAAAATATAAGAAAATGCATAAACTTACTTCAGTCTTTTTGGGATTAATATTTGAAGGTTTTCCCTACAAATTGTTTCAGTATTTCCTTTTTTTCTCGAAAATGACTTACATAAAGTAGTTTTTCAAGACCCATTCTGCCAGCATGATTATTCCAGGATCGTCTTCATTTTCTGCCCCATCGTACAAGGTCTCTGGTTTATAGGGTCTTCGGTTGGACTGTTTTTATTTCCCCTATTACAAACCTTGAGGTGGCCATTGTGTCACAAAACGGCGCGTTATAAATTATCCCCTTATTATTATTATTATTATTATTAAACTGAAGCGTGCTCAATTTGTAAAATTGCCTTTAAGAATGCTTGCCAGCAAGTTTCAATTCCTTTATTAATTTTAATCGTAGTATTTCACGGAATGCAATCGCTCAATATAGCATGGCTTTTTTTTCTGGTTGTACCATCTCAGGAAGTTGTACTTCCAACGTAGTCATACGTAGAACTTCCTTGCCCATTTCCCAATTCAGTATTCGAAGCCAAGACTCAAGATTTTAAATCTCTCGAGTCGAATTGAACGTTTACATCAACAAAAATGCCTCATTTACTACCTGATTGATGGTACACTTTCGAACGGTAGCCTGTAAATTCATCGCCAACAATTCATCGTGGGTACAATTCATCGCGAGTACTTTTAGAATGCAATTCGATTCCGGGTTCTGGGTTTTGTATATAACTGTTATTATTTTTGGTAAAACCTCAGTTTAGTCACTCCTTATGATTTTGAGGTTATTTTATATACGATTTGAATAGGTTAGGTTAAGGTTGGAACGTAATTAAAAAGGGGATTTTGGGGGAGGAACCCGCCATACCTTCCTGGACACCTCCCCGAGTAATAACACGGTGATAACACGTTAATACTCCAGCGTATGTCAAAATCGCCGCCATCCCTTATTTATATGAGTGACTAAACTCAATATTTAACTTATCTTTAGGTCATATACAATTTGACAACTGTAATCGGGATGAATTATTGTACTGACGATGAGTTGTTCGCTATGAATAATTGTTCGCGATGAATTTTCCTAGACCCCTTTCGAACGAATGAGGTTATGAAACGCGTTCAGTTATTTGCAAGCAGGATCTTATAAAAAATGGGATTTAAATTCTTTTGCGATGTAATCACTGTGGTTTTCAAATACACCAATGTAATACTTTTAAAATGCACTTGAATGTAATTTCAGCCCGGCAAGGAATCCTCCCAACCCCCCCCCCCGCCCCCCTCCGTTGGACACATTATTATCATGGTCCAGTATGTAAATGGTTCAACGTAATAAATCTTACCAAAAATATCCACCGCAAACTCTCCCCGGGTCTATTTCGGGTCGCCTATGTTTAGTACCGTGGGTTTGTTGTAGTTTATAGCGCTGAACGAATTAGTCGTGAACTGTTATTTCATTGCCAACGTATCTATCATTTCAAATTTTTAAGAACCCTAAACATAGATATATCCCTTAAACTTAAATTCATAACATGTAAGTACCTATCTGTATAACAACCACGGCACCTACTATTTTGAGGTTGTAGCAAAATCAAAATCACGACTAAAGATGTATTTACTGTACACATTCTGGTCTAAAAGATCACAAGATCACGCTTTTTCATCTCTTTTATACACTAAAATATATCACCATCCGTTGCGCTACAACCCTGTGTGGGTCTTGGCCTCCTCCAGAAGATCTCAATCAACCAAATTTATAGATCTTACTAGTTTCATCATTGAGGGATTTCCACCATCTTTTCCCTTTTCTCTTCTTCATTCTAACAGTAATACAATGACATAACCTACGTCTATTGTTTTTATATTAAGTCTACGCAACAGTGCATGGATAGCTCTAGTTGCCTTCCTATGTCTCTAAGTGGGGTATTAGAAGCATTATAGATAGAATGTAATTATTGAACGGTGATTCTGTCTTAAAAGATGGAGGGACTTTGAGAGTAGGTACCTATTTATCAAAGAATGCAAACGATGAATGAACGAACAGATTTGGAAGGAAGCAAAAAAGCTAAACTATCACCAACTTAATGCATCAATTCTAAGCAATGAACTAGCCAAAGCTATCCTAAAGATTTCTAGACAAATAAGAAACTCAAATAGATGGTGAAAGCGAAACTGTGACTCTAAGGTTACCACAATATAATGAACAGGTGGGGTTAAATCACCGAATGCTCAGAACCCCTTCGACCGACCTGGTTGTAAATTCAGAAATTTTTAGTCGAACCGGAGTAGTGCAAGAACTACTGTCGCAGATAAAATTTCGGATAATATTTTATATCAAAGACTCACCATACTGCTAATTAACTTTATACTGAAGGTGAATATCAAGGGCCGAAGAAGGGCTAGAAAAAGGCAGATTTCCTGACCGAGGAACACTAATGTGAGATGCAAAAAGAAGCCTTGCTTACTAGTATTTGCTCTGATTTTTCGACCCTGCTACTTTTCACTGTCGTTTTAAAGACCCGCGATAATAGCAAATAATATCATTGTTATTCTATTTCCATTACTCAACGCAGTGAGGTGTAATCGTACCGCCTCTGTTTGTAAGTATAATGGAGAATACCACCCCTATGTCTGCTTAGGGAGGTTGGAAGGTATTTGAACGATAATACAAACCTGGCATCATAATAAATGTACACTACTTTATTCCACTTAATGTGTACTTTGACATTTTTTATGAATAATAAATACATTTTATCTATTTCGATCTTTTGAGCATTTGCTTTAAATTTTAAAAAGAATAATAACGGTAAGCCTATTACGTATTTTATGTAGAGATCGATGTCTTTACAAGGTGTTCTGGGGTCTATTTGGGTTCTAAAAGATTACAGGTAGAGTTTCGTTTCTCTTGAAAAAATAAAACATTAGATCCGCACATACTTTATAAAAATTGATGATTGTGTAGGTTTCATCTTCCTCAGTCATCTGCTGGATGAAGGCCTTTTCTATCTTCTTCCACTCTGCTCTATTTTGGGCTCTCCTTTGCCACATTTGTATCGGTTTATCTAATTTCCTCCAGCCCATCTGAGCATCTTCTTCATCTCTGCAGTGTGCATGCTTTATTGGTGTTTTTGTTTTAATGCCCAACATTCTGAGCCATATTTCATTGGCCTTTCAAACAGATTTATCAAAAGTATAGCCATATTATTTCGTTTTCCTGACCGTTTTCCGGAGCAATATGCGCTTAACATAAGTTTTGAAAAAACCTATCCTCACTTATTGTCTCTTGATTAAAACGTTCAGTAAAGACATTACAAAGAGTATAGAACAGCGTTCTACTAGTGAAATATTTCAACTAAATTATCATTGGAGCTATCTTGTGTTGAAGTTATCCGAGTGTTAGCGGCTGAACAGATAGGGCCAAACTATACCCAGCATTCCCCGCCACATTAACTCGCCCATAGAGCCTTATATTTTTTCAGTGTTATGTTCTCCCAAATATTCCATAGACCATTAAGCGCTCCACTAACTTCAAGTGCCCTTCCACCTCTCCAACTTTATTTCATACGACAAACATTAGCCCCTGCGATATTATTCTATTAAATGTTTGTGTTTTCTGCAATTATAATTATTATTACATCTGATTTAATTATTCGGTTAAAATTATTATATTAGAAACAAGGGTGTGAATTGGCGTCTGAATCGTTTTATTAGCGAAGTATGTCTACATAGCGCATACCTCTTTGGCCTCTTTCAAAATATTTTAAAAACATTCATTCATTCATTCTCTACTGCGTTGAATATATTTTAGCGTAAATTGTTTTTTTATTAATAAAATTTTGTCGATACAACGACACAAATTTCTCGCAATCAACTCATTCTTTCAGAATGTTCACCTGAAAAACACTGTTAAATGTATGTACTGTTTATTATGTATTATTTATAGAAATTCAATTGTTTTAAAAGACAAAAACACTTCCATACTAATAAAAAAATTGCTTGTTCTCCTTCTTAACTAAGGCCTTGTGACGTGTAATTCAAAAGATGGAGTTGGCCAAATAAAAACTTGTATCGATGAAAAGACAGAACGTTGTGAAATTGATGTTAAGGAGATTGTTGAAATGTGAGCTGGAAAAAATAGTTGATCAAATGAAGAGTAAATTGATCCAGAAATCCGTAATAATTAGTACCCACACAACACTATAATGATAAATTTAATACCGCGCATTGAATAGCAATAATTGTTTGCGCGCAATCGTTTTTAAAACTGTAATTATAAACTCTGAAGACACCTTAATATGGGATGAGTAGAATCGCAAATCTTCCTCTGCTAAAACAGTAGCAGATTCTGCAAACAGTTATCACGAACAGTTCACGTCTAGATGTTGTTTACCTAACGAGCGCTCACTGGATCACCTTGACCACGTTATTGCACTGCACATGATACCTCATAATTTTCCGCCGTTGAGTACATCTAGTTACTCAGTCTAGTACCTTCCATATATCTAGAGGGACTTAGGTTTGATCTCTACTCGACCTTTCATGTATAACGAAAGATATTATCTTAGGAATTATATTATACAAATTATGAAAATGAATACGACATGTTTGCAGCATCGATCGCTGCTTTTTCTCACGCCATGAAGGCCCCGTGGTGAAGCCCAAGTTTTTTTATTTTACTTGGAAGATGTCAGAAGTCAGGAGAATACCCGAGATTAATCGGGCACTAAATGGGCTAGATATCTAGCAATGTTCTGCCTGCAATTATTCGCTCAGCTTATTTTCTAGACATTCTCTTCTAAAGTTCTTCGCAGTCATTCCACACATTCTGCACATCTCCTAACATTCTCACCCATTCAAATGACAATATTTGCCGCAAATAGTAATATTTACCATGGTTTTCCTCTGAATATCCTTAGTTAGGTCATTATAACTAGATTAAATAGGAGTGGACTAAGATCAGAACCCTGAAGCACCCCGACTCAAGTATACATATACTTAAAATCATAATATTTTTGTTGCGAAATCCTAGTTATTATTGTAAATAAATAACCACCTTTTGTACTAATTATGTTGTATGAATACATTAAATCATTATTACCATAGTTATTATAAACCATTTTGCGTAACAGGCTAGATAGAGTAAACTGCGGTAGTTATAGTAATTTATGTTCAATAAACTGTACTTAAAAGGCGATAAATTTACTTCAATTGTATTAACATTTAGTAGGCTGTGGGAGAAATATCTATATGTTGGAAGAAATTCATTCTTTGTTACCTTCTGTGAAATTCTGAGATATTATTTTATTCATTCTGCAGCCCCCTTGTGTCATTTTTTTTTTCAATATACGCATCTCTTTAGATCTCCACAGATCCCTAACCCGTGCCCACTGCATTCATCCATCCTCAGCAACCTTATAACGTCTTCAGATTAGCTTTCCTGAAGCCTGTCAATGGGTACTATTTCAATAACTTTTTTGTCGCATTCAAGAACTTTCTTTATTCGATCAGCCTCTCTAGCCACATGGATACTCCAACTCCTTTTTGACGATCTTTTCGACCACATTATTCATTCTTGTTTTTGTCTTCCTTTTTTTTCAAAGAAAGCTCTTTGGTTTGCTCTTTGATCAGTTTATTCAGCTGAAATAAAGTATGCAATAAAAAACCTAAGTTATTTACAGAAAATTCTAATTCTCATTATAGGTAATGTATTCTATTGATCGGCCAATACTCTGACGCAACATTATTCAATACTTTAGAATAAATGTAGGTTGCAGTATAATCTCGTTTATGTAATCCGGTAGCCTGGAGATTATACGATGTTTTGCTATTTTCCATCACACCAACTCAATCCTTTCATTTAAATCTGCGATTTTTTCACAAACATATCTGAGGGCTTTATCGTTGATGCCATTAAATACGTACGTGGTATTTTCATTTGCCTTGACCGTTGGGATGTCCACCGTCAACTTGTAACTTCTTCAAACCTGTCTGTCTTCAGTTGTCCGCAAATCTTTGTCACGGCTTTAGCATGATTCTTATTCTAAACTAGCTTTCCCGAGAGACGTTTTCCTGTGGTTCTAGCCCGTTAATATGTACATGATGTGCACTGCGCCCCCGTTAAACAATACAAAATTAATTCGATTGAGTTAAGCTAATGAAATAATAACATTAAAATATTTCTGAAACATCCATATTTCATTCGTATTCAAAGCTCTGGCGGGAACAACGTACGAATAATGCGCTCGCACACACACCCTAGCTCGCCTATGAAGTAGGTACCAATGTAAATTTGCCCGATAATAATATTATCGGGTACAATATTATTGTTGACTTTGTATGAAAATTTTCTAAAACGCTCGAAACGGTGCGATGGAGTAAGTGGGATGGGCTACTGTACTACAATCACGTATGCGAGAATGAGAGGGAACTAACCGCGATGGCGTGGACGCGACGCAGGTAACCGTTCCATACTATTCCATATTGTGTTTTACATCATTTCTTAACCATTTTTTTTTTCAACTTTTTATTAGTTTTTCTGTTATCCGGAGCGGAGAAGAATCCAATAAATACCGATCTCGAGTTATAAGTGTTCGCACTAACCCGACTTTAATTTATATTAGAGATTACCACTATTTACAACTCGATGTGATGGTCATTGGTTTATTCTGATAACGGGATACCCGACAGTTTACTATTCATATTTAGACAAATGTCATTCAAATCCAACATTTGCCTCTGCTATAGTGGGTTCGAATTTCTTGGTCCATCTCTGCTTGTGATTCTCTTCATTTATTATTCATTTCTTTATCTCGGCAATCGCATTCATTGGACAAAACTTTTTCAGTTTCGAGCTATTTTTTTTATTCAAGAAATAATCAATGTGCTTGTAATAACGACACGTTTTTAAGAACGTTACACGGATAGCAACTGATCTATGACCAAACAGACTACTTCCCATCATACATGAATGTACCTTGAAGTCTTCTCACGGCTATAGTTCCATACATTTGAAGGCTTGTTTATCACTCATTACATAATTTAATAATAGGTCTATATAGTGCCAAATAATAAACAGGATCTTCTGCGTCCTCTCAAGCGAATGAAAATCTTCTCTAGATATATTCACCAAACATGTGGTGATCTGATAGATTTGATCAAAAATCTTCTTCTGATCTCTTCATTTAATCCCTCTGCTCATAGCTCTGTTTTTTTTTTATATTTTGGGCACTCTTCTGCTTTTGGTATACCCTCGATTTCCATCTCACCTTTGCGATCATCTCCTCTTCTATGGAAACAATTCTTCCAACGTCTGTCCTCTGATCTATCTCACGACCTCAACCACCTTGCATTAATTTACTTTATGGTGCTGTTTCTGACTGTCTCTTAAGGGTTTTACCCGCGACGAAGCGAGGTGTACGAAGATCGATCAGTTTAAATTTATTCACGAAAAAGTTTAAGTTCAGAACTTATGAAATATTTGAAACATGCAGTAAAATACCATTTTTTTACACTTTTACTCAATCGATTACTCCGCGAGTTTTTTTTTAACATACGAAACTGAAATTTGTGTATTAGTTAAATAGTTTGGCTGGTTAAGGATGCTTTTTAAATCTGATTTTTTTCCTCGATAATAACTCAAAAAATTTAATGTACATTTCTATAAGTAAGATTTATACAATGTGAATATTAATCTTTATAATAATTAGAATTCGTCCCGTTTACCTAAAAATTAATTATTTTTAGCGTTATAATGACTCTTTTAAAAGAATAACTTAAGTTCGAGATAAAATGTTTCGTGAATACCCATACTGATATACTAGTTTCCTAGCCCGCAAGATTGTTGTGGTTCTGGAGTTTTCAGCCCAAGTCTCAATTTCGTATATCATAGAGCAGGTCTGACAAAAGATTGACTTGCCGTTGAGTTATTAGCCAAACTCTCAATGGCTTATTCCATAACGAGTTCTTTTAATGTAGATAAGCGATTTGCTCTCCTTTCTCATGTAACATGTTTTCCCCCTGTATATAAAATCTGTTCATCTAAATAGTTTATGTATGTAAGGAAAATAACCATCAAATAGTAGGTACATATCCATTTCAATATTTATGCAAAACTGTTATATATTATTACCTATTATAACTTGTATTATCGTATTACCGATAGACATTAGTATGGTAATATGATTAGAACCATCAGACCGCTTACGAACACCCATCGAACCTAGTAATAGATAATAATAATTATTTAACGATAAGCCTTGAACCTCTTACACGCCACAGAGTATCGGTTACAGGTTCACGGATGTGCGCTGACTCGGTGTGTCATTGTTAACCCGTGATGTGCCGACGGACGTTACCGTCTGTCAAGCCAAACAAATATAACGCAATCGCAACTGCCAATATTACATTAAAACTGTTTAATGAATCTTGTTGTTTTTTTCGTTCCGGCCCCCTAGGCTTTCACGAATGAGTCCACTTTAAAGTACGCACCAGTGGACTATCTCAGCACATGCGCATTTGTGCAGTTTCTAACTGGCTGTTATAGCTGTTGTACATTCGTAGTACATTTTAACATTCGGAGTATACAATAGTGTGCTTCTGAAAATTATTTGATCGCTTTACAATTCAGTTTGGCCATTTACATGTTAAAAGTTCCATAATATATTTCAAAACTAGAAAAAGATATAACAGGGGGCCTAGACAAAATGCAGTTGGCGATCGACTACAAACGAATTCTTCGACAATGTAGAGTAGGAAGAAAATTAGCTTTCCACTTTTTATAATTTTATATAAGTGTCATTGCTTGGTTTAAATAATTTTTTATATGTTCCAGTGGACAGTTAATTTTGTCGCACTGTACATTGGCGAAATCTTCGTTTGTAGTCGAACGCCAGTTTGAATTTTTCTACGGGGGCAGTACATTTAGACAACAACCAACAAACCAAAGCTCCCTTTGAACACCACTCAGGAGCATAGGGAGGCAACAAGAGCTCTCCACTGCGCTCGATCTTGCGCCATGCTTATGACCTCCTCCCACACCAAGTCCATTTCCCTCAGCTCTGCCTCGAAGGAACGGAACACGGTATGAGAGGGTCTTCCACGTCTTCGAGACCCTGATGGGAGGAAAAACAGCGCTCTCCTCGGCCAACTATCATTCGACATCCTCAACACATGTCCCAGCCATGCCCATCTCCTCTCCGTAATGGTGGAAGTGATGGGCCTGCGCTGGATGCGCCGACGTATAGCGTCGTTCGTGATGCGGTGGTACCATCTTATACCCAAAATTCTCCTGAGGCACTTCGTTTCGAATGGAAAAACTTGTTGTGCCTTGGCTTTTGTCAGTTAGACAAAACTATACAATTATATAAATTTAAAAAAAAATATATATATATGAAATTATGATTTTGAAAATGGTCACAATACAATAATAACATGTACACAATGAATATATCATTATGAATTCTTGTACGCAGTCTCAACGTCTTTCTATCATGTCTCATCTCACAATAGCTTAATTTTACCAAGTTCCTTGAACACATAAATAAACCCTGATGTTTTTTTTTTTATTTTTTTTTGTTCTTTAACCATATGATATGGTGAAAAGATAATGCAACACGTTAAAATTATAATATTTTCTTGCAAATTAATAAAATTATATATAAGTTGGCACTTTAAACCCCACACGGCGCCTTGCGGGTTAAGTCGTTTATGAGTAAGTATTAAAGTTATTATTTGGTTTTCTTATTGGTAGGTTTTATCTTTATCTTCATATTCAATAAAATATATTCATGGTCTCTCGACTTACATACTTTTTACAATTGTCTGAGGCCTCGTAATCTTGGTGAGCACAATTCAGACATACATAGGTACAATCCTAAAGCTATAAAAAAATAACAAACTAGTGGATGATTAATCATTATATAACTACTTATAAAACTTCATTAATAAGCAAATAAATAATTGGTTAAAATATACTTGTATAATTAAACAACAAATTATCAATAAGAGCATTTCCCTCAAAATAGGTTGAATATTAAAATTCTATAGTAAACGCTCCAATCCAATCCAAACTACCCTTTACGCCCCACTTACGGTCATAGGTAGGCAACAAGAGCTTTCCATTGCGCTCGATCTTGCGCAATTCTTATGACCTCCTCCCACACCATGTCAAGGTAAACTCTCACAAGTGTAAAAATTTTACACGTGGACGAACACTCTGTGTAGTTTTCGCTGTTGGTATTAAGCGTTGCGCAAGATCTAGCGCAATGGAGAGCTCTTGTTGCCCCCTCCCCTATGGCCCTAAGTGGGGCTTTGAGGGAGATTGTTGTTGTTAGTAGTAGGTACTTAAGCATTGGCACTATGATTCAACGTGCATTATAAATATTTGTGTGACAGGTAGAGGGTACAGATACATACATAGGTGATGACACTGATGCTAAAATGATATTATCCATAGACAAAAGTAAGATCAATTATTTTTGTTATTGATTGCTTCTTCATATTCATTGAAAAAATAATATGTCCGAGGTTGAATTGTTCAAGGACACTGGCATAACAATAACAACACAATATTATTATTTAACAATATTCATAACACCGATTATCATTCATTATTGATGCTGTTGAGTTTGTCTATCTACATATTTCCAGCAACAGTGTTGTTATTTCTAACACTGAATAATTCATTATTATTCACTTTTGAGAACCACACTTTGTTGTTTCCATGATTTAAAATCGAATTGGTGGAAAGAGATTGACAAAAAAAATGTAGGTTTGGGAGATTACGGATAATGATTGACGAACATCATCACTTAGTTATTTTACAATATCTTCAATTTTCCGGCAGATTTTATTTCATACTAGCTTTCCCGACAGACGTTGTCCTGTAGTCGCCACTATGAATATTGATTTCGTATTTGTAATTTACCTATACAAAAATACGTTTCAATATTTTAAAAAATATTTCTGAAAGTTGGAATGAGTTTCTATAAAAAATCTGCGTTTAGAAACTTAATGGTTGCCAAGTAAATAAAATGTTTGTTGATATATAATTTTCATAGATGGCGTTGACGTCGCAGGAAATCCGTTAGATACAAATTTTAATATTATATTCTTATTCATTTTTCAACTTTTTAATAGTTATACAGTTATCCGGAACGGAGAAGAATCCAATAAATCAAACATCGGACGAATCTGATCAGCCAATCTCGAGTTATAGGTGTTCGCACTAGCCCGACTTTATTTTATATAATAGATTAAATATTTATTACTAGGCGCTATCTTAACAATACCTGATGTTTTGATCAAGTAAAGCATCTTGTAATGATAGACCTTATCTACTACAAACCAATATCTTTGGTAATGTTCTCAAATAATTTCTCTTGATACCATTTGAGGTTGAGGGATTCATAGGGAGACATTCCTGATACTGTGAAAGATCAAGATCACCAGAGAAACCAGTTCCTATTGCCTCCCTAAGAATGTGGGGAGGGGGAAATTAAGGGAAATTCGATACCATGGATGTGTATATCGTCGTTACTCTACAGATGATGAATTTGCTGACCTTAATCAATTTCCCCATAAATTGGGGAGAATTTAAAAATTTTCTAATATCTGCAGCAAATAATGTTTATTACTGAAACGCTCCACACTTTGCCTTAAAAGCATTTCGTTACTTTATTAATATTGATGCGAAGCTCGAATGCTTAGACGTAAATTGATGCGTTCGGAATGAGTGATAAATGGAAAACACCCCGTGGTCTAGTGATTAATTATTTTTTGTTATGACGTAAACACAGAACTATTTATTATCACGACGCTGCAAGTTGGTAAATAATTGATATTAATATTTTTGTAAGACTAGCAAGCGACCGCAACAATGTGTTTGTTTCAACCGGTCATATCTTAGATCCAAACGAGTTTTCGTTCTTATGTCATTTAATAAATAACATTTTATAGAAAAAAAAAAACCCTATGGTCTGGACAGAAAACATATTATATTTGTACCTCGATATGAAAACAAGAAACGCCGTTTTACCCGGATATTTTTATATTACCGAAATATAGCTGGTTATTGTTACAAAACAGAATAAGTGAAAGAATAACATGAAACATAAGAAATATCGCTTTAATACCTATAAAACATTCAGAAAAACAGAAGTGGTGCGTTGTTTTTAAGAGAGAAACTACACCATTCAGACCTCAAATAAAAAAAATGTTAATATATTTTGGCAAATACAGTATATACGTATATGGTTAATACATTAAGATTGGTCCACTGATGTGCCTTTAATGGAGCATGACGAAAAATGCTAACTAACATTCGTGAATGCTTAGTAGTGATTGATGTCAATAGAAATCTGGAGGAAATGAAAATTGAAATGGTATGAACACAGAACACGTTTGTCGCGTAGACTTGGTATCATTTACTTCAAGCCTAAGAAGATTGGCATGGAAGTTCTGTAAACGTGCATTTATACCAAACGAAGAGCTTGAAAATAGAGTATATTTTCGTAATCATTGATACTGGACACAATGAAAATAACAACTTATTTCTTGGTAGGCGATGATAGTTCTTATTGG
This sequence comes from Mystacides longicornis, assembly GCA_963576905.1. NCBI lineage: Eukaryota > Metazoa > Arthropoda > Insecta > Trichoptera > Leptoceridae > Mystacides > Mystacides longicornis. Next base: position 5,824,445 of record OY756424.1, on the reverse strand, counting down.
TTAATATTTCATAGGTGACCATATCACCGATTAGGAAAATATATACTCTATTTTTAAGCCTTGGGTCTTTGTTCGTTTGTTATAAATGCACCTTAAGAAGCAGAAAGAACACCGATAAAATTTAGTAGCGTTTTTTTTTTCAGGCAACATAATATTTTTTCAAAATTCTGGAAAATTCCATTTTTACTCTCGGTAAACCCTCTACCTGAGTGAATAAGAGGATTTAGGTGATTTATTTTTCAATATTCAGTCATACACGAACAAAGAGAATCCACTCCGTTCAATAATTGCAACCGAGACCGATTGTTCTGCATGAATTTAATCTGGACAGAGTAGCGGGATTTCTCCTGATTCCTACCGCTTCATTTCATTATTCCCACCCATTCCTCCTTCCCGAGTCTCAGTCTCTCTCTCTCTCTGCTTATTGCTTCATCTTGTAATTTAATAACATCATCTCGTTTCCAAACCGCATGCAATGGCTTACTCGTGCTGTGAAATTTCACTCAGACTCCAATCAGCCAACCAAAATTCATCTCTCAATAACACGCTTTGTTATTCTCTGCTTCACCCTTATTTTCATTTTAATTAACCCATTTTATCTATGAACGATTAAATCACTGTAGAATTTTCAAAGAATGGTTTCAATCTTTATCTATGATGAAATCTTGCATGTTGTCTGACCCTACAAAAGAACTGCCTGGCTTAACACAACCTAAAAATACAGCGTGTAGGTAGAGTCAACTGAATAAGATAAGATGTAGCCTGCAGCACTTTAATTGGGATAACACAAACAATCGATCATCTGATAAAAAAGTGCCCTATGTAAGCATTCATAGGAAGACTGCATACACTGACGTACATATGTTGCGATCTAATGGCTTCGGTCTCTGGATGTCAAATTATGAGCGACCATAATTAGACCAGAAGAAGTGGAACCTGGATGGTTTTTAATTGAATGTAGATTGTATGAATGTTGATGCGTTTTGTATGTATGGATTATGTTGATATGCATACTATCTGGAGTGTATGTAAAACAAAGCATTCACTATACCTACTTCTGACTTTTTATACAAATATTTCATTAACTAAAGTCTATCGAAATGAGGAGTGACTTAAAGATAAGTGAAAAGCCAAAGCTCTAATTAGGGTATTAAAAATTTTCTCAACGGTGTGTTAGTTCATCGATTTATAAGTACTATTCAAAGTCTCGAATGAGTTACTATCTAATTATTATTTTTAATCGATTTCTTAACATCATGAAATATCGATTGTGATTAAATGGGTTAGTCACTTATAGAAATCGAATCTCATTGGTTAATGATTGCTATGAAGCATTCATTAAGAAATTTTAATAATGACGATCAAACCGTCCCCTCTCTACTTCGCAAGCCCGATTTTTCACACAGTTTTCTAAAGAAAATATTCCATTAAGGAGGGTTCTTTAACGACCTCGCCTCACGCACCAACACACTTTTGTTCCCGTTCTTTCAGAACTTGGTTTGAAAGCAATCATTATTATGGTAAACTAGCTTTCCCCACAGACGTTGTCCTGTATTTCCTTACTTATTGATTTCAACTTTATAATTTACTTACAAAAAAATACATTTAAAATAAATGTTTTAATAATAAAAAAAAAAATTTGTGAAAGCCCGAAAAAAAATCCATAAAAATGTGCGTACTTAAATTTTAGATGTCAATAGTTGTCAGGTAGGTAAGAATGTTTGCATAGATGGCGTTGTTGTCAGTAAATCCGCTACATACTATATTATATTTTATATTATTTCTGATCCATTTTCAACGTTTTATAAGTTGTTCTGTTATCCGGGGCGGAGAAGAATCCAGTAAATCAAACATCGGAAGAATCTGTTCAGCGAATCTCGAGTTATGTATGTTTGCACTAACCCGACTTTCTTTTATGTTATAGACCAACTTTCTCGACAGACGTTATCCTGTAGCCTTACTATGAATATTGATTTCAAATTTGTAATTTATACTAAAATACGTTTAAAATATTTTAAATTCTATAAATTTTTTTATGTATAAAAATCTAGGAACCAACATTATGAAATTTAATGGTTCAAGTAAATAAAAATTGAATTTTTCACAAATGGCGTTGTTTTCAGTAAATCCATTACATACTAACTTTAATATTATATTTCCTATCATTTCTTATGCATTTTCAACTTTTTAATGGTTATTCTTTTATCCGGGGCGGAGAAGAATCCAATAAATCAAACATCGGAAGAATCTGTTCAGTCGATCTAGACTTGTAAGTAGTTTCGCATTAATACGACTTTCTTTTATATAATAGACTAGCTTTCCCGACAGACGTCCTGTGGTTCTAGCTCGAAGTGGCCCATTGTACATGATGTGCACTGCGCCCCCGTTAAACAATACAAAATTAAATCGATTGAGATAAACTAATAAAATAATAACATTAAACTATTTCTGAAACATTCCTATTTCATTCGTATTCAAAGATCTGGCGGGAACAACTTGAGAAATATGCGCTCGCACACATCCTACCTCGCCTATTACCAACACGAATGTGCCCGAAAATATTGTTGACTTTGTATGAAAATTTTCTAAATCTATCGAAACGGTGCGGTGAAGTAAGTAGGATGGGCTACTGTAAGAGCGTATGCGAGAATGAGAGGGAACTACCCGCGATGTCGTGGACGCGTCCCAGTAACTTTTCCATACAAACTTAAATATTGTATTTTACATATTTTTTCCATTTTTTTTTACTTTTTATTAGTTACCTATTCTGTTATCCGGAGCGCAGAAGAATCCAATTAATCAAACATCAGAAGAATCTGTTGAGCCAATCTCGAGTTATAAGTGTTCGCACTAACCCGACTTTAATTTATATAGTAGATATCTGGGAAAAGTTCACACTTGTTGATATTGCTAATTTCGCGCTCTTAGTGGCTCCTTTTTCGTTTATCTTGTAACCGGACATTTTCAAGTGCTCGTATATCTCCTTTATCTACATAATATTTGAGAAATGTTTGTTTTTTTATTTGCCTTTGACAATACTTTTACCGTATATGTGAACATCACGCTCAAAATACAAATGCTAAGATAGATATTAATATGCCCAGAGAAGTATAAAATGCTGGAGAAGGTTCTTAAATACAATTTGCTGCATTAACTTTAATATATTTAGAGCTATTTAAAAAAACTATATTTTTTAGGATCTTCATACAAATTTCTCAAAAAGACTTTTGGAAACAAAATTACTCATGTAAACGTTGAATGGGATCTTGGTATTACGGTATGAAAATGTAATAAAATAACTGTAGATTGATTTGTTATACATATAAATGTTATTAAAAGCTTATTATTCTCAATAAATAAAGATTTAATGAAAAAATTTTCAAATGATTTTGAAGTTTGACAGATACAAATCACCCTCTATGGGTGGGTTGGCCAATTAATATCAAAGCAGGCAATGTATGTAGCTAAGATTCAAACCACAGAGCTCTCTCTATGAAAACTTGCAAAAAACTTGCAAATTATGTCGGTAGGTTCGTATAATATTTTTTTTATTATTATAATAGACCTCCAAAAAAAATAAAATATTATACGAACCTACCGACATAATCAGTATATTTATATTATCTGTGGACATAATTTGCAAGTTTTCATAGAGAGAGCTCTGTGGTTTGAATAGGTTCGTATAATATTATGAGGTCGGTAAAACAAAAATTGTAAAAGTGTCATTCTTCTTTTTCTGTGCTTATGCCAGTTAAAGTGGTATGTTAAGCAATGGGATGCTAGACTAGAATCTGTTTAATTACCTACCGATCAAGCCTGACAATCGGAATCAAAAACGTAAAGCAAGACGGGTATAAGCTAGTAAACCTATAAAGTCGCTTTTTTCGTAATAATAATTATACCCGGTCGCCGATCTCAGAAGTTCTATGAATATTGCGGTGTCTATTATGATCGTACGGGCATTATTTGTTTGAGGTATTTGTGTCATAGTCTAATTGTTATTTTTCCAAACCGTTTATGTTGAATTCGTTTTTTTTTTATTATTTTAAACATCATCGTACGAAATGTTGGCTCTCGTCCCCTTAAAAAATTATATAAAGGATGTCTCAATTAGAGAACGCTTTTTCATTTTATGAATAAATTCTCATTTTTTTTAAAGTTGTTTATTTCGTTATACCGACCTCGATTGCCTAGTTTTACTGGCGTGGACTTCAGATCCGAGGTCTCGGGTTCGATTCCCGGTCGGGTCAGAGTTTTTCTAAGTTGTTTTTTCACTTGCAATTTCTACCCGGGGTTGGCCTGTCTCAGATTGGACGGGACCGGTTGACTGGAAAAAAATTGCCTCAGACAATAAGTTCCGCCGGCTATACTGACACCTTTGTATAGAAAGGGTTATCTACATAATAATTCAGAAATGTTTGTTTTTTTATTTGCCTTTGACAATACTTTTACCTTATAATAAATATGTGAACATCACGCTCAAAATACAAATGCTACGTCAGATATTAATATGCCCAGAGCCGTACAAAATGCTGGAGAAGGTTCTTAAATACAATTTGCTGCATTAACTTTATATATTTAGAGCTATTTAAAAAACTCTATTTTTTTAGGATCTTCATACAAATTTCTCAAAAAGACAGTAAGTCATCTTTTGGAAACAAAATTACTCATGTAAACGTTGAATAGAATCTTGGTATTACGGTATGAAAATGTAATAAAATAATTGTAGATTGATTTGTTATACATATAAATGTTATTCAAATCTTATTATTCTCAATAAATAAAGATTTAATGAAAAAAATTGCAGTTTGATTTTGAAGTTTGACAGGTACAAATCACCCTCTATGGGTGGAATGCCTAATTAATTATCAAAGTAGGGAATGTAGCTAAGATTCAAACCACAGAGCTCTCTATGAATACTTGCAAATTATGTCGGTAGGTTCGTATAATATTATGAGGTCGGTAAAACAAAAATTGTAAAAGTGTCATTCTTCTTTTTCTGTGCTTATGTCAGTTATAGAGGTCTGTTAAGCAATGGGAAGCTAGACTAGAACCTGTTTAATTACCTACCGATCAAGCATGACAATCGGAATCAAAAACATAAAGCAAGCTAGTATTATTATAAAGATCAAATAAAAAAATTGTTTAGATATTATTATTATATGTTTATTCCACAGCTCTGACAACAGTCTGTTTTCGTGTTATTTTCCATGACTTTTTAAATCGAGAAATTTAAGTTATAAGAAAGAGACTACCTTGTTTACAGCAGCAATGTTTGCTGGTAGACCCATCTTTTATTTTCAATTCTCGAGCACTCTTCGAATATTGTACAAATAAGTACTCTATCCGAGCGATCTCAGTGTAACCCCATTTTTAATGAATTTTCACGATTATGACGTTTTGGTCTTTCACTTGGTCCACCATTTTTAAAAATCGTAACAAACCATCGATTTTCAGATTTGCCAATTGCAGAAAAAATAAATGCCTACATACATTAAATAAAAAAAAAACTGCTCTTTAATGAGACACCCTATAATATTACCAAGATAAAATAATACAAACTGCGATTTGTAGTGCGGACATTTACGTCAAAACTTTTACTGAAGATTTGCGTCAATAATGTAATTGTTGTTCTTATCACTACTTATGTACGTCAGTCAGATGAGAATAGTCTACGGAAGATTTCTCAGTCGTTTGCGCGGACTGTCCTTAAGAATTTTCAACAGAGTTGTTTCTTGTACACTTTAAACATCACAATTTAACGTTGAGGATGAACGATCTGTAACCCCATAGCAAAATTTTACTCACTAACGTTAGTGAGAAACTCACGGAAAATTTGTGTGGTCTATAGTCTTTCCGGAGTATTCTTTAGGGGCGCTTTACACGTTTCCATACAAAATAAAATTCTCTTATTCCACGCCTGCGTAAATATCACGAAAATTTGAAATATGGGCATGCATTCAAATGTTAAATAATAATATAAACCCGGTTCAACTTATAATATTAAATTAAAATAGTTGACATGGCTTGCAATTTTTTTTTTTTTTTTTTCAATCAAAAGTTCAATGTTTTATAGGTTTTTAATGATGACTTCAAACTATCTTTGTAAGTCATTCGCGGTTGAAAACGATAAGATTGAAAAAAAAAAACTTGCAGACATTTCCTCATCGTTATTTTCGTTGTATAAAACTTTCTGAGTTCTTTACAAAACTTTCCGAGAGAGATGTGTATGAATATTTCCGAGGACTTCTCCAATGCAAATCTGTTGACAGCTCCGTGTTGTGACTGTTCCGCTTTTTCGAATTGAAATTCATAGCGTTAACGCAAATGGAAGAAAGTTTCTAGTGAGATGAAAAATAAAATAATAATCCGTCATATTACGAGTTGAGAAAGTGAAAAATATCACCTTTCTTGGATCTCGATTGGAATCTATATGTATAGGTACTTACTACACGAACTCTCCATCAACTTGCGTCGGCTAAGCTATCGTTTATGTATTCTGCTCGGGTTCAAATCGGCCAAAGGGAACGAGATATTTTTCTTAAATAGAAAGCGGTACAAATAGGTACATTCCTGTTTGTTTTACTCCTACAGCCGCTTACCAGCACTTTATATTCTCATAGCTCGGAGTATTGATTATCAAGGTGTGCCTTCATGATTGTGCTTTGTATCCAAGGCAAATAGGCACTCATAAAGTTTAGCCAAAGATTAAATATGTCACTTGTTTTCAGAACTTTATACCTTACATTTTATCTTCATATTAACCTGACAAGACCATGGGAGATATGTCAAAAGTCATACGAAAAGTAAAGATAATGCAAAAGTGAACCCCCAATTGAACGATCGTTATACAAAAAATCCTTATTTTCAATAATAGCAATTAGTATTGCAAAAGTTTTTCAATTTAACATTTTTACTTAGTTTATACATTTTATTTCAGTGAGCGTCTTTTTATTATGGTACCCAAGCTACGGTTCATGACACTAAACGTCAAGTTTATACTATCTCTTTCGCGCTTTCATTATATTACTGCAGACAGTGAAAGAGATACACATATTATGATGCTTTGCACTTTTCTCAAGAATACTGCTTTCGTAGTGTTACGACTGCTTTTTTATTCTAGGAAAGCAAATCACAAGAGAGTAGGTACGTGTCATGATGGTGAAATTTGGCGCCCAACAAACAGTCACTTAAAACATGCTTTTTCATATATTTTTAGCGCATTCTAAGCTTCAGTGGAACTGACAGGCAATCGGGTTGCTCAAACGCTTAATAAAAATTGACTATTACAAGCGAAAAAACTATTATCCATATTAGTGGTTATTTTTCAATATAAACCTCTAAATTCGCTTAATGTAAAAGCAACATTGTTGCGTAGAATAATAATAAATAAATAAATGTTTTTACGAACCCAACCGAAATAATTTTCCATCATTATTTCTCCTCCCTCAGATTGATAAATTTAAATTGGGTTTTATTATTTTGTTGAAGTAAAATACCCCCTTGCTCTATGACTTATTCATAATGAAATAGTTCTGTTATCAAAATTACGTTTACATCAAGGGGTCAAGAAATACTTGTTTGATTGAAGGTTTGCGTGCCACGAATCTAAGTTCAACATCGACCGGCGAAGGAATCTCAATTTCAACTGAGGGCATTCAAAGATAAGCAATTTGTTCGCACGCAGTAAGCCAATTTATTCTGAATTGTTATAAATGTTAATTGTGGATTATGAGATTTAAATATTATAAAATTACGTTTAAAAACGACGTTTTGACTAAAAAAAAATACAATAATAATTCACAAATCATTATTCTATGTGATTTTCCTTTGAATGTTGCACACACGGTCGTAACTATCCACAAGCTAAATTTGCTGGCTCCCATAGGATTCCGCCCCATCATTTCAGATGATGTTCCTTTGAGTTTTGCCACACTCTTTTTACCAATTGCTGGTGCTCACTCAAAGTGAACACAAATACACTCTTTGACTCTTTCACAGTAAGCTACCTAAAACTCCTGTCATGTAAGAGGTATATGGTTTGCACCTGGGATCAAACCAACGACCTCCAGTAAAAAAGCCGACGTCGTACCCGCCAGACTACCAACCACTTCAAAATGTTTAATTATTTATAAGAGACACCAACAGACCACTGAAAAACGAAACAAAACAAATCATGAAACTTAAATATACAATCTTCAGTGATCCCATAACAGGTTTCTCTCGAATATCTATGGTAGATAGTTAGGTAGGTACAATCAGCATCCCCTAACATTCCAGTTAAACCAAAAAATATATACTTGCTATATTGTGAAAGTTTGCCTTAAAATGCTTTAGTTCGCAAAACGTAATCGTATTTGAGCCCTTTTGTTAACTCCGTGTCATTAAAGAACTCTTCGGGTGTTTCCATTATCGAATTTAAAAAAAAACGGCCGTATATTTTAGCCATTAATATAAGGGCCATGTCGTTAGGTTTATGTCGAGAGCTTTTTTTATATGGGTAATCTTCTACTAAAGGCTTTTGGGGAACGTTTTGTTGATTTGGCCTTATTTAACGAATTCAATTGTTTGTGTACTTACTTACTGCTCCACTCCTACTTTCAAACACATTTATTAATCTATCTACTCATTGGTACATCTTTATATTAATACGTGAAGCAAAAACTTTGTGATCACTCGATCTATTTGATATTGCCACAGACGTATATATTCTTTAGTTTATCTGTGGTCGTATTGAGAATAGATCAATATTGTTTGTCTTTTGATGGCGCCACTCGCAATTAAAAATAAATTCTCTTCTATTAATGTGGCTGACTGTAACATATTATTATGACTGGAGGCTGAGCACTTTTTAAAGTCTTGGTGTGGAGAAAAAAGAAAGACTCACATGCGAATAATTCACCCATACATAAGAAGGCAAAGTTTGCATGAAAATGTTTACCAAATCAGGAAACTGTTACGCACTCGCTCGACTTCATAGCGGAGAAAACCCTTACGAATGCAATGTTTGCAATAAAAAGTTTAAGTTGTTTTTTGAGTTTTCATGAAGAGTTCAATCAACCAAGTACTTTAAAGTCTCAAATGCGAATTCAGCCATAAGAAAGCAAAGTTTGCAAGAAAAGGCCATAAGTGGGCGCCACGGGTGCCTTATAAAAACTAGTAGCATTATACTTAACTTAGTTTTGTTATTCTTGGTCATAATTCTTCCGTCTGACAACAGCTCGCGGAATAATTTAATGGTTCAGCCGCTTAAACGCTAACCATCTCGCTTGTTTTATTATGCGGGGTAAAATCCTCAATTCAAATTTGGGGGTATACTTGGTGTGAAAATAATTAATAAAGGCAACACCTCGAACATTTCCGCGGTGGCGACGCCTTGTCATTACGACGCCAAACATCGCCGCGACGCTCTCCAAAGATAACTTCCTCCTCCTTGCGGCGCGCCTTTTACATAATAATAAGACGGATGATATCCATTTGTTGGAGAACAGGCTTTTGTTAGTGAGCGTCCCCAACTTAAATTCAGTCCAATTTCAACGAATTCAATGTCAACGAAGTTCTCAGTACCTATACCGAATCTTGAGTTTGTCCAATCTGGTTGAGATATATCATTTTATTGTGAAAGCGCAACTATATTATTTCTATTATATGTTAACATGAACTTTCATGACGTGAACATACTATATTATTATGTATAAAAATGTATGATGTAGCATTTTTACGTCATGAAAGTTCATATAAATATATAGAAACAATGAAGTTGCTCCTTCACAATAAAAAACATTTCGAGTTATATCCAATCCAAATCCAATTAAGTTTATTATGAAAGTGCAACTGTGTAAATGCTCAAACATTACAATACATATACTAAAATTAAAAGTGCAATTACGTTGTTTAAATCTATAAAATCTGTCTTTGTAGTAATATAGAAATATTATTATCTATGAAATCTGTCTTTGTAGTAATATAGAAATATTATTATCTATGAAATCTGTCTTTGTAGTAATATATAAATATTTTTATCTATGAAATCTGTCTTTGTAGTAATATATAAATATTTTTATCTATGCAATCTGTCTTTGTAGTAATATAGAAATATTATTATCTATGAAATCTGTCTTTGTAGTAATATATAAATATTTTTATCTATGAAATCTGTCTTTGTAGTAATATATAAATATTTTTATCTATGAAATCTGTCTTTGTAGTAATATAGAAATATTTTTCGTATTTTGGTCACATTTTGTAAAAAGTTCCCGAATTACATTTTGTTTTTCTTCTCTATTTATAGGTATATGATATCTTTTGAAAACAAAATAGTATAATTTGACTCTTTCTGAAGAAATCATTTTTTTGAAATTTCGATAAAACCAGTTTTAATTTTTTTAGGAGCCACTTAAAAATCACCCCTTTTTATGTGCCCTTTTTCGTCCCTTTTAGTGAAAATTTGAAAAAACTGTCCAAGAAAACTACTACTCATTTCTATAGGAGAATTCTTATGCCAAATCTCAAGTTCGTACCATGTCTAGTTTCCGAGATATTCGCATACTTTAAAAAACATTCAACCCTATTTTTCACCCCCTTAGGGGTGGAATTTCCAAAAATCCTTTCTTAGTGGAAGGTTTTGTATTGAAACCTACCTGATTTCCAAATTTCACTTCTCTAAGATTAGCCGTTTGGGCTGTGCGTTGATGAGTGAGTATGTCAGTCAATCAGTCAGTCAATCAGACACTTTCCTTTATTATTATAGATAAGATAGACCTTTTAAGAACCTTTCAAGTGCACACAAAATGAAATATTAGTTCCAATTAATTGTAAAACGCGAGTTATATAAAAACTTTAACAATTTGTTTAAGATAATCACATACCTATTTCGAAATTTTTGTGCTTTTAAATTAGCATATGACTCATATTTTGAGTGTTATTCCATATATACGTTTACGAGTGGATGGGCATTTTGTTAAAAAAATGTCCCGCTTTACGTATATATAATTTCTTTCATAACACGGTACCTTGATTGTGAAGGGAAGATAAGTGGTTCGCAATATCCACCCCTGTTCCTACAGTATGATTCGGAAGTTCCTTCTAGAAATTTAAGCGATTTTGTTATATTTACTATATTATGTTCTTCCCTAGGTAACGTTATAACTGTTATACAATATGATATATTAAAGAAAACTGAAGTTAAGTTTGGCAAAATATGCTTAAGTGAGGCTATTTTAAATAAGCAATCTCCAGTATTTCGTACATCTTTTTTTTTATTTTTTTTCATATTTTTCGTAATAATGAATAAAATGCTACCAGATACCTAAGAAATTTCACTACTTTTATCGGCGTGAATGAATAAACCAACCTCAGAAAAAATCATTGAGTTATATTTAATACGTAGAAGAAGGGGCATTCAAAACGAAAATGTCAAAATGTTATGACTTAAAATAATAAGGTGGAGCTATATTTATTCAAACGGTTTTCGTCTCTTTCTATCTCATTGATTTAAATAATTTTAACAAGAGGGATAGCAAATAACAATCTATTATTATAACACTGAGTAGGTGTGATATACGAGAATGTAGTAAGCTTTGCAACATTGCAACCAACCTGCTGGTAGTTGTGGTACTGTGTGACAGAGACGAAAGACATTGAGCTGAATGAGACAGATTCTCCGCTGTTCTGAGAGTGAAATGATGTCGTTTAGTTCTAAAGAAAGTAAAACAATTCCATCTCAGCTTATGTGATTCTGGTGGAAAATTTACGCTAAGAAGCTGTGCGTGTGTAGTCTTAATACTTTGCATACAATTTTCACTGTTTGCCATTCACCAAAACATTCTTCTTCATTTGTGTGAACGATCGTTTCCTGTGTTATTTTCCCCAATCCGTTCAAAGATAACAAACAGATACAAAAATATGATTTATTAGAACCGTATAGATAGACTGGAGGCATTTAAAATGCGGCTTTACCGCAGAAGATGTTACGTTAATATTGTAGATGTTCCTGGATTTTTACTATTGTCTACCTCAAGCTTAAGTATAACGACACGGTTATAATATATTGTCGAATTAATGAAGTGGTTGGTAACTTAGTGCTTCAGTCGCCAACTGTTGTTCCGAAAGTGGTATGTGCGATTTCCGCTGCCGACATTTCTCTTTCACAACACAAGCTTAGCATTCCCTGAAATATATGAAAAGAGTATTATTTGTATTCACTTTGAGTGAGCTTAAACTCATTAAAAAATAACTTTGATTAAATTTTTTGTCATAATTTAATTAGCAAAGTATCTAGGATTGATTATATTGAACAACTGCGAAACAAACTTATTGTTTCTTATTTTTGTGGCTTTTCTGTGTCTTATAGCTCAAACATGTTTTTCAAAACTTCTTGTACTGAAATTGTAGTTATTGGTTGATATCGTTTTGTTCAATAATATAACGACATTGAACTGAAATGACCAACGGGTCAGTTAAAAAAAGCTTAGATTTTCTCCCACAACGAATATTTTTTCATATTATATTTTCCAGTAAAATCAATAATTCGGTTTAATGTTGAGTAAAAATATTATATAACGACTCTGTCCCTAATTCTATGTGTGGATTAAAAGTACCTACGTTTACTTTGTGTCCCGGAAAAAAAATGTTATAATATTCATCCGTTTGATCCTTTTTTGGTTTATTTTTTATCCTAGATTCTAATCATGGAGTCCCTATTAAGCTCCGTGAAAGGGTTGATGTTCGCATTTATAAGAGATATTCACAATATCAGCCTTCACGTCATCACGTACTATCACCCCCGAGTTTAACAACCGCCCCTAATGGCCGTATTACGTAACTGAACCGCTCGTATCTTTAAAATATGCAGTCTTTAGTTTTCCTAGTTGTTCGAGATCCAGCACTACAACCCGACCTAACCTTATATTTTAATACACTATTAAATTTTAATTTGTTACACGCGTAATACTATCTCAGTAACTTGGAAAATCTAATTTAACTTTAGGATAAACTTCTTGAACTAAGATAGAACAACAAAGATTGTCGGATTACATTATTAATTCTATAATCATTAGTATCGATACATCAAGAACTTAATAGGTCTCAGTATAATACTTCTTCTTAGTCATATGGTCGATCACAATAATAATTTGAACTTTTGAGACCGAAGCCATTGGATCGCGTCATCCGTCAGTGTATTCAATTCGATGTCCGTAATGGAAATCATGTATCCGATATGTCCCAAAACTGATTCAATAGAATGGTGGTTTATATTGGTAATTCGAAGGTGGTTTAAAACAAAAATAGTGAAAAATAAAGGCATTTTCTTAGCTTGTAGCGCACACTGGTTATCGATTGTTAACGTAGTGGCGTTACTCACTTATTAATATAAAAATATAGATATCAGAAACATTTATGTGGAATTTGCGTATCACGTTTCAAAAACACTAATCTGTCGTTCTCATCGGAAATATGTTATCATTTATAGATATCGCGTCGATCATGTTATTTCTTTATAATATGTAGCTTTGTAGCTACTTTAAAAAGTTTAGTATCGTTAAAATTAATAGATAAATTTATCTAACCCCTGATCTTTCTGAAAAGATAGCAAAGTCCAATAAGTTTAAGATTTTACTTTCTTGAAATTAATAATTTGATTTTTTTGTTTCAGGTAAGCTTTGATATCAACTTCTGATGAGCATTTAAAATCGTAAGTTATGATTATGTTTACATAAATTTTGCTTCAAAATATATTTTTTTATTATAAGTGAAAAACACTGTTGTTTATATTGCTTAGACAAACAGCCTAGCAGGTTATAGAAAGGATGTATACTTAATATACAGAACCTCTTCTAGGGTATCCTTGTTTATCGATTCGATCATCTTAGAAAGGTAGTTTTAAACGGGATGAGATTAGTTACTATAGCCTACCGAATGAGCATCAATTTCTAAACAAGGTTGGTTATTTGAGTTTTTTCTTTACAATTTCGGTGTCTTTTCTCTTCTACTCTATTGCTCTGAAAGTTGGCACCCAACGTGTACCTAAATCACTCTGTAGCACATTTTGAGGGCAAGTTCCTTCGAAGAACGATCGAATCCGCGTCTTATAACATAACCCGTCTAAGCCTTAGGGCAACTAACAGAAGACGATAAAGACCCCAAACGTTTAGAAGGTTTTAAAGCGGAAACTCGGGGTTCCAATGTTGAAATAAAGCAGAGAACTTTAAATAACTTGTGGAGTCCATAATATTCTCTAGTTAAAAGAATACTCCGAAATAGTTCAGCTGTTTTGTGCTAGTTAACATTCTATTGCAGAATATAGAAAAAACTCTTAACAATGTTTTGTAGAAAATTGGGTCTTATGACTATGTATTTCCAGCAAGGTAATCCTATTTATTAAATCAACCCCACACGTAATCCTGGGAACACAGACTCTGTCTTTACATACTTTGAGGATTAGATACGATGAACTGAGATGGATTACTTTTATCAACATTGCGGTTTTCCTTGTTTCCCTCAATATTTGGCCGATAGCTTTCTCTTTGGTCTTATTACTTTTGTTCAAACAACATCCCACTGATACCACTATTATGTATTATGTTATGTTAAGTTTACTTGTGTATTCATGGTGAATGGTAAGGAACTTTTAGTCTGACCTTAAGTTATAATCATTAAAAAACTATTTATTATTTTTTTTTATTTGCGTTTTAGTGTTATCTAAATACTTTATTTTGTCTGCTTAATTCATAAGTTATGTAGTAGCTAACTTATCTTAATCCAGATTTGACAGAACAGTTATTACTACCTCTCTTCTGTTGGGACAGAGACCTTTCTTCGCTCGATCTTCCTCTTATGCGGTGTTCACACGGGGCGATATAAGGCCAGACGATTTCGCTTGCATAAAAAAAATATCGCTCGGTCGCCCATTGATCGTGTGATGTGTTCAAACGAGTCCACCGAGATACATTCAATCTGTCAGGTGCGCTGATAGTTTTAAAAATGGCGGACGTCGAGGTAGAAGTCGCGGAGTAATTGTGGTTGGTTGAAAATATGGTTTTAGACGATATAAGGAGACTCCTAATTGAGGAAAAATAAAAAAACAAACGCAGATATTGCGTGAGGAATTGGATTCTAAGGAGAAATAAATCGTCAAGAAACAAAACATACGGACGCCGCGCATATCTGCGCATGCGTGCATCGTTCCACCAGATACAAAAGGTGAAAGGCGTTCAACTTGAGGCGATATCGCTTTCAACCATTTTTGTCGCTTCAGATTTATCGCCAATCTGTTCACACGGTTCAATTGGCTGGCGATATTTTAGTGTCCTGGCGATATTAGCCTCGTCTGAACACCGCATTACTGGGATAAGGAATATGAGGTTGTCCAACTAATTGTCATTGAATCTGCTGCTAATTTTGTTTGTCTTTCTGGATCTTTCTTCTAAAATGATCTTTCCAGAAGCGTATTTTAATACAACTTCATCGCACAACATAATATATTTTCTGTTACTTTGCTACTATTTTGCAGTATCTTTCTTATCCTTATCTTAACTGTATCCATGCAAATAGGACATGTCTGCTTTGATTTATAATTTCTACACTGAACTCTCTTCAGTTGAGATCTACAACTGCATTGCTGAAATGTGAATTGCCTTTCGAAACCATCGCTTAGTGCCTTACGCCCTTAGTAACTATTTTTTATATCAAAATGGCACTTCTTGTATCCTTTTATTTATTTATCAGATCAACGGCCAAAGCCTTTTACAGAAATATTTATAAACTAGCTTATTCCCGTCTTGGTTTACGTTTTTGATTCCGATTGTCAAGCTTGATAGGTAAGTAATTAAACAGGTTCTAGTCTAGCTTCCCATTGCTTAACAGACCTCTATAACTGACATAAGCACAGAAAAAGAAGAATGACACTTTTACAATGTTTGTTTTACCGACCTCATAATATTATACGAACCTACTGACATAATTTGCAAGTTTTCATAGAGAGAGAGAGAGAGAGAGAGCTCTGTGGTTTGAATCTTAGCTACATTCCCTAATGTGTGATAATTAATTAGGCTTTCCACCCATAGAGGGTGATTTGTGCTATCTGTCAAACTTCAAAATGGAGGAATCATTTTGCAAATTTTTTCATTCAATCTTTATTTATTGAGAATAATAAGATTTGAATAACATTTATATGTATAACAAATCAATCTACAATTATTTTATTACATTTTCATACCGTAATACCAAGATTTTATTCAACGTTTACATGAGTAATTTTGTTTCCAAAAGATGGCTTACTGTCTTTTTGAGAAATTTGTATGAAGATCCTAAAAAAATAGAGTTTTTTAAATAGCTCTAAATATATTAAAGTTAATGCAGCAAATTGTATTTAAGAACCTTCTCAAGCAAATTGCACCGCTCTGCGCAGATTCATATCTGACGTAGCATTTGTATTTTGAGCGTGATGTTCACATATACGATAGAAAGCAGACAAACATTTCTGAATTATTATGTAGATATTGTTAACAATTAGTATAAGGTTCACATTAAAAAACAATTATTAACATTAACATCCATCCTTCAAATAATAACAATAAACAAATGGATTTCAAAATAGTTACATAACAGATAGATATATTGATACATTTGCTTTGATTGAAAAACCTACTGTGTTACGAATTTCGGGGTATCGTACTTTACAAGCTGCATTCTGAGATCACTCGTTCTTTGACTTATTCAGTGGTGTCATTTCTAATATTAACTTAGCAATACATTTTACCCGAAGCAATCACGCCCGCGACTTCACGAATGATTGCCCAATAACTCATGGCCTATAATGGCCATGTTTCATGTCGGCCCATCAATACTTGACGCCATGTGATATATGTAGTGTACAACGCTGTTTACAAAACGGTACATTTATTGACTTCATTTTCTCAATGAATATTATTATGAATTATTTTATTATTATTTAAATCAATATATTGAAGTGATTTGGCAAAGGTTCAATACTTCCCAAGAACACGAGTCGATTTAATGTTTATAGATTTCAGAAAACGATTGAGTCTCATGCACCGAGTCAATCCGTATTACTCTAAATAATTGAATAAGTATGATTTCAATAGTAGTTCAGTTGATCGAAATGTGTTGCGTTATAATAGTTAGTTATATTGTTTTGGGTACACAAACAGCTCTTTTGACACAAAGGCAAAGGCAGTTTTATGCGATCTTAACTCTGGAATTAACGGCATTTACTTATGCAATCGAACTCAAGTATTGAACCATTCGCAGAAAGTCTCCATGATTCAACGGCAATCAAAAGCGTGATACAAAAAAGATATTAGGTACTTATCCTGTATGTTTTCATTTCAATGATATCTTTGGGTCATTTTATTCTTCATTAATACTCGTAACTGATTTGCATTTTAGAATTGTCATTATTATTTATTGTCCTTGATCATTTATAACCTTCCTGTTTTATTTAATTTAACTCGATAAATATTTTATAAATTTTACCTTTTTGATAACAATATTACTTTATATCTTGTTAGTCATTGACTTGCCGACTTTGGTTTATATCATCTTTTGTGTTGTTTCTCTTTTTACTATTATGTAATTCAAATGATTTTATTTGCTCATATGGTTAAATAATATGTAAATCTACTATTCTTTTATTTTTTTTATTGTTTAATATAAGTGTGTTGTTTTTGTGAGTTTTGATTTATTATGACCATGTAGAAGGTTTATAGCCGTGTATTATTGAAAATATTCTACTCATCTTCATGATGAGTCATAATTAGCCCAACAACCATGAGTGGACCTTATCTGAATCCAGGAGTTTCCTCCATTCTTCTTGATTCTTTGCTTTTAATGTTAGCTGTGGCTACAACCGCATTGACACTGTCCATCCTTCTTATCTTTGGTTTTCCTGGTATTTTTCGTCGTTATAACACAGAAAATTTGAGGCGTTTTTGGGTTATTCATCCGTATTATATGAACAGCGCCCTATTTTGATAGAGCTGATTAAGTCAGGCTCTCCATACTATCTCATAGGCTAGTTAAATCCTTCTTTCAAAAATGATATGGATCCCTCAATCTGCTTAGTCATCATCCAGTTTTCGGAGGCAGGTATTAGAACTTTCGTGTTTTCCTGACCTTAGGTGCTTTTACGGAGCATAGTAAAAGCGGTTCACCATGTTCAATCTGATGGTTTGTTTTCTTAAAAACATGCAATATTTATTCATTTAATGTAATATGGTTTACAGCCAAATATACATTACTGAATATGTTTCATTTGTTTAAACTTCCACATGCGTATGAACTAGTTTATCTTGAATAGCTCAAAAGTTATGTGGCATTTGTTAGAACATTCACGCCAGTGATAAATCTCTGAAATGAAAATAATAACAATCTTATTTGAAAGATCCGCGCATGTTAATGTGGTTTATAATGGCCAAGCTGGAACTTAACTTGAAAGGGATTCTTCGGTAGAAGGAATCGGTTTATTGCGGTTAGGCGTTTGCTCTATACATATATAAAGATACCAATAAAATGATCCCATGTTTAATGTTTTAGTGGCGTATAGTGATATTATATTAAGAATAAAATGGTTTTGTATTAACAGTTAAATTTGGCCTTAGAATTAAGAAAATGTAGAAATATTTTTAGTTAAAGTTTTATTACATTAATTCAAGGTCGGTAACTAGCAGGTAGGTACTGTTGACAAATTTCTAAACATCTACATAATATTTCAGAAATGTTTGTTTTTTTATTTGCCTTTGACAATACTTTTACCTTATATGTGAACATCACGCTCAAAATACAAATGCTACGTCAGATATTAATATGCCCAGAGCCGTACAAAATGCTGGAGAAGGTTCCTAAATACAATTTGCTGCATAAACTTTAATATATTTAGAGCTATTTAAAAAAATCTATTTTTTAGGATCTTCGTACAAATTTCTCAAAAAGACAGTAAGTCATCTTTTGGAAACAAAATTACTCATGTAAACGTTGAATGGAATCTTGGTATTACGGTATGAAAATGTAATAAAATAATTGTAGATTGATTTGTTATACATATAAATGTTATTCAAATCTTAATAAAGATTTAATGAAAAAATTTGCAGTTTGATTTTGAAGTTTGACAGGTACAAATCAGCCTCTATGGGTGAAATGCCTAATTAATTATCAAAGTAGGGAATGTAGCTAAGATTCAAGCCACAGAGCTCTCTATGAAAACTTGCAAATTATGTCGGTAGGTTCGTATAATATTATGAGGTCGGTGAAACAAAAATTGTAAAAGTTTCATTCTTCTTTTTCTGTGCTAATGTCAGTTATAGAGGTCTGTTAAGCAATAGGAAGCTAGACTAGAACCTGTTTAATTACCCACCGATCAAGCCTGACAATCGGAATCAAAAACGTAAAGCAAGACGGGTATAAGCTAGTATCAAATATTTATGAGAATGTAGAAATATTTTTAGTTAATGTTTTATTACATTAGTTCAAGGTTGGTAACTAGCATGTAGGTACTGTTGACAAATTTCTAAACATTTCAAATATTTATTTATGAAAATTACCAAATTTTTTATGATTAGCATGTAGTTTCTTGATTACTGTGGAATAAATTATACAAGTGTTTCATCTTAAAATAGGTGTCCTATTATTTTTTCAAGTCTTTTGAAGTTGTTATCGTAATTCTTCAAAATTAGTTTTTTGTAATGAACTTTAATTAAATAGTTTAGCTATAATAGTTTAGCTTTGGATATTGAGACATTGGCAAAAATGGATATATTCATAATATCCTGGTGCCAAATACATGACAACAGTCGCAGTCTTTAAATTTGGTTGCTCTCTTGTTCTCAATAATATCCAACTTTTATCCCTATATCTCATTAATTTTTAAATATCTGCTTGTTGTATACATGAGAATTCTCAGGATTAGGAGTTTCGGAGACGTAAAATTACCACCTAATGGCGAACGTTATTACCGTAAAGTGATCAGACTAAGCCAGCCTTCGAAATAACAGTAGAAGACGGTCGTAATAATTGTTAACAGTAATGAATTGTTAGAGTCATTAGTTGGTACATATTCGTTATATTTCTTTTTTCTAGAATGGATCGAAAATTTTTCTCGATGCCTTACTGCATAACTAAAAAATCACAATACTTACACATACGTTGAGTTAGGAAAGTTGCGGAAAAATGACAAGGTTAGTCTTTATAATAACTAATTGAAATTCGTTTTGTTTACCTTAACATGATTTCTTTTAAGAGTTACTTTGTGTAATGCTCGTTAACAAATTAGTTTAGTTAGAACTTCGATAATCACGCAACAAATATCTAAAGTAAACTTTGTCTCAAAATCGTGATATTATTCAGTGTTTGGGTGTAAAATTCAAAGCTGAAACAATGTCCCGGGGGTCGACTACCTCCCCTAAAATAGCCCTGTAATAACAGCACAGAAGACACATTCTTCCGTCACATAACGCGTCTCTTGCAGGATATTAACATAAGCTACAACCCTCAGTGGTACTTTGAGCCCCGACCAACTACAAATATTAATCCAACAACCAAACAGATTTGGCTGGCGCCATTTTTTATATAAAAATGGAGCCCTTTTTCTCTTGGTTATGATATCACACACGGCTGGACCAATTCTTGTTTGTTGTGTTTTATAATGTCAGGAGAGTGTTCTTATGAAGGAAAAATATAAGATGATCGCGCTGAAAATTAGAAAAAATAAAATTTAAACAAACGCTTTATATGCTGACTGAGATGTTAAAAAACGTTTTTTCGTCGTCTCCCTCACCATAATTGAGTGATGCACTTTTTGACGAAACTAGATAAACTATGCGAAACAAAAAATGTCTTTTCAATTCAATTATTTTTGATGAATTTCTTCAAGAAAACGCAATCAAACATTTATACACAACTACTCTATGGTGCATTTCGTTAAAAACTTTTGAATTTTTGCTACTATCAGCATAAATTATCAAAGTCTGCCAAGTATTTTGAAAAATCCAAGTCCTAAATTTCGCTCCTCAATACAATAAAGATCCTGTTGAACACTGATTTGTCCTTTGCTTGCGGCCCAAATTTGAATACCTTAATTATTATTTGGGTTACAAATCAATTTATGTTTTGATTTTTTAATATACCTTCGCGTACCTAAAGGAAATGCGGTAGTTTAAGTTTAGCACAATGGTAGTTATAATTCTTCATAGTTGTTGTCTTTATAAACAAAAAGCATACTTTGTTATGAATACTTCTTATTATAAGATTCTTTAATTCTTTCTTTTTGCTGTATGTAGTTTTCAAGCCCCTGTCTTCTTCTTCTCCCTAGCTTGCTCCCAACTTAGCGTCTAAGTAGACTGTTGGGGTCAGCCCTCCTCGTTCTTAGGCTATAAGTCCGTCTCTCCTGCACCACCTCTTCCAATCCCAATCTTCGCATCCGGTCACGCCTCTGCACCACCCAGGAATTCTTTGGTCGTCCTTTGTTTGTCACACGTGGAACACTCATGTTGATGGCCTGATTTACAATATGTTCCTGCGGTCTCCGTTCCACGTGTCCATACCATCGCAACTGTCTTTCCTCAAGTTTGCTATTTATATCCGTCACTCCTAGGCTTCCACGAATGTGTGAGCTTTTTATCTTGTCTCTCAATGACACTCCTGTCGACCACCTCAGCATGCGCATTTCTGCCGTTTCAAGCCCCTGTAACAAATCTAAAATATTCGGTTTTGATTTCCAAGATAATCATTCGTACATTTAATTAATTAGAACACGGATATCGGATGCTCAGATAATTATAACACGGATATTGGATGCTCAGATAATATTGAGTGTAAACAGTTTGGGTTGCAATCCACTCTTGCCTTGCCTTTTGAAATTTCATCAATGTGCGGTAATACTGTCTATTACTAAAGATCAATATTTGAGGGTGATTTCTTAGTAGGTAACTAATTAATGTGTTGGCTGTTGTATTATATATATTGGTGGACTTCAAAGATACCTCATTGTATGTGCCATACCCAAACAAACTACATTTCAATTGGTAAGTATAAGAAAATTTAACCAACTATTACAACCTCGACGTTTGACCTTTTTCAGCTTGGATGAAATTGTTCACCGGGGTTTGAAAGCAAAAAATATGTATACCTACACACACACACACTCCCCTCAAGGCACCCCGCTCACCGCAAGCCAACCCGGTGGAGACCAATCCGCAGCAAACCCGACCCGCACGAAACCGAACTCCCAGCTCGACCAAAGCAATCAAACCAAAAAGCCGGCCCCGGACAAATCAAGCCCGCCGCGAACTACCCCCCAACCAATATGTATAAAAAAAAAGATGAAATTCTTTAATTTTTTTTTTGTTTAAAATTTTGTATTAAAATTAAAGTCGTGACTTATTTGTGTATTGGAATAGTGAAAGTAAAACTTAAAAGACTACTCAATACATGAAAAAATAAGTCTAAACTACTTGGTTTAGACAACCTTACGCGTTTCTAATGAAAAGTCAACATATTTCTTTATCAATTTAAGAATGGTATAGTTTAACTTAAAAAAGCATTCTTAGCAGCAAAATACGAGTAAAAGTAGTACTTTTAATTTCGTATTTACCGGTAATCGCATCCCACAAGGAATGATTTGTGCCTGAAGTTACCGGCAATCGCATCCCACAAGGAATGATTAGTGCCTGAAGTTACCGGCAATCCCATCCCACAAGGAGTGATTTGTCCCTGATTTGATCCAGAGAAAATCATAAAAAAAACAGTAGGTAGTGATCAAATAATAAGAGAACGAATAATGATAAAGAATAAGAGAACGAATGAAGTCAAATAAGGATTTAATTATTTTCAACAAAAGATAATAATTGTTTATTTATTTGAAGAGAATTGAGACTTAATAAATGAAGAATATTACCCAGATAACAAACATCTAAAACGTGATATAAGGGGTAGACATCCCTCAGCGTACTAGTAGTACTTGTTTAGCTGAAAAATACATATATTCGTAAAAGTGCGAGTTTTCAATAAAATATAATATTCTGTATTGAATTCTCGTGTTAGCTGCTGTGTTGGTAGGTATATGTATATGAAGCAGAAACATGCGTAGAATTATTGAGTCAAACATCAAACAAAATGAACCAACATACTAATAAAATGTGATAAAACAAACACATTCGCCATGTGCCGATTTACGAGTGAATTTCAGCAGATATCAATAAATCGATATTCCAAAACTGAAATGTTTCTGTATGATTACATTATGCGGCGAAGAGACTTTTGTTTATAATATTAATATTATTCCTACAAACATTATCGTTTCAATAAAATGCGTATTAATCGATATACTATCAAATTAAATTAAAAAAAAAATCTCACGGACCGAGCTAACTTTTACAAATCGAATAAAGGTCTTAAAAATTCTTCATCTAAGGGTGCGTTTTTTACCAAACGAACACAAAACCAGAACTCCATAATAGATTTGGCATATTTTTTTGACCGTTGATATGGTCACCTAAGAAACAACAACTAGAAAGAACTGTCATCGCCCATTAATTAGTTGTTGTTTCCATGGTGTCCAATATCAACCATTATGTAAATAAACTCTTTTTTCCACTCTGGCTCTATATTCTTTTGATACAAACGCTCCCTTAGAGAACTAAATCGGGTGACCCTGAAGTTGGCCATCATAACAGCAAAAGGTAGAATCATCGGCAAGGTTATTTCCTGGGAAACATTAACCAGAGTGGTTTCCTAGAAGATTTTCTGTAAGGATTCCCTTCCCTTAGCTGATTGATCCTCACCAGAAATTTACCTTTCATCGTCTCGTTACCTTGTATCTTTCACTTGATGTAAAAAAAAATTGCCCTGGGATCCGGATCAAGATGTAATCTTTCAGCAAGAAGGTCCTTCGATCCGCTTCGAAAGTTTTTAAATATCATCTTTTATGATCGAAAGTTTATTTTCATTTGTTTTTTTACTTTACTTCGTATAATTCCTCTTGAAACTAAAAACAGTAAGTACCTTCATTCGCACTATATAATATGTATTTGTGGGTAGAATTAAAGTTTGTTTATCTCTTTTCAAAACCCTTCCAGAGTTTTTTCAGAAGGTGAAACAATAATAATTCTCATTCAACCACCACCCCCGTCGAGTTTTACTCAACATACATATACATATGTGTATATTTTAGATCCAATTCAAGTTTTCCTTTTAGTTAGCTATTCCTAAAGAGGTTTTATTCGTATCGGGTTTTTTATTTTATTTTTATTTAAGTTTATTTATTTATTTATATTCCACCCGGATTAGCCCACTTTTTAAAAAGGTTTTATGTTGTTGTTTTTTCAGTTTCGTTTTTGTTGAAAGTACTCTGATGTCCATCACATAATACCTACTGTGTGTTTTATCCCCGCATATATCTCCATACTAGAAATCAACGATGGCAATGCGCCAAATACACGGAACAAAATATTAGATACACATACGTATAAACGCCGTATAAATAGACACGTTTTCATTATTTGTGTTTCACTTGAAACAATAATTATTAAGTACCTAGTTTCTACCCAGTTCAGTGTCGAATCTGGATCTGGGTGGTAAATTATAACATCTAATGAATTTGATAGATATCGGACTCGAGAGTTAAAGACTGACAACCTCCGTTGCCTAGGGTTAACCTCCTGAGTGCTGGAGTTTTTTTTTCCTATTTTTGCAATTATATTTGGAGAAAAGATTTAGTAGGCCTTTAAAATGATAAAAAAAATATTTAAAAAAATCTTGGACGGAAAATGTGGATTTTCCTTAGGTACTTTATAAAGTACCTCGGAACCATATGCACATACAGTCTGGCTAAAAAGAGTAGAAATTAATTATTGATGAACTAAAATGTTATCACTCTGGCAACACTGAACATAGGTTATTGTCTGACATTACAAATATTTTCGAATGGACAGCAATTCTAACTGATAAATACAACATCCAATTCATTTTAAAAATTATTAAGTACCTTTTACTAATTTGGATATTTTTCCGACATATTTTTTTTGTATATTCCTATAATATTCACTTACAAATAAATTATAGGTTATGTTTAAATATTTTGACATTTATATGATGCAAATTCAGCCATAGAATAGTAAGAAGTTGTAAGCACCATTATGTGGATTATAACACCCATTATATTATCTTATTATCTTTTGTTTTTTGACTCATTTTGCATAGATTTTTTTTCCATCTCGTTTTTAATGCCATGGCTGGTACAGTTCGTTATTAAATTCTTTTGAATAACCTCTACAAAGCATTTCATATGATACCACATTGAATAGTATTTTTTTTTAATATTTTGTCGGTTACAATACTTTACTTCATAAATGTAGAGTACTTATTAAATGTTGCCATACAAACGACTGCAGCGCCCTCAATTATTTTCTACTCTTTTTAGCCAGACTGTACAAGTGTTAATTACTATATCCTATACAGAGTACCTTGGGCTTGAATGAGGTAGATAAAATTAAACAAAATTTCTGTAGTAACATGATATAGCAGCTTTATTTGTTTACGTCACGATTAATATAATGGCAGAGGTATTATTAATTGAAATAAAATAACCAGCATCTGGCTAAAAACTTTTATGCCAACTGGATTTGGCTTTCCCGGACAATATTGCCGGATAGCACACGATCCACTAAATGGTATAATCATTTCGTCAATGCTTAGATCAATCGATTTATCTTGAAGTCTAAATATATTTCTTACTTTTTCAAATAGTGGAAAGATTTTCCAAACTTTGTTTTCTTTTCTTCTTTCTTGAGTAAAATTATTATCAAAAACTACCTTAGTGAGCTTCTGATATTAAAATATCGATTTCTCGTCATCGATTTCTTGATAATGTCGCAACCAAAATCCCTAGACCAATACAATGATATTTTTAGTAAATTGGTCGCATTCATAATCATATTTATTCCGAAATATATTTTCAAATGTTTTAGTACTAAGCCAAGTGTTTTTCCGTTTTGTAATTGTTATTGGACGAAACTCCACAGAATCAATCCAATCACTTAATTTCCTAGTTGAGGAATCTTGATCGTTAACAGTTTCACGAAAACGTCTGAGTCCACAGCCGGCTCGGCCTCTCCCACCGATAGGTTGACATATAATCGAGTCAGATAAGGTAGATAAAACTGAAGACTCTAAATTACTATCGTCATCTGAGCTACTAGTATTCTCAGATTCACTCAGAGTTGGTTATTTAGAACAAATTCTGGATCCATTTCGTCATCTGACAATTCAATATCAGAGTTTTCAGGTGCTTCAATAATTTCTGCATCTTGTAAACCTAAAATAAACACAAATAATTACATAATCATATGATATAACAAAAATATAATTGTGTTGAGAAGAACCAAGGTACTTTTCATAGTACGTAAAATATGAACAAAGTAACACATTGGACTCTGAAGTACTACATGTAGTACTTTGAAATAAATTTTGTAATTTTGTAGAAATTGTACTAATAATTACAAAAATATATATTTACATTGATTATATGTCATTTTATAATCACAATATAACTGTATAAAATAATGTAAACATCAGGATTTAATAAATATAAAATGATTACTTGCCTCGTACGCGTGACCTGTCACCATTTGATGCGTCCATGTTGAAATAAATGCAAAACATTTTTTTTTTATAGAACAGAAATCCATATTACCGACGAATACTCATTCAAAACTATTCGACCTGCGTCACTGTCGAAATCTTTTTAGAAACCGTCAACAGATATCGCGGCTATGAATTTTTGTTTTTTAAGTACTTTGTATAGGACCAAATCACTCAGGAGGTTAAATTATTAATAAACTAGCTTATACCCGTCTTGCTTTACGTTTTTGATTCCGATTGTCAGGCTTGATCGGTAGGTAATTAAACAGGTTCTAGTCTAGCTTCCCATTGCTTAACAGACCTCTATAACTGACATAAGCACAGAAAAAGAAGAACCCTTTTACAATTAATTTTTGTTTTACCGACCTTATAATATTTTACGATTCCTCATCGGGACGGAATGCCATATTTATGTAATAATAATAATATTATACGAACCTACCGACATAATTTGCAAGTTTTCATAGAGTGTGGTTTGAATCTTAGCTACATTCCCTAATGTGTGATAATTAATTAGGCATTCCACCCATAGAGGGTGATTTGTATCTGTCAAACTTCAAAATGGAGGAATCATTTTGCAAATTTTTTCATTAAATCTTTATTTATTGAGAATAATAAGATTTGAATAACTTTTATATGTATAACAAATCAATCTATAATTATTTTATTACATTTTCATACCGTAATACCAAAATTCCATTCAACTTTTACATGAGTAATTTTGTTTCCAAAATATGGCTTACTGTCTTTTTGAGAAATTTGTATGAAGATCCTAAAAAATAGAGTTTTTAAATAGCTCCAAATATATTAAAGTTAATGCAGCAAATTGTATTTAAGAACCTTCTCAAGCAGTTTGCACCGCTCTGCGCAGATTCATGTCTGACGTAGCATTTGTATTTTGAGCGTGATGTTCACATATACGATAGAAAGCACACAAACATTTCTGAATTATTATGTAGATTTACATTGCAATAGTATTCTTCTTTTCTCAATGCCACTAGCATTCTAATATCATTGTTTTTCTATGCTAAAGACATCTTTTGGAGGATCCGGAATACATTCTACATTTTATTATGATAAATTTTTGAAAACTAACCTTTGCTATAATTTTCAATACCGACTTGTCCACAACTCTCAATAATTGAAGTGTTTTTACATTTTTTATTTAGTGACAGTTCATTATGATAAGTCTTAAAGAAGTATATAAATTGTCAAGAAATTGAACAAATAATATTATTATATTGTTTATAAATTACATAAGTACCTCGAAAATTCTGACGCCTGTCTAGAATAGTGGGAAAGATCGTTACTCCTGCAACAGTGCACTTACACCGAACGAACAAAGAGCCAGAGCTAAATATAGAGCAATAGATTGACACTGAGGCAAGCAAATAACAACGAGTAAGAATCAAATCATGAACTTATTAGTGGGCGATGACAGATTACGCCTTAAAGATTATTTACTGTAAGAGACACCTTCGCATGTTCTAAGAAAGCTTGCTTATTCGATATAAACGTTGCAAAATTTATCAACTACAATCCGAGTCTCAAAATAAACATGGTGACCAGCCACACCCATAAATAATGATCAATATAATCGGCACTCGGCGTGATCATCTGAGTATGTGCTCCAGAATTCATGTTCTTGCTGGTTGACATTTATGAGATCAAGAATGAATGCTCTATTCTATTTCTATCCATCCAACTTACAAAACCAACCCAAAGAAGTAGAAAAATTTTGTTAAATATTTGTGTCACAATAATAAGCGTTAGTATTATCAAAAACTTGTCTCTGAAGCTGACCCTGTGTTTTTCCGGGGGTGTGAAACCTACTATTAAATGGCGATGATTTTTTATTTTAACAGCTAAATACAGCCTTTTTTTATCCGTACATACATATATTATAAACAACAGCGTTCTCCCCACATTCTATTATATATAGGTACAAGCTTAGGTTATTATTTTCCATAGAAAAAATAACATTCGCTCTAGAATTTATCGCATATTGTTTTACTTCTTTATGTCATTTATTCTGGCAATTTTCGCAATGGATCGTTATATTTTCTTCTGTTTTTCCTTCACGAGAATCGTTTTGTATTTACTGCTTCCTATACTCCGATATACGGATCAGCTTCGTCTTATCTAGCCATTATGTTTAAATTTATTTCCAATTTTTAATTTTTTTTCGTTATAAAATGAATCTGGGCTCACTCAAAGTGAACCCGTAGACACTTTGGACATCTTTTCCAGAAAGATGAGGATGGTCAGCATCAGGAATCGAACCCACGACTTTCGGATAAATATTCTCCCAATGAACGCTACCAACCACCATACTATTGTTTTCTGAAACAAATATTTTATCCATTTGATCGAAACACAATAATTGATCAAATTTGGAACATAAAGGTTTCTAAATATTAAGGTGTTAGAGAGAATGAACGAGGAGAGAATGACTAAAAGGATATATAAATCTGAAAGAATGGGTGCACGCAGACGAGGCCGACCTCGAATGACATAGTCCGATCATATCGGTGCCGTCTTACAAGAGGGTCAAGTCAGCAGCAAAAGGAATAAAAGAGCGTGTATACAGAATGTTATGCGTTTGGAAGAAGCGAAAGAATATGTTTGGATAGGAAAGAATGGAAGTAAGTAAGTCCGTACTCTCTGCCTACCCCCTTCGAGAAACGGCCTGATGGGTAAAAAAAAGGCTAAACAATAATTTTAGGACAGATGAATCTAAATGGACTATAGGTATTTATTTAGTACATAAGACTACAATAGATCTTCCTCCAGAACAGCAAACAAGCGTGTCTACTGTCTGTCTCTCAGATGCTTCCGTGTCCATGTTTTTTATGTGCTTGGTCTCGATCCAAGTATTCCAGCACGTGCTGTGCGATGCAACATTACATCACTATTATTCATTGAATAGACTAGACCGTTTCTCATTTATCTTCCCAATTAGTAGTGCTGCATTAGTTAAACGTGATTCGTATTAGATCGAATAGCGACATGTAAATTTTTTGCAATTGAAATATGAATAAAATCATTATTATACCTATTATTTCATTTGAAATTTCTTGGAATTCACATTCACATATTTCCAATTATAATTTCACACGCCCATCAGTTTTCACATGCCAATGAATTAAGCTGCCCATATTCAATATCTGCTGTGGTATTTTTTTTCCTGCTTACTACTCTTTTTTTTTTTTTTTTTTAACAATATATACGGCACAAAGTACCTTTGACAACAATAGAATATAACAAAAAGCAGAAACAGGAAATTAAACAATATAACACATAGAATACAAACACAGTTTAAGGCAGAAAGAATAAAACAATAGGCAAAGAGAGTACATAATAGCAAACATTCATGCAAGACTATTTAAGGCCAACAAAACTGCAGTAATACATAGATAATGTTGAATATCGTATACAAATTATACAAATAAATAAAACACTGACTTTTAACATGGATAAATTTGGAGGAAATATATATTTTCTGATAAATGCCATGCCATCGAGTATACATTCCAGTCTTTTAAGAAGATATTACAACAATAAGTTCCAGCCTAAACTATTTTCCTATATCCACTTAACAATGTATTCGTTTATTGCAAATGTATTTCCTCATCTAGGGAAATCAAGATTTCCAGGAATCTTTGGTACGAATTGGTCAACAAAAAGCGCGGTATTATCGCCATTTTTTCTAAAACTATCCTATTCTCCCTTTAAACCCCACTTAGGGGCATAGGAAACCAAAAAGACCCCTTCATTGCACTCGATCTTGCACGATAAAATTCTCTGAAATTTTTGAATACTGACCTTGCCTAGGTGCTAAAGGCGAGGGGTATTGATATTCATTGCGAATTTAAGAGCAGTTCCAGTTATTTTAGATCACGTGTAACATGCATGTAGTTGTTCCCGAGCAGACCCGTAGAGTTGTTGTTTAGTGAAAACACGACCAAATTTGTTATTTCAGAGGGAGCTGCCAGCACTACCAACCTACATGCTAACACAGAGGCAACCTACCCCCGTACATCGTTTCTCCGTCGTCTGTGTACCTACACATGTTTGTCTTTCACTTTCGGCAAATCGTCTTTAAACCATTTGCCAAAATTAAAGCTGTATACCAAACACGTTATTTCGCTATTTTTAACCGTGGTCTACGGAATACAAAAAGTATACATTCTGCATTTAAAACACTCTAATGTTATATTATGTACGCTAAAATTTTATGTTGAACGTAATCAATACACTATTGTACTGAATTCTTCTTCTTAGTTTAAGTCCTAGTGGCCTTTTGGTCAAGAGGTAGGGTTATTCTCTTGCTGCCACCTTTGTTGGTCTTCTAGCTAGAGAGCCTTCTTTCATTAGATTGGCCGTTCAATGGCATATGGGAAACTCAAGATGAGTCCGTTCTCCTTACATTTACACATCAAAACTTTATTCGTGGCCTGTTACGTCTTACAATTTCTTCAACACCACATATTACGCTAGTGTTTCATACTCTATAGATGAAGGTTATCCCGGCTTTGTTTATTTTATTTTTTTTATTTTTCAGATTTTCGCAAATATACAGTTTTTTTTAACAAATAATAACAATATAATGAAAAGTACAATACATAAACCAGCAAAGTTTGCAGACATTACTTACTTATTTTCCCGAGAGTTCTCATTTCTGAAACTTTTGGTCACAGCGAGGTCAGCTTGGACTAGTTGTGTTGACTTGGATTTATATAATTGGTTCCAAATTTCGTAATTATCGCTTATACGACGTTATAATCCATGCTCTTTACCATTATCAACTCATCTTGATTGGCATCATGCCTTTTGTCTTGTTTTCTCATCTTCTGGACCTCATTTTATCCAACTGAATAAACTCCCTTCCTTTCTCTTTAGTCCGTTGCTACTCTATAGTGTTTATCAGGACAAAATATGTTATTCATCTTGTTTTTTTTTTAATACAAACATTAACACTAAATTATCGCACTAGTACACGTAGTCTTCATATAATGATATTGTATAACGTAGACTGTCTGTCTGTTGATGGGGGACATTTTGTCTGCACATTGTGGACATGTTGATACTCTCTCTCCGATAGACACCGATGATTGAATTAATGGCAATTAGTTTTATGTGCGGACGTTAAATCTTTCAGTCTGGTAACTGGTGACACTCGGCCTTGTAAATCATCCGACACGCGTGTACGCTACGCGATCTTGACATCGCAGCTAGATTCATAATATAGAAATGAACCAATTAGATTCGTTTGATCGCGAAAAAATACTTTTGTGTGTGTCATTTTAACGAATTACTATTTTTAAATATTGTAATTTATTTTTGTCCTAAAGTATGGTTTGATACGAGAATATCAAAGAAAAGAAAAACAACCATGACATGTAATGACTTAAAGTAAATAAATTTAAAAATAAAGTATTTTCAAAGCAAATATTAATTTTCAGTAAAAGAATTCTATAGAAAAAAGAAGGAATTGTATCATTCAATCGGACTTTTCCGATTCTTCCGATGTTTGATTTATTGGATTCTTCTCCGCTCCGGATTACAGCATAACTATCAAAAAGTTTAAAAATGCATATGAAATAATAATATAAAATATAATATTAAAATTAGTTTAGAATGTATTTCTTGCAACCCCAGCGCCATCTATGAAAAATTCTATAACAACAAAATTATTGTTTATCTGACAACCATTGACACTAAAATAATATTGGTACACATCTGCGTAATCCATCTGTAAATCCATCAAAAATCTTTTTGATGGATAAACGTGTTTTTGTATAAATTACAAATTTGAAATCAGTATTCATAGTAAGGGCTACTTACAGAACAAGATATTTCTTTGTGCTGAACAAGTTTTTCACTAGAAAATAAAAATCCTGTGAAATTCAAATAAAGATACAATCGATGTTTCTATGACTGAACAACACTGCGCTACACCTTATTAATTTCTAGTCGATGTATTCCGAATGGAGGCCACATAATAGGAATGTAAACGATTCTCGATGTGTTTGTGTGTGGGTGTTTGTTTTTTTCGCTCGTTTTTTTTTCCTTTTTTGATTCCATTTAACTTTTATTGAAATTCCCCTGTAATAACAATAAAAATAATCTCCATATTATTAAACAAGATGCCGGAGCCGCCCTAAGGTATTCTACCATACCACTGATCCCTCGGAATATCAAATATCTTATCTTATATTATCATATATTCTTTTTATAAAGGTAAGTTTTTAGATAAAAAGTCAGAATAACGATATAAGTAGGTACAAATATTGCTTTTTGTTCTTTTTTCAAAACGATTTTTTGGAGTTTTGTAACTCTAACGGCGGACTTAGCCCCCTTTATGTATTTGTTAGTTTGTCTACTCTTGCGTACACCTCTTCATTTTGTAGACTGTCAACTGTGAAACACCGTTCCCGATGTTTTCTTTGTTTTAACTTACTCCTTCTTATCAGGTCTCCCCATCGACATTGGCAATCATTTCTTTGAAAGCCTCTCTATCTGTTGCTATACCCGGAACAGCTCCTGCACTTGTTTTATTCCGGTCCAATCTCGCACATAGCTCAACCAAGAAATCTGCCCTCTACCAGGTCCACGATGTCTATCTACCTTGCCCATCAAAATAAGTTGAAGGATTTCATATTTCTTCCCATGCAGTATATGTTCCAGATATGAAACCTTACGGACTTCAATATTTTCAGCATCTCTCTGTTGCAGTCAGCTCTCCTCAGTACCCACCTCTGATATACTATTGACTAAATCCGTCCACGGTATACGAAGCATTCTTCTATAAAACTATATCTCGCAATCTCGCATGCTTCTTACCGGTTCCTAGTCCATACTTTCATGGTTCACCTTTCCGAGCCATACACAGAACATCAATTATTGCGCTCTAACCGCTTTTATCTCTGTTTAATCCAGAGTTATTTAGAAGCAAGGGATCTACCTTCTGCACTTCTCTACTATTAAAACATAAAGGTTGGAATTTATTTAGTTGTGGTGTCGTCACATTTTTATTGCTTAGTGTCCAGTTTTCATTGCTTCTAAATGTCATTACGAGCATAGTGAACTTAAGAAATAGAAGTGGAAAGTCGCGGAATACTGAAAATCCTTTGGATCAACCTGCTAACAATGCAAAAGAATTCGGTTGTGGCGAGACATTTTAACTGTCGAACTTCTGTCGTAAGATTTCGCATTTGCAATATCGTAAGTGGATAAAAATCATCTCAAGCTCCCAAACTTTCTTTGTTTCTTTATACATACCTTCTCTTATAACACCGTACGATTAAATAAAAGAAGAACAGACATATGTTTTTATATTTTATAATATTTTGTACTTAATTTTATTTTTCATATGTTAAATAAATAAAAAAAAATATTAAGCCGATCTTATGCCCCTACCACACGCTCCGTCTTACCTGTGGTCTTGCCTGCGCAAGCCTGGCTTGTCAGGTAAGACGGAGCGTGCGGTGTACTGTTTTATACCAACCACACGCTCCGTCTTACCTGACAAGCCAGGCTTGCGCAGGCAAGACCACAGGTAAGACGGAGCGTGTGGTAGGGGCATTACGCTTCATTATCAAAATAACATTTCTCTTATTTCTTTGATATATTTTAAATTTTAGGTGAGTTTTTATTTAGACCTGTCGCTGGACTCCGCGACAGGTCGCAGATGTTCTGCGACATTGATTGACACTGGCTGCGACTCATACTTCAGCGGCGACTCTCATTTACGCAATGTCCATTATTATTATAACCCTGTTTTCATATTTCATAATTTCAGGATCTCTTCCTGAATGTTTTTAAATTATTAATAACCAAGCAATAACCGTCTTGCTTTATTTGTTGATTGAGAAAGGCTACTTTTATAGTTTACATTACTACCATTCTACATAGCATTTAATTCAGTATTCTTAATTTAAAAAGATTGCCATCTGTTTTGTTGAAATTTTACAATGAACATTCTACAATTTTCAAAAGTTATAAAAATTCGAAAAAATTAAATAATGTATCCAATTGGCACAATTACATCTACTAGGGTCCGCGACAAATTAAATCCAAGTACTTAAATGATTCGATAACAAGGCGAGTACTGTACAGTCGATTGTGAAGAGCGATCCATAGAAGAAGTCTTCATAAGAGGAAACAAGCCTGATGCAGCCACGTCTTGGTGTCCACTCCATCAGCCTCACATTTACTCTCGAAAATCGGTTTGCAAGAGAAATTCAAGAAAATATGAATGACTTTTCGAAAATTTGAATTCGAAAACTAAGGTGCCGACCATCTTCCTCTTTCACGACACAAGCTTTATGTAGCTTACTGTGAAAGAGTCAAAGAGTGTATTTGTGTTTACTTTGAGTGAGCACAGTGCCCTTATTCTCGTAGCGTTCTTAATACGCTCTTATCTTGATTGACAATCATAAAATGGCGGATTGGTATTAACAAAACAAGATATCTAGTAGATATCTTAAAACATCGTTATTTTTTTTTTTTAAATGAATCTGTGCTCACTCAAAGTGAACACAAATACACTCCTTGACTCTTTCACAGTAAGCTACTGAAAGTTTGTGTCGTGAAAGTCCTAGGAAGATGGTCGGCACCTGGGATCGAACCACGACGTCCAGTATATTTGAAATATCAGTATGAAAATGATCCAGTTCAAGATAGGATTTAAGATTAGATTACGATAGTTTTGTGAATACGACTGCTTGCGATCGTGTCTTAATCTTATCGTTAAGTGATTTTTAAAAGCGATTGATTACGAGAATAGCCCTACTGATTCATTTAAAAAAAAAAGAAAAAATGTATTTATAAACGTTCCTCCTACTTTGTAGAAAAAAATGTTTTTATACCGAATTTCCCATACACAATTCCATAATTAACTGATAAAATTTTGAAATTTCCCATTCAATTTCACTCCAGTGAACTTTGATTGTCTGAAAGCGAAAGTTTCTCAAACATCGCGCTCGCCTACTTATGTTAATTTTTACTTTCCGTTTCGCCTCCGTTTGAATACGCGTTCGCGACTATTTAAATAAATTAAAGAACACGTGTGCGAAATATACCTGGCTCAGAATCGACGCTTTTGTTGTGGAATATAATGACGTTTGAATAAGCGTGGCGTCGCCGTGCGCCCAAGCGACCCCCAAAATGTTTCTCTCACATTTTGTTTCTGTAACAAGCAAAAGTTTTACACCTACTTGTTCACTTGTACAGTGTACATACATACATAGATCCACCTCCCTATGAGACAGCTGTTGTTCCCGGGTGAGATATATTTTGTTTCATTCTTATCTCACCGTCTCATCCTTTTAATATATTATTATTCTTTCTATTTCAACTCTTCTTACATCAACATTTTTTATTCTCATTATTGTTTTGTTTTTTTTTTCTCTTCTTTTTAACTTCAATTTTCATACATTAAGATAGAAAACTGTTAATTGTTTAACTTTTAAAAACTCGATTCTGGAGTTGTTTTCTTCTTTTTTTACAAAGTTGTAAGAAATGTTTTTATTCAATTTTGTTTGTTGAAGTACGTTTTTCACTTTGAGACATAGCTTCATAACAATACTTTATACTTTCTCAATCATTTATTTATTTATTACTACCAGTTACTGTACGTTTGTAGAGTAACACATAACAAAGACATCACAGAATTAACATACAGGCAGAAAGGGAGCTTACCACAACGAAGTTGTGATTTCTAACAACTAACCCAAATATAAAGAAAAAAGAAGAAGAAATCAAAGAATACAAAAAAAAAAGAAAACAAACTCTAACAAAAAAAAGGAAAGGGAGGTGGATGAGGTGGGAGAGAGGGAAGATAGATGGGATTTTAGGACAGTATTAGGACTGTATTTGAGGAGATCATCATCTCTTTAACATCTCGCTTGAACGACGTCAGACTTTGGGTCAGTCTAAGGTTCGATGGGAGATTACTAGCTACGAGCACCCTGAACTGCAAAAGAGTTTGAGGCGAAAATCACCTTATTTTACGTCTGAAATGGGCAGCAATAATTGTAAAAAAACATTACTCTTTTTCCTGTTTTGAGGTAACCCAAAATCACGAGTTTCGTAATGGTTAATTGTGTATGCAAGGTTTCAGAAAAAAAAAACGACAGATATTATTATAGCTACCGAGAACATTCGATCTTTTAAAGAAGTGATTGTTGAAGTGTTGAAATCATTCTTGTTTCTGAAAAAAAAATAAAGATAAAGGGGGTTTGTGATTAAAACGATTACTTTGCATTCGTTGTACTTTTAAAATTTTGACATAACCATTTCACAGTTATAACAAAATGGTTGTTAATTTGAAAACTTTCAGATATGATTTAAAAATAAATGGTGGGAAAAAAATAAAAGCAATGCCAGTGGATACCACTTTAAACGTGGCCGAAACATTTATGTAGAGAAAAAAATGAATAAAATATATAAGAAAATGATTTTGTCCTCACTCAAAGTGAACATTAAAACACTCTTTCACAGTAAGCTAATGTATCCTTGGATAGAACCCTAACCCCCAGTACGAAATAATCGGCTTCGAAACCACCAGGCTACCGACATCTTCAAATATAAGGAGCTTAAATCTGTGCCCTTATTCTCGTAGCGGTCTTAATACGCTCTTATCTTGATTGACAATCATAAAATGGCGGATTGGTATTCACAAAACAAGACATCTAGTAGATATCTTAAAAATTCGTTATGTTTGAAAGATCAGTATGAAAATGATCCAGTTCAAGATAGGATTAACATTAGATTCCGATAGTTTTGTGAATACGACTGCTTGCGATCGTGTCTTAATCTTATCGTTAAGTGATTTTTAAAAGCGATTGATTACGAGAATAGCTCTACTGTTATTTTTTTTGTTCTCTCTCGTATATTTTTTGAACCAAATTTTAAATTTGTAAGGAAGTCGTCCTATTCCAAACCCCCAAAAAAAAATCCATTGTACAATAATAATAATACGTTTACAAGTACGACCCAATTGTAGGGAATTCAACTAATTCGCCGGGTGACCCCTCAAGACATGTCCTTTAGTTTTTGTCCCTTGTAAACAAATAGTTTCGGTCGGGTCCTTCAAGCCCACGACTGTCCTGTTTTTTTGCTACCCGTCGATAAAAAAAAGGTTCCTCCATTGTTAATATAACAAGTTGACGCAGAAGACCTCCTTCCTCCCGCCCCTTGTAACAGATAATTAAGGGACATAATTTGCAAATAAAAGATTTTTTTTTATTCTTCGACGGCTTGTCCCAAATAGGTATATTGTAAAAGTATTTTGTGATCATCATGGCCTCTTAATTTTTATCCTTACTCACAATTGTCTTTTTATTCTTCACCTTTATAATAATTTGTACGTTCGTCCGTAACTCGTAATATTTTTCATACATAGATTTAATATATTATCCAATCCAATCCAAATCTATACTCCCTTTACGCCCCACTAAGGGGCATAGGGAGGCAACAAGTGCTCTCCATTGCGCTCGGTCTTGCGCAATGTTTAAATGTTTATGAACTCCTCCCACAACATGTCCAGATTCCTCAGCTCTGATTCGAAGGAGCGGAACACTGTATGAGAGGGTCTCCCTCATCTTCGGGACCCTGATGGGAGGAAGAACAGCGCTCTCCACGGCCAACTGTTCTTCGGCATCCTTAACACATGTCCCAGCCAAGTCCATCTCCTCCACATAATGGTAGAAGTGATAGGCTCACGCTGGGTGCGCCGACATATAACGTCGTTCGTGATGCGGTGGTACCATCTTACACCCAAAATTCTCCTGAGGCACTTCATTTCGAAACATGAGACTTTGTGCCTGGGCTTTGGTCAGGTGCTAGGACTCACACCCATACAGGAGAATGGGCAATACACGCGCATCAAACAGTTTACATTTCGTCTCGACACTAAACGCCAACGCTTTCCATATTCTGGTCATGTTGTTAAAGGCGCCACTTGCCATACCGATACGTATCGGGAGCTCAGCCCCGAGGTCACCATAATATATCAAATGACAACAGACAAAACTAATCCGACTACAAAAATATTTTTGCTTAACTTTATAATTCGCATATTCGTTCTTATATACAACTGTTGCCATGAGAAGAAATGTCGACACTTTGAGGGACGTTAAGACTTGTCTATAGGTCTACTAAACGATAATTTCGTTGGTAAACCTGATTTTCAGTTATTATGGAAATACTTCCGATCAAGGTTAAACAATTGATAGGTAAAGGTGAGGATTGATGATATTGGAAAGGAAAACTTAATGCCTTAGTACACAATTTGTAACAGTCAACCGATCTCGTCTAATCTGAAAAAGAATGCCAAGCACGGGATGAAATTTCATGTGAAAAACACATTGGAAATTTCTGATATTACTAGGAATCGGACCGGCCGGTATCTCAGAGCCGTAAGTCGGAGCCTGCGAGGCCGGTCGGGTAAATACCAGTTTTTATTCTGAAGTAGGTTTCCACCTGCCTTGTTTAATAGAAAAAATACACATCTCGATTAAGTGGATGGAGAAAGCTGAGGGAAGAGAAGCAAAAATGTAAACCGTTAAGCTTCCAGGAAAATCGAATTCTCCAGATAATAATGAGGAAGACACGCCCCTCTAGTAATGTATTCAATTGTGTGCAGAATTCAATATGAGAGCCGAATAAAAAGGTGGGATAATTCTTAAGCTGCCGATACACTGTATAAAGCTGGAGTAGGCACTATCTCTAATCTCTACCTAGAAATCTCTAGAACTGTATATTTGTAACGGAGGTTTTTTTCTCCAAACAGGTAGCAAGAGTTAAATTAGTATAAAAATAATAATATTATATAACTCATACTGTACAGATTTAGAAGTCAACTTTTTACAACTGTCACATTATTCCTCATCATCAGCCTCTTGTGGTCCACTGCTGGACCAGGGCCTTTTAACCTCTCCTCCAACCCTCTGTGTACCTTGTTCTCCTCATCCAACTTCATCCGGTCTCTCTCACTGTATGGTCCCTCCAACTGGCTGATAGTCTGCCTACTCCCCTTCTTCCTGTTCTGGGCTTCCATTCCAATGTCTATCGGCTCCAGCGACCATCTTCTCAACACATCTCATCCGTCCTGCTCCCTTTTTAGAGTAGCAAAAGTTTTAACATTGTCGGTCACTCTTGTTCGTCTTCGTTTTTCTACATGTGGGATATGTAATTCCCAACATTGCACTTTTCATAGCTCTCTGTGCTATTTGTAGTTGATGGACCCTTCGGTGTGTAACGGTCCAGGTTTCAGACCTGTGTGTCACAGTAGTTACATTATTAACTAATGGTTATCACGAATTTTTAGATATTCATGACATTCCATTCGAAAGATCGCAAGCTATTCCCGCTTCTGAGTTACGCCGGCAGATCGTTGAGCAGTCTAAATCCCTCGTAGCAGAGACTCAGTCCCCCTGAAGCCTAAAATCCCGCGAAACCTCGTGGGATAGTCTTGTTATCTCATACTTATATCTAACACTATTTAATAGATTGCTAGGCATCATTACATTCTTAATTTTATAAACAAAAACAACCAAATACAATCTGCTGCTTCACATCGAATAAGTCAAACCTTTCCATGCATACTTACCCCATCCAAAGACAGCCCTCATGGCCCCATTCTGAACTTTTTATTAAACTGACGAAGTTTAACAACACAACACGCGTAAACTGATGTCCACTAGAGCGCTCTAGCGAGAGTTAAACGAACGCCGTGTTTCACTGTACAACATAACTAAAGCTAGTCTCTCAGGCTATAGCATATTATGCGGTTTCCGCTAGTGTACTCCAACTGTTTACACTTTTTGACTTAAACTAGATCGCTCTAGCTAGATCAACTCTAGCTTAAATATATACAGTGTATTGGAGCCTTTTCTCGACGAGCAAAACCTGCTATTCTCAATGCTACGTGCTTCCCGCAAACCCTCACCTGCTTGAAGCTTGTTACAGATGACTAAACTTAGCTTGCTTTTAAACTCCAGGTGTTTTAATGAATGTTCTTTTGCATATTACATTACACTTATACTTAATATGCAGCGTGTGGTTAGCTTCGTAAACGTCTTTGTGCAATGATTTTCAGTCGATTACAAAATTTAAGGTATTTTGTATCTCAAACAGCTTTACAAACTTCTTCTTTTTGGAACAAGTATTCGCTTAAATTATGGTATTTTGATCAAAACTAATGGATATTTTTTTTGGATTTTTGGATATGCCATTAAACACATAAACAAAATTAGTTATGTAAGATTACCATTTTTTTTTCAAAACATTGATTCGTGCGAATATTCTATTAAAACTTGAATGTAAATTGCGTTATTTTTGGAGACGTGCGGCAAGAGCAGTTGACTAATGTTTGTGTTTTATATTTCTCGTAATGTTATACATAAATTAGAATAGTTTCGAAAAACTTTTACTTAATCTTATTAAATTACTCAAGAATTGGTTTCATAATTTATAAAATATCGGTGTTAAAACAATTAAGTTTTTTTTACAAACCTCCTTATAAATACTTATCTTATTCCTAAATACTAATGATATCGGAAAACTTTCTGAAAAAATCAAAATGTGTATCCCTCTGTTTGGTATGTGCTGTCTTGTTTTGTTTTCGTAGTGTAAACCAGCTCCGTAATAATGTTCACGTACGGAGCACGTGCAGAGATAAGCTATTTGGATACTTTAAAAAGGAATTCGGGTCAAGGCGGGGAGGAAGAAAATTAGTTTCCATTTAAAATGAAATACCTGGAGGCCTGCACGAACGCGAAAAGTGAAATTCTTTTTCTATGATATTTTTTTTTCTTTGATACTTTTTCCCTTGCAGCGAAATATCAAATGTGTTTTTATGAAAACGATTATGATACAGTGATTGTGTGGGTTTCGGTTTATTGAATCTCATGTTAACTTTCATTATTTTCCCCCTTTATGAGCCTACTTAGGGGCATGAGAAGTCTTTTCTGCACATGTTCTTGTTCAATGAATTTTTAGAAATTTAGAGAAGCTCAAGGAAGGGTTTGTGTCACTGTGGCTAAAAACAAGCCACCAACTGAATAAAGACTAGAAAAAAGATGCGTTTGTGATCCGAAATGAAAACACTGAGATGCATTATGTATCGGAAATACACGGCATGATCGCATAAGGAACCAGCACGGAAGATATCGTCGAAAATGGCTAGACAACGAAGTCGATGCTGAAATGAACACGTTGACAGAATGTCGGACGACAAAACTACACGTTTCGTCCTTCAAGGTGAGCATGAAGGAAGAAAACCCCCGGAGCGAATGTAAGCAGTCGAGCTCTAAAGAGGCTGAAACGATAGAACTAACAGATCGACAAAATCTATAGAAAGAAGAAGACCGTGTGAAAGTCGCTGGCACCACGCGACGTTAAGTGGTGCAGTATAAGAAATCAAGAAATCAATCAAATCCTTAACATCCTTCAATGTTACAACTCGTCAGCTATCTAATTTTAATTTGTCTAAAGTAATTATTTGCTTTCTTGGAGTTCAGTAATGACCACTTTTGTGAAGGAATTCGCCATAGTTACAGAGGTACTTAAAACTACAAAATGTAATAACAACTCCTAGGGAACTGCATAAAATGCAAAAAATCCTATTTGTCGAAATGATCTATTTGAATGGAATATTTTCCAGATAATGGAGTCCAATTCCATCCCGTTGTGTGTTCTCTATTCACAATATGGGATGAAGCTGTTAAAACTGGTGCAGCACAACAACCAGGTGCTGTTGCATTTCACGGAGCCAACTGAATTTATGTCTGGATGGAAGAAGAAATAATAAAATCCCAGTCTCCGTTTTATGAGCGTGTTGTAACTCGATTCTCTTTGATTTTAAGACGTCTTTTATTATACACACCTGCTTCCTTTAAGATGTTTATTTCATATTAAGCGCAAGCTGCTGTTCCCGAATCTTGTAATCTCTCTCAGCTCTGAAAATCTTCCTTTTCATTACGTTTACATCTTTTCCTAGTAATTTGGTTCTGTCCTTCTTTCCATTATATTATCTAATAGGTAGTTGAAATGTTATTATGAAATTATATAGGAGTATTCAGAAATAAAAATAGACTGAACATCAGAAACCTTATGATCTGCTGAGTATCAGCCAATTGTAGCTAAAGATAAATAATTTATGTTGAGAATTCTCATGATTAGGAGTTTCGGAGACAAACATTGCCACCTAATGGCGAGCGTTGTTGGCGTGAAGTGATCACACTAAGCCAGCCTTCGAAATAACAGTAGAAGACGGTCGTAGGCCCGTGGTGGTTTGTTCCATTTAAAAATCGAACGTTAGTAGTGAATTGTTAGAGTCATTAGTTGTTATTTTTTCTTTAAGTAATTTATGCATAGTATGGAAACGCTCTTAAGAGTACCTACCGAACGTCACCTTCTTAGTGCCTTTGACAATATAAACGTTTCTTTTTTTGACTTTATTTGGCGTTTGACATCTGTCAAATGTTGGAAGTTGATTCCAATGTCAGAATGTGGCATATAAACATCGCTTTAAAGGGATGCATCGGCCG
This sequence comes from Mystacides longicornis, assembly GCA_963576905.1. NCBI lineage: Eukaryota > Metazoa > Arthropoda > Insecta > Trichoptera > Leptoceridae > Mystacides > Mystacides longicornis. Next base: position 5,781,234 of record OY756424.1, on the reverse strand, counting down.
AAAGTGTATTGGTTGAATATGTAATTAATTTATCATTGTACAAATTGGAATTCAATATTCATAGTAGGTATCTACTGTTGACACAAGCAATGCAGCGCCGTAGAGACGGATGGCTCTATGCCTCATTCGTTATCTATGGATTGTGATCTATGTTATTGTAACATCCGTATCCTTCTTCTTCAGCCATGTTAAAATAAAGTAATGCATGTGTTCTAATCGCTCCACGCATTTTGATTTAATACCGAATAATTTACCCCAATCCGAAGTTTCAACATCTACTGGACAACTTCTGTCGGGAAAGCTAGTTTTATTTATAAACATTTTACAGTTTTTATCACACTGTTTGTAACAAATGGAATATAATAAAATACCTATTTACATAAACGAAACTTTTCATAATCGTATATCGATTTAATTAAATTTCCCCAGTTTTCCCTTTTGACCTATTTTTGGATAAATATTAATTTGGGGTTGGTTATTAAACTGATAAATCACCCTCAAACGATATTAATAACTTTGCCTTTACTTACTTTGCTAAGGAAAGTTGAGATTTTGTTCCGGAAGGCAATTAATTTTTGACTAAATAAATAAAACGTTTTTGCTAGGTACTACACAAATAATGAACAGGATATGGTCCCAATACAAGAAATAATGAAGTTAACCTGAAATAGATTTTTTAATGAGCTTTTAATAAAATATACCATCTGATCATGCTCACTAGCTCAAATCAGCTGTATATATAAAAATGAAGCACTATTTTCAGTGGTCATCGCATAACGCGTGAATAGCTGGACTAATTTCACCAATTCTTGCCATTGTCAGGAGAAGGTTCTTACGAAAGAAAAAAATAAGAAAGTTACGCAGAACATTAGTAAATTTAACGAAACTTAAAGTAACTGAGATGAGGAAGGCCAGTAAGAAGGTTCTGGCATCAGGAATACCCGTGTCAACAGATTTGTACCAAATCAGACTTTCAAACATTACATTTCCAATCCCACGAAAGACAGCTTCCATGCAGACCATCAAAGAGGGAGTCAAACTCGTAGAAAGCTTTACCTGAATTTGAAGTAACAGACCACAAGTCTAAAATAAGGCAGAAAAAAGGATAATTATTGTTCCTGACTTGTAGAAATCGATATAGGTGTGTGGGAGAAAGCAATCAGATAAGAATGTTATTGAAAACACAAAGACGCCCCGATGTCTGAAGATGTTCAGCGTAGTGTTGGGACGAAGTTATCTAATCTGATGGTCTCACCACCGCTTACACCGTGCATCCTGCATCATCGGCACAACAACACTATTTGGTGCTGATCCGGCACGTTCAGTACTTTCTCTATTGCTAACCTCATGCTATTATCTTCTATTTCCGTTTGCGCCAGCTAGAAGGAAAATTAAATATCAACCTAAATAGAAGAATTTTATTGAATGTTTCAAGTTAACATTTCAAATGTGTATGAAGATATCGAAGAAAAATGCTTATTTTGTTTTTCGCAAAATCGGACGTGCAAATAATTTTATAATTGCAATATCAATTATAATTAGTTTGGTAAAATTTCGATATACCAGTTCAGTCAAATAATGGGTATCTCATTGTATTTGGGGAGTGCAGTAATGGCAAAAAAGGATAGAATAGAATGAGTTATTTGAATGAACATTTCATAACCTTTATTTGCAGATTTAGTGATTTCTGTGTTTTTTCTGTGTTTCTCAATACAGATATCTAATCTGTATTTAGAAAAGATACCTAAATTGAGAAAATTTGTGTTTATTTTTGTATACCTTGCACATACATAGTATTGGTAGATTTTCATTCTTTCCAATGTTGAAAAGGTGTAAGTTTTGCTGTCGTTTCATTGGCGGGTTCTGAATTTATCTTCCTTTTATGCTTGGGTATTAAGATACCCAAAACGATTTAAGACAATCTTAAAGAACGATTTCTTCATTAGGTAGGTACCTACTGCGATATTAAACTTACAATTAAAAAGAAATCCATGTTTGAGATACGTTTATCCACAAATTAAAGAAACTGCTATGAAGAACAATTAAATACGTTTGCTTATTTGTAGACTGATCCTAAATCATCCCTGTTTCTTCTCAACTAAATAAATAAATATCACAGTTTAAATGAGCTAATTAAGACATCCACGAAAGCAAAACAAGTCTACAGGAAAATCGAGTACAGAGTACTCTATACTAAGCGTTCGTAAAACTTTGAGGTATTTATACGTACTCCGTTACAATCTTACATATATTTTATTCCATTAATACGTCTGTAACTCGGTTTATTCCTTGAAACACTGAACACATACGAATATTTTTCATACTTAATTATTCATCTATACGTTGATGTTTTTTTTTTAATTTATCTGTGCTCACTCAATGTGAATACAGACACACTATTTGACTCTTTCACAGTAAGCTACTTAAAGCTTGTGTCGTGAAAAGGCAAGAGATCGAACCCACGAAATAGTAGTAGAGTGACGTAACCGCCAGACTGCCAACCACCTTCCTATGTTAATAAAAACAGGTATCCACGGGATACATTGTCTTCTACTTTTGAGCCACAATCCTTATATTGGTCTGCACCAAGTATGCCGACTCTCTTCCTCCACTCCTCCCTGTCACTGGCAGCCTCTTTATCTTCTGATAGGTACTGCGGCGCAAGTCCCCGATCACCTGGTATATATTATTATCTCTGGGTGTCCTGTATGATTTCTGTCCTCGTCCACTCCTTTGACGATGATAAAGAGCAGACCGGGTGCCTTATATTCTGACTTATCAATTTGTCACGTTGTTTAGCAACTCTTTTTAAAAGCTGCCATTTTACTCGGCTCAACCCAGTTCCTCGTTTCTTGTGATATGATCCGACCAATGGCTCCCTAGCATGCGTCTGTAGCACCACATCGCTACAAGACACCTGGACTCGCTCTGGCTTACATTCCATGTTTCATTGCCATAAAGCAATCGTACCTACATGTAAATATTGCTTACAGTAGTGTCAAATTTTCAGCAGTCTCCAAGATCAGAAAGTTATATATTTTCTGGGACGATTCAGTAAGATTTAAAAGACAATCATACAAATCAATGCACGATGCTTTTCTATGCCTTTCGCCGGGAAGGTTTTGCTGCTAGTTATAAAATATTATATTCTATACAATATATCAACGTAGTCACAATGTTGGTACCTTCCAAATAATTTAATACAACAAGGGTACTTCATAATGTACTTTTCTTGTAAAATATTGCTCAGAACGAATAATTGTTTTTCTTTAAAATATAATAAATTATGTAAATTGTTGAAGTTCCACTGTACTGTATAGGATTTTGATATAGAGCGGGACGTCTGAACATAAATAATATCACTGAACTTGTAGCAGAACGATGCTCTCAACAACACCTGTTGTACCTAGCGAAATCGCGTTTAAAAGTCATGCTAAAATGTATCGGACATCTGCCTTGTAAATTAAATTTTCCTTGTCTTCTACATAGAATATTCTTTCTCGTTTATCAAACTGTTCGAGAAACATGTCTAATCGATCAAGTCAAATTAATTTATTGTCTGTTATCTACTGAATTCAACCCTTTTTGTGTTTGAGTAGAGGGCTAACAGTAATTATTTTGTATTCTAGTTTAAAAGTCTTTTAAATGTTCTATTTTTGTATATTTGTGCACGTAGGTACCTACTGTTAAAAAGATGGAATAAATGAGACTGTCGTTCTTTTTCAATATCAACATTTTACATACGACTTTTTCAATATTTTCACTGACCTTGGTAGCCTAGAGGCAAAGGCTTCGACTTCAGATCAAGAGGTCCTGGATACGATTCCCGGTCGGGCCAGAAATAGTCAATGTGTTTTTTCACTTGAAACTTCTACTCGGGGTCAAAATCCTGTCTCAGATTGGTCGGGACCGGTTGACTGGTAGATAATGCTTCAAGTATTAAGTTCCGCCGGCTATACTGACACCTATGTATAGAAGAGTGTTATTTCTTATTTATTTATTTACATATTTTCTTACATCCTTAAACAAGGCTCTGCATATGTGTTATATTGTAACTACTGATATGAAAAAAAAGTGTTCCACATAAGGGGACGACATTTCTATAAAATGTAGTGATTTTATTTCCAATATTATGTCAAAATTTTCAGATTTCGTTTATAAGAATAACATAACAAGATTAGGTAATAATTGGTCGGACTTAATGATCTCATTGCCAGATCTGTAATATATTTCATTCTCATTTAAGTCCCCGGATAAATTCATTCTAGCAGCCTTCCATACTTTCTCTCTCACACTTGAATGTACAAAACATTGTTCAAATTTTTGTTTGTTTTTGTTTCGTCTTAATACTGTCAAATAAAACACAACTGAAATGTCTTTTATTTCAGCCATTGTTGTGCTCTCATCTATGAAATTATTAATAACTCTCAAATTGAGTAATTTCTTGTTTTTTTTATACCCATTTAGTCTTAATAGTCTCGAGAAAAACGCATCGGGTCTACATAATACACAATTTCTCTGTAAAAATACATACTGCAGTAAAGTACCATCACAGATATTTATAGGTACACCGCGTTCTGGGACCTATTATGGGAATTAGAGACCAGACCCAATTTACTGTGCCGGATGCATCAACAATGTATAAAGTTTAACCCTCCAGTGGCTTGTTTCTTCGTAGATTTTGGAAAAAGTCTTCGGCAGCCCTCATAGACCAGTGGAAAATATATACATACCCTATTTACCTCCAAAGATAATTAAAAAATTGCAGTCTCCGTATGAACTTGCGAGTGTAGCGTCAGATCGCCAGGTGCCAAGCTTTTAGACTCACCACAGGAGTCACACATGGAAGGAATGCGCTTTATTTTTGAGTTTTCGAAAAAAATATCACTGAAAGCAATAATTCCTAATAATTGTTTCTGATGCTAAATAACTACAATTAACTACGATCTATTAATGAATGAGTCATATTTTTTATATAAACGTATATCAAAGCTAAAATTTCAACATTAAAACTCTTTAAAGAGGAAAGCCTATAATTCTTGAAGAAGAAAAAACTCCAGGCGAATAGATAAGTAGAAATTGTCGCGCCCAAACTTTTTGCTTATTAAAACTTATTTATTCTATTAACTCCTAAAGATGGTTTTTGTTCGGCGTATAATGTTCGTACCTTAACTGACTTTTTATCATAAAAAACTGTTCTTTCTTAACTCGGCGGTGATGTTTAAAAGCAACTCAATACCAATTCGCTATTTATATACACTTTGAACATTATTTAACTTTAGATTTTTTAAACTGTATCACTGAGAATTCTCTCGTAGTTATAGAATTCTTTTTGATATATATTTGAAAGCTTCAAGTTTCTTTTATGGTGGTATCGTGTTTGAGGCTTCAATAGATGTTGTAAGTTTCGCCTGAATGATTCATATATGTGCTGAATATTTAAAAGATTTCCGATTTAAAAGATTTTTAAATTGAAAACGCTTCGTATATTTAAAAGCTTGCTTTAGAAAGAATGGTTTGATTCATTTCTCAAAACAACCTTTCTTTTGTTCTGGCATCTAAATCCTGGGCAGCTCTAAATAAACTCCTCAATCCTAAGTTCTGTCTACTCTCAGATGTTTCTCAACCACGAAACCTTTCTTATCTCAACACCTCATCGATCTTTTTTCCTTTAATTATGGGATGCTTTAAGACGTATTTGTCTCGTCTCAGCACATTTCCAAAGTAGTACAACCTCCAAACTTTTTCATCATCATCATTTATTCGTCTACTATTCAACATAGTCTTCCTTTCCCGACTTCCACGATTCTCTGTCTCTTGCCATTCTGTGCCATTGGTTTGCGGCCACTATCCTAATATCGTCAGACCACCTCATCTGTGGCTTACTTGGGTTTCAATAACCAGTTCTTGGTCTCCAGAGTTTTCTTGGTCAATCTACCACCCGTTTTTCTTACCATATAGCCAGCCCAATTCCAATTTCACAAAATTTCTGTAGTCATATTGATAACTCTGCCCTTTCTCGAATTCATTAATTTCTGAATCCGAACATAATACTTGTCTGCTATTCCCTATCAAATTGAGCTCTTAATTTATGTTTCTTACCATATTTGTCCAAAGAATGTGTATCTTTCTATGGTGTTTTACATTTATAAAGTTTCAAGTTGGTATATAAATTGTTTGTAAACTAAATATAACGTTTCACTCTGACTCATGTTTCCACCACTAAATTCATAATTATATTTAATTATATTATTTAAAATATTGTACAAACACTAAATCATTATATTTTCTCTTTTTTCAGGTATGTTTTGAAAGAAAACCTTCACGAAGCCTTACAAGTTGACAATCAATAACGTCTTGAAATACACTACATGTTTTGTTTCTTCTGCGCGACATTGAAGATTTAATGTAAGTATTTTTTTCCTTAGTTTACCGTAAAGAATTCGTTTCAAAGGTTTATATAAAATACCGCCGAGAAAGAGTAATTTGTGTCAAGTTGTAAATTGAAATTACTTAATGCCACTCGTGCGCCTATCATTATACTTTGATTCGAAATTATTTCTCAAGGATTTTTACAACGCAGTAACGAAAAGAGTTTCCTGGTTGAATTTTGGTAACGCAACCTGTAATATCGTTACTAATCGTTTCCTTTTTACATTATTGTTTTATTTTTTTAAACCGACATTTCGATAAATCATTTAAGTGAAGTAATCTCGTTTTTTTTTCTCATTTCTTCGCAATATTATTCGAGCAATAACATTTGACATATTTATGTATACTTCGATATTTCGAGTTTGGTTGAACAATTATGATAAATTGCCCTTTACTTGTTCATTTGTACGGCACTTTTTTTAGCTCTGCACTCGTTGTCGATTGATTCGGTGTTTGGCACTTGGAATCCTCAAAATACACAAAGATCTTAAATAAAATTATTATTTTTACATAATTTGTATCATTATCTGGTCCGTGAGCTAGTGAATTCTACCAAGGGGAGGTACGTATATCATGACAGGCCTACAAGACATGTGTCAGGCCTGTCATGACATACGCAATTGAGACCCGGGCCGACACCTCCAAAACCAAGTCTATTCTCCGCACAATTGAGATGAGGACTCTTCACTCCATCGCGGGTAAAACTCTAAGAGACAGAGTCAGTAACACCACTATTAGGGATATATACAGTTTGGACGACGTCGTGAGATGGGGAAGAAGCAGGCGAAGACACTGGAGGGATCATGTCGGTAGGATGGGAAACGACCGCATAGCCAAAGTGGTGGCTGACGGAATCCAACAAGGCAGAAGATTGCCAGGCAGACCGCCCAAGAGGTGGCAAAACAGCTGGCAGTCGGTGTCCGTGAAAGGATTGACTCAACAAAACAGATCGCAAGATCTAGAAGAAGAAGAATTTATATCAAAGCTATTTTGAGCGCAAGGGTTGTCATCTCTTCCGCAAAAACTTCAAGGCGTTCTTGAACAGATCATCCTTTCGGCTTATTCTTTATTCTTTCATCTTCATAAAATATAATGTTTAATTGAAAACTCATTTCTCGAATTTTCTATCTTCATTTCTCGAGTTTTCGATCTTCGTTTCTCGAAATTTCTCATTGTTTTTGCTTTAGTATGGCTCGTCGCTCTTTTATCGCCACTCATCACAGGTATGACGTGGCTCCCACCCCACCGCAGCGTACGTCTCTACGCGGAGTGCCGTCATTACGATAACATCGTTAAATTACGGAACATAAAGACGTATCGTCGTCGTATTACTCTGTATTCTCAGTCAGTCAGTGACACGAAATGTCTTTTTATAAAATCACGCCGGAAAAGACCGAGTTTTTCAAATGATCCCTTAATGCCTTCCACCCACCAACCTATTCTTTACCGACACGTACCGAGGCATTAAAAGTTATTTATTTCGACGCCGTATTCTCACACGAGTTTTTACAAAAATTATATTATTTTTCTTTCCTCTTAATGTAGTATTATTGGTTACATATCTCAGATACAGATAGTGAATTTTTCATCATATGCGTGCTTAGATCCCTTTATATGTTAAGGTATTCAAGATTTGTAACACACTCATTGTGACTTTTAATACACACCATTCTGTCGTCTAGTGTATTGTGGCGCGCCTGAAACATTATCGCTTTCATATAGTTAGTATGGTTAAAGACATATATGAAAATCTGACGCAACACTTGTGTGTTTCTACCATATGAAATTTTTTTTTTTGTAATGTATATATGCTCACTCAAAGTGAACACAAATAAAACACTCTTTCACAGTAAGCTACTTAGAGGTTGTGTTGTGAAAGAGGAAGATATTCGGCACCTGGGATCGAACCCACGACTTCCAAACGATACAGTACGAAAGCCAGCGTCGTAACCGCTATCCTACACAACCCCTTCTTTATGTTAATTGTAATTGTTTTATAAAACTTCCATCTTATGGCGGATTTGACATATATACGTATTTCATGAGTTCGAAGTCAATTAACGATGATTGAAGTTTAAGTTTATAATCAGTAGAGGCGCCTTAACTGCTAAGAAATAAGTCGCTCATTTGCTGTTTGTTTCTTAACCTATCGTTTCACATAGCTCGATTTTACAAGTCACCATTATCAATAGGTAAATTATATTTTGACGATAATTTTCAGCTGTTTAATACTTTTTTTCTAACGACGTACAAGAACGTTTGAACTACGTTTTACCTATTTTTTTATTCAAATTGCTTTACATAGATACATCAGGGATCAACTATCACGAAAATTAGCATTTTTTTATCCCGACACTAACACTTACTAGTAAAAATATCAGTTCTAATCTAGACGTTAAATTATCGCTTTCGTGTCGGGTAACCTTATTTCCACTCCCCCTGTTTTACTCCAAAGGCTACGAACGAAATATCGCCGTAATATACAAGGCGAGATATCGCGATAAAACTACTTCATTGTGAATCTTTTCTGTTAAAAATGGCCGTGGATATTCCATGACATTAACTTTATGTATAACAACAGACCGACGTACGTCCTGGGCGGCCCTCGAATATGTCGGAAGGGCACTTCGCCGGGGCGCAGGGGCGGCTCGGGGTGAACGTACGCCACCCCGAAGATTTACGAGCCCCACACCGCGCCTGGCTCCCAGGCCAAGTCGCATTCAATGAACTGCCACAGAGTTTTACTCAATTTTCTTCAAAAGCTCTGTAATTTGTGAAATGTTTTGAGATACCAAATAAAGGAGTCGACACCTACCCCGACCTGACACATTTGTCAACTTCATAAAATGTTTCATTCATTATTTGCAGTTTGTCAGCATGCTTTGTGTTAATGAAACTCCAATTTAAATGTGATTTAGTTCATTAGGCGAATTGCAATCAAGATTTTATGTAAATATGAAAGTTCTTATAACTTTATCCACGTTTGCTACCAGTGTGGAGAATGCGGGCGACACTAAACTTCCCTACAAGTCTCTCTATCTTGCGTTATTTGCAAAGCTCCATCCCTTTTTATGCCAGGAACTTTTAAAAGTTTAAACTTTTAAGCAAAAAAAAATCAGCATTGTGTGCGAGATGGTTATTGAAGCCGCACGTTATCGGGCGCGGTGGAGGGCTCTTGTTGCCTCCCTGTTCCCTTAAGTAGGGTCAAAAAGTATTCATTCATTCAATCAAACTTGTAAATAAAACATTAAACAGGTTCTATCGTCAGTGTTACTTCGTTCAAAAATTAATTTATTAAAAGGAATATCTGCCACGCTGGCTGTTCAATGTGACAAATTGTCAAACACATATCTCTGGACGCGGAATTTTAAGCAACTCACGACATCGCCATGAAGATACCAACAAAATGTTGACGGTGGCAGCCATTTTGTTGAACTTGAATAAGATCCCTGTCCTTCTCCACAATAAAGCAGAGCGATTGGTCAAGGGAAGAAGTACTAGAGGTAGAAAGAGAAAAAGTTGATGGATCCAAGTTATTGAGAACGTACTTTGTGGAGATAAGGTTGATTCAAAAGAATAGAATATCAAAATAAAGGAAATCACAAAAATGCTTGTAAAACGTTGATTGTAAAACTGCTCAGTTTCAGGTTATTTGAAACATTTTATCAAATAGTCGCGCAACATGATGGATCCTTACATTACACGCTTACTTTGATTTGTCTAAAAAAATCATAATTCACATAGAAACTTAATGAAACATTTTAAGGATGAAATGTCGATTGTTTTTCGTGTCTACTAACTTGAACTTTATAAACAATAAATAGGAAAAATAAAAAAGAACTTATCTCAAATCTCGATCATTGGCTTTCGCATTGACAAATCATCTCGATTTCTTCTGAAAGTTATTCGTTCCAGGGGATACAACTACCTCGGGGGATTTGGCAAACAGTCAAATCCTTATTAATAAAAGCCACAAAATATAACATAAAAGCCATCGGCTAAATTTCATTTTTGAAATATCCGTCGCATTTTTTTATGAGTAGGCACTTGCCTCCAAATTGCTTATAAATTCAAACGTTATAAAAAATTGGAACGGGCTTTTTTTCGGCTATCTTCATGTATAAATTTCTTCTGTCCGTGTGTGTGTTGCTGAAATCCTGTTAAACTAATGTAAAGAATTTGAAAATAATCTCTAATATAAAAGAAAGTAGGGTTACTGTGCGAACATTTATAACTCGAGATCGGTTGAACAGATTTTTATCGTGTTTAGTGTATTAGATTCTTCTCCGCTCCCGATAACTATTAAAAAATCAAAAAATGAAATTATGAGGCTTTAAGACTATTTTAGAGGTAAAAAAGTATCAAAAAACAATTTGAGAAAACAAATTTCTCTATTAGTATGTGAGAACCGTCCTGGTATTTTAGTTTTAAAAGAAAAACAAAATTTAAATTGTTCGTTCGAGTTCATTTTCTCTTTGTGATGTTATTGTAATTTGTTTGTCTTCTCAGAAAAAATGTTTACGTTTTTTTTATCTGGAACTAAGACATGTTTTAGGTAAAAACAAATTGAATTACATAATTCTACATTCTTAGTTTGAAATTCAAATTAATGACTATTTACGACGTTAACGTACATCGCCGTATAATATTACTATTAAAATATTATTCATTACTATTTTTTTATGAATTTTAGCCCAATTTGGAACCGTAAATTAGTGTATATGAACCAGAACACTAAAAAAATATTTTTCATAAGCTGGACTAAAGAAAGCTACATGGATACATAAAATCATCAATTTTAGACCTTTATTTCTGGACAGTTCCCTCTTTTTCTCTTTCTCTGTCTTTCGCTCGTGTCAATATGAAGATTTGAAAGCTGTTTATTTTGTTGCATGGTTGACTACAATCTTTTCTTTCTACCTTTAACGCCCATCATCTTTTTCTCGCTTCTTCAACTTGCATTGATAAGGACCTTTAAGTGCTTTAAAATTATGCACAATGCGAGAGATACCTGTTATTGGAACACTAGAGATTCTATGTGTTTTTTCAGTGTTCTGTTGGTTTCCCTGATATATTTTAACGTGCGAACTAGACGAACAACGTGTCATGACTCGACAATCTTGCAAATCCAACAAAAGTGCCAAATCATTTGAAAAGGGCATTATAAAGGCGGTAATTTTTATTGCATTTCATATATAATTTTCCTTTTTTTGGGGTCTAGAAGTCTTCTGAATCACCGTAGTAAAATCGATAGATTGTCACCAAATCAATAGTTTCATAATATGTTCTACGAGTAGAATCTATATAGACCTTACATATCACTCTTATAGGGTGAGTTGCCGTAATTAAAAAAAATATATATATATATAGACCTTGAAGGTTCTAAGAATGTGAGGTGATAATCACATTCTTAGAAACAATAAATTCTTAAACCAATATATTGGTTGATACCAATAAAGTTCCGACTAGCAAGTCTATTGTGAATCTAATCCATCCTTGAATCACCCTTGTAACACACGATTCCTTTATTTAGATCCGTCCAGTTAGGAGGAGTTGAATACAAACACGCGGACAGAAGAAGTATGGAGGAGACACTTTCTTTAAAATTAAAAAGCCACAATGGTACAATATTATTATAATGCTGAACTCGAGTGTAAGCACTTTTATTGGCTCTTTAGAGTAAGGGTATTATTTTTTGATTTGTGATTTTAAGGGATGAAGGTCCCGTCTCTTAAAATCACATTTTATACTCTCACGTTATTTATTTTATCACCATCTTCCCGAGTGTTGATTTTTTATTATCTTAGAAAAATATCTCTTTTTTTCTGAATGGAATTGCTCGCCTTAAGGATTTTTATAATGCCTTATTTGTGACTCCAGCCTTTTCTAATAAAAAATGTTGAAATGTGTAAAAATAGTTAAAAAATTAAATATTAATGTAATAAATTGTTATAAAATCTAACCATTTGGCGGAATATATATAAATAAGGTAGGTACTGTATGTTTTTTTTATTTTTAATTACGCTTGGCATTCGTCTTCTTCTGCAGGCTAGCTAATAGTAGTTATCGACAACTAACCTTAAAAAGTAGACGTTTTGTCTTAGAAAACCCGCTAAGCGTAATTCAATTTTTTTTATTTCACAATGTTTCCCGTAAGGGAGAGAGTACGAACCTCCACTCGTTTCTATCCAAGCACACTTCTTTCGCTTCTTCCACCGACATACCATTTCTTATACATCATCATTGCCACTACAGCCCATTGTGAGCCTCGGCTTCCTCCAGAATTCCCTGCCATTCCCCCTAGTCACCCCCATTGCCCTGAGATCCTTCTCCACGTCACTCATCCACCTCAGCCTTAGTCTTCCCACACTACGTCTCCCCTCTGGTTTTGTACTAAGAATCTTCCTTGAAGGTCTGTCATCCTCCATTCGCTGGCCATGCCCCAACCATCGAAGCCGATGTACTTTTATAAATTGTGTAATGTTGAGTTCGCCAAAATTTCTTATACAACCTCTCTTATTTCTCTTACTTCTGACCTGGCCTTCCTTGAGGACGGAATCGATGTGTTCCATCCACGTCATTCTGGGTCGGCCATGCTTTCTTACACCTGTCCTAATTCAAATACGTATAAAAATTAAAATATTTTGTTTCATTAAAATTAGAGATGCAACGGATATCCGGCAACTATCCGGTATCCGGCCTATCCGGCGCCTAAATGCTATCCGGCCGAATACCGGATAACTAGCACCTATCCGGCCGGATACCGGATAGTAAAAAAAATATATTTTTGGATAACAAATACACCTTGAAATCACAAGAAAAATGTCTCCAATAAGGGTAAATTATGGAGAATGAACGAAAAAATACGAAATTCATTATTTAACAGTCCCTATGAGAAGAAAATCACGTCAAAGATTTGGTAGGTATACCTACAATCTGAAATTCTAAAATATTCAAATACATCTTCTGTATAGCTGTTGATGCGCAATAGGCATGCGGGAAATATCTGTTATTGGAGCACTGGAGTTTCGATGTTTTTCTTTATGTTGTTCAGTGATCTGTCCGTGTCTCTAAGGGTCTGTACACATCTGAATATGCGCGGTAACGTAACAAATTTCCATAGTACGATGTGGTTCGCGGTGGTTCGTCATGAACCGCGTACTATGGAATTTTGATACGTTGCATGCAACGTTACATTGGTTATGTTATGTTACGTGTTCAGATGTGTACAGGTTATAATAAATAAACTAGTTTGTATTTGAATTCTCAAACTCGTTGCAAAAAAAAAACAACAGCAAAACTAATATTATTTCAATTGTTCTATATTTACATACTTTATGACAAAAGAGTATTTCGTGTATCAGCGAGCAATGTGTATGTCTTGAATTATACTTTAAAATATACGCAAATATCTCAATCTTATGTATTCGCCTTTTCAAAAACTCTTCTCCGTGACTTGCTCAACTTTTGCTCTCCTGGCAGTGCAGCTTTTAACCCCGCTTTGAATGATACCTGCTATTAGCTTGAAAATGTTTAGAATTTTGTTGACAACAAAGAAAAGCGAGCTGATGGTAGGGTGCATGTATAATAATATTCCGTTAAGTTTTCGTTTAAGAAATTCCTCGGAAATACAAACACCCCCTCTCTACTTGTTGTCTCAGGGGTGACTTGGCTTTTCTACCCTTAAAAGAGCTTAATTTCACCCGCATTCCTCTGTCCATTTGTCTCGGCGTTCAACTGTGACGTTTAACAAATAACGCTGAATTAAAATTGTCTTCGCTCCCTACTTTTTGGAATTGTTTAATTCGTTTCACTCGTATTGATGGAAAATCTACGTTTTTTTTTTTTGTAAAATATACCTATTTGAGTTTAAAAACAAATAACAAAAAGTAACATGTAATTTTAAATAGAAATGTATAGATATAGAGTTGTTATTGTATTTCGAAGGGCCAGTCTATAGCATGCTGTGAAACGAAAAATTGCAAATCACCTTTGCAAGGAATATTACGAATTTTGCTGCGGTGTTGATGACCCGATTCAGAACTCTTCAAATGCAACCATGCACAGATAAGGCTTTCTACCGGTTAATTCGGTTCTGATTGTTTGAACTAAGATTTTTATCGACCCAGGTTTGGGTCGAAAAGATATAAAAATCATAACAATGACTGACAAAATCGTGTGCTATAAGTATGATACTCGTAAAATTATAAATTATATTATGATACTAAAACAAGAAGTCGAGATCTAAAAATATCGTGTAGAATCCCTCACTGTCGATGTGTTCAACAATTAATTGACGTGAATCAAATTTGCTAGACAACCGAACAGGCCGATCCATTGGCTTCATCCCGCGTCAACCCTAATCATTCATTACTCCTATAAATACATTTCTCTCACTCTCTCCCAACCTCATCCTCTGTTCTGGCACTCTAACAAATATATTTATATGACCATTTATAACAGTTCGATGACTTCTTTCTTCTTGGACCTTAGTTGTATAATGCTATTTCTATTCCTTCTTCTTCCTCAGCCTGTATTCGTCCATTGGTGAACATATGGCTCCTATTCGTTAGTTCGTTTCAACTGTTGTGTTTCCGTGATGTAAAGGTCAGAAAAACTGGCCTTTACATCACGGATCAAATTGAAATCAGACAAACCAATCCGCTGACGATCTTGGAATTCGGAATTTGGGCAGATATTGGTGCATCTTTCGAATATCCGTCCTTTGTGTAGAAACAAAGTTTTCGGTTCAATATAATATGGAACGATAACAAAATTAATATTTTTTTTTATAAAAAATGAATCTGTGCCCACTCAAAGTGAACACAAATACACTCCTTGACTCTTTCACAGTAAGCTACTGAAAGCTTGTGTCGTGATAGAGGAAGATGGTCGGCACCTGGGATCGAATCACGACGTCTGCACCAAACAGTACGAAAGCCGGCGTTTTAACCGCTTGTCTACCAACCACTTCTCAATATATTCTCGCAATGTAGATAATATCTTCTCAAAGATACTCTTGACATTCAAAAAAGTTCACCAAAATACATGAGTAACATTTTGAAGGAGCCAACTTGTTTGTTCAGAGACATTTACTCCTGGGAAACGGGTCTTATGTTTCCAAACGGATCGAGCAATAGGTTTATTACAGGAACTCAACCAGCAATCCTGTCAGATCGAACTTATTGTGTTAAAGCTCATCTCTTCCCCCGCAGGTCTGGGGCTGTCCTCTCTCCCTTCCATCCCTCCTACTCTCAATAATAACTCACCTCGTTATCCTTAACGACCCATTTGTGAATTACATTTTCGTCATGAATCATCATTAAAATTCTTTTGCATTCTTAATGAAGGGCTTCTTCACAATCGGCCGTTTTAATAATACAACGTTTTATCGGATGTCAATGTCGGAATAAGAATGGAATATTATTTTGCTATTGTGTCTTCCTTTTCCCGATATTCTTTCTCTATTCAATCCTCGTCTTCCACCGCTCGACGTTCTTTTGTCCTAAAGGAGTAGTAACGGATTTAAATCGGGTCCCAGATTTGACAGTTTAAATACGCGCTTTGTTTGAAATTCAAAAAGGTTCATTTTATATATTATTCTTCATCAGGTAATTAATCTATATATTATAAATACGCGAGGGAAAAACCTTTTGAACATTTTTTTATGAAAATTGCGAGTATGAAATTTCGCACACTTATAGTTTACATAGAGAAGGAGTGCGAATGCTAATATTTTTTTTTAATTATGTATAAAAATTAGATTAAAACATTACAAACACTACATTAATGTTACATATTATTTGAAACTCCCACACACCCACAGACTCTTTATAAAGGTCATCAACTTCATAGAAACAAATGTAAATTGAAAAGCTCCTCATAATGGGCGCAGATAGTTTTTTGAAGATGGTATATTCAAATGGAAGGTGAAGCGGGAAATGGCGGAATTTTCCACCTCATTGTAGGTATGACACAATTTTGAGTACACTGGTCGACCACTAGTAAGTATAATTAACTCTAAAATATTCATTGCGTTCAATGGTATTATCGTTGTGAGTATTAAAATTGGTCAGCCATATTTATTTTACGTTATATTGTGTAATAAACGAAATGCGTTTCAGATTTTATTATATTTATTTTTTGATACCTATGTCCAATATTTTCGATCACAGCCCAATTTGAAACCTTCCTTTCAATATCATCCCCATAATCACCATGCCTACCTAACAAACATGGCCTTTCCTATAGCAATTATTAAACAGGGATATCGCTATTCTAGATTTGGTGAATGATATTATCTCCTCTTTTCCATTCTGTAATAATTTTCATGAAAATATTTTTATTGGTATTATCGTACCGTATATTTTACAATTCTCGTTAATATTAAATTAGCAAATGTGATGCATTACGCGTAAAATAGGCAAAGCTTTTTTATTTTATTTTCATTGTATCTATATATTATTATAGCTTATTCACCTATTTTCAGTTATGTGTTTTCCTTTCATTCGTATTCATCATCCAATGAATTGTAAGCCGCTTTTAATTAATTTATTTATTTTACAATATCTCCCGTAGGTCCTTTACAGGACGCTTGGGTTCATCATTCTAAATAGCAATCATGTAAAACTATAAGAAGGAAGTTATGAACACACAGTATACAATAATAACAATACAAAAAATCCATATCAAAAGAACCAAAATTTCTGGAAATTATGGTACAGTGGAGAATATAGTCATATTAATGAATTTTGTGCAGTACTAAAAGGATGTAAAGGGTCCCTTTAGTACGATGTCAGAGTGTGAAGAAGTATATACATAATAAATAGTATTGCAATGAGAGCATTAGAACAAGGTCAAGGCCATATCATAAGAACAAAGTCATGGTTAGACTAGTCAAATTTATGTTAGCATTCTGTTAGAATATTAGGGAGTTATTGGGCTGAATCCTCGGTAAACATTTCGTCGATAGAATAGAAGCCAGTGCAAACAAGATACTTCTGTACCTCTCTCTTGAATCATATAAATTCAAGTATAACTAGGTAGGTACCTACTTAAGTATTTTTTACTAATCAGTCATTTACAACATTCAGTAGATATACACTTCTTCTTATAATTTAAGCCTTCTTATACATATATCAAAAAGTGTATTTGTGTTCCCTTCGAGTGAGCACAGATTCATTTTATAAAAAAGTGTATTTTTGAGTATTAAATAGAACCTCGACAGAATTTAAGAACTCGACTGCTACCGTTTCAAAAACGGTCCTAAATCCATGCCTGCTGATTCATAATCCAAACTATCTCAATTGCAAATCCTGATAAAGTTGTTTGGTATAATGTTTCCGTCTATCACTTGGTAATAGACTTGTTGCTATTTTAGAATGGCCTGCAAATTAGTATAAGTTAATGATTCTTTCTTTCTCTTTCATTACAATTATTGTGGAAGACAAGGCGTAGTGTCTCGCAGTACATAACTTCAATAATTGATCTTCAATTTCCCTCTCTATCATCTATGACATCCTTTGATTACGCGAGGCATACCCAATTCATAAATAATAACTTGGTATGGTGTTATAAAGAGGTGGTTGGTAGTCCAGTGGTATCAGTCAGCGGCTTTCATTCTTACAGCGTATTGGAGGTCGTGGGCTCGAATCCTGGTGCTGAACATTTCCACTTCCACGACACAAGCTTTTGCTTAGTGTGAAAGATATAAAAAAGTAGCACTATTTCTCAATTTCGCGCAAAGGGTTTGTACCTGTAATCCTGAGTAACGATTTTTTTGATTGCGTAAAAAAAAATAAAAATAAATTACACTAATTATTATTATTTTTGATTTTTTTACCACAACATATCAAATTTCTTCAGCGCCATTAAGTCCACATTTCCGTAACGACGTGTACGTCTGTCAGTTATCACGATGCACCGTCTTCCTTGCAGTGAGATTGCTATCGCAAATAATAATATGTTTGCTGACGGATTTATTATCGTAACAGATGTTTTCATCTAGATGATTCGTTTGACGTTGCATCACCTGGACCATTTAAGAAGGATGGAGGAGGTGTGGAATAAGAAGAGCACAAAATGACAGCAGGATAATATTAGATCTCGCTTAATATCTTAAACAGATCAGCTGATTTTGTTCACATGTACATAACAGTATATTTTTGGCCCTATAGTATCAATAAATTGTTTGAAGTAATGAATAATTCGATTGCTAGGAAACCTCACGATTTAGTCATCAAATGGCGCTCTAGGCAATTCTTAATTATTCATATCCATTTTGCCAAAAATCAATTATAAGATTTGTACATGATAAACAAAGCTACAGGATTCATTAAATTAATAATTACTCTCTAAAAAACCCCACTCAGGGGCATAGGGAGGCAACAGGAACTCTCCACAGCGCTCGATCACTGGCGATCCGATAAATAGGGCCATCATCTATATATCTCGCTTCATACGAGTAAAATTTACATGTAAAAAGTTTTTATCGGATGAAGTAATTGACATTGCGCAAGATGAGCGCAATCAAGCGGCGCATAAGTTGGAACCCTATTTTCCGAAGTGATGTTGGGGTTGGAAAAAATACAGATTAAAACTAAGAATATGTCTTAGATAGCCTTCGAAACAAAATTCAGTCAGACAGTCCTATATAAGTTCAAATTTGGAACCATTTTTGAAAAAAGGTCAATTTTTTAAGGAAAGTTAGAGCCAAGTGTTTGGTTATTCGAAGAGATTCTCTAACTTTCGATCATTCCTATTGGCCTTAGTAACAACTGTTCCACTAACAACAAATCATAGATAATTTGTTAAAAAGATGTTTGATCGCTGTCTTCCGCAGCTTCTCGGAAAGTTTCCCGTGCTACTAGACCATGGAGCCGAGGGAGAATAGTAGCGATCCAACGTGATTATAGCTCTCCCGTAATCCATCTTGCAAACTAAGACACTTTGATTAATGATTCAATTAAGATGAAGGATTCAAATGCAGCATAACACATCGCCTGCATCTTCAACGAGACAAGACAAGATGGTTTCTTTGACGGTTTTCGCGCTATTGTTGAAATTGCTACCATTGCATCACGAAAATTATTTCGTTAGCAAGACTTTTCCACTGGATTTTCATTAAAAGCTCTGCACTTTGATTTATCTTTTTTTTAACAGTGTTCAGCATATATTAAAGAAGTAAAGTGTCATTATGTAGTACAACATCATATTGTGTAGATTAAATAACAAAGAAATATTTAAAATATAATAATTCAAAAATAATCTTCAAATTATGTATGTGATGCAAGTTCGTTAGTTCTACTTGTTTTTATTATTTAACTAGCATTCCCGACAGACGTTGTTCTCTTTAACGATTGATAAATCACATTTAATTACCTAATATAATTCCGACCGATGCATCTGTTTTAATCCATATAATTTCTACCATCACTCTGACAACTGAACCAATTATTATCAAACAACCGACAGTTTTTGTCAAACGCCAATTTGAATACAAAATAAGAATAAAATTTTACTGCATTTACTGTAAAAAACACTAAGAAGTTTACCCATTTTGAGTTTTCTTCAATTTTCTAATTTTCCAAGCAACTTCTTTATTTTCTTCTGTCATAAGAACCTTCTCCTAATAAAAGCCGACAAATTAAAAACAAGAATTAGCGAAATCGGTCCAGCCGTTTAGGCGTGACTTGATGACATCGGAAAATAGTTTTCCATTTTTATAATATAGGAGATAACAGAGTTTACATTTTTAGGTAAAGGCCGAAATAGATTTTCCACATTTCGATATTTACTTAAAAATGAATCTGATTGAGTTTTCATTTCATATTACGTTGCTGGAATGTAGAAGAAACTGTAAGCAATTCCGCATAAGTCGCCTCGCTCGCGCTTGAAGGCTGCTAAAGACCTGCTAACCCCCTGCGCCCCTAACGATAGCATTTGTTGCGATGAATATTTGAGTAAGTCTGGCATGAACTTGTTTAATAATCATACACACTCAAGACACCTACCTACACTCGAGTAAGCCACCTATACCCACATCCCATATACGCTAAGAGCCAAGTGGCGCATTATTTATTCACAAGTATTGCACCTTCATTAACTCACACGCTAAATGTGGATAAGTACTTTTTAATACACAAAATCCTGGTATTTGCCGTGTAGATGAACAGATTCGCAAAACCTTATATGGATAGCGTAACCCAACGACTAAACTAACCGTGATAATTTTGGAGTAATTCGCGGTTGACATAGAAATTTCCGAGGGCTTTTCTCGTCTACATATTACTTTTTGGTGTAAAGACCTTACTCGTCTATTTTGAATGATATTGGGGTCTTTGAAAGACTTCTGCATCAAATAATGTGCTATCCTATTTTCAGGCACATCGAGATAGGACTATTTTCTCCAATGGCATTACAACATTATATGGAGCCTTGGCTAACCTTAATGCTTAGAAATTTAGTAACAAAGCGTATCTGATATTTTATTTGTTTAAGCTATAGGTACTCTATACTATATATATTATATAACACTTTTCGATTAAATTACTCTTATCTCATGTTTAAATAAAATTTGCGCGTCTCTTTTCCAAGCTTTTAAAATTGATCCACGCACATTGCCAAGAGCGCTTTTAAAATCGCGCGTATTATTTTAAAATATCTCTCGTCGCTTTGTGTGAAGTATTTATTCTCCCTAATTAAAATTTCATTAATTAAAAGTTGAAATGTAATTGAAAACCCCCGTTCAATGATGAAAATACCCTAAAATAATGTACGTTGTATAAGATTTACATTTGCTTTCATTTTTGATTTTGCTCACCCGGAGTAAACTACTATATAATAATAATGCACGGCCAACATCGCGTTACCGAATCAAAAGAAAAATGGTCGCCATCAAGCTTTGTATCCACTACCTTCAGTTGGTACGTGTAATAATGATCATGTTCCGTGAAATCTTCATCTAGTCCAATTTGCAAGAGGTTCCATCCAGCATATGATGTTCGAACATTTTAGCATAAGGACTTATATTTTTATGAATTGAAACAAATCGTTTAGGTACATGAATTAAAACAAATCAACACAGCTGCACTTCCACGATTTGTTTTTGAATGTCGAGCTCTAGTAGGCATTATCAAGAGACTTGAACTAAAATTTAAAACAAAACTGAAGACATGGTACAATATTGATAGGAGAATACACTATTACTAATAGAATCCAAAATTATTTTTATTCATGCAGTTAGGCAAGAAGTAATGAAAACAATTTTCACTACGTAAATACACAAACCTTACGAAAAAATAACTTTTTTTTTATTTCATTGTGATTTTATTTCTCTGCAATAACCTGTGTTTGGAAAATATGATTATCTGTATGTTTTTTCAAAAGTTCCTTTGATTATGTTTGAGTAACAAAACTGTGCTTTCACGCTCAACATATCGTCTTTTAGAATAAAATCATCAAAATCATCACTTTTTTGGCCAACTCATCCGCACTCTCATTTTTAAATACGCACATGGTCCTCATTGCATTTTAGAAATATTGGCTTATACGATTTTACTTCTTCTTTGTTAGCCGTCTCTCCACACTGCTAGATGTAGGTTTTTTCTAAAGTCCGCCTTTCTCGATCTTGCACCGCTCATGGTTTTACTACTAGAAAAAAAATACTAGGGGAACGGAACACCATCTTCAGGTGGAGCAGGACAAAAAGCCGCTTCTGGCGCGACCACTTTGAAAGAATTGACGGCTGTTAGACATCCAAAGGCAGCGGCCCACGACATTTCGATGTAAAACCGTCAACAGGGAAAACCCTCCAAGAGATGGCGAGACCTTTACAATAAAAGCAGGTCATCAGGCCAATAATTAACTGGGATCTCATCGTTTATGATTCCTGTTTAATAAACTACTCACGATGCAAGGCATTCATTCAATTCAATCGATCCTAATAACTTAAATACGAGCGCTTATATTTTCCTTCAATTCGGA
Source organism: Mystacides longicornis (assembly GCA_963576905.1). Taxonomy (NCBI): domain Eukaryota; kingdom Metazoa; phylum Arthropoda; class Insecta; order Trichoptera; family Leptoceridae; genus Mystacides; species Mystacides longicornis. The sequence continues at coordinate 5,758,818 of OY756424.1, read as the reverse complement.
TCAAAATTGCAATAAGAGTGGTTGTCAACATAGCGTACCACTTGACGCGCACTTTCGTGTCGAGCTGTGAACCGCAATATTGTGACTTTGCTGCCTGAATTGTTTTCCCATTAGAGAGTGTCGGCTCCCTCGTACGAATAGAGCTCCAGGGGAGATGTACGACGGGGAGTAAACATCGAATCATGATGGCACTTATTGCTCCCGCCCACGACTCTACCTACACCCTTCTTCATGATCAACCGGGGACTCTTAATGGGAACACAAATCAATTTGTACAATTGTTGCACAACTTAAATCAATGATAGTGAAAAAATTGGTTTGAAATCTACGATATTTTGGGCATAAGGTGCTAGGTAGACTTTGCCCATTCAAAGGATGAGAAGATGACACACCAGCGTCTTTTTGCTTTAGAAACGGGGTCTATATCAATCAGTACTCCCTTTTACAATCCACTCCGGAGCATCGGGACGCAACAAGAGCTCTCCATTGCGCTCCATCTTCCGCAATGTTTATCAGCTGCTCCTTAATAAAATAAAAATTAATAATTTATGTGACAGTTTTACAATAACATGCCTTGGTTGCCCATTTTAAGTGCCTACATTATGATTAAGAAAGAGAAAAAGAATAATTTACCAATACTAATGGTAGTTCACCTAATAGTTCATGTCAAATAAAATGTAAATTATTTGAGAAATATATTCCAAAATATAAAAGTTTTTAAAATGATCTGTGCTCACTCAAAGTAAACACAAATACACCCACTGACTCTTTCACAGTAAGCTACTTAAAATGTATGACGTGAAGAGGAAATAGTATGAAAATATGCGACGAAAACGCTGGGCTACCAACCACATCCAAAACGTTACGAATGTCTAGAAAATAATTTTATTGATAACAAGATGACTCGGTAAACGTGAAATCGCTAGATTCACACTTGCTAGATGCACACGTGCATCATTTTCAGTAACCAAAACAACACTATTTGGTTGTGACAGATCTAACAGGCAGGATAACATTGCGCGGGGAAACCAAATTGTTATGCTTCTTATGTCCTTCTAGTTTTTTCCCTATTTTCTCGCCATTTAACAATGAGTTTATTATGCTGATGTGTCGAAACCAAAGTTAGCCGAATCCGTCCAGCTGCTTTCGAATTTTAGCGACACACATCTTTTAGTCGGTATTTTGTATAGACTTCCGTATTTCTAAGAATTCCGTATGAACCCGATTGGACCCTCGAGAAAGTTCGTGTGCATAATAATGCGAGTATATACGAAGCGGTGCGAATGTTTCCGAAGGTCTATTGGATTCATTGACAGCTCTGACTTTGCAAGTTTTCGTGTGTTAATGTCAAAATATGAAGAGTGCAGTGGTAGTTTATCTCATTAAACGTCGTTATTATTTCTTTATACCTGGGGTAGCCAGGAAAAAAAATGGAATATAAATTTAAATTCTTGTTATAGCTTATTCCTTGTTTAATTAGTAGCACTTTTGCGTATTCTGCGTGTATTCGAAGAGTGAAGTTCTAATAGAACGGCTGATGAAGTTTACTTTAGGTACCTTACCTAACCTTTCCACGTTCGCTCCCAAGGTGGAACATTTGGTCGCCACTAGGTCCCTCCATACATTTCTGTCTTGTGTACTTCCGATCAGGAGTAACTCCGCGGTGTAAGCTCGTACAATGTTAAGTCAAGGTCTTCCTCTTTCAAATTAGTTGGCTTGGCCTACACTTTCGTGGGACATATGAAAGACGTGCCCGAACCAACCCAGTCTGCGATTAAAGATGAATGAAGTAACGATAAAGGCTGTAGTGTTATTTTCCGGACAGTGTCATTATAATATTTTTTCCTTACTGAGTAAAATTAAAAATTTAATAGGTATTTGAATATTGAAAAATATGATAGCAACCCTTACAGAGGAAAACTTTTTTGAATTTTTAGGTTTTAAAAGCATTCCAATTATATATTGTATGGATTTTGTCGAAATGATAAAGCGATAATCCGTACAAAAGGCTTCCATAGAAGGGGATGAAAAAAAATCACACGTTTCAAAACCAAAACCGAATTTCAACCCCCGCACAAAGACATTAATGCAAGGCGCATACGTGAGCACGTTCTAGATGTAACGTACCTGCATCCTCATTCATTTTCATTCTTATGAGTGCTTTTTATGCCGGCAATCTCTTTTTTACCATTTTAAAAATTAACATTTTTGGCCACCGCACATGTGCCCGGCCTTTTTAGTATGCACACGCCCGTACGGGGTGCATTTGCTTAAAAAACCGAGGTGCAAAAAATAATACAAGAAAAATCTAACGGTCTGCCATTTTTTCTCGCTTTTCTAGTGCATTTTAATATCTTTTAGCTTTTAGATCTAGCCTCCGTTTACATATTAAGTAAGTAATTGTATCAAACGTTTTTTTTACATGAAATTGTTTATTATTTTGATTATGTTCGGTGAAACGTGACCTGCATGGTGATGATACAACAGTAATTAGTAAACATTGGCAGAGGTTTAAAACAAGGGAAGTATTGATATAAAAGAAATGATAATCATGCAATTTTTATGACCTCTTCGCACACCATATCAAAATCTTTCAGCTCTGCTTCTAAAGAGCGGAACACGGTATGAGAGGGTCTTCGTCGTCTTCGGTACCCCAGGAAAAACAGCCCCCTCCTCCGCCACATGTCATTAACATTGCGCAATATCGAATGCAATGGGGAGCTCTTGTTGCCTCCCTGTGCTCCTTAGTGTGTTTTACAGGGAGATTTGATTGATTAACATATTATTATTATTAACTATTAATAACGTTGTAATAAAATATAACATATTTGTTAATTCCCTCCCGAAGCACGAGTATAAACTCATTTTCGGGAGGTATCTTGTTAAAATATATATTTATTTGTTAATAATAATTTGTAAGCATATTCTTTTTATATTTGTGTATTTTATCAATAAAGGCTTTGTATTATTATTATTATTTCAAAACATTTATTTATTTAATCACAATATATTATAAAGCATACATCATTGTATAAAAATTAATAAAAAATAAATTAAATTAAAATTAAATACAATGCTATATACTAAATATAAAAATATCGGTATTATCTCTCATGATACATCACGATGTAATGTAATCAATGCTATATACTAAATATAAAAATATCGGTATTATCTCTCATGATACATCACGATGTAATGTAATCATGAGAGATCTTCGAACTATGTACAGAGAAAGTAACTTTCTTAACATCCTACATGAGGACAACAGAACTGCCTTTTGGATGGCATATCTGAGACCACAACAGATGCCAAGTTTCCCTAGATTGTCTTTAAGAGACTTAGGAATAACTCCATTCGTCGATATCACTATAGGTATTATGTGGGTGGTTGGGTATGCCACATATCCTTGATTTCGTGAGCAAGATCAATTATTATTATTATTATTGAAGTGCAGACAATTTTAAAGTTTATTTATGAACAACTCGGTATACGTGTACATCACACTTCGTTTTATTAAATTTTGCCATTTAGCCTAACTTGTGGAAGAACAGTGTTTATCTATCTACGATTTTATAAGCAAAATAAAAAATTATAAGCAGTGCTAGTATGAGCATATTTAATTTACTTAATTGTACATACATTGATTAAAAACATTAAATTGTTGCAATAAATTAAGCATTACATAAAAAAATTGACAAACATTGGTCAGCTTTTGACTGATTTAGATGAAGAGTAAGAATATGCAGAAAACGTCAACTGTTTTCATGTCATTTGCGTTTTTTTAAACCCCTCAGCCTATCCACCATCGCGATACGAATTTGAAGTCTTGGAATAAAAAATATACTTACGAATTCCACAATTTTTATTGCAGTTGTAACTGTTTTATCTAAGATAGTTTTTTTGTTTCTACATTGTTCAGCTCCCGAATTCACTCCAAACTTATGTTTATTGCCGTGTTTAAAACCGTAAATTCCGACCTATTTCCTCAACTGCAAATTGGCTCGGGCCATTTGGCCGTGGCCTCTCGTCCATCAACACTGTTTATGTCTCGTCTTGGTGAATGATAAATGAGGTCCTCGCCAACTTTGCTTTATTTCCGTGTTAGTCTCATAAAGCTGTTTACTGATATTTCCGACAAGGGTTCTTTTTCCCTCATGTTTTTAAGACTGGTAAAATTTTACGCATTTTTAACGCAGAATTTAAACTCAACGATCAAATTTTTCTCCCAAATAAGACTAAATTTTTCGAAAACTACACTGGCATTATATTATGACCATCATCGTTGATGATATAAATAACATTATCTATGCAAAGGACATCTCCTACGAGGGGAAAATATTTATTTATTTTATTTATTTAATACAATATACGGCGAAAAAACGCCTATTACATGTTTAAAAAACAAATCAAACACACTACACAAACTGGTCAACTCCTAAAAAATTATAAAATGCAAGTATATTCCTCAAAACTTAAATCAAAGTATAAATCACAACAAAAACCATAAATAACACTAATCAAATTCCAAATTTTTGGTGTGATGGATACATGACAAATGGATAGGGCATGCAAAATGAAATAATTAAAAACAAAATGCATGCACAAAACGTCACATAAATAAAATAAAAGTTAAAATGTAGAATATAGAAATTGGAAATTAAATGAAAGCATACATTATGCATTGTCAAAATCAAATTACAACTTTAAAATAGAAAAACACAAATAAAAACATTGAAAACTATATAAAATGTATGTACAAAATGGCATATAAAAGGCGAAATCAAAAGTAAAGTGTAGATAATGGAAATTGGAAATTGAATGAGAGTATACAATATGCATTGACAGAATATACAATAGTAAAATACAAATAAAAAACATTGAAAACGATATAAAATATATGTGCAAAATGGCATATAAATAAAATAAAAGTGAAATGTAGAATAAAGAAATTGAATGAAAGTATACATTATGCATTTTCAAATTTGAATTACAATTTAAAATAGAAAATAACAAATAAAAACATTGAAAACGATTTAAAATTACCTCATGCATCAGATATTGAGTGCAAGATTGAGGGGCTGCGAGAACCTGGCCAGAGACAAACATCATGGCTGCGAAACCAATGGTACCTGGTACGTCATAAACTCCACTGATTTCCCTTTTACGCCTTTGGTCTAGCATTGTCTTTTCAGTAATTTTTTATGCAAGAATTTCAGCATGTTTTTTTTTTGTTTTTATCGTGCCTACCCTTGCTTTGATGCCGAATGTAAGGATGGCTATAATAACACAGGGTTCACCAATTTAAATTTCATTTCAAATTAAACAACACTGGAAAATGAAATCTGACTGGAAATCGAACCCGAGACTTCTTGAGGAGTCGGCCCCTATGCAACTAGGCAACCGTGGCTGCCAAACCTCGTTCAACTTTATACCAGCTATAAATTACCATGGCTACAAAACTTCGCTTGGCTCTTGATGATAATAATTCGTCTAAAATGGGGAGAAATTCGCCCTCTGGTTGATTATAACGATCTCGTTTCAAAATATAAACCGTTTGAAGTGAATTTATACAGTGATATAATATTATTATTTATTCTTATCGGCCGCCTCCCCCTTCCCCCCCTTATTGTGTCTTTTATTATCCTGTTGTGAACCTCCCCCCACCCACCACTATGGAGTGAAAGCTTTAAACGATCAAAATACTTTTCTTTTCATTCGCACAAACAATAAGTATGAAGTTTGTCGCCCTGCTTATTTTCCATCCGAATTATCACAACTTTACGTTTTTTGTTTGTTTGTTTTTTATTGGCTTATAATAAATAAGCAATAATCGCTTAGTATTCACGACTTGTAAAATACTCTTGAAAATATTTTGCTTCAATTTTCATTCCCCTGAAATATTGTTCCTGCCAATCCTGCTAACGCAAGTTGTATGAAAACTATTATTTTTTAATAGTGCAATAACCTTATCCCACTTCTTATATTTTATTGCATCCAGTGGCGTAAGTATAGGGTAGCAGGGGTGGCCAAATGCCTTGTCGAGAAATTCCCTCATTCAGTTTTCCAAAAAAGTTCGACATCGTCAAGATTTTTTATTCCCCTGCCCTCATAAAAAAGACACGGGCCCCAAAAGGTAAGTAACGCCACTGTGATTACATCTCATATGCAATGTTTAATGTTTCAATAATTTTATTGTTGTAGCTGCATCACTCAAAAATGCAAGCCAATATTAAAAAGACAGAGATATAGGTATAGAGAAAGAAAGAAAAATACAAATTTACAAAGTTTTGCGACACTTCAAGAAAAATAACAGTAAGCAATTTTCTAAATATAAGTAATTTTATTAGGAAAAAAATGTTTCATGGTACGCTATACCTTCTATAATTCTAAGTGTGCATCTGTGAGAGATTTCAAACAACATGATTCAATTTCCCCCGCCTGGCTTATGAAGTATGTTGTGATGCCTTTAAGCTTGAGATTGCAAAGACATTTTTATAACCGGAAATAAATGTCAAAACAGTTTCCCGTTGTTCCTTATTTCAGTCACAGTGGCACAACACTATAAATTTGATATCAGTCTTATCGTATTATCTTCTTCGTTTCACTCTCTAAAACTTGATAATGGACATGAGTAGTATAAATTCAATTTAAAATAATTAATTACACTCTCTGATGATTATGTGTATTTTTAATCCTACGAAAACGGTTCAAACTTTAGAAAATCGAATGAAAGTTTTGAAAGTGGATTGAAACTTTTGGAAATCGGTTATTATTTCGTCCAAACGTACCTTCATTTCACAACAAAATTATTATTGAATTTGAAACATTTTTTTGTTTCCAACAATCTCGATGTCAAAAGGTTAAATAAAGGTGATTTCAAAGCGGTTTTGGATAAAAATGGGCTCTGAATTTTTGTGTTAAAAACAAATTTAAAAACAAAAACATTGTCTGAATCCACTTTGAATAAAAAAAATGAAAACACTTTTATTGGACTGTGGAAGTCAATGAAAACTTTTCGTTTGTGTATTATTATACTGTGGCATTTCTGTTTCGGTGGAAATAAGTAAATTTTTACTGTTCAATTTATATTTTTTTCTCCGAGCCTCGCTGAATCAATTCAGTATCAATTTGCATTTCCTCTTACGTTGACTTGACAAAGGTTCCCGGTACCTACTCGCCACTTTTTTTTTATTTAATTTCGTTCGCCAATTTCGTCGACTCGAAATTGAATCGTCAAAGATTTGGAATCAGTTTGTGAATGACAATTTTATTTGAATTTTATCTTTTTTCTTCAACCTCTCTCTTTCTCAGTCTTATTGAAATGACTATAAGAGATAAAGTTATCTCGTTCTTTTGGTTTTTCATACTAATTTCTTACACATTCAAAAACAAAATATTATAGTAATTCTGTTTGAGTAGAAGTTGTTCAGTTTTGAATACTGTTCTTTCTTACTTACTTACTTCAGCCTTCTTCTTGTGTCCAGTATTCGACAAAGGCCTCCCTCTTGAACTTCCATAAAAAATCTCTGTCGGTCGCTATTCTTCCAGTGCAGACCCGCCACTCTTTTAACGTCGTCGGACCTTCTCGTCTTTATTGTTGAATACAGGTACCTACACTTACTTCTCCGCATTTACCTAAAACAAAAACATAAAATAACTCAAAAACTCCAGGAAAACAAACTTTACGGTCAATTTATATTCAAATGACATTACAATTCAGAAACTACCAAACAATTCTTTGAATGACATTGTATCAGTGTACAGTATCATTGCGCTGTAATCCTACATTTATGCAACTATTAGATAATTTATACAAATTAATAGTCTTCAGTGTCTAGTTTGTTTGTTTCTTTAATATTTTCTATGTTTCCTATAAAGTTTTAGTACTGGTACAAGTATTTCTAAAAAAAAAAGGTATTAACTCGGCACAGGCATCTGCCTAGTGAGATAATAAATCCCAAAAAATGTATTTACCTAGTCTGTTATTATTTTATTATTGCTTCATTGTATAATATTTAATTTGGGAAATAAAAAAGTATACAATAATAATTTTAAAGTCTAAAATAAACACTTGTACTAGCTTGGCCTCTTTTTTAAAAATATGTGACAAAACACATACATTACTGTCTTTTTTTTATTTATTAGCCTTGACTACTGTCTTGACTAGGATGAACGAAGATGAGTTATTATACACCACTTGACATGTCCGCCATATTTTTATTCAGTTCCATAGACACATAAACAATAGTTTTTCATAGAAAAATATATAAAATTATTCTCAGTAATTACAGAAGGCTTTTAACTTGCCGAAGAACTTTATCGGTACCTACCCAATAGTGTTTCCACTTTTAGGTTTTATTGAATCTAATATGGTACTACTGTGCCTATTCATCGCATATAAAATAATTCAAAATGTATTCTCATGATCTGTTTTCTGTTGTTTCAGGTAAAGGATTATCTCACTACGCATCCAGTTTTCCTCTATTATCTTTTTATGATCAAACCCGTGCGCAGGTAAATCTTCTTTGTCGTTTCAAATTCGATATTCAAGAAAAACTCTTCTATTTTATACGAGGGAAAGTCTTAAATACGTTCCTTACTCTTCAAAATCGCGAAATATTACCTACTCGTATCTAAAGTTCAACTTTGCAGTATTTCAAAAAATATGAATATACCTATTTCTATCTACATATATAAAAATAAAAATAGCCCAGACCACTGATGACTGACCCAGCAATTCCCCACGGTCCACACTTAAAACATCTATGTACCTATGTAGTGATGCGTGAATCCTTTTGTTTAAAAATATACACACTACCGTACACATCAGGTACCGTCTCAGTTCTGTTGTCAATTTAGGGACTAGCAACCACCCTCGCAACGAGAGGATGTCATAACAAGGTATGATAAATAAAACTAACGCCCCGGTGGTAGGAACATGAACTAATCCAGAAAGTTTGAATTAAGAATTATTCTTTACAAGAAATTCTCACAATATAATATTTGTAGACAAGAACTTTAGGTAAGTTCCTACCTACAACCATTATTTTTAAGGGTCGAATCGCGAACAACTTTCCATTATCAAAGGTCCAAATAATATGTTTATATATCTTTTGATTATCTGTTTCCAATCCAATCCAAACTCCCTTTAGATCCCACTTAGGGACATAGGGAGGCAACAAGAGCTCTCCATTGCGCTCGATCCTGCGCAACGTTAATGACCTCCTCCCACACCATGTCCAGATTCCTCAGCTCTGCCTCGAAGGAGCGGAACACAGTGTGAGAGGGTCTTCCTCGTCTCCGGGACCCTGATGGGAGGAAAAACAGCGCTCTCCTCGGCCAACTGTCATTCGGCATCCTTAACACAATATGTCCCAGCCAAGTCCATCTCCTCCACATAATAGTAGAGGTGATGGGCTCACGCTGGGTGCGCCGGCGTATAGCGTCGTTCGTGATGCGGTGGTACCATCTTATACCCAAAATTCTCCTGAGGCACTTCGTTTCGAATGCAGATACTTTTTGTGCCTGGGCCAGAGTCAGGTGCCAGGACTCACACCCATACAGGAGAATGGGCAACACACACGCATCAAATTTGTCTGTCTGATAATCAAGATTATCTGTTTAGCGTTTTTTTATTCCAATCTTGATATTTCTCCCGAAATTGCAGCATTTTTTCATAGTATAGTGTTGATCTATTTACACATTTTGTAACAGTTTTTATTAGATCAAAAACATTGTGTTGAAATATTTCAATTGAAAATTTTCTATACGATAATTTAAAACAGATTATTTTTTCATCCGCTGAAAGTGTTTTTTTTTCCTTTCAAGATGAATGTGAATACCTACCTACTTTCTTTTTATTTCAATTTAAAACGAATCTTGAATGTGAATAAGTGGATTTATCCCGCGAACTCATTAACTCTCATTTCGCAGCAAATTGAATGGTCTCGTTTGTAAGATAAAAAAAAATGTTTTTTCAACCCCTTTCATCAAGACATTTATAAATGCTGTTCATGGTTTTTCAGTACTTTGTAATAGAAAAGAAGCTATTCATAAGATTTTTTTTCAATCTTTTAAGAGATTATCATTTTTAAGCCGTGTTGAAACATGTGGTGCATCATTTTGTCACAGCTAATTTAGTTAAAATTCTTCGAGTGAACAGATAAGCTTGACAGCCATAAGTGTGCAAAGGGGAGAACCCATGCATCAAAGAGTTCTCTCTTTAAGTAGTTGGAGAACCTTAAGGATTTTTTTTAGCTATTTCATACATTTATCGCTCGTCTATAACACTGTCCTGTCCTGAAATATGGAAAATATCTTTATATACAGAAGGAGTGGCAAATACTAATTATTTTTAAATTATGCATAAAAATAGATTAAAACAATATAAACAACATTACAAACTTCTTCTTCTTCGAGGGCGCTACAGCTCAAATCGAGCCTTGGCCTCCTGTAGACAACGCCTCCAACTCCTTCTGTCCTCCGCTGCGGTCCTCCAATCCGTCACCTGCAGAAGTTGTGCCTCATCCTTCCTAACTTCGTCTTCCCATCTGAGCCTAGGTCTTCCGACTCGTCGTCTTCCGCCTGGGTGACCCTCGAGAATCTTCCTAGTGACCCGTGAGGATGACATTCTCTGCATATGCCCGGCCCATCTCAGCCTACTCAGCCTGGCATGTACAGAGAGCCTGGGAGCCTTGTAGATGTTATATAGCTCTTCGTTGAATCTAATTCTCCAGGTTTCTACATCATTCACGGGCCCCAAGATTTTACGCAACACTCTCCTCTCAAATATGTCCAGCATCTCAGCAGATTTTGCCGTCATCGTCCATGCTTCACATCAAAATTACAAACACTGCTGTAATATTATGTATTTTATATTGACGCACACTTTGTTTTATTTGTCATTGACACAGACGCATATATTCTTTTTTTATCTGTGGTCAAATTGAGATTAGATTAATATTGTTTGTCTCTAATAATAATAGAAAAAATATCAACATTTCAAATTTGACGTATCCAATATCCATGTCATTGAAAGAAAATTATTGTGAAATAGCGCTGGCTAAGTCTTCGACAATGGAACCTTAATACAGTTATGGTCGAATTTCGAGCGCTGGTCTACCACTAGTTATAATAATTATTCTCCACTGAAATAATTCCAAAGTATTTATTTTATTGAACTAACGAACCAATTGATCCCCACATTTTGACACATGAATGTTACAGTATGTATTATTTAACCAGAATTCCAGGTAAATCAAAATGTCCATTTGCCAAACATTTTGAAAGAGACAGAGGGAATTACAAATTTTATTACGGGATTAATTTGTCAATAGACTTTGTGATTTATTTCCTGTACACAGATTTTGTATCGAAACGGCTTCTAACACTTTCGTACTCAATTAAATTTGTAATCTACTCGGAAATGAATGAAACCAATTTTTTCAATAGGCTTTTACAACCTATCTTTACAAAAGCTGGATTCGCAGCGTCAATCGGAATTCATATTCAGAAATTTTACGATGCTTGGTTTATTGGATTCTTCTCCGCTCCGGATAACAGAATAATTATTAAAAATTAAAAAAAAAATGGATAGAAAATAATATAAAACGTAATATTTAAGTTAGTATGGAACGGATTTACATACAACAACGCCATCTTAACAACATAATTTTTATTTAAATTTGACATCCATTGAATTTCAAAACATTGGTACGCAGAATTTTGATAGAATTTCTTTCGAGCTTTCAGAAATATTTTTTTTAATATTTGAATATTTTAGGTTTGAACCTATTTTTGTATAAATTACAAATTCGAAATCAATTTCCATAGTAAAGTCTACAGGACAACGTTCGTCTGGAAAGCTAGTACTATATGAATGAACAAAATTCCACTTCGTAAGTATAGGTTCCAAATTATAAGGAAATATTGTCAAAAAAAGAGTCAAATTATTCACATTTGAACAATTTTTAAAGTAGTGTAGTTACGCATCTCATCGTCACGAATCGCTTCAAAAGATATAATTGAAATTATTTGGTGTTTTAGCTAAGGGAATCTGACCAAAATAATATTTCGCCATTTTTCGGGGCCATACCTACTATCACTATCACCTCATGCTCATCACTATCACCTTGATCTGGATCAGATCTGTGATTTAACGAATATGTAACAACTAAAGAATGTTCGATTTTTAAATGGAAACGGGTTTATGACCATCTTCTTCTGTTATTTCGAAGGCTGGTTTAGTGTGACCACTTTACGTTAACAACGTCCGCCGTTAGGTGGTTAAGTTAAGTCTCCGAATTTCGTAATAATGAGAATTCTCGACACGTTCAACGTGTGAAACAATCTCACGTATATGTACAACAAGTAGATATTTAATAAATTAAAGAGATTGAGAACAAGAGAGCAATTAAATTTACAGACTGCGACTGCTGTCATGTATTTGGCGCTAGAATGCCGTGGCCGTTTGGCCGTGGTCATCATAGCTATCGGATTTTGTCATATAGAAGCCGACGACAGACTTTCTGAATTCAAAATAAGTATTTGGTATTTAAGAACTGTTGGTTTATTCAGGAGAGGGACCGTCAATAGGGTGGTAGCTTAATTTAGCTAGCTTTAGTTAGCTTAATTTGACTTTTTTATTTAGTACTAAGATCTCAAATTCAAAACATTGATTTAATGAAAAAAAAAACCGTAATGTCGTTTCGACTTTTTCAACTGTTTGACATATTTCGCTTCTCGTTCCTATTCTCCCAGTGTAGGTGGCTACCGTCTCACCCAACACCACCTATATAAGAAGGCCTTAGTGCTGCGTCACATCGTGAGGCCCACCGTTCGCTTGCCTATATCTGTATGTACTTACTTGTACACTATGATATATGTCTACACGCCGGCGGCCTGGTGACGCGAGAGGCCAAAATGGCCGCCAGCACTAAGGCCTTCTTATATAGGTGGTGTTGCGTCTCACTAACACGGATCCATACTGCTAATGAATCGACGTGGTTGTTCCCAGCGACAAAACCACACAACAACTGTCGAATAACATTTTGAAACTCTCAGCTCTCGATAACTTTCTATTATTATTGTATAATTTGCGTATCGCGTATATTTTAATTATTTATCGACTGCCCATTATTTGCTCTTGTTGCCTCCCTATGCCCCTGAGTGGGGTGTAAAAGGGAGTGTGTGTGTGTGTGTCCATTATTTGTGAAACAAACGTAACTCGCGCGTATAGCGGCCTTTTGTTCTCTAGGAACCTCATTTTAATATTGTGTTTATCCGCATTATTTTCAATTTTGTTTCGAAATGAAACAATTGAAGTATATTATATTTTGTATGGAGTCTCTTGATAATGTCTACAAAAAATCGAAACTCAATAAAAAAAAACGCGCAATTGCAACTATGTTTTTATAAATTCATATTTTTTTATTTATTTTATGGTGCTAGAACGTCCTAGAAAGGTTTCAAAATTTCGCAATTTGCTTTATCGTCAATCTCAGAAAGTTAGATCACATTTCTAATTACCGAAATAGGTTTATAATCTCTTGTTCACAAAGCTCTGTATTTACAGTCTTCTCCATATTAATTTAAAGACAAATTCCAATACCTCGCAATTCGTGGTCTTCCATTGCGATCTAACAAGGAGCGTCTTCTTGCCATACCTCCACACAGAACTTAATTCTATGACTATCCTTTCTCTGTCCACGGTGCTCGTTGTTGGAATAGTGTCCCGTCCTCGTCTAGACTACCCAATAATATAAATTCCTTTAAAAAAAATGTTCAAAATTCGACGGACGGGTCTGCTAGTGTTAAATAATATTCTTAATCAAAATATTATTCCAAATATTGAAAAAAAGGTGACGCAATTAATTGTTAATTTTGTCGGCAGAAAAGGACCTTGGTGGTTAATCTAATCACAATCTGTAGGTTCCTGAAAGTCTTCTACTTCTGCTGTTGCTTTTCTTTTGACAATTAAGACTCAGATATTATGATTGATACTTGGTTAAACTCCAGGAATTTAGTATTTGTATACTGAAAGCCTTAAAAATAAAAACAAAACATTGAATAGGTATTAGTTAGATAGTAATAAGCCTTTTGACAACATTTCAAGAGATTCTTTTCGAATATTTCTACCTTCAATAAAACTCCATGTGATATCCTGAAGCCCCCACGCAATACGGAAGTTATAAAGACGTATATGAGTAGGTAGTATTGTTACAGACGAGGGAGTGCCTGCATTCCAAGAAACTCTCAGAAGCTCTTCACGCGACACAACTAATACACTGGTGTTCCCTGGCACATTGTTCTCTCAAACTAATACGACTATTATTACAATTACTTTACATAAGTTCCATTTCCGCAAACTTGATCCGTGCTCTTCCCTGTTCTCCTGTTCCTTTCCAGCAAACTTTTTTGAATTATTATTTCCCTTTGGACATTTGAATATCATCTTGGAACAATTCCCCGGTGTTATAAGCTTGTGAGATTGTCTGTATTTTTTTTATTTCTTTACAACGTTTGTCTTTCTATTCCGCTTTTGATATAATGATAATTTGTTTTTCTTCGTGTACCGTATCAGGTAACCCCGACGTTGCCCATCACTTTGGCGAAAGATAATGTGCCTTGCGCTATCCAGAGTAACTCCACCACACTTCTAATTCCGGCCCAGTCCCAACATTTCTCTTCCAAAACCGTATAGAGAATACATACATACACACATTCTCCCTTTAAGGCCCTCCGCACACCGCAAGCCAGCCAGGAGGAGACGAATCCGAAGCAAACCCGACTCGCACGAAACCGACCCTCCAGTCCGATTGCAGCAATCAAACAAAAAAAGCCGGCCCACACATATCAAGTCCGCCGCGGATCCCCCCCAAACCAACCCGCAATGCGGGGGGCCTAAATCCCACTTAGGGGCATAGGGAGGCACCAAGAGCTCTCCATTGCGCTCGAAGCGTCCGAAGCTTATGGTGCCTTTTCTGACCGGTTGAGGTTTAAGGACGTGAGGTGGTCAACCTCACGATCCCGATCTAATTTTTCGATTTCCTGCTTCTTACAGGATGCTCGAAAAACTAGCAAAAAGAGCAGAGGTGCTTTTCTTAGCCGGCAACCCCACAATTTTATTAAACAAAACAGTGTTCTTAAAACAAACAATTACACAGATAGTATGGAAAAAACACCAGTAAAGTACCTATATACGTAGACAAAAAGAAAAAAATACTTATGTAATAACATGTGCAGGCTCGGCTGGGGATAATGGGAAGAAGGAAAAGGGTGAGGGATAGGAATAAGGGACAAGGAAAAAGCAAGAGGATAATAGAAGTTATTGCTCTGACGTCAGGTGTGTTCTAATATAATTATGTTAGAATATCTTGTGTATAGTAACATTAACAAAACTATCACTTTATTTTTCACGTAAAAAAACTTTATAGTTACCTACCGAAACTGTCCTTCTGTCAATAAAAAAATTTCTGATACGCCAAATAGAACCAAAGTTCTTAAATTTTTCAAATAGTTTTTTATTATGAGCTTTTATATATAGGAAGGAAGAAATATGATTTGCGTATATAATTTTCTCGATAAATCATATTATTTGATGTAGGCTTTACGGCATTCTGTAAATACTCGCAATACTGTTCGTTTAATGTTAAAAAAAATACTAGCAGACACCCCCTAGACACCCATCACATGTAAAACGTTTCATGAAAAAAAATATCTAATAAAGCAAGTTCCTTTTCGATCATAAAATATTCCGGCCTCCTTCGTAAATACACTCGCAGTGTAAAAAATATTTTTATGGAATTTTATTCTTCGCCTCGGAGCGGGTCTGTGGTTAGATCATATTATTAAGGCTCTATTATGTATGTAAGGTTGCGTCGATGGTAGCGCCACAAACAAGTAGTCATTTCACATCAAGAACCTTTGGTATTAATTTCGCATCAAGTCCTACAGCCGCTTCTGACGTTTTATTACTTCAGAAAGTAATTTTATTTTAGCTATAAATACCAGCTGATTGTTTTTAAATTTATATTTTCCCGCGCTGGCTACCATCCGGCCCCACATCTACAGTTGTTATTCGCAATAAAAATGGCCGTAATACAAAATTTTGATAGCTGATGTTATTATACTCACGTGCGTCGGTTGTATTTCCGATAGTTCGTGCTGTAAGATCTCCATCTTCATTCGCCCCACAACTTGACCTCTCTAAAATAATTATTTCTCATTCCGTGAAGAATACGTGTTTTTTCTTTTATAGTGACTTTCCAATCTTTTCAAGATTTCCGAAAATAAGTTTTCAGTTGCTTGATTAAGTTGGAACTATTTTAGAACTTTGTATACACCACAAAACTGTTATTTTTAACTAGAGCGCCTAAGGATCTACCTAAAATATTTGACCGTGTGAACTCAACAAGCCTAAAGTGATGTCTAAAAGAGTATTTCTATAGCGGAAATGTAAGAAACATTGCGTACGCTGAAAAAATAATATGTACTGCACTGTTTGTAACGGGTCTAGCATACTAAACCTAAAAAGCTTTAAATCTACCCATTTGAAGAAACGAGAGCGTAATGTTGAAGATTGTTACCGAAACTATGTAGAGAGATATTTATGTCTAGATTCTTGTGACCCTTTTTCAGGACTAGATCTTAAAGAATTATCTAACAACTAATGACTCTAAAAATTCATTACTGATGTTCGATTTTTGAATGGAACATCAGTAATGAATTTTTAGAGTCATTAGTTGTTAGATAATGTAGAGATATATTTTAATAATAATTCATACGTCAATCACTAATCACTCAATATTCAATTATGGGCTTCCTAGTGAAAATAAATTGAAACTATACTATGTCAAATTGACAAAATTTCTTCGATTCCATTCTAATTCTGTTTACATATTGAAAATAACCCCTTTTTTAATTGACAGTTCTTTCACAGTGTTTTTTTACGGAACAGGAGCAGACTTCAAGTGTAATAAAAATGTTCAGTCGGAGCTTCCATAGTTACATAATAAAAGGCAGTCGTTTGTACTTTGTTGCCATAGAAAAACCGACTGTACGATATCTTTGATTTTTACCGTCAGACATGTTCGTCATTTGAAATATCGTTTTAAGTAAGTAGTTTGTATTTTCTAGATTGAAGTTTGTCTATGCTTTTACTTTTGACATTCCAAGCACACCACTGTCATATTGACTTTCACACCATATCGACCCTGATAATTACTGTTATTCTGAAATGAAAAACAAATGATTGAATTGCGTCGTATCCAATTTTTATTGAGACTTTTGACATTTCTGTATTCTGAAAATGTTTTATCCAATACATTAGTTACCTAACTACTGGCAACCGATTAAGTTCTAAGCAAGAGCTTCTTGCGTTGAGTTGGAAGGTGAATTTGAGAATACCAGTCATTGTTTACTTTAAGATCGGTTAAAATGTTTGCTCAATAAATTATAGCTCGGGTAAATATTGAATAGGTTGTAAAAGTTGTGACTAAAGTATTAACATCAATGATAGCTACAGACTCTAATGAGGGCAATACTCGAACACAAAAACCCGAGCATTCTATGTGATAATAACCTGAGCAAATAATTCTCAAGCAACATATCAACCAGAAGCCATAGTGGAAATAGCATCGGACGTGCTTTTAAATTGAAATCATTGCAACGCGTTAAAACAACAATAAATCATACATACATACATCAACAATGTCATCATAAATAATGAGCATCGTCACTCAAGAACGCCCGTTCTAAAAGTTACAGAATTGCTGATGTGCAGTATTTGTCAAAGCAACGGTCCAAACAATTGTAATAGAAGTGTTTGGTAGCTTAGCGGTTCAGTCGCTCACTTTGAATAAAATAATGTTGCCATTATTAACCATAAATGGTATATGTGTGTATAAAGGGAGGTTTATTTCAAAATTTCTTATCACTGTTCCTACTTACTTAGGTACATGAATTAAATACAGTTTACGACATAAAAACTGAATTAAATTAAGCCATTAATTTATCGCATTATGTATGTAATAATTATTGTTGATTCGAATGCGGAATGAAGTTCATCGGGTCATAAGTTTGTATTAAAAACAAATTCTCTATAATTGCGTAACTTTTTGAAAAAACCAAGAGATGGCGGTGTAGTAGGAAATAAGTCGCATGTGATACATGTTACGTTATTGTAGGTACATATTTTTTAAAGAATTGACTCCATTCAAACCAAATTTTACCGAATCAAGTATTATGGTAATATTTATACTACGTTACATTGATTGATTTTTAAAACAATAAACTTTCATGTAACAAAATGTAATCATCCAATCCAAATCCAAACTCCCTTAAGACCCCACTTAGGGGCATAGGGAGGCAACAAGAGCTCTCCATTGCGCTCGATCTTGCGCAATGTTTATGACCTCCTCCCACACCATGTCCATGTCCCTCAGCTCTGCTTCGAAGGAGCGGAACACAGTGTGAGAGGGTCTTCCTCGTCTTCGGGACCCTGATGGGAGGAAGAACAGCGCTCTCCTCGGCCAACTGTCATTCGGCATCCTTAACACATGTCCCAGCCAAGTCCATCTCCTCCCCACAATGGTGGAGGTGATGGGCTCACGCTGGGTGCGCCGGCGTATAGCGTCGTTCGTGATGCGGTGGTACCATCTTACGCCCAGAATTCTCCTTAGGCACTTCATCTCAAAGGCTGAGACTTTTTGTACCTGTGCCTTGGTCAGGTGCCAGGACTCACACCCATACAAGAAAATGGGCAACACACACGCATCAAACAGTTTTAGTCTCGACACTAAACGCCGACGCTTTCCAAATCTTGGTCATGTTGTTAAAGGCGCCACTCGCCATACCGATACGTATCGGGAGCTCAGCCCCGAGGTCACCAGAGGTGGTAATGGTTGCTCCCAGGTACCTACTTAAATTTATCCACCCGGGAGACCTGGTGACCATCGATGGTTATCGGTAGCTGTTTATCGGGGCAGGCATTATTCGCCATGAGCTCCGTCTTACTGGCATTGACTCGAAGGCCAAGGCGTGCTATCATAATCGTGCTAATCATACAAACATAAAATCAACATACTGAAGACGAATTTTCCACAACAAAGTTGCGGTCTCTAACAACTAACCCATTTTCTTTCTTAATAATTTAGTTTTCGTGAGATTTTATAAATTGATAAATACACAATTTTCTTTACATAGGTGTCAGTATAGCCGGCAGAAGTCGAGACATTTTCTTCCAGTTAATCGGTCCCGGCCAATCTGATGCGGACCAACCCCAGGTAAAATTTTCAAATGAAAAACACTTATAAAACCGGCATGCAGTAAGAATTTTTCTGCTTATAATATTACTAAGGCACGTTGGAAAACATCAATTTGAACATATGTCAGAAGTTTTCAATAAGAATACTAAGACTTAATACGAAAGTATAAATAATATCTGTATAGAGACAACAGCGAGAAATAATTAATTATTTAACATCATTATTGATTCGGTACATATGCCTACTCTTAAAGTCTATTTACGTTTCGTCAAGACGTTTGAGTAGCGATATAAAAGTTTATTACAAAACGTTTGTTACGTTGAGTATCTAAAAGCGCTCACAATTATGTTTTTTAGAGCCGACGCGGCGTCTAAAACGGTAACGGAAGAGGCAAAGTGGACGCAATTTTGTAAATTGTTGCTTAAATCGGCGGAGTGGCCGTACAAAGGCAGCCACTCACTGTTGGTATAACGGACTTCCCCTCGCTCCGTGTGTGGGTACCTACGTTCACTTGCTATTTACTTCAAATTATCCTCCAAGTCTTTTATTTTTTGTAGGGAAAACCGCCCGGAGGAATTTCTTCATTCGTAATTATGTTAAATATTTTGCATCAGTAGAGATAATTATTACTATTCATGAATTCATAAAATAAGTTCTGTCAAAAAAGGTGTTTTGTGTAAGGGCCCTTATTCTCGTAGCGATCTTAATACGCTCTTATCTTGATTGACAATCATAAAATGGCGGATTGGTATTCACAAAACAAGATATCTAGTAGATATCTTAAAAATTCGTTGTTTGAAATATCAGTATGAAAATGATCCAGTTCAAGATAGGATTTAAGATTAGATTCCGATAGTTTTGTGAATACGACTGCTTGCGATCGTGTCTTAATCTTATCGTTAAGTGATTTTTAAAAGCGATTGATTACGAGAATAGCCCTACAGAATAATGATACTAGTTGCAGCGAGTTAGTTGCTTCGAATTTAACTTCACATGCTCGATTTGAATGAAATTTTTTGAATTCTCACTAAAGTATGGCTCGTAAAGTATTCATTGATGATTTTCAATTTTTTAAATGGTATGAACAAACTACTACTGGCTTACAACCGTATTTTACTGTTATTTCGAAGGGTGGCTAATTGTCTGTTTTCATAGGACTACGATACTGCTATAGCGGTAGCGGTAAATGTCAACATAGAACATTGTCAGCATTGTTTTGTCGGCAGACCGCTCACTAGTAACCCAGTGCATTAGTGTGATCACTTCTTTACGTTAGCATCGTTCGTCATTGGGTGGTAATGGTCAAATCGATGGAAACTAATAACTATCGTGATTCACCTGTTACAGAAAAAAATGTAGGTATTTACCTCAAAGATTGGTGTCTCTATAAACATTAATCCTTTAAGGCAAGTTCGTTAAAAAAATACTTAATTTTTTTTTGTTTTGTCACTGCATCCAAAAAAGGATGATACAGCCAGCTTAAATTAATTATTAATACGCGAAAACTATAAAAAATCTCATAGGTAGTTGGATAGCCCCAGACGTGCTCTATATCCAACACCACCTATATAAGAAGGCCTTCGTGCTGCGTCACATCGTGAGGCCCACCGTTCGCTTGTATATATCTGTATGTACTTACCTGTACACTATGATATCTGTCTACACGCCGGCGGCCGTGACGCGAGAGGCCAAAAATGGCCGCCAGCACTAAGGCCTTCTTATATAGGTGGTGTTGTCTATATCTACATCTGCGGGTGCCTACCCAGCCTTCTTACCGCACAATGGTAAGTATGTGTGAGTGGTGCGATGGTATGTCGGCGTGCCTCGTTGTGTTTCTTACGTACCTACCTAGACATTTGACATTACATAGATGTGAATTTTCCATGTTTTGTAATTATATTTTAATGGCCATGTATGATTATAAATAAATAAATATATAGAATTCCGCTTAGTCGTGCTTTCTGAGAAACACTTTATACGTGCATTTTCTTCCTGTTCGAACTATCCATCTGGAAATTTATCCAGAAAACTGAACAATAAGAACACCCAAGCTACTTGCAGAGTATCTGTGTGTTTTATGGATGGGCCGTGACGAGCATAATATTGGAAAAACGTCCGTTGATTCCGTAACAGACTTGGTGTTGACGGCATCCTAAAAAGACTTAAAATACACTTCTAATATTTTTCATGCAGACAGTTCATTGTTCTATTAGAACGATCTTCGAAACTGACACCACTCTAAGAATAATTTCTAGATAAGATGATTCTTAATAAGTTTTAGCATTCGATTTTCAACTGCGACGATATGCTTAAATGTTTGAACGTTTCAGTTATCAATACGAATTTATTAAATTATATAAGGTGGTTTGTGTACACTTTTGAAGATGATGATTTTAAATAACGTTGGTCAAATGAATTGTTAGTCACTCTAACCTTATTTTCCAGAAGGCATTATTATTGTGTTCATTCATTCCACCAAAGGTATACTATTAATATTATTAAAATGACTACTTGAATTTCTAAGAGATAATTATACCAACATTGATAAGCATGCTAATAATAAAAAAAGATTTGTTGACTTTACGCGAAAGATTAAGCCCGTTTTAAGTGTTGGATACTCATAGTTTTGAATGTGTTCAAGGTACCTATTATACCTACTAGAACAAAACTCATTCCCTGTATGATATTATTTCATACGCTTATCAAGATTTAGAAGGAACTACATTTTGTTTATAGCACTAAATAAACTCGCGTTAATTTTCGCATTTTGATTATCTTTAATACGCACTATTGTTAGAAGGAAACTTCCCTTTAACTAAACCCCAAATAATCCCTTACGCGAATAAAACCGGAAAATTTATTATGAGAATTTCTGTTTTAATCCTCGAAAAGGTTTTTTTGTAAAGTTTTTATATTTAAATATTTTTACCTTTATGTTATTTTTCTTTAATATTATTTACGTTCATTGTTTTTTTTTTCTGTTTTCAAACAAAAGAATAATTCTGCGGTTTTGGATGATAATCTAAACACAAACATACACAATACCCAAGGTGAGTTAGATAAGTTATGAGTTCTACTTAGAAACTTTATAGGTAGTCAAAGCAGGTATTTAATTAATTATTTTTTAAATTAGTTTATGATTTAGTTCATATATTTTAAAGTTTCGATAAAGAAAATAAGTGATGGTCTAATGCAAAATAGGTATAAAGAAATATTTTATTTATTTAATTACAATAATATTTATTTATTTATTCATTGTACGGCTTAAGAGCCTTTTTTTATAATAATATATAATAATCATAAATGTACAATCATACAAACATTATCAATAACATATACCTATTTACATACATAAATCAAATAGAATACACCCTGAATACAAATTTGAGAGGACATTCTATGAAGCTTACCAAGGGACCAATGGAATTCATGTTCATTTGTAATAGAGTGGTGAATATGTAGAACCGTTTACCTGAGAATGTAATACAAGCACCATCGGTGAATGCTTTCTAGAACAGATTGGACGATTTTCTCAGAACGACAGATGGCGCAGACATTGATTTGGGTCCATCAGTCTAGGCTGCTTGCCCAAAACCAATAATAAACTAAAAGAACAAAACTGTAGAGCAAATCGAACAAGAAATGGTTCCATGAAACCTACTTTAGTTAAAACTTTTCAAACAAACTGATAAAAGATATATGCTAATATGCCAATCTACCTGGATAGCTCTTTAACTATTAGTACACTTTTTATCTCATGATAGAACAACTCGAGATCTACCTAGAGTATTTTATGTACCCGAGTGAATAAAAGATATTTCATACAATCAACATTGACTTGAAGGTGAAGAAGAATTAAATCAAGACTCTTGTGTAGAGTATTCTGCTATATCGAAGTGAGTCCGTGCGTCTAGCAGCATTTGAAATGTGGTAATACAGACATATGCTAGGGATCCATTAGTCGGATCATACCTACTACAAATGTCGCGGTACTGAGGAAAGCTGGGAAACAAGGCAGCTAAAAAAACTGCCCAACAATTTACTAAGGGTCTTGCTATGGGTCTGCATCGTCGAAGGAATGATCAAGGGCAGAAATTACAGAGACCGCCTCAAACATAACAATATACACCAGTTGATCGGGCTTACCAGGAACTGAAGAGGCTGGTCAGACACTAGTGACGAGTGAAAAAACAGGGCATACATCCTTGTTGCAGACCAATCTTGGGATTGCACCCAGAAAGAAGAAACAGCACACATATAGAACGTTGTAGGGAGAGGGAAAGAAACAAAATAAACAGAATCAAAATATGTGGCTGTATGAACTGTAGCTGAAAAAATCTACAGCGTATTGATACCTTAAGAGAGTTGATAGAATGAAGTTATAAAAAGTTAAAGTTTGCTTAAATTTAAAGGTAAACATACAAAAGATAACTTCAAATTTCTAAAACATCTGGTTTTTCCTATGGGTGTTTGTTTATCCACTAGAACAAAAGATATAAACGCTAGAGAAAATAAAACATCGGGTTCCTATTTGAAATATGCAAATGATGTATCTTTAGGGTAAGCCTTGTGTTTCTCTTAACCGCTGTTATTTTTGCGGTCCTAACTCCACATGTAAGAACATAAATCTGTTAAAACAAGAACCCGGGTATAAATTTGACCCGCCTGTTAGGAAACATCACCCCCATTCCTTACAACTCCTCCAGACCTCGCACAGTCTTAAGGTAACACATGTTTTCCATAAAAAAAGGTTGTTCAAATCAACTTTTCTAAAAGAAAGATTCTATGAAAAGTTTGACAATTTTTTCACGAGTTTGTTCATGATCCATAACACTTGATAAAAACAACTCTCAACTGAAGGTTTCGCTTTAAATGAATCTTTCGTCCTTTCCACAGAATAATTTTAACAAGAATTACATTCTGCTCGTTTTATTTATGGCCCCGATACTCTTTCGGTGTATTATAAAATATTATTTGATTAAATTGTATGGTAACAGAAACATCTAACAACATAAACTAAAAAACACACTTCAAATATTATCCTGATTTGTCTTCTATAGTTCGTACTAATTTTTGGGCGGCATAACGGAGACAAAAAGTCTGCTGATAAACGACATTTTGAACTTGTTATTGTTTTTTCATCGCTAAACTTATTATTACATGTTTTTACATATCACTTCAATGTTATTAATAAAAAAGCCTTCGATTTCCCCAGTATACAAAATTACTCCGCACGGTAATGTATGATGTTTTGTCCTCTTTTTTTACGCCGTGATAGACGAAAGGTTGACTTATTTACACCTATATTTTTTCTAAATGCTGAGCTACATATGTGTATTGACACTAACATTACACTTATTTGAATTTTTACCTAATGGTAAATTCAGAACACTACATATTTACAACCGTCTTCTACTGTTGTATCGAAGGCTGGCTTTACTTCTGGAGTCCTGGCACCTTTAAGATCAAGTTCCCTGGAGAGAGTTGAAAGACTAATGGTCACATTCACCAACGGTGTCAAACTTTTATGTAGCTCTTAGCGTTCTCCACACCATATAAAACGCTACGCTAAGTACTACCCAAAAGATAAGAACCGTTGGTGAAATTCACCACTAGCCTATACGCTTTTCACCAAGTCAAACACAAGACAATCACCAGAGAAAAGCGCAGCTCGCACATGTTAAGGATTGTTGGCTAAAAAAATGTTATCTTTAATCGAAACTTCGAGAGAAGAAGATAGGCAATTTTTCCCATAAAAAGTTGTATCGTTCGTTTACTCTGGGAACTCTACCAGTTGATCGTCATATTTTTCATTAACAGTCTATAAACACCGGTCGTTCTCTGCGACCATTAAAACAACCTGATCCCTTCAGAGAGCTGTTTTATCTGAATTTAAGATCCGCCTTAAGAAATAATTAGTATGCCTTAACACCGAACACCTCTTGGTGACAACTCCTTAAATCATCCCTGCCCCAGCCCATAAGGCTTCCATCCACTTGAGCTCACTCCCCCTGAAAGCCTGGAGTTACGTTCACTTCCACCCTATTCTGCTGTGTACTTCTATTCCTGTTTATTAATTACACTTCCATTTTATTGCATCAAATTATTCTTCCACTGACCTCATTTTTCTCTAAACCCTAAAAGTTTTTACGGCTCAGCACTGAGCGGAGTAGATGTATTATTTAATGTCCGTTATAAGTGTTACTTTTCATGTTTTATAATAACAATGGCATATTTTCATTTTTATTATTATTGAACGAATCTTTTATTTCATACCAAAATTGGCGAATCTTTTTATTTATTTATTTTTTTTTTTATTTTTATTTATCAATGTAAACAAACAGTCATTTACAAAACATATTAACTCTTAACAATATACAGGTAGTGGACCAACACAGTTTACACGCTCAGTAAGTTATAGTTACAAGTGATTTTGGTGTCTCCATTCTCTCATACAAATTAAAACTTCAAACCATTATCTCACAGAAATGGAGTAAAGTAATATCCAAGAAACATACACACTCGCCATACCCACCTAAGGGTCAGGATAGGAAAAGAAACAAGGAGGGGGGACAGGGATAAGTGAATGCTAAGGACCACGATGCAATGACGTCACGAGTAAATTCCTAAACGTATGCTTAGTTTTGGTGTCAAAAATGTCTACTTCACTGAAAAATGAATTATAATTAGAGGTGGCTCGATATATGTATGAATTTTGGGCGTAATTTGTTGAGCAAGTTGGTAGTCTAAAAGTTGGTGTAGTCCGGGTTTAATAGCCATCATCACTCATTGCCACCCCGAAACATTACTATCAGTGGCTACCATTTTTTAATCTCTCTCTCTCTCTCTCTGTCCAAATCTCAGCAGTCTTAAACCAAGAAATATTACAGTTTCTGTCTCTGCCAAAATCAAGTACTTTAGTTATGTCATTACACTGAAACTAAACAGGTATGCACATTAGGGTGTGTCACTGCTGTATGGAAAAAAATAAAGCATGCCGTATCGTAATTTAATACCTCTCAAAAGTTGTATTGAACCTTGAATCTTAATAAAACATAAAAAACAGCTTAAATTTCCTTCATCTTTAGCTCGCTAAAACCGCTTGAAGTTGTGTCGATTTTCAATTTTTCCGCCAAAATGAGAGGTTTCTCTAGTAGGCATATGTGTGGTTAAATTAATCAAATATTTTTTCATTACATAGATAGTCAATATATTATACTTTATCTATTTTACAAGAAACTATAAAAATAATCAAAATTGTTTTCAAATTTTTTTCGCTCAAATCGCTTGAAATTTAAAGAATTTTCGTATTTTTCTTCATATTGAGAAATATATCTAATAGGTTCATAATATGATTCAAACAATAAAATAAACAATATAATGTACCTAATACAAAACTAATTCAGATGACACAACAAATCTTGCGATTTCAAAAAGAAAATTAAGTATGTAAGTATGTACCTGAATAATAAATTTATGGAATAAAAAATATATAAGTAGGTACAAATCAACAGAAAAGGTTTTATGAATATCCGAACTTACTTTGCCAGATGCTGATTGAATACTGTTTTATCTAAGTATGTAATTGTAAAGAATTATTGAAAATAAAACAAAAAAGAATACAAAAACAATAAGTTTCTAGGCACTTAACACAAAATAAATTATCTAAAATCTTGTTTAGAATTAAATTTGGGCATCAATTTTCTTGAATTTTGTTTGGTACAAATAAATCCTTCCCGAGATTTTTGCCCAGCAACAGAATGTGATGCTTCTGTGGTTAATTTCACACATCTTTCCACAGCCTGTGTGTGGCATGGAAATTTAGGGAATTGAAACTTCTCTACATTTCCTTCACTAATAAAGGTATTCAAATTTTCGTTTTCAAAACAACTCAATAAGGGAGGCTCTGTCAATTTCAACTCTGCACTTTGCCAATCGATCATATCATAATATATATCACTTTCAAAGTTGATAACAGGAATCTCGAAAGTCCTCGGAATTGACCCTTTTGACCCGTTAAGAGACCTTGCTTTTAAAATTCTTCTGCACGCTAACTCCCTGATTTTTCTGTCATCATCAGTAAGCATTGAAAGTAATAGGTTTTCAGGGTGTGAAAAATAGGCATTCCTTTGAATTACAGGATCCACTAAAGCTTTCAATTCATCTGGTAGGTATCTTGAATTATGTGTCAAGAACCAAAGATTACGAGCCCCATCGCAACAAGAACTATTGTATTTTATTTTGAACCATGTAGGTGCGTAAACTTTAATGACAAATGTTGCTAAATTCACTAAATTTGGCGACGGATTTTTTGTAGCAACGTATAATCTTAGAATTCTACTGCCTGTTGTGAGCCACCTGGCATGTGACATTTTACCTGGATTCCTTCTTGCCAGGTCATTAGGTACTCTACCGCTAGCTATAGCTAGACATATCTCATAAAGATATTTCTGATCAGTACTTAATCCTGATGTTAAGAGATCTGGTAACTGTACTTCTATGACTACAAATGTAGTTATTGGCATATTATGACAGTTCTGCAACTCTTTCCCTATTGGTCGTGAAAACTCGTTAGGTCCTGAAGTTGAACCATCTATAAATTTGAATAAATGCCGCAGTGGTAGTTCGTTGGCGTGTAATTGACAAATCAGCCATTGCAATGGCTTCTTAATTCTTTTTTCTATTCTTGAAATGATGCCGTTTTTTCTTCCCGTATTTACATTTGTACCGTCACATCCAATTGCCATCAATTTGTTCAAAGAATACTCGCGATTAAGGTATGTAAACATGGTAACCTCAATATCCTCGGCTGTTCCTGACGGTGGTGTTATGTGGGAGATGTAAATGGATCCCGGTTCTTGTACAAGAGTAATATGCTCTTCAACCTTCAAGTGCCTGTAGATCTTTTTTTCTTTTTTTACAAAACACATCGTTTTGTCTTTGCGGCCGTCAAA
Organism: Mystacides longicornis; assembly: GCA_963576905.1. Lineage (NCBI taxonomy): Eukaryota > Metazoa > Arthropoda > Insecta > Trichoptera > Leptoceridae > Mystacides > Mystacides longicornis. Next base: position 5,730,596 of record OY756424.1, on the reverse strand, counting down.
GTACAACGCTTCGATAGAATTGATTTTTTGCCTTTTTAACAAAATTTCTCGTCTTCGTTGCCGCTCCCGTCTGAGTTTGGAATGGTCTACGATATGTGGGGACTTAACGTCATGAAGGGTCGCCGATGCTATAGCAGCTCCTGCTCGGTATGAAACTCCATAACGATCGCAGACTTCCGACAACTTTTTGAAGGAAAGTCGGGCAGAAACCCTTTTTGTGACAATTGCGTTCCTTGGATGATAGTTGTTGTCTGAGATGAATTTTTCTTCTATTTCAGAGTCCGATGAATCATCTGAAATGGTATTTGATGTTGTAGGTATTGGTAAAAACTGTTTAACCTTGCGTTCAGACCTCTTTACCCTTTGATGTAGCCTTTGTGTAAACTTAACATCAACACCGCCAATAATCATTCGCCTTGTAGTACGTTGATCTTCAAGAAAAGCACGTTCCGACTTCGGAACAGAACGGCCTTTCCCGCACTTGCAAAGATCAATGTTCACACATTTGCAGGAAGCCACATCAAAAAGCAATTTGCTCTTCGAAACAAACTGATCTATTGAATCTTCATACTGTTTGCTCTTAGATTTTATATTTATGTTTTTCATAATTTTACGATACTTGGAGCAGTACGCCAGTATGAGCTGGTTAACTCGTTGTTCGGAAACAGTAGTAATAGATGCTTTTTTCCATATTTCTAATTTTTTTTTTGCTACTTTTGAACAAATTTCTTTTGCTTGTGGTTCTTTCATGTTATTAATTTCTTTTCTTTCATTGCGTAGCCATTCGTAATACCTAATGACGTCTTCATACGTCGGCAAAGTAATTATATTGTCCATACATTTAGGATACTTCTCAATCATACGTAATTTTGAAAAACGTCGCGTATGCTTGCGAAGAGGTGCCATTTTAATTATTTTTGGAGTAAAGTAAAATCAAAACGAACCGCAAAAACGACTGGCATCGACGAGAGACCGCGCTCAACCGGCACGCAAGTGGAGTAAGTACCATCGATAATGAGGAAATGACCGATGAAAGAGAGGGGGTGGAGGGGTCAATTAAGACACATTATTTGCGTGTTTTATTAATAAGTAGAATATTCAAAGCCTTTTTAACAAATATTGATATTAAAAAATTGAATTTTTTAATTTATACATGTATGCTAGTACTATAAAAAATAGCATTTTTCAGCAATTTTTCAAAATTTCAGGGCCGTTTAGCGAGCTGAAGATATAAATATTTTTCAATTTAACAAAAGCATCTTTCAATCATATCACAAAACGCAACTTTTGAGCACTATTAATTTTCGATACAAGAAGGTTGACGTTTTTGACACACCCTAATGCACATTGCACATGTAACAATCTAGCAAACCTAAAATATGATTCAAAAATGAAAATTATGCATTATTTTTGCGATATTGTCTTTACTTACTCCTTTCTTTGAGCTTATTTTTTAGTGTCTAGACATTGTAGAAATGCAAAAGCAAACTTGGAAAATCAAGAGAGATTTAATATTTTTACTTAAATCACGAAACGTTAAAAATAGTTGTTTGGCAATCCTGAGAGTTCCTAATTATCATTTTAATTTATCACACTATTTAGCACTACACTTTATGCTGTTCCTTGTCTTTAGCTGACTTTCAATATTAAACGTTCTAAGTTTGTCTAGAATTATGTGTCCATTTTTTAGGACTATATTTTAACAAATATATCAACAACTGATGACCGACTAATAGTGTTCGATTTTTAATCGACCGTCTTCTACTGTTATTTCGAAGGCTGGCTTAGTGTGATCACTTTACGTTAACAACGTTCGCCATTTGGTGGTAATGTTCAAATCTTCAGCAGTACTAAACTCATAGTAGTTTTTTCATATACCATTTAAAAATCGAACACTCTTAGTTAGTCAGTCATCGATTGTATATTCGGTAATCTTTTGGTCAAAATAATTAGAAAAAAAACCCGATTGACTTGACCCTGGTTGTTATTTCAACACACGTTCTGAGCGAAAACAAACACAACAATTCTCTTTACGGAATGATAAATAGAACAAATGGGGAAAGTCGTTCTCGATGTTGCGGTATATTCTCTACGTACGTTACACTGTTACAAATGTCCTTCTTTGTGCTGTTAGTCCGCTAATGAAGATTCATGACTCTGCAATTGAAAAAGTTAGAGAACTAGCAGCCCTCCCATTTCCCTTCACACCATATTTTTGAAGCTCGGAAAATCAATGTAAAACTTTTATATAATTTCTGTTGCTCTTAACGCTAGCGAGCTTTATAGTATTGTGCATTTTATTATCAAAAAATGACTATAAACTTGTTTAATTTAGTGAAATAACACAGAACCAGATGCCTTATTTCAAACCAGAGACCCCAAAGTTTACAAACCACGGGGGTTTACATTTCAATCAATATCGATCTAAATTCAACCTTAAAAACGATATCATTATCATTTTTGGATTTTGGTTACTATGCGTAAAAATAGTTCCCTGTAGGTCCATTTTCAGTCCGGTATTGTTTATCGAAAAAAAATGGTATAAATGAGGATTTATACAGGTCGAATCTCGGTATAACAAAGTTCAGGGGATCATCAAAAATATTTCGTTATACTGAATATTTAGGAAATTATACATTTTAAATTTTTTGTGTCCCCATATTATACCTACTGATTTCAAATAAACTATGATTGCTATTATTAAGTGAGAACAAAAACAAGTTTCAAGGATTTATCAATCACGTGAAGGAAATATGTTAGGCGCTTGCGAACTCGCCAATGCAAGGAAAAACTGAAGTCGGAAAATTTTTATTGCTTTATGATGATTACACATGATTTTAAAATTTTAAAACATAAATGTTCGTTACACTGAGATCGACTTCGTTACAACGAATTTTGGTTCAGTTTGGACGTTTTTCGCAGACAAATTGACGATTTGTTATACTGGATTTTTTTTACTTCGGTATTCGCTAAAGAGATTTGGCCTGTAGTATTAAAAGTAATGACGGTCGGCATTTAGGTCGGGATTGAGTTTAGAGAAATCCTATGGTCAGAGGTGAGGGTAAAGATTATAAAAGTTGTACAAAAACGTGCGCAATTGGGAAATTTAGTTGTGTCTCCATTTACTTATTTTATTTTTTATTATTCTTTAAAGTTGAACGCTTAAGGGATGTAAAATATGAAACAAGGTAGGTGGTTACTAAATTAATTAATACTTAAATTTTTATATGGAATTCACAGTGTAAAATAAGTGAAACACTATTTTCTTTAATGATGCATCGAACATAAAAAACACCCAATTACACAGTTTTATTATTTGTGTTCTTGACTTTCAATTCCACTTTGGTAAATCCCAAACCTTCCAAACAATATGGTTCTCATTGAATCATGCATTTATTTTGTCATAAGAATACGTATTTGTACCGATACATTCATTTTACTTTAACTTGTTTCGATAATTCAATTAGAAAAAGCATATTATGAAGCTAGTCCTAATTGAATTGTCGAAACAAAGGGATTACATCATTGAATGAGACCTTCTATCACCCGAATATTTCAGGTTTAATCGGGAATTCCTTTTTACTCGTATTATATGCCCCATCGCCTTCACCACTATCACTGTGTATAATATCTATGTACTTACAGAAATTATAAATATTTTAAACCTAATACATTTATTTGAATTTCAAATCAAACATTTAGTTTTTAGTAATTCTCAAACCATTTCATTACGATTCCACTACGTAATGTTTAGTCTATGCTGAGTGTTTGTCAAATGCCAGGACTCGCAGCCGACATTTGGTTGAGAAATTCTTGGCCCTCCAAATCTTTTGCATACCACTGCCTTGGGTTATTCTTATAGAGAGATCATTTTCGCTACTTCGATCCGGTGTTACATGCATTCCTAGATATTTTAAGTGGTCGACATTCTCTATCTATACAATCACTCCCGAGTGGCAGGTTAGTCGGGTTTATGCAGAATTCATTGAATTTCATCAGAATGCTTATCTAATATAACCACAATTTTATCCGCAAGGATCAGCGAAGAGTAAAATCGAATGTTAATTCTGCGGTTTACGCGTGCTCTGATATGACATTATCATGAAGATGATACAGTTTCTACTGAAGCATTAATCCTCGTTTATACAAGACAAATACATTATACGTTTAAAAGCCTTTATAACATAGGTAAGGCTTCGCTAATTATTACCCTCCCCTTCTCGAATTTGGGACTTTCTCAGATTACATCGATGGTTCTCAATTTCCTTCTACACGTATAGACGATATGAAAATCATTGCCACGAGGATCCATTTATCGTCCTCAATCGATACCATTAACATGTACTCTTAATGGTTGTTGAAGGACATTGTTTGTGAGTACATTGTTATAGTAATTAATTTGTTCGTCGTACCGTGATTTGCCATCAATTTCAATTTATCATTATTGATATTATTGGCATTAAATTAGACAATGATAGACATTGAATGGAGATCCCGAGTACTGCAGACAAATTTCTCGATCAATATAATATTATGAATTCATTAGACCAAAATCTGATTCAATATAAAAAGCGAACAACTCAATGACGAAATATATAATTTCTTGACCTTTTAACATTTTCTCAATTTTATCTCATGCTAAGATATTTTTTCTAATGTTTGGATATTAAATATCAAGAAATTTTCTTTTGACGTTTTATTAGATATATTTTCCTTTGGCGTTTTCTTTAAGAGTTTTTTTTTAATTAAACTACGTACGTAACCTGAGACGTTGTCCTTTGAACTATGAGTATTACATTCGAATTGATAAAATGACAAATTAATAATTTTATCAATAATGTTATCCGTCCGGTGCATCTGAGAGTTTTGACTATAAGGTTACACCAGGTTATTAATATGGTTGATTAGTTTTATTTGATTTTAAAGTGATGCGGGCGACTTTCTTATTTTTTTCTTTCATAAGAACCTCTTCTAACAATAATCAACAAATATAACAATAAAATAATCAGCAAAATTGCTCCAGAAATCGGGATCCACATTCACATATGTAGTTAATCAGAATGATTCTTCAAGTTAAACCTAGATTTGGGTTTAAGACACATTTTGTCATAAAATTCCCCAAATATAAAAAAAAAACTGATTTTGTTAGAGTTGTCTGTATAGGTTCTATATCACAAGTATATATTAGCTACATAAATTCCAACCATTTCCATCAAATTAACTTTCAACCGCTTTATCTCGACTACAATAATTATTATCTTCACATTAGTGTCTTTCACACACTTCACGACTCGTATCACCCAATTACACCCCCTACATTGGCCACTCGTAGTCCATCAGGAGTCGTTTCGCCCACCGCAACCCTAATGCTAACTACGCGACTGACCGCCCACCCTCATTGTTCATCCCCATTTAAACGTTTTATTATACGTCTCATTTGTGTCTCCCGTTTTATCTAGAGCTCCACGACGATTATCCCGTTTTTTGTTCACTTCTGTCACATTGTTAATAATACTCATCAGTTATAACAATGAGAGCCGACGTACTGTCCACCCGAGGCGAATCTGTCGAGCTTCCCTTCAGAAATTCAGATATTCACTGTGTATTCGTGACAAAACTAACTAAGATCAGTTACCTTTTGTTCTTATATTAGGTTGATTTATCAAATGAGCGTCAATACTAGTTCAACATAAAAGTTCAACCGCATCGCACCGCTAAAGAAATCATTTTTTCATTCTACTCTTTAAAATTATTAATATAAATAGAACCAACCGCGCCGCGTATTATAAAAATAAATAAAAATAAAAAAGATGGATAAAACCTTCCGGAAAAGTAAAAATTCACTCTAACATCTTTAAAGTATTAATTGAAATACTTTGGCAAAACTCTTAATTACATTTTTACAAACGGCGTACACGGATATTATTTTATTTTTCTAAAAATATTGACGTTTTAAAATGTGTTTTTAAAACCTCCATCATAATATTTTTGTGATTACGTTTTTCTCATTAGTCTGGGTTTGTTTTGCTCTTAAAATTTCCTTTATTTTTTATCGAATCACTTAGCCCTAAGCACTATTTATTTTTTTTAATTGTTTTTACTCAATTTTCATTCAACTTCATTACGACCGGAATTATTTATTGCGTATTATTTTTCATCAATTTTACGATCATTTTTAATATCCTGTTTTCTTTTGTTGACATACAATCTAGGTATATACATTTTAATATTTACCCCATATAACTAATATGTAGATAAATTAATAGACGGAATTTAGTTCTTCCTTTGATGTTCAACTAATAAATAAATAGTTTGATAGATAACTTATAGACAATATAAGATGAAAGATACATCTTTGCTTTAAATAGACTTAAATGGCCTTTGTATAAATTGTCTATGCTACATCCACCAATGTTTGTACTAGTATAATTTTGTCAATCTAAAATTGTGAATTATTGAGAACTAGCTGACCCGACAAACTTTGTTTACTATGTTCGAACGATGCCTAATTCTTTTCAAAATATCAGCTATATACTACGGTCTGGACACACCTTAGCTCCTTCGCACTTACACCGAATCAAATTAGTTGAATCTCTAGTTATTATGTTGTCCGGTGTGGAGAAGAATTGAGTAAATCAAACATCGGAAGAATCTGTTCAGCCGATCTCGAGTTATAAGTGTTCGCACTAACCCGACTTTCTTTTATATTATAGAAGATATGTCGATAAGCTCAAAGAATATGTTGTATCTTAGAAATCCTTTCATAGATGATTTTCTAAATTTCAATCAGGTTTATCTCTGTATATGTCAATCAAGCTACTGTCACTGTCATTTAGAACGTCTTGGGCTTTTACTGAAGTATTTACGTACCCACTCTTCTTATAATTTATTTAGATTGGTGGATTTTTAGCTTGAATCATGCATATATTCATTCATTATTGCGAATCAACTACCTGGAAATAGATTTAGTTAAACAATAAAAATATGTGTACATAGTTCATAATTAGCATAGCTTCACCGATATCTTAATAATGAGATAACTTATGATTAATAAATTCGCAAAAAGAACTAATTTGACATACCTATAACATAAAATAACATTTTACTCGATTTTTATAACAATTTTTCTAATATTTTATACCACATAATGTTATAAGAGTTTGCGGTCGATTCGTGAACTCTCAATTTACTGGACTATAATTGATTATCTTTTGGTTTGCTTAAAACCTCCCTTCTTAATTCTACGAACTTCTACATCCCTGGTTATAAGAAAAATTAAAAAATATTTTTTTTAATATACGTAACATTAAAATCTATTCTCATTATTGTCTGTCTTAGATCTAATAAGATTTAAACTGGCATCTTTAAGTAATAATATTGGACCTTTATCACTTAATTTCAAGGAACCATTGTCACCTTGGACCGGACACAGGCCTCCCCTTGTCTCCCTGTCTGTCCCGACCTCCCTTACACCTGTAACCGGCAATTTGTACAATGTCGTCGGTCCATCTAATTGCCCATTTACCCACACTCTTACGTTCATTCCTGAGTCTCCAATCCATCACTCCCCTACGGTCTTCTACGTCATCTTAACGGATTACGTGACCAACGCTCGTCTATTTTATACATGCTTTTTTACCCTCAGCCCTAGTGCGCTTTTGAATCACTGTTTTTTTTTTCTTTAATTTTCAATTTTAAGTATCGTCAACATATTTTTAGTTTCACTATTTACAGCTAGGTCGAAATCTTCTTCTTCTTTGTCGTTTCCTCAGTGCTGAGAATCGTGATAATCAACATTGATAGTTTCAATATTGTTTGATTTTTGGTATAGTAATCCAATTCAATTCAAATTAAACACAGTCTTCCATAGTCTTTAAATTCTAAAACATTATTTGATAATGTAGATGGTTTTTTTCCTAAAACCGATCAATGATAGAAATAAACTTGTGTTAAGTGTGTTTCTTACAAATATTGTTATCGGTTAATGTTTTTATATTTCCAACAGATAGATATTCAGTTGCTGAGCTTGTATGATGTGGTTCTCTGTGGAGTTTATTACTAAACTTTTTCAATTATTATTTTTCTTTCAATCCCGTAGTTAAGTCCCAGATGGAACAATAGATTTCACGGAATAGTGGAACCGCCTTGATCACATAACCAATAAAGAAAATAATGTTATATAAATTATTGAAGTAAGATCATATTATTTCCTATGTATTTATTTCACTTTCAAATTTTATAAAGGTCTTGTGGGTATTCTGACATGTTTTATTTATTGGTTGAAAATGTATAGGGCTTTTTGGATATCCATATCCTGATTCAAACTATATTACGTGCTTGTTATCCTCACGGACCTAGTTTTGTCAAATGAATCTTTAAGTCTTGTGATTCGAACTTCCGCTATTTTTCCATGTTTTGGAGGCTTTAATATTTTTCTTCTTTCTTTCATGTTTCCATTACGGGAAGTACCTACCTTCAAAATTTGGGATTCCATTCTATTGATAGATATACATATTTGGTGATAGCAGCTGTGTCCAAACAATTCCATTTCTGTTCACACCATTTTCCCACAACACACCGCGTTTCTGCTTTAAATATACAAATTCATTTAATTTTCATGCTCCTGTATGTTATATTTTCTTCATTATCTTTTTTGTATTCGGATATAGAGTCAGTACGATAAAGAGCTTTATGTGTTATCACCGTGGATCTTCACTAAACTCCTATAACTTCACTATAACATTTTACTGCCGGACTTTATGACATGTTGATGACAGCAGCTTCATCACCATCGCCACACATCTTCACCCCCTAACAAGGATAAAGCTTGAACATTCAATTAACGGTTGGCCTTATTTTCATGGCTTTCTTATGTTAGCTTTTCATTTATATTTTTTTTTTCTGCTTTCAAACTGTCAGTTTTTTTGTCCGAAATGAAAGCGCAGAGATGTGTAAAGCGGATGATATCATCAGATGATGCAGAAAGCATGTAAAGGAATGGTATATCCTTGTGCGAGAACTGTACCATACCCGACTCCTCTACATGGCACTACACAACCATTCATATGGTACTCGACCTCTCGGAATGCCTTTTTTTGTGCCGGAAGACATAAACGAAGGAAGGAAAGTTGGGGGTCGACATCACAAGGGGAATAGCCATAAAGAACTAAAATCATGTTAGAAGAAGAAGTAGAAATAAGTAGTGGAAAAATTATCCTCACCGACAAGATCGAGTAGTCGTTTATTTGTCATACAGTCAAGCTCTTTTTTAGGATAGAAACATTCGTATGTTTACATACATGAAAAGTCAACAAATTTCCTTGGCAGAGATTTCGGCAATTAGAAGTCATAGACCATCTCAGTATAAAGTTTTGTTTGTTTGAAGCGGAGAATGTTTACATGATTCGGGAAAAAGTCAATGACATTGCAAAAAACTGAGCACACTGGAAAGCTCTAGATTTATTTTCTTCTTCCATCAGGATCTAGTGGCACCTCTGTATCCTATTAAAAAACGTCACAATAGTTTGACTATAACATAAGTAGACTATAACTATTTGGTTCATCATAATATTATTATGTGTGAACAACCGATGCACAGTCGCAAAATGTCGCAACGCCCCGCGATCTATTTGCAGACCTTCGCTCTTTTTGTCTCCTTTATTCCCGTGTCGCCGACATAGAACTAATAACACGGAAATCTAAATATAGCCGATATTCGTCGGAACACGCATTACTTCTCCAGCCCATTCTCTTAGAGACCATTAGTTTTGTCTCGCCTTCATCTCTATATGTTTGTAATAATCGGGGTCTATTTCTATTATTAGTTATCGGATAGATGTTAACCGGAGCGAAATGATTATCATTTTACTCGAGTATTTACCCGAATAAACAGGATTAGAATTGATATGTTGACTGATTTATTTATATCATTTCATACATGATTACAATCATCACGTTTTATTCTTATTAATGAATAATTGCTTTTTTATGATGAGTTTATCAGAACAATTGAACTATTTATTGTCCTCACACCTTTCCTCATTAATTGAGGCAATGAAACAAACAAAATTGACCGGTCTTCACCCTAGCAATGTTACTCGTATATTTAATTTAGTGACCTTTTCAAAAGTCTCTAGATACTAACTCGAATTAAGCTGTTTTATTACTATCTCGCTTCGAACAATCATTCAAAACAAGAAGATAGAAAGAGACAGATTATAGATAAAGAAACCGTTAATATAAATTGGGTTCCGCCTCGAATAAATAAAATACGCAAAGAAAGATGACTAAAACTAAACTTGTCTTCTTTCTTTTGAGTCACAATCCTAAGATTGGTCTGCAGTCTGCACCAAGCATAGCGACTCTGTTCGGGCAGACTCTTCATTTTCTGGTGGGTGCTACAGCGCATTTAGATATGACTTTGATGTTCATCTGGCGTGAGACTTGAAATCAAATAGATAAAAAAAATTCCAACGTGCAACAATCGCAATCGAAAACTGCCATTCAAAACTGTTTAAACATATTTATGCTATTTTACTATATAGATAAACACTTCTCAAACTATGAGATCTGATGTCTTCATTCTCCAGCTTATTTCTATATTATATTAAGGACCAAACTATCTTTAGTCGTTCCGCCTACGTTTTCTGTTGCGTCATGTCCGCTTCATTTATCAAACCACCCATTGGGCTGACATAATCATTTATTTATTTCACTTTTTCCCTACTGGTAGTTAAGTTATTGCGATGTTGATACTAAATTATTCCACTTTAGTTAATGTCATTTTGTGCTAAATAATGTGTAATAATAAGAAACTAATCAATGTTTCATATTCCGCTTCGATATCTTAGCAATTGCGAGTTTTATATACAACTTATCCGTTATATGGTTCAATCACGGTGGATAAAAATAAAATACAATTATTCATCTTTCTGTGTCGTGTCAGGTCGCTCCAGCGTTGACTCATTCTGGATAATTGTGCAGAATGAAACAGTTACTCAACACTTGTGATCCCTGTCCACTTACGAATATTTTGGAACCATGTTATCTGTCATCGGCCGACCCCTTGTTGACCCTCTATTTTTCCCTCAATAATCAAGTGCAGTTTATTTCCCCCTCTAAATAGGTTACCTTCCGAACAACTCTCTATCAACCCTAGCCTTCAGCAGGTGTGTTGCTCTTGTGTTGCTAACCATTTTTCTTCATTGTATGCGGAGCGTTCTCCTATGTTAGCTTCTAATTTGTTCATTGTAGTAACTAAAAACCACAATAACAAATAAAGTTTATTGAGTTTCCTTTTTGTATAAAAAAGAATCAAAGTAACCACAAATACACACTTGACATCTTTCAAAATAAGTATAAATTAAAATAATTTAAAAGGTTTTTTTTACTTTCTCATTTTTTTTTCTTTCATAAGAAACTTCTCTTGATAAAAGTCAACACGAAAAAAAATTAGCGAAGTCGATCCAGCCGTTTAGGCGTGATGCGATGACCACAGAAAATAGCTCCCCATTTTTATAATATACAAGATGTGGCTGGACCTAGCCTCTGGAATGCTCTACCCCTAGCTATCCGACAAATACAGAGTTTGGAGGCGTTCAGGGGGGGGGCCTAAAGACTCATCTGTTTGCTCAATACTACGGGTCTGGTCAGACATCGACATAGGAACGGGACAATTATCTATGAGCACAACTGTGATGCACGTTTTTATTAATTTTATTTTTTGTTGACGAACTGGTAAAGGGATTATTGACTATACTTTTAAAATTCTTTGACGAGCCTACTGGGTGATATTAAATATTGTATGTACAGTGCCCTTGAAGTGCAATGCACTAAACGGCGCTATATAAATTATTGTCATATTATTATTATTAAGATAGAGAAATTATTGTATTTTTCGTCTGAATTTTTTTTTAGCCCTATCCCTATTCAACTTTTGTCGCACATCTACGGGTAGGTGGGTACATATATACAGTACAAACAAGGGCATGTTCTGTGAAAATAACGCGTTCACGTCAAGAGAATTTGTATTCACAGTTGATTGGCACTCCGCTACTTTTTAATCCCACCCCCTCTGTCATTTCCACATTTTCGTCACACATGTGTCTCCAGTTTTTCAATTAGGGGAAATATGTTTATCCTGAGTCGAAATCGTGTGTTCATTTAATCAAAAATATTCACATTTTCATTATGTCATGCTTGAGAATCTCCTACACATTTTTATTTCAAACTTGGCGTATTAAAATTTCCGTCGTATTCCAAACAATTTAAAGCTTCGCTTAAAAATCTGAACAACCATTCACAGATTCGAATTTATTTTGTTTTTTTTTTTCTAATTGTAATCTGAGGATAGCATCATGTTTTTTAAAGATGGGACCTACGGACAAGCTGGAAAATTACTTCTGATCGTAATCGCAACCGGCTAAGCTGAATCCTTTCTCAGATTTCCAAAGACTCCATTACATCTGACTCCTTCGTAAAGAAAAGCTTTACTTAAGGGAAGTTTTCCATAAAAGGTATGTTTAAAAAAAAAACAAATTATTTGTTTTTTTGTTAAAGACACCAACAGAACACTGAACACCACGAACAGAAAACAGCATCTTCAGTGCTCCAATCACAGGTATCTCGGAAAAGGAAAGATCGGCATTTTTCTTCACGATTATCTCTCCATATTCATTTGGTTTCTAAGGAGTCTGTTCCTGAAATATTATGTACAAGAATATGTATACAATATCAACATATTTCATATCTGACTTATTTTCTACGACGCGCCATCTCTTGAATTTTTCAAGTAACGCAATCATAGAGGACTCGTTGTTATAATGTCATTTTTACTAAATGAGTCGTCGAACTTCTTTCCGCATCAGAATCTTACCATAATATTTCGGTAAAATTTGGGTTTAATGGAGTCTATTCATCCAACACCATATAAAATAATGTAACAAACATCACTACTACACCGCCATCTCTAGGATTTTTTAAAAGTTATGTGACTATTAAAAGGAATTGTTTTTATTACAAACTTAATGCCTGTCAAACTTCATCATACATCCGAATCAACAATAATCATTACATAATGCAATAAAGTATTATTAGTTAAATTTAATGCAGTTTTAATGTCATAAACTGTATTTAATTCATGTAATACCTAAGTCAAAATGATTTTTTTATTCTGGGTCAGGTCGAAGTTCGACGGGGCGGGTCAGCTAGTCAATAATAATCATAATTACATAATGCAATAACTCATTAGTTAAACTAAATTCGTTTTTATTAAGTTTATATGAATCACAGGCGTGTCAGCTATTTACCGGATACTCAAAGGACCGAATATCTTAATTATTTGTTGGACTACTTATTAAACGTATGTAATGAAATTGTAGCTACGGTCTGACCCGCTTGTCTCGGTCCTATTCCGAAGCAAACCCCTACCCAATTTACTCCGTAGGATCCAATTTAGAATAAATATACAGAGTCCAGGTCATCCTCGGGGGACTAATGAAGCTGCGATGGGGAGACAGGAAACGTTGCAAGGGAGATAAGCCCCCCCCCCCTCACCATGCAGGTGACCCTCACCTGGAACTTCCTTTTCTAGTACCCCATATCTGGTACAATACCTTATCATTACTGTATTTGAAATGGTTATTGGCTATTCATATTCTGAATACATTTTCCATCGAAACGGTCGATACAACTACATATAATTATACGCTTATATGTCATCGTCATCATGTAACGCACTTCATCCTCCGTTCGGATTCGACGAGTAAATGATGGCTGAAGGTACGTAAAAATAAACAGCGTCAGACGTATGTGTTATCGGTTATCGCTTCGTTCGGAAAGGCGGCGTTGGTTGATCTCTCAGCCAGTCAGTGTTCTGTGCTATTCTAATATAGATTGATATTACAAGTATTTAATATTCATACAAATTTGGCATTTGAAACTTTTGGGGGGAAAAAATAAGTAAGTCTGACCTGTAAAGATTGTTACTTTTTAAAATCGTGTATTTAATTTTTTATCCCACAAATTATATGAGGAACTTTTGTAGCAAAATCCATATTACACAGGGATGCCATGAGGATGTTGCCAGAAACATAGACCTAGTGTGATTTGAACCTAACTCAAGCATTCGCCCTAATGTAAAATTAAAGTATGCGAACGCAGTGCTTGTCATATATTTTCCCTGATATTATGCAAACGTTGTTACATTTGATATTTCAGCAGGTTTATAAGAGATTCACTAACTTTATTTTACGTGTTTCTAGGGAAGGCATTTGATTCAAATTCCGAATCAGTTTTTACGAATTGCATTGAACGAAATAAACGAGTTTTTAATGGGAATTTGGCAAAAGCAAACGTTTGAAAGTCGTTAAATATTTAATACAGAACCGGCGCAGTTTTAAGGTAAATAATAAGACAAGCTGCAGTCACTGTTTTCTCATTAACCACCGCTTCCATTAGCGTATCTTCATTTTACTTCCTTTTGCTATATGTTTGGACTTTCCTCTCTAAAAACATTAGGTGCATTAAGCTACTACTTGATTTCCTTTAAGCCATTAATTGACTCATAGAACTGCCCACATAAATGGGAACTCTCAATATTTATCTTTCCTCTGTCTGTGTGTTCAATTTATTTCAATAAGTTTACGTTAATATATTAGAATAAGTGACGATATTCCTTTATAATAAGTGCAGATGAGTTCGGTGTTTGTAGTGGTAGGTTCCACGTATTTACGTCACACGTGACGCGACAACCTGTGTGGGTCTTGACCTCCTTTCTCAATGTGACCCATCTGCCGCCACAACTCATCAATAATCCATCTTCATCTCTTTGAGTTACCTCCCTGCTCCGTCCAGTCATCTCAACTTGGGCCTCTCAATGTCTCCTCTTTCAGTGGTTGCACGCCTTTTAAATTTGCTCGACCTTTCAATATGGTTTTGAGCGATATGTTTGATGTTCATTTGGGGCATCGATCTCATTGCATAATATGTAGTTCTTACTTAAACTTGATTCGACTGTATCCCGTCTTTGGTTGGTTCACAAAGGAACCATTTGCTTCAATTACACTAAAAATGTGGTTTTCACACTGTATTTTGATATCTTTGATGAATTCGATTCTTCATTCGTGTGCGTAATTTACACTTAGGTACTACCACATTTCTTCCATTTGAAACTCGGACCTAAATGTTTTGAGCACTTGATATTATTTTATTTTCAAATATTTTTTTAATAACGAAACGTAATAGAAATTTGATTTTCGTGATAATTTTCAAAACTTGGTTCGATTACAAGAGTGATATTTTTTTATGTCTATCTATCTATTATTTTATTGGCTTCCACCTGTATTTAAGTGGTGCGGCTATCTTACTAAGAAGTTCTTTAGATTGTCAGTATTATAATGAGTATTATTACAGAACTATGTCACAAGCTTTAAGTAGCTTACTGTGAAAGAGTCAATGAGTGAATTTGTGTTCACTTTGAGTGAGCACAAATTCATTTCATTAAAAAAAAATTATTGTACTCTCTCCACGTAATAAAATATAGTAAAAGTTTCATTCGTTCTTTTATAAAATATAAATACAATTCAATACAAGTACATCTGTAAATATTTGAGGTAGAGAATACTGAAATTCATAAAGCGCTGTCAATTTCACCCTATCAATTCCATCTCTAATAGAGGCTTTATTTGTATTTCAAATTATGACACTGATAACTAAATAACTATTATAAGATTCTCCATTAAGATACCGGTCGGTAAGGAGATTGCGTCAAACGTATACAACCCTAGTTGGTTTGCAGGTATGACCCCCTACCCATGCGAGGTGGCTTGTTAACTTACCCTCCCTATCTTCTCCCTCTCAGCCTCCCAACCACCGTGTATAATTAACATGCTCATTGTCAAGATAAATCCCATATATATTCATTACCGTGGTCCTGTATGGGGATCAAACACCGTCGTTCATTTAGTCTTTCGATCCCAACTCCCCTAATGGGTATTTACGTCTAGGAAAGAAAATGTGTGGGTAGGACTTAATCAAGACAATATTATCTTCTCTTGTTTGCGGCGTGAAAAAGCGTATGTCTGTGGAACTTCATATTACAGCAACTTATTTATCGCTTCGCATCGACATTTTTTTCCTCAACATTCACAATTTATTACTTTCAGAATATACTACGGTAAAATTCATTTATTCTCAACAGGAGAAATAAAGTCATCCCATTTCAAACCTTCAATATATAGTATAACGCAACACTTTTAAACCAATCCAAAATAGCTAAAAGCGGATGACCTATTTGTAGTGAATAAGGTTAAAAAATCATACCAAATTGTAATGATGTTGTTTGGCACTTCATTATGAATAAACGAGCTGACCCGTCAAACTTCGTTCAACATCTTCGTACGAAAATTCTTTCCAAAAATAGGTATCTGCTTGCATTCTGAAACATCATGGGAAATAAAAATTATCTAATCAAACAAAAAAATAAAATTTCCGATGACAAACGGCCTAACCTCACGACATAATATTAATCAAAGAGTTATTCACTTTTCGTAGTCCAATTTTTAATCAAAATAAAACATCTCTATTTATTCACTTTCTGTGTTTGAATTTATACAAAACTACATTTATAATATGTTTGAATGTAAAAAAAAATATTTCTAAAAGCTTGAAATAAACTCTATCAATAATCTTCGTACCGTTGTTTTGAATCTCACAAAGGTTGTCAGGTAAATGAAAATTGTGTTGTTATGGAATTTTCACAGATGGCGTTGTTGTTAGAAAGTCCGTTCCATACTAACATTCATATTATATTTTCAAATTATTTGTTATCCAATTTTCATTTTTGATTAGTCATTCTGTTATCCGGAGCGGAGAAGAATCCAATCCGAATCTGTGTAGCCAATGTCAAGTTATAAGTGTTCGCACTAACCCAACATTATTTTATATTATAGATTAATAACTGGTTGTTTCATTGTATTCCAGATTGGTGACAAGGATCTCACTGGAAAGGCTCTTCTGCTATCTTGTGAAAAAAGGAAATCTGACGATGCAGACGCCAACAAAGATCTTAAAAAGGTAAAAAATTTACTACTCTGAATATTGCTTTTAAACAGAGCCAAGAGAAGGGTGCAATAAATATCCGTAGATATAAATAATGTAAGAAATAAGAAAGCAGTCGTGTTTTATTGTTCGTTCAGAGTTTGACGTGTTCCGTTCAAATTGATATCATTCTTCATACGATTTTCAACAGCAATAATAATTTAACACATAACGTTCTCATCTCGTTAATCTTCCCGATATTTCAACCAAATTATTTTCAACCCCACATTTTTCTTCCACGTTTCACTGCTTATTTTTTTTTTAATATAAGTCATATAGAATTTGGTATTATATTAAACATTTTTACTTCTCATGTTTTTCATACTTTTTTGAAACATAAAAATGGCATCTGACACTATTGAAATTGGTTGAAATTTATATCTGAAAAATCATTAACACCATTTCATGTGTAAATTATGCAATTCCTGCTGTCAATCGCAACCCGAGCTTATAAAGCTTTTAACCTTTTGAAGTTAGTATCTAAACACTTTCTTCTGAACAAAAGGTTATGATTTCGAGGCTTCACACTTTTAAGCTTTTAATTTCTACTTGGACTAGTTTTCGTGTCTCTGTGAAAAGACTGTTAGCTGGAAGAAATTTCTCATTCCATTAAATTACGCTTCCACATTTGCCGAGGAATCTGAAGATTTTTTAAATTATTTTTTATTTTTATTTATTTAATTTCCCATACCAATAACATGAGTACAATAATAAGTACAAGTACTTAAAATCTATATATATATTTATTTATTTTGGGATTTATTATCTCACTAGGCAGACGCCTGTGCCGAGATAATACTTTTTTTTTAATACTGGAATATTACCTACTATAAGTAAATATTTATTTTTAAGACTTCAAAACAATTTTTTTTCCACTGAACTCATTAATTTTCTGGGAAGTTATTCGCCAATAATTGTCAATAATTATTGTCTTCTATGCAAAAGCTCTCTTTAATGTTAATAATAATTCAGATGTTTCCTCAACTCGACGCGCGTTCAAGTGCAGAATCTGCCAAATTGTTACCGACGAATCTATTGATATCGTGTCGCCTATCATCGCTCTTATGCCTTCCATATCCATATCGTTGAATGATTACATCTGCAAACCAGCAAGGTTATGCAGAGGTTAACAGACTGGATTCCCCTACCTTGCACCATAATTCGGCCGGTTTTGACGTAATATTCTTTCGAAAACTGCCCCTACTGAGTAAACGAGACCAGGACAAACTGCATGTTTTCGAAAGGAATATCCCGCGCCGGATATATGGACCAGTCAGACGGAGATCACTGGCGAATCAGATACAACCGTGAAATTGATGAAACGTACAATGACATTAAAGTATCCAAATTCAAAAAGATTGGCCGTCTGTCTACAGTAGTCCAGAGAGTTCAACTATCGGTTGACACATAACTCAATTAATTCTTACCTAAAACCGCGATGAAATCTATGAATGAGGTTTTTCGAATTTTCCCAACCTTTTCCTTTAATCTTTTTTATATTTGCTTCTAATAAAATATAAACATAAGCATATAATAATTATACAGTAAGAAATTGTAATCTTACTATACAGATATCAGTAAGTATTGGTAACTGGTATAAGGGGAGTAAGGATATTATTTCGATTCAGTATTATGGTATTATCTTTAAAATTATGCAGATAAAACAATAAGACCATCGCAAGTGTGAACAAAACAAATTCTTTACACTACGTAATAACTTTATACCTATTAATTTTAAGTTTATTTGGCCTTTTAAAACAAAAAAATACAGTGCTTAATGAACTAAATAAATGCATAGTATACTTTTATACATTGATAGTAGCAATTGATTATATTAATATATTTTGTCCGGTTTTAATGTGTTTTTTTTTTAATTCTCTCTTGAAAATATCTAAAGTACCGCTTTCTTGTAGATTGATAGGAAGGCTGTTGAAAAACTCTAGAAGTCATAATCAGAAATTTTATTTAAAAACCTAAGCGATGCATTATCAGAGTGTCACT
The DNA here is from genome assembly GCA_963576905.1 of Mystacides longicornis. Taxonomy (NCBI): domain Eukaryota; kingdom Metazoa; phylum Arthropoda; class Insecta; order Trichoptera; family Leptoceridae; genus Mystacides; species Mystacides longicornis. The sequence goes on along the minus strand of OY756424.1, from coordinate 5,711,498 downwards.
CCCTGTATGGGTGGCGCAGTGAGAGACATGGGCGGTCGGAACACAATGCAGTGTGTGTTGTTATCAAATTTGCGGATGTATGATTTGTGATGAAGTCATTTGGCTGGGGGGAAACTCACCGCACAACGGAACCGACGTAATTACTTCACATCGGAAATCTGTCAGAACACCACGTACAGTCTGTTATAGACTCTCAAACATAGCAAATTATATTATACACTGCTGCTGAAACACAGTACTGATGTCGGAATTCATATTTATAAAAAAATATGTTTGTTCTGATATCAGTTGTATTTGAAGTGCCACCTTTACGAAACAAAATGTCAGCTCGCGTTATTATTCTCAATAATACTGGCGCCTGTGACAGGCAGAAGGCAGGCTAAAAGAAACCTTCATATAATCACGTAAAGATTAAACTATGGTTATAGGATCAAAAGATCATGCGAAAAATAATGAGGTATTTAAACCCGAAACTACAACTGATATCTGTTGTCTATCTTTCAAAGTTTGGTGCATTCATACCTACTTTAATAATATAGAATATTGCCTCTAAGCTTCACCTTTTTATGGACAATACGCACCTAGCAAAACTTTCTCAAAATTGTATCTCCCACAAATTTATTCAACTTGCCACACTCAATTTATACAAGCACTTCAAAGATGAACCTCATAAGACTTACAACCCTCTTGGAATTTTTTAATGGCTTAAGCTGCTTTACTCACACCTTCCCTATCCACATTGTTTGTTGACTGAAATTTGCGTTTTTTTTTTCCTTGTTAGATCTCTTACGTTTGCATTTTTACAACACAACATCGATCCGTTCATTAGAGTAATTATGCATCAAATGCAAACTTTCTCACTAATCCTCATCTTCTTCTTTGTTTCCTCACAATTTGTTGCCCGCTCTGTAAAACACGCACAATAAATAGGAACATAATCGTAAATAAACACATATTCCTTACTTGGTATTGACAGTGACTTCTATTTCATGGAAACAATACTTATTTCTATTCCATTTTCAAAATAAGTAAATATAATATGTCATTTTTGAACAACCGCGAGGTATTCGAAATTCAAATTCGAATCGAACAGAATTAAAACTAATTTGCATTCGCTCTTAAGTCAATATGATTTGCATTTCATTCCATTGAGGCGCTTCGATATCGTTTTCGAATTGTTTGCCCCAGTTGGTAATTGTGTGAGTAGGAACGCAAAGTTCTTCAGTGTTGCCAGGATAAAATTCCGCACGAACACCCTCTCCATGTCGTGAGTGTAATGCAATTTAACTTAAACGACACTTTGTTAAGTTGGACAGCTGGAACTTACCCACTGCGCTGAGTGCTTTTTAATACGTCCAGGTGGTTGGCTATAAGTCATATTATTCTACGTTCCCCCCGTAGAAATAGGGAAGCTTTGTGTTATTTTAACCCGCTTTGTGAACCGTTATCGCATTGCGCTGCACTGCGGGGTTAATTTGTACTTACTTACCATTGATGACAAAATATTATTATTTTACGGAAATTAAATTATACTTACATATGTACTGGAAGTTTACTTTGTCATATTTTAGACGGCTTTATTAATTTACAACTTACGAAACTAGTTTAGTTTTAAAACTTTTGTCATAAGTTTTAATATTGATTATTTATTTGATCAAATTTGACAGTGGAATAATTATGATTCATTTTAAAATTAATTTGCCTAAGGTAAATGTCATCAAGTAAAAATAATAATTAATGAATTATTTTGGGTTTAGTAACTTATTTCCGATCCTGAACAATCTGAGACAAGCCAACTCCGGCTAGTCATTTCTGACCCGGTAATCGAACCCGGGACCTCATGAATGATCAAATATGCACATTTTAGCTTTCTAACAATTGTTTGGAACAAATATGCACATTTAAGCTTTCTAACAATTTGTAATAATTTGTAATAATTGTTATAAGATATATAAAAAAGATTTTTATATAACTTTATAAAATTAATAAAATAAATACATAAAATGTTTGCGCCTATATACTCACTAGACTACCACGATCGGCTTACATCTATGTAGGCATATCATTTTAACTGCATATACTGAGTTAAGTATATGGGTAGCTACGTTCACTAAATTAATGGGTTCGATCCCAAGTTCCTCTTTCTCTGTAACGACACAAGCTTATTTTCTTACTGTGAAAGAGTGCATTTGTGTTTATAGTGAGTGAGCATATATCCATTTAAAAAACAATACAAAATCTGCCAGTTGACAGCTCGTTACATTTAAAGTTTTTATATTATTACTTCAAATTATGCTCATTTTTTTCGTGTAAGTTCATGAAGCTTTATTTATTTGACATATTCACGACAAGCTAAGTTTAGTGCCGTCGCTTAGTCTCTTACCACACACACCTGATAGATTCAACTTGATAAATTCGAGTGTTGAAAGTTTGTGTTGTCAACTGCAGCCTCCACAGAGATGCGGCCGGACGCATCACAAAGTTATTCTGAAGAACTTAACATTTATCTTGATGCATCCCGACTTCTCGAGGTGTCGCCGCTAAGTTAGTTTGAATGTGGAACTTGTCACTTTACACTAAACCTCGTGTCGACGTAAACTTGTGTGTCTTTGCATACCAAATCTCGGACTTGGAAATAAAAACCACTCTATAGAATTCTTCACCAGTTATTTGTTACGTAAGTTCGTAAACAGCCGCTGCAACTTTTAACAACATAAAACTTCTCTTTGTTTGTCGTCGAGCTTAGAAGTTAGTTGTTGTCTACAAAATGTAATCAATAAAATATGTTCCGCTGTTGAATACGAATAAAAAACATCAACCCTATTTTGTTGAGGCATCTACCAAAACAACAGTTCTTCTATTTTGTTAAGTATTAGATTGTTTTTCAGTAACCAAAAGCCCTGACCCGAACTTTCTATCTTTAAAACCGCTGCCCCAACAATTTTCAGGAAATTACCCGTTTAATTCTGATAGTATATAGTTGTTGAACCGTCAAACCTAATTAACATCGTCAGGAAAAAGTCAAATTCAAGCCCGCTAGACAATTTGAAATCGGCGTTCGATTACAAACGAAGATTTTGTCAATGTAGAGTGCCAAAAAAATGAACTGTCCACTTGAAAATATAAACAGTTATATTAAGCAAAACAAAGACACTCACATAAAAATGTAAAAAGTGGACAGTTAATTTTCTTCCTACTAGTTACTTTGTCGTAAATTTCGTATGTAGTCGTTCGCAAAATTCAAATTGTCTAGGTCCCCAGATTTCAGAATGTAGGGACAAGGACTAAAAACTTCCTTTTGCTCGATCCAAATAATCATTTTATATCACAATTCGTTTCTCTTTTTCTTTGAAAGTTTCGTGTCAAACTTTCTCAGTATTTTTTTCTGTTCAGCCTATCTGTACTTCCTTTCTGACATCACTAATGGGCATAGAAAAGCAACAAGAGCACTTTACCAAACTCAATCTTGCGTAGTTTCGGTGACTTGCTCCCACACTATATCCAAATTCCTTTACTTTAGAACCCAGTCAATACTATAATTCTCACATCATCTAAACTGCTACCAAATACGACCTTCACCTTTCACAACAACAAAAATCCTTTATGTATTCTCACAAGTCAAAAGATCGATTATTTCGTATGCCACGTATAATATCGAAATCTTCAAACCGAATTATCACACATATCAATCATATTGTATTACAGTTCACAAAAAAATAATAAATAAGTATTTCCTTGAATAATGTTATTGTCTATGGGTTCCATTGTATTCTTTATTCTCATAAAAAACGTAGAGGGATTGCTTCCATAACAAAACATAATGTAAACCAATATTTGGGAATCTGATTTATGCAATATGCTGTGATATTATATTATCATTTATGAAATATTTTCCGCTTCTTATATCGGCAAAAATCCTCTCGTGTAGCTCACCATAGAGAGCTTTTTATTTTATGAATAAAATACATTTTTGACGTTGAAATCTAGAATTGCGGTAAATTTTAGATTTTTTTTCTTTGTTTCTTTACTCTTTTTTGTAAACACTGGAGTCTGCATGTTGGCTTAGGTTTTTCCCTTGAGACTGATTTCTAGCTCTTTTTCTCATAGTTTAGATGGTCTTTCTGGTCGAGAAAACTGTATTTTGGTTTTAAAAAATACCTCAATCTCCCTCCAAAATAAATGGCTTGAATATGGGCAGATTCCTTGAATTTTTTTTTTGGTTCAAATTAAAATCGTTTCGTTTATCGATACAATAATAATAAATAATACAATACAATAATATAATACAACACAACAATATTACACAATGTATAAGGCATCCTAACCGGGTATCCACTTTTCCTAAGGCCTGCCACTTTGTCCTAACCAATGTCAAGAATTTCAATCAAAATAATAAAATGTTGGACGAAATTACTGCTACAAAAAATATTTTAATGTAATATATACCTCCTTTGTTTATTTATTTTACAAGCATACCCCAAAGGTATTAAAAAAATAACCTTGTCAATTCTAATAACTTTTTATATTACTGTTTTTTCAACATTGATTTATTTCTCTATCTGACATATATTATCAGAATATATGGATGTGGAGTTCATCAGGGTACGTTATTGGGTCTGTTACTATACATTTTTTACCTAAGGATCATTCACCACGTGTGACAAAAAACTTGACTGATGACACTTTCTACTGATATTTTCTACTAATAATTCTACTACGTATTCAGTTATTATATAGTAATATCGTTTTTATTCAACTATTTAATTTACTATTTGCAACTCCATGTTAAATATACCGCCCACGAATGTTAAACTCGAACTAGAGCATTCATCATTCAAAACACACATGTAGAGCTCCCACATGAGGCTGGTGACGTGTATTGTCAAGATACAAAGCCTTGACAAGGCAGTAGTAGCTATTCGCCTAATCAATCAATCTTCCCTCCCCGTACGCCGATAATATTATGTAGAACGACTGCCAACATGTTTACCTATTTTGTGAATTCAAGCATATTTGCATTTTTTTTAATACATGCAAATATTTCAAAACCTCTTCGTGTATTAAGGTTTTACTCATTTACACGATGTATTTTATTCATTCTCGTCCCATGACCCTTTCGGGCACTTGGAGTCGTCAAACTATTATCAGTTATCAGTTTTTTCATAATCGTCTCCATATATTGCCCCTCTAAACCTTCTTCTTGATAGTAAGGAAAGCAAAGAGATGTCTCGATTGAGCTCAATTGTTGGCAATTCCTCGATTTTTTTGCCAGAATCGGATATACGTTTGATAGACGAGAGAGTTTGTTGTTTCTCAAACGTCTAAAATTATTGGTCTTTATCATTTTAGAATCGCTTACACAATTAATTGTACTCATTTTATATAATTTTTACCAAAATGAGCATTGTTTTATTTATACAATAACTCTACAACACAATCTTTGAATATAAATTTCTTCTGTCCTCTAATAAATGACTGAACTTTTCACAAACGCCTAAACTGTTTGTGTGAAAAGGTTGATTTATATTTTTTATTTTCACATTTTGCTCGGATGTTAAAAAAAAGTGTTCATTTTTTAAAGGTTCTTTATTAATTAGCCTATTTAAAAAAAAACAGATGCCATCTTACGAAATACGTGTGAAATATATTACATTGTTCAATCAAATTCAAAGAAAATTAAGCATGTATGGTCTTAACGGTTGTACCAAAAGTCCGGAGTTTTGGTTAAAGAGCTTCAATGGCTGCTGACAATAACATGTTTGTCGACTCTGCTAGTTTTACATTGCTATAAAAATATCAATTTTTATCTCGCATATTCTTCCAGAGAAATACTTTTGCATCACGTTCGGTAGAAACACAACATAAAAACTGTAATATGACGTTGTTTGTGACTCCATTTACATAATAAAACTCAGCTGGAAGATTCCAGAAAATAACAACTGCACAACCCTTGCAGCGCCACTGGACACGCCGTGTCTCTATCTTTATGGAAGTTTTGATTCATGACTTCATATTGTGTTGCGGGTTGTTTTATCTTAAGTGAAATACCCGGCGGTGACCGGGGAATAGAAACTAGTATCCAATACCATGGTACCACTTTTGTTGTGAGAGCTTATTAGGCACCTTATGAGTTACTTTTAAACTATTATAAGTAAGATCCCTATGTCGTACTTCAACAGTCACCCGTCACAAGGTAACGACATCGTTACCCTAATTGAGAATTGCGTAATGGCTATCTATTGCCGTTGCAACATTATTGAATATTCTTTATGAAATTGGCAGCTATTCCGAAACATCTATTGATGAAATTATGAAAAAAGATTTCAACAAACGAGTTCAAACAATGGCTTAATTGTCTCGCAAATAAGTATGGAGTAGTTGTGCTATGTATGTATAGAGTGATTGTCTATATCTATACTAATATTATATAAAGAGGAAAGATTTGATTGTTTGTTTGTTTGTATTGAATAGGCTCCGAAACTACTGAACCGATTTGAAAAATTTATTCACTTTTGGGAAGCTACATTATCCCCGGTCAACATAGGCTATATTGAATTTAAAAAAAATTAGGGATCTTTACTAAAACTCCAATAATGTAACCCAACATGTAAAAAAATAACTAAAATATTATTCACATCGCGTGCGCTGTGATAACTATTGATGATAGATTAAAATAATGTACTACGACTTTGTAGAAGATATCAATATTTACAAAAAATGTCGGAATAGCATATATATTTATATATTATGTATATGATTTTGGTAAAATAAAAATGAATGTGTGCTCACTATTTCACAGTAAACTACTTTAAGCTTGTGTCGTGAAAGAGGAAGATCGTTTGCACCTGGGATTGAACCCACGACCTCCAGTAGATTTACATTAGTTGAATGCATTTTTCGAGTGTTTGTTTCGCGATTTTACATTTATGTGTACTTTTTATATTTTAAACGCATGTAATGTTATACTTTTTTTTCTCATTAACTTAGATATTTTTACTTCTTTCGTATGGTCATATTTTTTTTTTTATTTTCATAAATTAAGTTAGTAAATTGTTTTCAAAATCAGATGGTTAAAACGTACTTCATGAAGGGGAAGCTTCTGTCCTACCAAAAAAGGGTTCATTCAACCTTTTACAAAGCCCTTGTGACGAGTGAAGTTCAGTTATTTTAGACCCCTCTCTCTTCTTTGTATTATTTTATCTTAGCGTTTTTTATTTATTCGTAGTTAGTATTTAATCCACATTGTTTCTTAGATGAAGCATGGATACGAAAATAGGTACCTCCTAATAACTTTATCTTTCGCTTTTCAGTGCATCTCTATAATGCCTGCAGATCAGCATCAAATACCTTTTTGATTGTCAGTTTTGATCCTTTACATTTTCTTGTGACTGGGCACGAATTTTTGTACATTTTTTAAATTCATGTTATCCTCGCGTAGAGGGACACCACATCCACGTTTATGAGAAGTTTGGTATTTTTTTGACTCTGGAATTATCTGTCGATATCGAAATATTATATAAACATTTGTTATCTCAATACATCTCTTTAAATGCCACTCCTATTTGAGGTTGGCGACCATAATATGCGCATAAACTTCGCGATCTCGGGTAAGTTTCTCCAGCCCTTCAGTCTCCAGAACACCAAACAGATTCTCAAGTCACGAGGCTCTTGCACGCTTTATATTTCACCAACTCTATCATCTTTTCTTCCTCTACTAACTGTTGAAAGTATTCAACTTTTTTTCTTTACACACAGATTTTGCTCCCAAAGATACGGAGCATCTTTCGGTAGGTACTTGTGTTAACATTAGTTTCCTGCTCTTCCCCTTTGTCTAGGGGTTGATAATGAGCATATCCTTGAGTGTTGTGGAAATGACTAAATAAGCGGTTTATCACGTACAAAAAATTGATTGCATGATCCACTTACAATGGCTATTTCATCCTATATTCACTTTAACATCATTATCATCACACGCACATGAATGTTACTCTTTCGGGAGGCGTTTTTCCTTGCTTATAGTGCTTTCACACCGTCCTAAAACGATCGCCAAAAACATGTGCCCGACGATTAAGGATGTTGAATGTACCAAATTTCATGGTAATTCTTAAGGATGTTGAATGTACCAAATTTTATGGTAATTCTTAAATTCTGTTGAATGTACCAAATTGTATGGTAATTCTTAAGGATGTTGAACGTACCAAATTTCATGGTAATTCTTAAGGATGTTGAATGTACCAAATTTCATGGTAATTCTTAAGGATGTTGAATGTACCAAATTTCATGGTAATTCTTAAGGATGTTGAATGTACCAAATTTCATGGTAATTCTTAAGGATGTTGAATGTACCAAATTTCATGGTAAACTATATCAAAATTTTAATACCTTATCTATTTTCATTTGATTTTAAAAAGTTTTCATTACAAACAAACAAACAAATACACAACCTGTTTTATTTGCTAGATTCCGTTGGTTGATAGGGTAGACATCTGGTTTTCTTGAACCCTCGGGAGTAGATGTTTCGTATTTAATTTACATCTCTACAGATGACCCTGTATCTAATCTCCATACGTATGGGGCGTTTTCAATATTACTCCGTACGCCGTATACGAGATCCCATATTGATAAACTACCCTAGATTCTTGTCGAAAATCCCATGTGCATAAAACTGAGCTTGCTTTTATTTCAAATTTTAAACTTTCCGAAATTCGTTTTTATGTTTGTTTGCCTATCTGCCTTCTTTAATCTTTGCCTTTTATTCATCTTTATGTTGGATCTAAATGACATTGGGGATATGCATATTTTCTTCTTAGTTCATACTTATTGAATATAATATAACAGTATAAAAAAAATATTGTTGCTATTTCGATAGCATATTATTATTTTCTCATATTTTGAGCCAAATATTTCCCTACACTATGCCGATTGTCGATTATTTTGTTGCTTTTCTGAATGGATTTATTTAAACACGAAATTGATTTTTTAGTCTTTCAGACAAATTACAATTATCGTATCATAATTATAATTGGGCAGTTTGTTCTTAGCTCGAACTTACCTTATCCCCCGCTCGAAATAGTTTTATACATAAGGCAAAACCAATCCACCTACGGTAAATAGGTACCTACTCATATTTTCATACTTATATTATTCGTCTGTAAGCCGATGGTTTCTATGAGAGTAATAACATTTGTCTGCGGTAAATATTAAATCGAAAGAAAAAACGTGATACTTGATCAGAATTTCTTACATGAAAATGTTGCTACGAATATAAATGCCAATTTATCCGCAGTTCAGAACATGAAAAAATTGAATAATAATTATTTTTTCGTTTTACTGCTGATTTATCTTGTCTTATATATAAAAATGATAAGCTATTTCCCGATGTCATCGCATCACGCCTAAACGGTTGAACCGATTTCGCTAATTCTTTTTTTGTCGTGTAGGCTTTTATCAGGAGGATGTCCTTTTAGAAAAAAAATTAAGAAAAATGCACGTAAAATTAGAAAATTTAAGAAAACTCTACGTAGACAACCTTATTAGTACTTTTTACCTTATATTTTTTTTCCAATTTTGAAATTTTGACAGAAATTGTCAATTGGTGCGATTGACAGAATGCGGATGGAATATACATGGTTTAAAACAGGCGCATCGTTCGGAATCACATTGATCAAATGATAGTTAATTCATCACCATACAAATTCGAATTCAATATTCATAGTTAGTGCACAACATGCTAATTATGTCTAGATTCTTGTGACCTTATCAGGACTAGATCTTAAAGAAAAAATAACAACTAATCACTCTAACAATTCATTACTAATGTTCAACATGTCGAAAAATCCCATGTGTGCAACAAGTAGAAATTTAATAATAAAATGAAAAATAGAGATAAAAGTTGGAAAAAGTCGGAGACAAACATTACCACCTAATGGCGAACGTTGCTAACGTAAAGTGATCATACTAAGCCAGCCTTCGAAGTAACAGTAGAAGACGGTCGTAAGCCCGTAGTGGTTTGTTCCATTAAAAAATCGAACATTAATATTGAATTGTTAGAGTGATTAGTTGTTATTTTTTATTTCATAGTTAGGAACACAGAACAACGTCTGTCGGGAAAGCTAGTAATAAGACTGCCAAATTAAGCTTGGATTTAACAATTTTTTATATGTTCGTTCTTTATCAGCATTTTTTTCTTTCTTTTTTGTGAAATCAATTAATTTTGTTCATAGAATTTTGAATTCGCATTCGTCAGCTGGTTGTGACATCTTCCAACACCCTACTCCATAGAATATTGATATCTCTAAATTCCAAAGAATAAATACCAACTTTGATATCGAATTATCTGGCATGAACAACTTCAGAAATTGCCATCTTGATTTAATTTTTTATTTTTAGAAATTAAATACCAATTTTATTTACACAAACTGAAATAAGAGACTTTCGAAATCCTATGACTAAAGTCTTATTGAAGTTTTCCTTTGTTTATTTTTTTTTACATTAATGTGAATTTGGCCTAGAAAACTGTATTATTGGTACTTACACAATAGGTTTTTTTCGAATTTACCCTCAAAAAGTTGAACTTCATTTGTTTTTTTTTTATTAGCTGGGTACACACGTAACGATTTATCTTTAAGATTTGAACGATAATCGCTCATTTTTCAAATCTTCACGAAGAAAACAATTTAAAAATGAGCGATTATCATTCAAATCATAAAGATAAATCGTTGCGTGTGTACCCAGCTATTGACATGAAAAATTTGTACAATAATTATAAATTAAAAATTGCCTAATCCCTCACGGGATGTTTTGCTGTTCTGCATACAGGTATACTAAACATAACAATATTATCTTACATGCTGTACATAAAGAATTTAACAATAAAGGAAAAATTCCGGACCCTCAGGCAAATCAGATCAGCCAGCCAACTTTTCTATGCAGTATATATATAACCTTTTATTTTATTGACTTTTAGTTAAATAAATAATAATAAACCATTAGTTGCCATGTTTGTTAAAATTCGTCTGATTGACTTATGTCCTCAGAGAGAAACTCCAAAACTTGGCGAACCGCGGTTTAAAACCGAGCGTCTTCTATATATCTGTAACATCGCACAAAACAACTTTTAAAAGCTTCTCATTTACATCTTCATGATGATCGTTGTTGAAATAACCTCCCATCACACGTACTTGACGAATCACTGAATTCCTTCAAGAGACTACTTGAAATGTTCTTGCTGTTCTCAAATGCAACGTAAATCCTGATATCCCATCTCATTCCATTTTCCTCTTTCCCTGATAAGTGTGAGATTAATTTTCTATAAACTGTTCCATTTAATTGTGTTTCCTTGAAAGTTTTTTTTAGTTAAATATCCGAACGATGGTTAGATGTAAGAAATCCGCATAAAGCCGATAATCCCGCCACTAGGCCAGCACTTTTCTAATGATACTATAAACTACGTATTTCTTTTTTTATATATCACGTACGTGCATCGGGTATTAAATTAATTAATTAATTCCAGTCCCAAAATAGGTACAAAAATCTATGTAGGCAATCTTATTACAATCAATTTGTTTTTTTTTTTTCAGGCAAAATTGGAGACCAAAGCGCTTAAGGCAAAGCGACCAGGCTTCACCGATGATCGCTACAATGAGACTTCCTACTACATCGAGAATGGCAAGTTTCTCAACTGATTTTTATTGTACTTACTTAATTTAATGTGTTTTACATAGGTACCTACACAATTCCACCCTTTGAAGAAAAACATTTGTAGTTCTCCTGTGATATATGCAACCTTTTTATCTTAAAATCTCCCAATTCAGTGATGTTTGTATTTCCTTATGTTGGAACATCTCGCTTAAAGCGCAGAATTTTAATCTTCGCTGATGAATGCAATTAATATCGTAGTAATTTTAGATACGACTAATCCAATTTTCATCAGAATCTGTACCTACTGCTCAAGCCCGACTAACAAACGGACCGCAATACGGGTATCTCGTACTATAAAAAAAATGATTTTTAATTAATTTTAACCATGTCTAACAAAAATAAATAAATAAATAAAAACTACAAATAGATATATTCTAAGATTTCTTATTAAATAACACGGAAACGTTATTCTTTACATATTTGAAAGATCACTTATAATAATACTGAAATCGTTCATAATTAAGCTAATGAAAAATTATGCAAAAAAAAAAAAGTTAAGAGGTTTTCAAGCCTGTTTTGTTACCTCAGCCATAATTTTTTATACCGTTTTATAGATGTTTTTTTGTCGTGTAGTTTTGTATCTCATGGGGTTTTGTCGTGCGAGTAGAACACGTTGAGAGGACTGTTAGTCAACATGTCTTTGGGTAGGTTCCAGTGGTTGGTTTCACGAATGGACAAATTGCGAACGCGAGTTCATTTGTTACTCTCGTCATGTACTACACGAGCGGGCTGTAGCTTGTTCTTTAGGGAATAACATACCTGTAGCTGAGTAGCTAAAATTCGACTTTTAAATATCTATGCGCTCACTTTCGAGTGATTCTGTATGGAAATCTTATTCAATCAAACTTTTTCGTAATACTGCAAAGTTTGTTTTCTTTATATATTGTTATAATGACTTAGTATTAAAAAGTTACAAATAATTTGTTTGAAGAATAAAAAAAAGTTTTGTTGACCCATCATACTTTTATGTATAAAAATAATAAAATTACTATTGCATATTATCGGTTATATATGAAGTTGTAGAAGCTTCTAGAAGAGAAAGACTAATGGTATGAAGTACACAAAAACCCTGCAACCCACGCCCGAAGAAACTTACCTTTTTTTATTTTCTTCTTCTATCTTTAAGTGCCACTCCTATCGGAGGTTGGCGACCATCTGCGAATAAGTCTCATGATCCTGGGCAAGTCTCATAAACACTGCAGTCTCTAGTACACCAAACCACTGTCGTAGATTCTTAAGCCAAGAGGCTCTTTTACGGCCCATACCTCTGAAATACCGCCTGCCCTCTATCTTCCCTTCCACAATCACTTGTAGGAGAGCATATTTGTCATTGCGGAAGATATGCCCAAAGTACGCGGCTTTTCGTCTTTTGACAGTGGTCAGCAGTTCTCTCTCTCTCTCTCTTTATTCATTGCTTTCAGGACCTCCTCGTTGATTACCCGATCCCTCCAAGAGATGCGGAGCATTCTTCGGTAGAGCCAGAGTTCGAATGCTTCAATTTTATTCATGGTTGACACTTTTTTATCAATTGACATACAAGTTCAATGACGTGCCTATTTTTGACAATCTCTCCTTACACACTTAACATTATTTGTCTTTACAAGATGACATTTTATGTCATCTTTATTGGCTCATAATGTCCTCAAAGGACACAAAGAGAGCTGAGGGCCTGACCTCGAACCAAAGTAGCAATTTTGTCCAATTTACGCACAATCCTTTCTCTCTCCGTCTTTATTATTTTTGTATCTTCTTCTGTTCACAACATCCGTCACCACACACCGTCGTGAACTTAGACAGCGCATGTCGATTCGAACATCGTCATATTTCAATTTCTTTTGATTTTTTGGGCCTTTCCACTCTTATTCCGCAAAGCATCATACAACGCCGTGTCCGTGTGTTCTATTGATGTTTCTTTAGTATTCCACTGAATGGATATGAATCAAAATGATCTATTTTAAAAAAAAAACTATTTATTATGTTATTCTTAAAATATATTTTGTTTCTATTTTATTTATTTATTTTTGTTTTTTTTTTCAATTATATTTATTATATTTTTTGCAACAATCAATTGTTTGTGGCAATTGATCAGAAAACAGTGGTTTCAGTTAACCATAAACAGGTTTTGACTTTTGGTAATTTTCGAAAACTTAAATCCGTATTCGTTATTCTCTGTGTGTGACATAATCTGTCTGTCAAGAGTAGGCCTCTACAACCATACAACATGGCATAGGAAAAAAAACCTAATCCTTTTTGTGCTCCTTATACTCATATTCACGGGCATTATAATAATTATTATAAATACATATTGGAATGGATTAATCGATTCAACCCAACACATATAAGATCTCGTATGTTAATGAATCTATGTAATCAAAATTGTTTTTTCTTGAAGAAATATACTTTTTTTGCAAATTAGTACATATAAATCAGTTTGTTTTTCATGAATAATATTTACAGCGAATCGGTTGTGCGAATCATGCGTACTTCTTAGGGCTTGAGTAGTTAATTCTTCTTTGTTATTATCTACTACTATTTCAATATTTTAACTAAACTTTTTTTTTCCTTTTTTACTATACTACTTTTTCAATATTTTACTCCTATTTACTTCTAACAATCTTAAAGAAATATGTAAAATACTTGTTTGACTATGAATGATGCGGATGGATCACATCGATCCCGTGTACAAGAAACGCGTTGCAAGATTGGAATTAAGGAAATATAAATGATTTGATGCTCCTTTTCCACAAAATGAATACAAAAATATTTTATATAATATTTGAGACAGAGCGTTATCGGATCCGACGTGCGATACAGCAATAGCTTGCGTAATGGAAAGCTCGCATAAGAAGCTAACAACAACTTAGAAGTCTTCCCGCTCGCCGTCCCAGGGCATACGAGAAATAAATCAAACTAAATCTAACTTAGCGGGATTTTCTACGGATTATTTTATTTTCTCATAATACACAAAAACAGTAACGATCCCTTCCCCGACTTCAGGACTTAGCGAGTAGCTCCATGCTCTTATGTACTCAGTTCTTCTTCAATTCCAAAACACTATATGTGTATGCGCCCTTATACGTTATATACGAACCTATTGTTTTCTCACTCAACTTCCAACTTTGTTAAAAAGGTTATCTACTTTTCCGTATTTGGTTAACATTAAAAGAGAATAAAAATAATATCTAATTAAGTTTTCTGTCAAATCAAAAACTTGTATGAAAAATCAGAAAATTTTACCCGTTTATTTTATTTGTTTTTTCTTTTGTATCACGATAACCTGTTCTGTGTGTAAAACTAATTACACCAATATTACATTACAAAGACTAAATATTACAAAGTTTCACATAAAGTGTTTGAAAAATTAAAAGTAATTGACGTCCCTAAATGCCAAGATTGTGTCTACGTAAGGTAAAATTTAATGTCAAATTTACACTTAAAAATACGTTGTTTTTATATTTTCAGCCATTTTGAATCAGAATTCTAAAAAGATTCCTCGCTTATTTCTTACTTCGATTCATAAACAATGCATGAATGCAGTTATTTCTTATTAAAATTTGTACAAATAATATAGACAATTTTCTTGCTGCGAAACAGTCAAAGAGTGCATTCACTTTAAATGAACACGGATTTATTTATGTATAAAAACATTAAAAGGATGTACTTAGAGCTTTTTTTTTAAATTATTCGAACTCATAGTATGAGCTAGTAATCACATCAACCAGTGTCTCCCGAGGTTCATCTGTCGACCTTCTGGGGTCGATTTGCTACGACAAAATGTTTTTGAAATGTTGTTCTTTTTTTGTTTATTTTTGTTTCTTTTCCACACATACATATCTTGTGAAAGTTTTTATTCGTCTCCTCTATGGGTGATGTTTCAATTCGGGTATCTTTATTTATCTTAAGGTTCAGTTTAGTTTGGTTCTTTGTACAATAGACGAATCCACCCTCGTTTGAATGTTTTTAGATTCGTCCTTTTATCCTCCTATAGGCGTAAAAAAGGTTTTCGATTAACTTCTAGCTTCTTTGATAAACTTTTTGTCGCATAATGAAAATAAAACAAATGTCTACGCTATTTTCTGAATGTTATATTTATACAATCTGACTCAGAAAGAAGAAAGTATTGTGCTTTATAACTTTTTTTTAAACCACGTTTGGTCCCTAGGTGGAGCATGTGGTCACCACAAAGCATACCTATACAGGGCTAAATGCAGGGCGTCATTCCAATACAAGCCGGCATCCCAATGGTCTCCGTCTTACGCTCCCTAATTAGTGAGTCTTGGTCTATCACGACTTTTTGTCCCACCCGGAGTGTAAAATAGGCTTCCATAACTTATGGATTCGGGGAACATACGTAGGATATAGACAAGCCAACTCAGAGTACGATTCAGCATTACGATTGTCACTGCAAGTTGAAATCTCGTGATCTCCGGGATTCGTCTAAGAAATTTGTTCTCAATGCTCAGAAGTTTGTTTTGGTATGTATTTGTTAAATTCCAAGACTCGCATCCAGACATTATCATCACTGGCATTACATAAGCAATGAATAGACGACATTTAGTCTTAACTGAGAAGTTATCGATCTCGATCTATAAGTATTGTATTTTGTAGTTATGGCTCGATAAAATATTGCGAAACATTCCAGAAAAAATAAATTAATTTAATTCATGCCTATTTAATTAAAGTTCATTCTACATGATCTTAAAATTATATATTTCAAGAGTAGTCAATTTGTATGCACATGTAATTGTGGAACAGATTACCTCAGCTTGTACCTTACCTTCATGTTTTTCTTATGTATATTCATATCTGTTTTATGTTTGTGTATCATAAATAAATGAATTCAGTTTCTTATGTTAAGCACTCGTGGCATCATTTAGTAAACTGGATTAATAAGTAAATGTGACAAAATACCCGTTTTTACTTATTAATCCAGTTTAAAACAAATATCCAAATTTGTCCAGTTTCAACTTAAACTTTTTCTTGCACAACCCTGCTGGTTTTAATTAATACACACATATAATGTTATTTGATAAGGCGGCATATTCCGCAGCAGAGATTGCTAATAGAGTGCTCTTGATGCGCCAGATATCCGGCTGCTTCTTGCTCGACTCTGAATTGTGTGCTTGAATATTTGAGGAGGCCCCGCTACCCGCCTCGTGAATATTCCACCTCACTTCTTGATTTATGGCCGTCATAAAGCACTATTGCAGTTGTACGTTCTCCCGAACACCATCACGCGTCTCCTATTAAATGGACTCTCATTATGTTTATCCCCTCTCATCTAACATTCCGCTTATACTAAAAACAAGGTTCTATTCTAAGCTAAGATTTTATAAATTTAAAAAAAAGTTTCTAATTTTGAAAATTAATTTTCATGGGGGTATATCGGAATTGATCAACGATTTAAAGTATCAAAATGGACTCTGGCACGCAGGGATGAAATTATAAAGACTGAATCAAATTCGTTAGTAAATTTAAAAGAAACGAACGAAAGTATTGTTTGTAAGTGAAGTATACCAGTGACAATATTATTTTGAAAAATGAATTAACCAACCGTATGTTTCTACGGGTTTTTTGTCATTGATAACAGTTGCTGTTTACAAATCACTCTTTGAGGGTGGAATGCCTAATTGATAAAAAAAAAAGTTGTTGCGAGTCGTATTGTTTATTTTGTATACGTCTATACAATCATAATATATTTCAACAAATGCATGCAACATTTTTTTTTTATTATTTTATGCACCCCACCCGTTCGGCGAGTGATTTGTTATCTATATGTTAATACGTGAAGGAAAAACGTTGTGACTATTTTTACAAAAATTGCGCGGACGGAGGAGTATGAAATTTCGCACACTTATAGTTTATATAGAGAAGGGGTGACGAATGCTAATATATTTTTTTTTAATTATGCATAAAAATTGATGAAATCAATAAAAAAAAACACAACTCTAATTAATGTATTTCATACTCACACACACTTCAATGTATTTGACACAGATCTTTTGTTTATCTGTGGTCAAATTGAGAATACCTAGATTAGTATTTTATGCATTAAATAACCATAGAAAAAACTTTGAACATACCAACATTTCAAATTTGACGTATCCATGTCATTATTTTTGAAAGAAAATTGTGAAATAGCTCTCGCTCAGTCTTTGACAAAGGAATCTTAATAATGTTCTTATAATCTATATTAGTTATGGTCGAATTTCGAGCACTGGCCGACCACTAGTTTATATTTTTATATATAATTTCTAACTTTCCCGACAGAGGTTGTCCTGTAGTCCTTACTATGAATATTGATTTCGAATTTGTAATTTATACAAAAATACGTTTAAAATATTATTAAAAACTCGTTTTATAGTTAGCTTCAATATTTGTAAAGCCATTATATTGTCATATATGAATATTTCTTTGAAAAATAAATGTATACGTTATCTTGTTATTATCCGACTAGAAAATTGATAATTTCTGTGTGTGAGTTTTTTTTTCTTTAACAGAATTTGTCAATGCCTGGAGCTGTGATTAAAAATAACCTTACTGTTTTTTTTGTTTCAAAATATCTTCATAGTTTAATAAAAAAATATCCATGACAAAATATTTGCTGAGCAAAATATTAAAACGTAAGAAATTCCTTTTTCTTTGAGAATTTAATTTTTATTAATTTATTTTTAGTGGAAGGGATTTGAAAGAGCGTGCACATGAAGCATTTATGTTAAGTTTACCTACCGAGTGTGTGTTTTTTTTGTCAAAAACTTGAATTGTGTGTTGTTTGTATAAGTACAAACTTTTCAAAGTATGTTTCTTATAGAAAGTTGATAAAAATAATATTGTAATTATGACTGATTTTAAAGGTCCAAGTTGCACACAGGATATCAAATAAATATCAGATCATACATCATATTATAATTTTAATGAAATTACACTCAAATGGTTGTATGAAGAATGCGCGTTCTTTAACCTTAGTAGCTTTCTAGCTTCAGGACTCAATGAAACTAGTAGTTGGAATGGAAGAATTTGAAATGTCATCCACCGCAGAATGCTCCGTATTCTGGAAACTGGTGTGGTCACTAACACGGAGGTGTTGTGAATAGTGGTACTAGATAAAGAATTAATAGCATGCATCAATACAAGGGAAAATATCATACCTAGAGAACACACTTTGCAACACCGAATACAAATTGCTTCACCTGATAATGAAGGGGAAGTCGAGGGATTAGTAGACGGCAGATGTTCTGGATGAGAAATATTACATCGTACTAAGCCAGCCTTCGAAATAACAGTAGAAGTAAGCCCGTAGTGGTTTGTTCCAATTAAAAAATGGAACATCAGTAAGGAATTGTTACAGTTGTTTGTTGTTACATATTGGTTAAGATATAATACTGAATGAGAATTTAGACATAATTAGAACGTTGTGCGCCAGCAAAGCAAACAGGCAATAAAGATGAGACATTAACAAAAATGGATAAATATATTTATATACTGGCACCGAATACATGACAGCAGTCGCAGTCTTTAAATTTGGTTGCTCTCTTGTTCTCAATAATTTCCAACTTTTTCTTTGTATCTCATTAATGATTATTAAATATCTACTTGTTGTTTACGTGAGATTTTTTGACATGTTGAACATGTCGAGAATTCTCATGATTAGGAGTTTCGGAGACTTAAACATTACCACCTAATGGCGAACGTTGTTAACGTGTTGCGATCACCTTAAGCCAGCCTTCGAAATAACGGTAGAAGACGGTCGTAAGCCCGTAGTGGTTTGTTCCATTTAATAATCGAACATCAGTAATGAATTGTTAGAGTCAGTAGTTTCATATTCGTTGAGAAATATTAGGCAATGGACAGAATCCAGCTATGGAAGAACTCTTCCGGAAGAGAAGCATACGCTATAGTCGCAGCCGACAGGGTACCAGACATGGCACAGGAAGTAGCTATTCACTTCATACCTACATATATGCCGTCGTAGCATAACTAAGCGTATCTTAATACGCGCTTATAAAACTTTTGTTATCACGATTTAGTTGTTGGTTAAGTAATTGCACGAATTTCAGATAGTATTTGAAATAATTTCTGCACTGTGCACTTTGAATTTTTATCCGTTTGATCGGAGGTTGAATATTATATTATAAACCCCTAAAGCCGATTAGTGCTCCAGTATTTGCATTCTGCTATGCGAGCACATTGCTAAATCCAGCTTCTACACTTACCCATTGTCCAAGTGGTTTTAATGATAATGCATCCAGAACCAATCAGCCTGTTTCAGAACAGATAATCAACTGCAAATATTATGCTACGCCCGAATATTGTGCTATCGGATAATGCATTTTTAAATAAACCCATCATTATAATATTATTTACTGAAATATTTGTGCAGCGCTCAAATTATGCTTTAATTTTTATATCAATACATTTTATTAAAGAGAATGTAGGTTAATTGGTAAACTAGATTTCGATTGTAATATTTTAATTATTTTTTTTTTCAATTTGATGATTCGTTTTGAGTTTGAGAGAAGTTTCCACTTTCTTTCTTTTTTTTTATTGGATACAGACAGCTTATTATAATTTACCAAATTTAATATATTATCATTTACATTTTTATATTGACATTTATGTGTATCCCAATATCATTCACTTAAATCACACAAAAAAAAAATTTTATTACACAATCTTTACACTAATAACTTCACTTTTGAGTTACAGGGGAAGGGAGGGTGGGGAATGAAGGGGGAAGGAAGGAGGGCTAGGAGATTCTTTTTGTGGTCAATGTCTGTAAGGGTTTGTCAGTCAGTTTGTCCTAAGGGGTCCAGTGTCGGATAGTCTGTAATAAACAGTCTGTCTCGTCCGTAGGTCAGCAAATAGGTCGATAACACGTCGGTACACAGCGACAAGTGATCATCTCTCACCCTGGGATGCTCCCTGGATGGACCTTGCCACCAAACCTTTCCTGAACCTCTTGAGAGAACCAGAAAAGGGGTCTAATTCCGGAGCACACATACAGTTTCTGTTGAAACTGTTGCACGCTCTGTTTATGTATGTGTCTCTTGCCTTCTATTTAATGTCTAAAAATATTTTCATTTAATGACTAGGTATATTGTATTTATATCTGAAAACAATTTTTTTTTTTTGCTTATTTGGTATATTTTTCCAATAAAGATCTTTAACCTGAAAACGAAAGCCATTTGCTTCCAAAACACGAGTTTTTTTTTTCATTTCTAATAATTATGAATATATACCACCGAACCTCTTCGGCCTAAACAATCGAATATTTTGTTCTCATTAACGGGTTTCAATAAATAAATACTATTGTCTTTTCACGATGTTCCTTCGAGCTGCTTTCATCAACTTGAGTAAGCGTTGGTGCAACTGTTTTTGCTCAAAATTCATAAATGTGAACTTTGGATGAATTTAAATAATTATGTAATATTAATATTACCATCGCCACTCCATATTTCACCTTTTGGGCATAATATTTATTTTTGATAATTTCCTCTTTGAATTATTCCCTTTTTTATATTATCATTATTATTTGCGCATCCCGGAGTCTTTTCATATTATTTTATTTCCATCTAATATCCGTCGGTAGAGAGGTGAAGACGCCTCCCCCCTTACCCCCCCCCCCCCCCACAATTATGAGAGGAGATAGGTCTCCTGGTCTCCCAAACCTGTCCCCGTCTTTCGTGTCCTGTTCTATGGATTGTAGTTTAATTTATTCAAATTTATTTCTGATCTCCCGAGGCAAGTGCGCCCATGTTTCTTTGTTACATGCTTTCTCTTCCTCGCTACAGAAATGAGTTCGTAATGAACAACATTTTCGATACAAATTACACAATTGGAAACAGCACGCCAATCTTGTAATCTCAGTGAAGGATGAGACAGGACATCCTAAAAAAGAAAGAGAAAAATTAAACATGGCTATTCTTCAAAATTCCAAGACTTATTATCAACTAGCGGTCTGCCCCAGCTTCGCACGGGTAGAAAGGTATTTAAAAAAATAATTCAGTTTTCTTATGATCTTTATAGACCCCTAACTTTATCAAAATATTCTATAGGCTATGTTAATCTGGAATAATGAAGCATTCTAATGGTCTCCTCCTGTCCTAATACCCCAGTAACGCTTATATATCTGCTGCATATCAATTTTTTTTTTTAAATAAAAGAACACTTATTGTGGCATAACTATGAAAGTTAGACATATGCTGTCGCGACATTGGTTGTAAATATTGATATCTTCTACAAAGTCGTAGTACATTATTTTATTCTATCATCAATAGTTTTCACAGCGCACGCGATGTAAAGAATATTTTAGGTATTTTTTTTACACCTTGGGTTACATTTTTGGAGTTTTAGTAAGGATCCCAAATATTTTTGAAAATTCAATATAGCCTATGTTCGCCGGGGATAGTGTATCTTCCCAAAAGTGAAAGAATTTTTCAAATCGGTTCAGTAGTTTTGGAGCCTATTCAATGCAAACAAACAAACAAACAAAAAAATCAGATCTTTCTTCTTTATATATTACTAGAGGTCCGCCCCAGCTTCGCACGGGTAGATAGATACTTAAAAATAATTTAGTTTTCATACAGATCCCTAACTTTTCCAAAATTTTTTATAGCATATGTTAATCTGGAATAATTGCATTGCAATGTATCGTGTCACGTCACTTTACCACCGTGACTACTTTGCGCGGTATTTCTACTAAACTTGACATGCCACCCCTCAGTCCCCTCCCCGCCCTCCCCTCAGTCCCCTCCACGCTCCCGTACGCACTCTGCATCGGATAAGTTGAGATGATAAGAGACTATGCTTTTTTTTTCCAATACTCACATTTTTAAACTCGTGATAACTTTCGAATGGCATGTCCGAATTGAATAATTCAAAAAGTTATACAAACATATTGAAGCAGAACTTGAATATGAACTAATTTATTTTAATAAGGAGTAATACCAAGATACCAATAAAGAGTCTTTTCTAGAGGTGACATTTTATTGATTTTTTTAAAATAAAAAAACACTTATTGTGGCATAACCATAATAGTTAGACATATGCTGTCGCGATACTTTTTGTAAATATTGATGTTTTCTACAAAATTGTAGTACATTGTTTTATTCTATCATCATTAGTTTTCACAGCGTTCGCGATAAAAAGAATATTTTAGGTAAATTTTTTACACCTTGGGTTACATTATTGAAGTTTTCGTAGGTTACCCAATTTTTTTTGGAAATTAAATATAGCCTATGTTCACCGCCGATATTGTAGCTTCCCAAAAGTGAAAGAATTTTTCAAATCGGTTTAGTAGTTTTGGAGCCTATTCGATGCAAACAAACAAACAAATAAAAAATCAAATCTTTCCTCTTTATATAGTACCTATAGATAATAGACATATAGACATTTTTTTTTTGTTGGAGCACTATTGAAATCAATTTGTTGAACTAGTTGATAATGTTGTATTTTTGTCTTTAGAATTTATCAATGAGCTTGTAGCTAATGAAAATTGTGATTTTTTTGTCTTTTCTTCGATGTTGTTGCACGTCATTATTTGTAAAGGTGAAGAGAAGAAGTATTTTAGTACTTGTGATTGCCTTTTAACTATGACGTCTTGCGTCGCGGCGATTTTGACATAATTTGGAATTTTTTGGGAACATATTTTGTAAACGGTGATTTTGATAGAATATAATGTGAATTTCGAATAAACGGAAAAACGGCTCAAACAACGATTATTCAAATGTATGCCTTAAAAACGTTTCTATGCTACGATTTGGTGCTGGAAATTACTTATATAAATGATATACTGTTTGTATCGATGGAATTATATTCTTCTGATTTGAGTTTTAATGAAATGTATTATTTTTACGTCCGTTTAAGTATTTTATCTCCGTGAAAGTAAAAATATTATAATGACTTTGGGCTGGGCTTTAGGTTTTTTTTCCTCAACAACTCTTATGTGTCTACTATTTTGATATCCACAACTAAACAAAAGCTTACATCCCTTACATATTTAATATTTCTGTCAAAAATTGCTTCTCTTGATATAATCGTAGATAGTGTTAAAACACCACGATTTGCGAAAAAAAATCCGACCTTTGTCCACTGGTATAATATATATTTATTACTTTTTTTTTTTTTTTGAAAAAAAAATGCAATCCATATATAAATAAATGACAAATTTTTACCATCTTTCTCTAAGCCGTATCTTTTACCGAAATATGTGATTTTCTACAGCGTAAAGAATTGTGTTAGTAAAGTAAGAATGAGCTCCCTTCTGTGAATACCCGGAGATTATCGTGTTATGGAGACATGGACGTCTTAAATCCCTTTGTTTCTCCCGCACAACACCTTCGGACATTCTAATATCCAGCTATGTATTTCTCCATAAATCTCGTCTCCCGATCCCACCCATTTGACAATGGGAAATATTCTCTTGACATGGTTGTCCTGGCCTTGACATGAAGCTATTACCTACAGTAAGGTAAAGCTGGGTGAAACGTCATACCTGTCAATATCCATATTTTGTGTTTAATAATGGTTTTGAAAACACAAAGGATTCGTGTGCTGCCGTAATGGAATCTGCTCTTCACGTATTTACCTCTGATCCTTTCCCACGTGAACCCACCGCCTCTGCCGGCACGTTAGGGCTTAAGCTACCTGTTTTGTGATTATTTCATTGCATTAGAACCCTCGTCAGCCATTTTATTATCATCCCTCTGTTGTTGGGGGTAGTATCCCGCTACACAAAATAAACTATTAGCAATATTTGCGAGTACATCAAATACAAGCTTGCTATTTAAAATCTGACTTGCACCCCGTGTAGGTAGGTACGCCTTCTGCCTTAAGATATTCTCTTTACAAAAATAATGTACAAGTTCTCTACTTATTCCCTTTTATTATTCATCATAAAATGAAATATTTATAAAACGGACGATTAAGAAGTTCGCTCTGACTGAAGCAAGAATTAATTTAAATGCGTCGGTAAAGAGCGGGTGTTTGTTTATTTTATCTGACGATTATTATTATTTAGGCTCGGCGTGAATAACATTAAAACTTTACTCTTGAATATCCGCCCTTTGCCGTTTTTATTTCGCGGTTTTAACAAACAAACTTACTACTTTAACTAAAGAATGATGAAACAATAATTAGAATTGTTTTTTTTACATAGCTTGCGCGGATAATTTTTTTCCATTTTTTTAACCTTTTCAATCAATATTCTGGTTTGTTTCAGGTCTTCGCAAGGTCTACCCTTACTACTTCACCTTCACGACGTTCACCAAGGGCAGGTGGGTGGGAGAGAGGATTCTGGACGTGTTCGCCAGGGAGTTCAGGGCTCATCCAGCCGCAGAGTACGAGCGCTGTGTCCGGGCCGGGACCCTCACCGTCAACTACGACAGGGTCCCACCCGACTACAGACTAAGGCACAACGACCTCCTGGCCAACGTGGTCCACAGGTAATGAAACACAGACCAACCTGTTGTATTATTATTTTATTTTTTTACACCACCATTATTTACTCAAAACACTCACATGTAGAAAACACAGCAAAACTTCATTTTAATCTAAAACTGTCAAACATTTTTCAACCTACTGATAGTCAGAATATACAACAAATAACACGAGTATTATCAATAAATAATATATGACGTGGAGAACGCTAAAGGCTACCTTAAAGTTAAGAATCGTCGGTGAAAGTCACTTAGAAAGTACTTATTGAACTGAACTACTTATTGATGAAAAATAACAAAATTATGTATTTTGCTTACTCTTCTTATCGACACAGCCTTAGCTTATTAAAGCAGTATATAAACACTAAACCATTGCCCAATTTTTTTAAGCTTCGAGTCAAACTATTTGGACCAAAATATTCAGATATTATTTTATGATCCAAAAGCCGAAATTCTCATGAAAACTTTTCGAAAACAAATTTATCTGAAATTTTGACGCGTCCTTCTCAGGTGTCGCTTAAATTTATCAAATAGTGGTTCATTTTAAAGGCAATAATTATGCTAATTTTAAATTATCAGTTATTTGTTGTATATTTCTTAATTAGAAAAAATTCAAACAATGAATTTGAGTAAAAATAAAGCAGTTACAATCATTTCAATCTTTCAAAGTATACATATTACTGGGTTGGTAGTTGATGGTTTTATGTTGTTAACTCAGCACACTTAATTCGCACACATAAAAATGATTAAAACGATCCGACACATCTGCATCCTTTTGACAAGTATTCATTAAATGAATTACATCATTTAGTTTTTTTTTTGTTTATAGTGTTCGATTATTATTTTGAATTTTAATTTGTCAAATTTCGAACACGATGACACTTCTCACGCAAGTAGGCACGTGAAATGGCGCGTTGTACTGAAGCGCCCCATTGAGTTTTACGATGAAACACCACGCAGTGTCTAAACAATGTTCAGCATATTATACGGAACATGAATACACATTCACACAATAGACTCCGTACTAAATGTGTCACATAAATTCACACACACTTGCGGTATTCCATAGACGATAACACATTACCAATAACACTCCAAGTGTACTTTATGGTACGTCGTTATTTTTAACATTTAGCGTTCTCCTCTATGGTATCAAATCGTTCAATTATTGTGTCTCTGAAAAAGAACAAAATTTAAAAAATATATTTATGGTCTTATCGATATTCAACTTCAATATGCAAATTAAAAATTTAATATCCGCTGGCCACACAAAATTTAAATATAAATTTTAACCGTATCGAAAAGTTCTAAAAATTTTAATGTCGAGGAATCCAATAGTCGGGAAATTGAAATTAGACAATGACAACATTGAAAATAGCGACAAAAATGATCGTTTACTTGATTTTTTTTTTTTTTAATTTGAATAAATGACGAAAAGTTAATTATAAATCTAATATATAAAACTTACGTCTCGCGCTGTTGTTACCGTACTCTTCTGAAGCGACTCGACCGATTTTTTCATCATTACATTTATATATTTGGCATATTATTATATGAGATAGATCGTTAAGTATTTTTTTCATACCGCTAGCAGGTAAGGGCGTGCTGATCCATAATTTTTACCAATTAATTAAAAGTGAAATTTCTTTTACTCGGCATCAAAATTTATCTATAAACCCAAATTTTCCTTCCTTTCCGTGTATGCTGTTTTGCGTAATCCCATCAGTAGCATAATTCAAAATTTAATTTAATTCAGTTTATAAGTTAACGCAACGATCGTTGGTTGTGAGTCGCACGAAATTCGGCGGTTCAACTAGTTTCTTTATAAAATGATCCCACAAGCAGTGCAATTATTGGCCAATTCCTAAATAATCCCTCTGGTGATCCCCTCGGCTGTACATAATTCCACTTCACTCCAGAACAGTTCTATTAATCCCATTTCCATTACTTTCTCCATCTTCATCCATTCTACACGATTCGATATGGAACACAGGCCACAACTATCGACTCTGGTAGACCGTATTATTCTTCCAAATTATTTTTTCAATAGCATTTTTCTTCTTCGTTTTCCACTTGATTCAGAATCTTTGACGTATCCTCTTGTAATAAATTGAATAAAAGTCGGGGATGTTTTATGTGAGGGAGGGAAAAGGCTGTAGGAAATGTATATATAGAGGTCCTAACCGTCCAATAACCTCCACAGGACCCTCTGTGTTGCTACATATTATATTTTATTCCTGATTATAACGATTTATGGGGTTCTTTTTTTATATGGCAACCCCGAACACCTGTGTCATATATTTTAATTTTGCGACGTATAACATGGTGTTCTGTTTGGGAAATATTGTTTTGAATTTTTATTTAAAATCTTAAGATATTTTTAATAGTATCCTCTTTTTTAATTAGATAATTCATCTTTTGCATTTTGTTAAACAATATGTCTTTTATTCTGAAATTGTCCCTTTTTGGATAATTCGTCTTTAGAATGCCGTCTCTCACTCTATATAGAACCATTTGTGAATTTCTATCCTTAACTTTCTTTTCAGCATATATTTGAGCTTTCTCCTCAATCTTTCTCATCGTATTAACTCCGTTGTTCCACAAATTTCTTACCTGCTTCGCAAGAGGCACATTAGTTCATATTCATATCTTCTTCTTCTTCTTCTTCTTCTTAATTTAGGCCTTGTGGCCTGTAATTTTAAGAGGTGGGGTTTGCCTCCTGCGAGGTCGACTCCCAGCTGTCCTTCCACCTTTTTGGTGGTCTGCCTGGGAGTCGTCTTCCATGGGGTTGGCCGTGCAATGCCATGTGAGGGAGTCTGGAAGAGTCCATTCTACTCACATGGGCATACCAGAACCTTCTTCGTTGCCTTCCCCATCTTACTATGTCCTCGACCTCGCATATTTCCCGTACCCTCGTATTTCTTACTCTATCTCTGAGGGTCTTCCCGGCTATGCTCCTGAGAGTTTTCATTTCTGAAACTCTCAGCGCATTTTTGGTCGCATTGGTATCTGCCCTGGACTCGATCCCGTATGTCATTATGGGTCTAACACAGGTCTTATATATTTTGACTTTGCTGCTTGTTCTCATATCGGGGTTTCTCCAAATTGAGTTTCGGAGGCACCCTGAGATCGCAGCAGCCTTGTTAATTTGACCCAATATCTCTGTTGGTAGATCGGATATTCATATCACCTCTCTTAATTATACTTAGCTCTTCTTCCTCTGCTTTCATCATTTATGCTGGATGTTGGCCATTACCTCAGCGAAAGCCACATTGTACTGATTCGATGAATGACAGAATATTTCTTCTGATACTGTGTAAATTAAAAATATACAAGTGCAATTCCATTGTGTCTATACGTATAATTCTTCTCTGCAATGACATCACGAATGCCTCTTGCCTGTTCCAACACCTTGAATATTGTTCCCATTATTCGTCCCGATATGATAAGAGTCGACCAAATAAAAATAATCTTTTATAAAATATTAATTGTTATATTATTTTCCGTTTAATGAACCACGAGCCGATAAATCTTTTCTCGTAATTTTAAACGTTTTCTTCCATCCGCCATTCCATCTATTATTTTTTTCCTCTATTCGACATACGGATATCCGACAATCACACCTTTTCAAATTAGGTTATATTATATTATTTATATCACACTACTTACGACCGAAAAGGAAACTGGACCGATCGTAACCGCACATGAGGTATGGCCTTACACATAATATTATATTCTTTGGTGTCCAATGTGTAGGTACCTATTTCAAGCATCGTGTGAATAACTGTTCCGTATACTCTTCATGAAAACAAAATTAGGTATACTATAACCTAACTCCTTCGAATAAGCGGTTCCTTTATTTTATAACAAAACTTTGACTAGTGTATTTTTTTGTTGTTGTTCGATACTCGCTTCACACGTATACCATTATACCTTCTCAGTGCCTTTTTTCTGACTTCATCTAAATTTTCTACTCGCTTTGACGTGAATGAAACGTGTCAGAAATTCTAAGCATAGAATTATATATTTTCTATTCAAACATCTTCAAAAGAAACTGTAGATATTTTTGTTTCTCCCACCTCAATTCAAACTAGGTACCTATATTCTATTTTTTACTTTTCTTACAAACAACTTTCATCTGTTTTCATAATATATTAACAATGAATTCGTGATCTTTAGTTCATATTCACTAAAATTATTGTTCTTAAAATCCGACCAATAAATGCTTCCATCGTGACTCGGGAGTATAGGTCCCAGTTTCTATGCCCAGTCAGGTCAGTATACCATAAGTATTTTTCTCTTGAAGATATGATAAAACTTGCCCGACTGCTTGTTAACGCAATAATAATAATTTTGTCATCTGATAGTAATATTATCTTCCCCTACCAATATTGTACCATGTCTTCAGTTTATTTTTTTTTTAATTTTATGTATCTTTAGTCTCTTGATAATGTCTACATGAGATAGACGAAAGCGCTCGAGCCTCAATAAAATATCGTGAAAGTGCAACTGTGTTTGTTTTAATTCATTATAATGAACTTTCACTAGGTACGTAAATACACAAACCTTACAAAAAAAACTCTAATTTGTATAGTGATAAATTAATTACCTTTTTTGAACAACCTAATTTCGCCTGATGCGTCTGTTTTAAATCATATTATATTTTTCATTCGCATTCCGTCTATCGAACAAATGACAGTTTCTGTGAATTTGAATTAAATTTTTTACTTTAATTTTTCTTAAAGATTCTAATGTTACGCGCAACGTTCTTATTTTTGTCTTTCATAAGAACCTTTTTACAAAATTAGCGAAATCGGTCCACCCGTTCACGCGTGATTCGATTACCAAGAAAAACAGGGCTTTTGTATACATACAGATTTATTATATTAATATGAAGAAGACAATACTGGGTTCGTCTTCGTAAAATAATTAATAATTTTCTGAAAAAAATATGGTTTCTAAAAAGAAAAAGCTGAAAAATATCAAACAATTCAATAAAATTATTAATGTTGTGTGATTGCACTCTATGCTATTTTCACGCCTTTTTAGTACCAAGTCCGCCCCAACGAACCGAAAAGCGCGTATTAGTAGTTCATCATTTTAGTGTGAATATTATTTTGGGAACAAAGTTTAAAATACACGTTCTAACGCCTCGTTAACCGTATTCAAATTGCGCATATTTTATTGGTAGCTACCTCAAATAATGTTATTTGAAAGTTTTATTTATCTAACTACTACAAAATACCAAATAATCATGCATTTTTGACAGCAGATTTGAAATAATTTTATTTAAGCAAACAAACACTTTAAAACGTTGTGCACGTTAGAAGATTCTCTATAGTTTCTCATAAAAGCTTGTTTTTTTTCTATAAGACGCCATTTATGAAATAAAAAAAAAATTGTATTATGATCCTGCCTTCAGTTCTGTCAAATGTCTTGTTTCCAAAATAAATTTTGATATTTCTTTTGAAATGGCGCTGCGTTATCATGACATATCAAATTATAACAAACATAGGTATATACATTTATTTATTTATTCTTTATTTTACAATATCGGCTCTCTATTATTTATGTATTTGTGGCTTTTCCAGTCAATAAATACCTACCTTATATCAAAATTACGCAATGTCGTAAAATATTACCATCTAAATGTGGCCAGCGCAGTTTCTTAAATTTCGAATCCAAAAAATTTGAGACCGTTTCTATGATCTGCATATCCCAAAACATCATAAATATGGCTCTTTTGTCTATGATATGTGTGTGTGTGTGATAATTAGTAATGTATTTTCACCTACAGAAGCATGCATATTTCATATTTACACAATCCAAAATAACACAAACTCGATACACTTTTATTTGTTCTTATTTTCATACCATAATATTTATAACGTTTATAATTTTTTGTAAATATTTTATTCATAAAATATGAATATATACTTCCATGTATGATGAAAACAGATATTATATTTTATTATTATTTGTCATATACATTTGGTTATTTGTATTTACCTCTGTTATAATTCAAAAGGTTGACATTTGAATACGTAATTTTATGTTACATTTATAAAATAAAAAAAGCGAGTTCGAAATTTGTACCTTTATTTCATATAAAATATTCCATCACCAGAAAAAATATGCATCATAACACTCGCATTTTTTATTTTGTACCTAAACGTAAACGATTTTCTAAAATAATTGCCTTGTAACATTATTTGTTTCCACATCTGTACCGTAGACCTTCCATAATATTATATTTCATTTGTACAATTTGATATCTCCATAGACCATAACCATAGACACTGATTGTAACGTCCCAATTTGACAAATTTTGCCGACCTCGTTTCTGGAGACCTTAACAATTGATCTGTACCAATGTCTTAAATATTGCTCAATTTCTTATCATTAGCCCATTATTTTGAAATCTAAATGAATAGAGTTAATAATAGTGATACGTTTCAACTGTTAAGAGCTCACTGATTGTTTCACGTAATATCTATGGTCATTCCGGCCCAACGTGAATTTTGTATGAATAATTTTCCCTCCGTGTGTTTTTTGTGTCAGTTTGAAAACTACAGTATGAAAATGTTCTTTAATATCTATGTTTTATTTCAATTATCGAATGCCTTCTTATAAATTACAAAGCTTCGTGAAAAACATATTACCATAGACACTCAATATGTTGATTTTGATTTAGACACCTAATTTTTTTTTAAATGCCGTTTGCTTATGGCTGTATTTGTTTGTCTATGAATATATTTTTCATTGGCTTTTATTTCCGGCTGTGGCAAGGAAGTATCCATCTTACTAGCACTTCACCGCAATAGGTTGCGTGCAAACAAAAAACATGGGTGCGGAACACAAACTGTACATAGATACATGTCAAATGCGTATTTTAATCTACATTTGAGTCAGTAGAGCTAATTGTGGATTGGATTACAGACACGAGGTGCCGGTGACCTGCCAACCCATCACCGTAGTACACATGGATGAGGATATTGTGGTCGTCAACAAACCAGCCTCCATACCTGTAAGTGGCTAATGAGACCGCCATCTTGACGGCTGGATACACCCCGGCCATTTTGTATTAACATTCTTTTTGTTTTATTTTTTATTAATCATCTTTTATTTGCTTCCACCGAAGTATAGTGATGAGTGTTTGGTCTTTATCACACAATCCCTATTGATGTGAGCTGTGTAAATAATCTAAACCCTTTTGTAAGTAGATATTAACTTTTCCCTTCTAACACTTACATAGGTACAATTATTTGGTAACACGTAAATTGTTCGAATAACAATTCTTCGAAATCACAATTCACCTAATGGCAATTGTACGAAATCACAATTCACCTAATGGCAATTATACGAAATCACAATTCTTCGAAATATATTATTTTTATGCTGGTATCCCTATAAAGTAGTACAAATATAGAATGTGACAGATGATGGCGCTTCGATCGCTGTCAACGCCGCGCAGGAGTGCGAACAATAACATAGTGGAAATACGAAGAGTATTTACGTCAAATACGTACGCTTATTTCAGTTAAATGATTATTTTTTTAGCCATTATGTTATATAAAGTAGTAATTACATACAGAAAATGGAAAATAATTAACAGAAATGTACAATTGTCTACGGAAGTAGGGAAATCACATTTTAAAAGAAAATAATCAGTCGAAATTTTAAACAACGTAATATTATTTTCACAGTTATTGGCCATAACCAATTGCATTATTTTTATAAAACTTATTAAACACTTCGAATTTTTAAAAAAGAAATATATTCGTAGAAATATTCATTGGAATAATTCGCTTCAGAACAATTGTACATAATTCGAAGAATTGATTTTTCGAAGAATTGTGATTAGAAGAATTGAGTTTTCGAAGAATTGTGTTTCGAAGAATTTTCATCCCAATTATTTTACATACCTGTATGGAACAATGCTCCTGGATATAAGCAACATACTGTACACGTCTATCTTTGCCTCTTTTTACTATTTTACTTCAATAACCAATTTACCAACAAACACTCATCAATATATTTCAGTACACTTTCACCGCTTTTATATTATATAATATAACATTTTGCTTATGTACTATTAATTATTCCCTTTATTTGATTTACGTTATTATTATAATTTTACATCCTACAATTTGAAAATCTTTCCCAGCTTACAATATATTTTCATGTTTCTTAAGGAACATCTATTTTATTTGAAATAGATATTCCTTAAGAAGGTTGGGTTTGCTACGGATTGTTCTCCGGCCTCCGGGCTGGCTTGCGGTGTGCGGGGGGCTTAAAGGGTGAAGGAAATGACAGATCAAACCTAGCCGTAAAAATATATGGGCCAAAAATCCTTATTTAAGTTTTTGATGTATGTATTTTTTGAGACGACCTCTGATATTGGCGCCATCAATCATTGTTTGTTGCAAAGCAGGACAGGTGCAATTACTTTGAGAAGTTGCCTTGTTTCTCTAAATCTGCTCAGTCCAGTAAACTTCAGCCATACGTCTTTGAACGCCACATCGTCTGTAACGCTACCATATAAAAAAGTTGAGTGTGATTCAATATTAGGTCAACATGTTTTGTTGAACCGCGATAGACTTGTTTATAACAACATTTTTGGCCGTTCATATTATATGAATGATTTTCGAAATCTAATTGATTATTTCGGTTTTCATTTTACTACTGGTTATAACGTCGCCATCGACGTTTTTTCCATGTCTGTTTACTGAGGGTCGTGACCTCTCCGCCATAACAACATCATCATCCTCCACCTCTCCCGACACTTTCGTGTGGTGTTGGAGCAGGGCCGTGCGCACTTCTCCAATCTGAAGCTGCCCTTATTTGGTCTGTGCATCTAGCGGGTGCTCTTCCTCTGCCTCTAGATCCTTCAACACCACCAAGGACCACCGATTTTTCCAGGTTCTCTTCACCTCGTCTGGCAATGTGTCCGAAGAACTGGAGAATCTGCTGCAAACATAAAGAGGAAAGTCTCTCGGTTATAAACTATACAATATTGAAGAGATACTTGCATTGTTGAGGTTTGAATAGAGCCTTGTTTATACGATTCGTTTGTTTGGTAAATACCAACAGATTAAAGTTGTAACTCCCTCGCACAAGCAGTCACGAATATCCTCTGGTTACTTCGTTGATGCTTGAAAGTTCAAATAATCTCGGTCCTACCATTATACCAGTTAAACTCAACCTATGTATGTGTTAAACATATTTCAGCCCTTCTAATATAAATCATTCACAGATGTATGTTATAGCCGATAGTTCAAAATCAGGAAAAAATGGCTATATTATCTGTAAGACTAACATTCAAATTATGGCAAAACCGTATAAACCGTACTAAAGGATTTTTTAAAGTGAAACAGAAAATAAAGCTGATGTTGTGAATCAGTAAAATGGCATGTAGCTGGGATCGAACTGTCGACCTTCAGTACTAAAACTGGTGACTGCACCGCTAGGCTACTAATCAATAATTATTTGATTCCAGGAGTATCACTTTAAAGACGTGTTCTGCCATAAAATTTCAATGTGATAAAACATGTTCTTCTTTACACAAATATGTCTGTCAATCTTTCACCTCCAGCAGTCGCAAGGTCTTGGCTTGATTTTGTGGCATTGCGGCACAAGCCTAATGCGACATGTTCTCTATGTTTAATTATTATATTATAAATGTCAATGTTTAATTATTGGAAAATTTTAATGAACTTATTTGATGGCCGTATTATGAGTTCAGAATCATAAGTATTGGTAGTTTGATTGTCATCGGCACATACGTTGAAAAATGTAATTGCCAAATGTATCCATCGATTTCCTGCTTCCCATTTTATAATAGAACGTTTTGTGGGACGTACCTTTAGCCTTTTCTGATTTAAAGCAGACCCTTTGGGTAGGTGCCCGTCTGCCATGTGCGTGTCCTTTGACTGACTACCGGGTTGAAACTGTACCTCCTTGTCTCTTGTGTCCACATTAAGGTAGGGTGTAGTAATTCCCTTGTATTTACTCAACTCGGGTCAATCTTAGATTGTTAAACGTTTAAGCCAGTACATTTTCTTCTCCCCTAATCTAGTGCGTATTTCAAAACTTCCACTCTCGCATTTATTTTACGTATTCTTAAAATGCCACACGAACAGTTTTAATAACTCTATCAATTCATTTATTTGCGACGTTTTAGACATTTTTGGGCTCGTAAGCTACTACAAATCATTCCATCACTTTTTTAAGAATTTATTTTTGACTGGAAGAGATTGCCTATTTAAGATAAGCATTATTTATTTATTTATTGCCTCAGGTAAAAAAAAAATAAAAGTAAATAGATTCTATATTTTCGATTTCGAAACCTCAGTTTCGTGAATTATTATAAAAAAAGTTGTCGATATAGTACCTATACGAATCAGCAGCCCGATTCACGGAAAAGTTTAAGTCTAAGTTTAGTTCGAACGAAGTTCGATTCAAACTTTTCCGTGAATAGGGCTGCTGGTAATAATAATTGTAGGCGGCGACTATCTACAGTCTATGTACCTATTCACGGAGGATTTGAATCGAACTTCGTTCGAACTTCGAACTAAACTTAGACTTAAACTTTTCCGTGAATCGGGCTGCAGAAGCTCTGCCGCGAAGTCATCATTGGTGGTAATGGTTGCTCATTTCTATTTGAATTTTTCTACCCGGGAGACTTGGCGAACTTCGATGAAAAACGTCGTCATTTAGCATTGAAACAAAATAAACTTTTATATGCGTGTGTGTTATTATTATTATTATCATATGGCATCGAAAATCAGCAGCGTCATCAAAGGATAAAAAAGTAAAAAAACAATGAATTAGAGTCAAGACATAAAAAGGATAAAAAAGTTTAAAAAAAGGTTCACATTACAGCTCCAGGAGATCACAAAACAATATCCAATTCGTTGAGCCTGTGGGGTAGCATTGTGAACGTCCATAAATGAGCCATTAAAATCTCTTCGAGGACACTCCTCCACAATATGTGCGGGAGACTCACGGATTTGCCATCTGTAAAGCATTTGGGCGCAGCGTCCATGACCGGTTCGAATACGGTTAAGCTGAACCCATTGGTTTCTCGACAGGTTGAAACCAGGCATTTGAGAACCCACCTCTTGTACTAAACCCCGAGAATCTCCACCCATACAAAAGTGTGTTTCCCACTCTTTGTACGGGTGTGAATCCTCGCACCTCAACAAAGCCCAGGCTCAAAAAGTCCCGCTATTGAAACGAAGTACTTCAGTGGAATTGTGGGTTTTAGATGATACCACTGCATCAGCAACGGTGCTATATTGTGATATATCAATATGTATTGTGTGTATTTTGAAATAATGCCTGAAACAGCTTCATTTACGGTAAAATACATTTTCCAGCGATTTTACAACAATTACCGACTTTGACGTTTTACAATCCGCTTGAAATTTTGCACATGTTGTTATTGTAGTTAAAAATTTCAATCCAAAGTTTGTGTGAATAAACTCGTTAAAGTACCTGTTTTATGGCGAACTTCAATCACATTTATCTGTTGTGTAATTACCTTCAGCCGTAGTAAGTAATACTGAAAAGTTTGTTTTATTTATATTTATTTAAATTGGTACCAAAATTCACATATGGACCCTTTGTGGGCGTTTGAATTCGTGTAATTAAATCATAGATTACGCCCACTTGATGCGGACTGAAACATATGTAGTTAACCTACAGTAAACTGACACTCGGCCATCTTTTCATGTACGCATGCCACACCATAGCACTTGTTTGTTTCATTAAAATATTCACGCAAACTTTTCTTATGATAATTTCTTCACAAATATAGTTTTTTAGCCTACTGAGTTTTATAAACAAAATAAACCGTTTTTATTATGTGATGTCTAGTTTTCTTTCGCATACGTTTACTGTTTTATTTATTTTTTTCATATTTCGCACAAATATAAACCTAGGTCGGGTCGTAAAGAAGGGTTTTACGAAAGACAACAAGGCCGTAATCAACACTCTCTGCGTGTATTGGCCCATTTTTTTCGTTTCATGATAAATAAAAATATTATTGTAGACATTGTCACAGAATATACAACTAACATATTGTTTACTACTTGATCTTCAACATTTTCGTACCTATTCGCTGCCGCTGTTATTACATTTTAAATTTGGAATTATTCGAATCGGTGTTGCCATAACTGCTACTAATGTGTTGAGTTTTATCAATAATCATTTTGTACATAAATTTTTGAAAGTTCAACCTTTTTACCTTTAACACATGCCTACGTGTACCTATAACTTCTACATAATATGCTGGAAGCCCCATCCGATATACTTACTCTTTCCATCTTCAACCTGCAATCATTTTCCCATTAGAACATCAGATACTTCTGCCATTACTTACTCGCAGAGTGAAAGACCTCAGTTCTTTTTTCCTGTTGGCAACCCAAATTGTTTGTGTAATTTAACCCAGATATTCGTGATTTATATAATTGCGAAATGTTTCGATGAAGTCTCCAGATAAGTTATCTATTTCAGGTAGGTAATAGAAGTATCAATATGGTTTATATTTAATGATGATCACCTATGAAGTCAAATATATCTGAAAAATAGTTATGTTTCGTTTTGACATCCATTAAGGTAGTAATAGCTGAAATGATATTGAAGGACGATTGTATTTTAATATAAATTTTAATTCTGATATATTTACTTACGGCTCAAAAAAAATATCTTACATATTATATTCTGCGACATAATTGCACTTCACAATCAGACCACCATGATGGGTCGCGGTTATTTGTTCATTGATAACACGAACATAGTATACCTACAACTCATCAAAGACTACACTAAATGGTGAAACTTTACATGAAACACTATCATCTACTTGTTCTGAAAATCATGTTTAATGTTTTATGTGGAATAGTATATGAAGTATAACTTATTGTATCTGATACATTTGTGTTATTTGTGGCACAAAGCTAACAGACGTCGTGGACCCCAACGCCCAGTCAGCATTGCGTAGTTTATGATGTGTTGTTGTTATTTTTTATATTTTGCACTCCCATGCCCCGCCATGACTTGACTCCGGATGTTCCGCTGGGCGAAGGCACGAGACACCCGTCCTGGCCGACAGGGTCCGGCTGATACATGTGGACGATGAATTGGTCGTATTAGACAAACCATGCTCTCTGCCGGTGAGTGCCGACAGTCTATTCTTCAGAGTGCATGATAATTCAGTGCCACGCCAACTTGTATCATTCCTTAAGTTGGCGGCACTGAACCCAACTCTTCGAAACCTCAGCCAACGAAGGTAGATATTGATATGCTCACGAAGAGGCCCTCCTTTAGGAAAATTCACACACCCACAAACCCTTTTTTAGTCCTGTTTTATCCGTTTTCACTAACGTTTAATGTATTGCTTGAGAATATTTGTGTACATTTGTATTAACCTAGTCGAGTTTTAAAAGCTGCTCTCATTGTTTTATTTCTTTTGTCTAATAATAACCGAATGTTGGATGGTTCCTTGAGAGAAAGGCTTACCATATCTATTGCCAGTAATAATTTGGATGTTCTCATCCTTTTAACCAACTTATTTAACCTTCGTCCGCCGTTTTTTTTTTCTTCATCGCTCACTATCATTTGTTTTTCCTCAAGCGTGCTTGGAGTGTTGGAAAATGTGTGACGAGAAATTTTTGACCAAAATCGAACACCACGCTGTTATTAAACTCCTTCTAAAGTGAGGAAAAATTCTAAACAACGTCGATTACACTGGTGACTTTAAAAAATGTGCTCCGTAGTTTTCTACCATTCAAAAGTGTTAATAATATGTAAAATCCTCCGCGGAAGGAAATATGAAAAAAGTCGAGAATATTGTAGGAGTGTTAGGTACTCGAACATGCTCGAATAAATGTCAATTCGTAAGCATTGATCAACATGCTATCCGTGGATATCAAACACTCAATAGTACTTGACTTTTTGAACCTCGTAAAAGTCTGGTGAAAAATGGGTGCCACTTATCCTCCCACTGCCGTAGAAACAAACTCTGTGGTGTAAATTCTAGAAGTTTTTTTGGTCACATTATTACTGAAAGAAA
The DNA here is from genome assembly GCA_963576905.1 of Mystacides longicornis. Taxonomy (NCBI): domain Eukaryota; kingdom Metazoa; phylum Arthropoda; class Insecta; order Trichoptera; family Leptoceridae; genus Mystacides; species Mystacides longicornis. The sequence goes on along the minus strand of OY756424.1, from coordinate 5,672,285 downwards.
TCGTGGGTTTGTCATTATGTTTAGAAAGAAAACGGGAGTCAATACAGTGGGTAAAAAAATCTTCAGGACCTCCGAAGGTGTTGAAAATCAGGAAATCGGTTAAAATCTCCTTACTACAGTATTTTGGGACTAGAAAGAGTTTTTTCTTATTGACTATACCAAAAAAGGCTAAAAAAATAACCACAGTAGCTATGCAAGCACTGTGCATGGTTTGTAGGCAGCGTTTGAACGAAAATATCATGCAAAATTGACTAGCAATGTTCTGCTCCTCGACGACAACGCGCCGATTCGATAGGATGATTTCCAAAATATCAATAAAACTACCTCAAAGAATTTTTGTTTCCGGAGCTGAGAAAAATAACATTAGTGGAAAGCGATTTTCCAATGATGAAGATTTCAAGACGGGAAAAAAACATTATTTTTCAGAACAGGATAAAAATGTTTTTTGGAGACCGCTAAAAAGATAAATTGGCGTTTTAAAATGCGCATTTAGGTTGATAAAGACTATATAGAATAGTATAATTATTTCCGCATTTTCTGCCTTTTCCTTCCTTTCCATACCGAGAATACATTGAACTACCCATGTAAATACGAATTAGTTGCTACAAAATACATAACAATAATAAAATAATAACGCAAATAGTAGGTACACCAGGTCCATAGTGTTAACGAGTATGACTGATTGATAATGTCGGCCATTTTTTTTTAAACTCTTTTACAGAACCGTGTATGAATCTACCCGTATTTATATTATCTCAGTACCTTATTACCGAAGGTCGTGGGATCGAATGCCGATGTCGATCATTTCCACAAAATGTGCAATATTCTTCGCCAATGTCTGGGGTTAGTTGTTAGAAACCACAACTTCGTTGTGGTAAGCTCGCCCTTTGTATGTTGATTCTGTGATGTCTTTGTTATGTTAAGTTTTTATGTGTATATGTATACCAATGTACAGTAAAGAATGAATAAATAAATAAAATAAAAAATGACAGAACATGAAGAATCTATTTAAAATTACACCGGTAGATAATACTTTCTAATTACATTTTTTTATTATGAAATTAAATCACAAAGTATAAGGTATTTTATACACGTTGATTTTTAGTTAGACACAATAATGATTGTCGTTATAAAGATTAGTAATTCTGAATTTATACTGGACTTAGGGTTAATTAAAATCTTCTTCTATATCATGTGTCAAAATATAGTGTGACGACTGACCATTCCCGTACCCTTTTCTACTAAATTTGTGTTGTCTCAGCGCTGGGCTTAGAACCGGTGACCCTCACTATGTAACTGACCCGCTCGAACCCGAATCACCGAACCGCACATTGACTAGCTGCTTTTGTAACACAATTTATTTTCATCTGAGGAAATTAATCCATACCGTCGAAAATCAACAACCAACTTTATACTGCGTGTGTCTAAAGAATCTTGTTTTATATTTTTGTGCATGTTGTTTCATTATATTTGCGTACTTAATTCATTCCACTAACTGCTTTAACATAATATTGTCTTTTATTTTTAAATAATATACTAACACATTAGACTATGTTTTTGATAACTCATTTGTTATTTCTCACATTTGTGCCAACACATGTTTAAGTTATATTTAAATGCCTTGTGACAATTTTCCTTCATGTGTTAAAATGTGTTTTTATTTATTGTGTAGACTTATGAACTCTTTTTGTTTTTAGATAACCTTTTCTTTGTATTGACTCTTGTCTCAAATTCTTGAATTGTAGGTTCATCCTTGCGGTAGGTACAGACACAATACCGTGGTTTTCATCCTCGCTAAGGAATACAACTTGAAAAATCTGAGAACCATCCATAGACTGGACAGATTGACGTCAGGTATGTAACAGCTCTTACGCAAAGAATACCTCTTCGTATTTTTGTAAAAAAAATGAATCGATCTGTCATTTTTTGTTTAATGCCACATTTCAGGCCTTCTCCTATTCGGAAGAAGTCCCAAGAAAGCCCGTCAAATGGAGCATCAGATAAGAAATCGACAAGTCAGCAAGGAGTATGTGTGTAGAGTAGAAGGAGAATTCCCAGAGTAAGTACAAAAATATATTCTTTGTTTTATTCTAAATTCTAGCTGATGATATCCCTCTTCCCAGAGCATTCATTCTTGATCTGTTGATCCTGAGTGCCGAGTGAATTATTGATTATTCTTCCGGTTTCTATGGCTATTAGTATACGTTGTCTGATTCTGTTACTTGAAAATATAATAATTATCTATCTAAATTTCTATTAATTATTGCAAGTTTTCATCATCAGCCCTCCTCAGTGTTGGACATAGGCCTTCTATAGCTCCCTGTTGGCAGCAATCCTGTGCCACTTGTGTCGTCGGACCATCGCCTTTGTGGCTTTCCTGGGTTTCTGACTTCTCCAGTTCAGCTCCATTTCAGTGATGTTTTTTTTTATTTTTTGACCACATCTGTCATCATTGTTCTGTCTCTAATCCATTTGTTCCGTAGTCTGTCTCGCAAACTGATACTAATCATCCTTCTCTCCATTACTCTTTGGGTTAGGCGAAGTTTTTGCTTGGTTCTTTTTACGAATGTGGTAGTAGAATTGTAAGTACCTATGCGCAGTGTCAAAATAGCGAGCATTCCTAAAACATCCCATATAATCATGACGAACAAAGGTAGAACACCCAAAAATGCTATTGGTATCTCTGTTTACACAGGAAGAATTCAGTAGAATGTAATCAAATGAGCGTTCATTAGTTTGATATCTAAACCCACCCACGCTCTAGAACAGCTTCTACCAAACTTTTTTGACTCGCGACCGCCATGGGAGTAGGTACATTTTGTTCTATTGTCCTCATTGGCAGTTAGCACTACACCATCGTGAGCCTCATCTTCCTCCAGATTTTTCTACCGCTCACCCCGGCTCATCCAGCCAGCACAATTGCCTTCAGGTACTCTTCGACACCATCAATCCACCTCAGTTGTGGTGTTCCTAGAGTACGTTTTTGTTCTGGTCGTGTGCACGAAATCTTCTTCTGTTCTGTTATCCTCTGTTCTCTGGACATGTCCCAACCCACAAAGGGGATGTATTTCGATAGATTTAATAAATTTGGTGTTGAATCCTTTCCATGGATACCTACGTAGTAGCGGATCAATTGGTGAACGAAAAAATACATATGACTATTTGCAAATGCCATATTTGTCGTACCTACACTAAACAGAGTATTAACAATACCTTAAAAAAACTAGTGACCTCACTACCGAAGGGACCAGTTGATTTGAAAAAATGCCTCGATCAATGAGTTCCGCCGGCTATGCTTACTATTTATTGCTCACACTTGAAAAGTTGTTGTGAAGCTCTTTAACATCACTTTTTTTTTTTTTTTTATTGTATAGTTTAGGTTACTGATGATGGACGGTAGTCCGAAAACGTTTTAACCTTATATATTCAAAATAAAAAGTAGAACATACAAGGTTTTTCTTTTTTTAAATTATTTTAAAATGTTCTACAACGTTACTAACGATAACAAATTTGAAGATTTACTTTTTTATTGTTTTCAGAGGAGAAGTGGAATGCCGCGAGCCAATAGAGGTGGTAAGTTACAAGATTGGAGTGTGCCGCGTGTCTCCCAAGGGCAAGGAGTGTGCCACCACCTTCAAGAGGTTAGGATTCAACGGCCACACCAGCGTCGTGCTGTGCCGCCCCAAAACGGGAAGAATGCACCAAATCAGAGTCCATCTCCAATATCTGGGTAGGCAACTCCATAATATTCTCACAATTTAAGTTTCCATTCTGCGTTTTTTATTCCCGTACGTTTTTGTTCAAAATCAGTCATCGGCAATCCGTTTAATTAACCCTTTCACTTGCAGAGTAATTTTAAAATGAAACAACATAATTCTTAACCGCAATTTTTGAAACATTACCAAAGCTTTATCATTTTAACCAAAGAATACCTAATTAGCCATGTATTTATTATCCGTTTCCAAAGCGCTTACACGCTTGTTTAAAAGATGATTTCTTGTAGTTATGTTTGTATTTTCCTATGTTGACACATCACGCGAAAACCGGAGACTATTAATATATTCGATTATATTCCTCGCAGTTCCGGGCGGATATATTTGTAGTAATATTGGATACAAATTACCAATGTCCATTCTTACTTCAGGTTTTCCAGTTGTAAACGACCCCTTGTACAACCATCCTGTGTTTGGTCCTTTGAAAGGCAAGGGAGGTGATCTGGGTGGCAAAACCGACGAAGAACTAGTGAGGGATCTCATCTCAATTCACAATGCGGAAAATTGGCTTGGAATGGATGGGGATTCAGAATTATCATTGTTTAAACCAAAGCTGGATCTGGATAAAGCAGATGGTAATATTTCAAGCTTTAATTTTTATACTTTTATTAACAGTCGTGGACGACAACTCCACAAACAATATGTAGAAAGACTTTATAAGACATTGAAAGGAATGAGAATATTGGGAAGGAATGTGGTATGGAAGTTAGTGTCGTTACATACAAAGCTTCTGTCCTTAATGAAGGCCAGGTCATAAGCAACAGAAATAGGACAGGTTTTATGAGTCTAGCTGACCCACCCATCGAACTTCGATCTAACACAAATTTTAAAAAAATTACTCCTCATTTTGCAATGTTTGTTACATTTTAACCTTCTCTACTTGTAACTACCCTCCAAAGAGTGGTATTGAGCTCATACTCCGCTCAAAGTATCACTGAAATACATACACTGGTCTTTGAATCTATTGAGTACACACACAAACTTTCAGTTTTATATGCAGATGTAATGTTGATGGAAAAGTGAAGTTTAAAGTCCCGTTCTTGGGACTTAAAGTCGACTTTAGTGTAGTTCAATCCTTTGCCGTCAGAGTTCATAGAAAATTTCGTGGCGCTTTCTCTGTCACAAAGATGAACATTTTGTATACGGTGACACTGTGGACAAAATGTCTAAAATAGGGCGGAAAACATAGCAAAACGAGAAGAATATTATTGTTTGCAGATTTCGTTTGCTAATTCATAAAACATAATAATAAATTAACACAAATAACGGCACATTGATGCTCTATTGAGAAATGAAATTGACAGATCAACTAAAATTCCGCGAAAATATAAGTAAACAACCTATGTTTTCCATAGATTTCCATGGTAACAATACCAACTGCTACCAACATTCAAATATGTTTTTGACATTTCAAACTTTAGCTAAAGTACGCGGGAATATTTTTTATGAAACGCGTCAACATAAAGGAAAATTTAAATTTTAAAAGTTCCTTTAGCTAAAGTGTACTTTAGCCGCTTTTTTGAAACCGGCTGTGTGTTTGGATAAAAAAAGAGTTGAGGGTAATTGCCTTTGCCTACCCCTTACTCATATATATATCTTCTTCTCTGGTTTCAATCCTAGGATTGGTTTGCAGCAATTCCCTCAATTCTTCCCTGTCTTGTGCGGCTCTTTTAAGTTCTCCATATGATTGGACAAACTCTTCATTGACGGGATTTTGGGCGTTTATTTCCCGTCATGGCTGTTCAACGTCATATCCGCTCTCAACAAGGGTCTGTCCCAGTCACCAAGAGTAGTACTTACCTAGATTTCAGGCGCATTAAAGAATCATAATAATCATTATACATATAAGAGTGCGAAAAACATTGTTCAAGTTTTTTTACTCTTATATATTTCTTCAGAATCATGATATTTGTTGAACTTATTTTCCTTAGCTATTATTGTTTGCTTTACCATTCACATACTATGACGGTGACAATAATTAATGGTAATGACAGCAAATTAGCATACTTAACTCATTTTACAAAAACACAATCTGCTTTTTCCTCTAATTTTCTTTTACAAAAGCCTAAAAATTAGAAACTTACTAGGAATAATTATTATACTTCACACTTTTGCCTACTTGATGCATATTTTCTGTTCAAGGAATATTTTCTTTTCAGTATTAAAATCCGTTATGAATTGCACAACAATAATGTTTGGCTCTTTTACTTTCAGTTGGCCATACGTCAGGAGGGGAAGAGGAATGCGAGGGCTCCAGGGAGTCGTCTCCTTCGTTAGAATCACCAACACCCGCTACTACCGCCCCAATACAGTTGACCCCAGATGATAGCATGTCTTTCGCCAACAATGTGGTGGCCTCGCCAAAACCACCTACTATCAATGCAAGAGCTAAGGTGAGTTTTTTTTTTATTATTTCACCTATTATTGTTATTCCGATTTACTATTGCACAATGAACAAGCTGGTAGCATCGCTGTGAGAGAAGAACTTCTTGCTACGTAAAGGAAAAGTACAATTCTTCAAATACATTATTTGTAACTTTGTAATATACGATAAATTTATCGTAATACTGCAAAGGTAGTTTTCTTTATAAATTGGAAAATTACATGTACAATAAATTATGCAAAAGCAAGTCAATGATGGATACCTGCCTAAATAAATGACACTCTTCTATGCATAGCTAGTAGAACTTTGATAAGCATGATCGAGGTCTAGGGGAGGAATTAGCCACCGAAAGAGGGCCTTTCATGTCAAACGAACCCTCTTGCCAAAATTCAGGCAAAAATAAAACTCCGAAGGTCCGAGACTGGCCCAATTTCGATGCGACCTCACGCCTCGAGCAGGTACCAAAAAGGGGCCGAGATTCGGCTATCAGATATAGTGTGTATAGACAACTGAAAAAGGTTCCTGATTGTGTACAGACTACAGGGGCTGGAAGCTATCTTTGAACTATCTAACTCTTGACTCTAAATACCTAAACGTACTTCCAGCAAAGACTCAAAATAGGACAGGATTTTACTACGCGAAAATTATGCCACGGCCAGCTACAGTCGATCCTGCCTACTTACTATTTTACTGTCTACCTCGCGTGTATTTAATGATTATCTATCTCAATATCAAAATCAACGTTCAATTACTTTATAGACGAACAAATCAACCTTCTAGTCGAATTACCGCGGGCTGTCATAATACCGCAAGTTTTCCTCATTGGAGTTCCAAATCGCTCAACTGCTTCGGTCTTGGCCCGCGACCTTTTCGCCAGTGAACCTCATGAACTGAGCTGAAAAGCGTCCAAATCAGCCACAGCCCATTCTCTTGGAGAGTCATGTGGGGAAGGTCTTCAGCTTGCGCCAACAGCCCTCCTACACATACCGGTTTTATAACTTTACGTTTATCACGGTGGCGAAAATTAAAATACAAACTCTATCTGTGTGCGGACAGACGCGAACTTTTAGTAAACTCATTCATAGCTCGACTGAATAAAATAACTCTCACGGGGAACACACCGACGTACCTACTTTTACAAATGAAAATTCTACACTAAGCTTACTAGAAGGTTCTAAATATGAAATTCCTAACCGGATTCAAAAATAAACATTTAAGATAGGTCACACCACTGGTATCGGACAATGGGGTAACCCGCGAATGACATATAGCAATTCGCGACGTGTGTTTGACAGGTGACGTGTGAAAACAATACAGGTAGGTACAGGCTGCAACACTCGTACAATAAATCCATTGACACACAGAGATCACAAACATTCATAAATATGCCGTAGCGCGTCGGCCCTACATCTCTCATCTAAAACCACTTCGAGCAACTTGCTCATAAGCATGCTTGGCGGGGCAACCAACCAACGTACAAAATACTACGTCGATACCTAATATCTCTGTGCCCGATAATCGTCCTGGGTAGCTGCCAGCGACGGAACAAAATACACTCAAACAAAAATATGTTAACTCACCCGAAATTCAGCATAATATACCTTCAAATATTTAACACAATGCACCAAAAGAAAATAAACACGTCACATTCACACATATGAGGTATGGTGTATCACTTTTTTCCTCTCAAACCTCATACCACGCCACCCCGGATCGGAAAATCTTCAATACATAATAAACGATAATTAAACGGAAGGTTTAATTAAAAAAACGCGGGACTCTAAACAATAAAAACTCTAAATATGTGACACACCATAACTCAACAGTCAGACACTTCCAAAGATACACATCAATCAAGTCGCACGCAAATCCCGTATTAATAACAACACACTCGGACACACCCCGGTAGGTACATAATATGTATGTACAATTGAAATATGCGAAGGATATTAAAAATTACTCAAACACTTCAACACAAAATTTAAGAACGTCTCCCATCGGAGCGTGCATATAGACTAAACTATTTGTCCTATCGAGGGCCAAATATACTATCTCAAAACAAAGAAGCCTTGCCTTCTCTACTAATCCCTTTAAACAACATTTTTTCTAAAAATGGTTTCCCCGTACATCCATTCAGTACTTATGTAAAAATACCAAACCTTCTAATTTGCCTTAAACAAAGAAGCAACTGGTTTTCAAACTCTTTACCATCGCGTTCCCAAATTTTCAAATAATGACTTAACAATATTTTGAATAACACATCTGAATAAATCCCTCACATCAACTTTATACTTAGAACATTCCCCAACAGTCAACCTGTCTCGTCCAATCCAAAACATAATTTCAAACCTGGGTAGAAATTTGAAGTGAAAAAATTCTAACCCTACCAGGAATTGAGCCCGAGATCTCTTCATAAGAAGTCGACACCTAAGCAACTAGGCTACATATTTTGGTACCTAGGTCAATTTTTCACAGCTAGAGGTGCTGCAAGTTTATTCTACTTCACCTATAATTTTTAATCAGATGAATGAAAAGAATAGCCTTAAGATGACTGAGTCATGTACTCAGAATAGATTTAAACAGACTCTAAGTCATGCACTCTGAATAGCCTTCAACTGACTCCGATTCATATACTCAGAATAGACTTAAGCTGACTCGAGAGATTTGTGGGTTTTGACAAAATCAAACTTCAACTTTATATTTTAAGGCTAAATTGTGTCTCAATATCGGTCAAAGTAATTAATTTCTTTTACCCTTTTTTTCAGGTGACTGTCGCAACACAAACTGGGCATGAAGCTCCCGATATGGCTTTCAATCAAGAAAAGATGACTGTGGACCCGCATTGTTACGAATGTAAAGTTCGCTACAGAGACCCAAGACCAAGTGACCTAGTCATGTACTTACATGCTTGGAAATACAAGGTTTGTAAAATGCCAATAACTTTTCATTTTGTATGTTAGAGAATTTAGGCAAATTAAACCTACATAATATTGTAGTTCTTCCTGAAAATACTTTGACTATCTACCTCTTTCCAATAACACACAATAACACACAATATTGTAGTTCTTCCTGAAAATACTTTGGCTGTCTACCTCTTTCCAATAAAACATAATATTGTAGTTCTTCCTGAAAATACTTTGGCTGTCTACCTCTTTCCAATAAAACATAATATTGTAGTTCTTCCTGAAAACACTTTGGCTATCTACCTCTTTCCAATAACACACAATAAAACATAATATTGTAGTTCTTCCTGAAAATACTTTGGCTGTCTACCTCTTTCCAATAACACACAATAAAACATAATATTGTAGTTCTTCCTGAAAATACTTTGGCTGTCTACCTCTTTCCAATAAGACACAATAAAACATAATATTGTAGTTCTTCCTGAAAATACTTTGGCTATCTACCTCTTTCCAATAACACACAATAAAACATAATATTGTAGTTCTTCCTGAAAATACTTTGGCTATCTACCTCTTTCCAATAACACACAATAAAACATAATATTGTAGTTCTTCCTGAAAATACTTTGGCTGTCTACCTCTTTCCAATAACACACAATAAAACATAATATTGTAGTTCTTCCTGAAAATACTTTGGCTATCTACCTCTTTCCAATAACACACAATAAAACATAATATTGTAGTTCTTCCTGAAAATACTTTGGCTATCTACCTCTTTCCAATAACACACAAAAAACATAACGATCCTTTGTTGTAACACCTAAATTTCCCAAATATTTCGATATTAAAATAAGCCAAATGAGTCCAGCAGTTCTTAACTAATGAACAGTGATCCATTTTATTACATTATGTCAAAACATCTAAGACCATAAATGTCAGTGACAAAAATTGCATTACGCGTCATATGCTTTTTCTTCGCAATGAATCTACAATGTCTCTAAGATTCGAGCCGTGGTTTTAAATAGTCTTTAGCTCCCATCTTCTGATATCTTTAGGTCAACCAAAGTCAATAGTTCAAACACTTTCTTAGTCTTTTTTGATTCAGTAACACTTTTATACATAAAAGGTTTATTTATTATTTTTAATAAACAACGTACTTAACTCTTTTTGCAGGGTCCAGGATGGGAATATGAAACAGAGTTACCAGAATGGGCGAGCATTGATTGGGAGGACGTACAGGCAGATCTGCAACGATAGTCACAATGTATACAACATTATTATTTCTTCATCATTATTATTCGAATATTCTTCAATTCATTTTAGGTTTATGTATTTTTTGTGTCTTTAACAACGAATTCGCCACGGAATTTTGTTTATGTTTTATCATAAATCATTCAAAATATACTTATTCAGTTGTTTATCGTGATTTTGACAACATAATGTCTCAATTTCTTTTGCTAATATATTTAAGAGAATTATTTTTGAACGGCGAACAAGGTAATCCAATACGTTTTCTCGATAAATATATTTGAGGCACCTCGATTTGATAACATTATTATTTTTATTTAGTCTATATTGAAATAAATTTCATTTAAACTTTGTATTTTTATCGTGAAATTTTGCATATCACTCTTACTCATTTGTATTTCATTTTTAAAGTCCACGAAAAAAAGAAACTTGGTTAAGAATTTTTTTGTTAAAATGATTGAGTTGCTAACCATACATATTTGTGATAGTGTATTGTTCCATTCAATATGTTTTGTTTATAGTTTTTAAGCATTGTTGATTTTTTGTAGTTATTTCTAGGATAAGTATGTTTAATTCAATATTATCATTAGATCTTGTAATTGTTTACCATAATAGTATATTGTTTTGTATTATAATACATACATCAATAATAATAATTATCAATGGATTATTATTGCCTAGACATAGCTTCATAAGATTATGATAATGACAATGAAATTTATAGTACTAAAAACTTTTTAGCATTTCTCCAATATTTTATTTTTGTGACATGGCACCTCTAGTGTCGAGAGTTGAGAAACACATTTTATGTGATGTTTTGAGTTGCCATATAAAAATCTTCATGCAAATAACAGATGTCTATGATACAGATCAAATATTTTTATTGATAAGAAAAGTTTACAGAAATCCAGACTCAGATCATATGATCCTTGATTGAACAACAGTTCAGCAGATTTTTTATAAAAAAAAAAACAGTAGCCCTAGTAAAAGTTTTCGATGATCGAAAATCGAAACGATCATCGAAAGGGTTTCGAAAAATTTTCATACAAAAATGATCGAATGATTTAAGAACACTATTTGCACGCTAATAAGCGCTTATTTGCGTGCAATTAGCTTTCGATAAAACTCGTACTAGCCCCACAGTGTCCAAGTATCATGTGACCATTGAAAATTTACCATTTTTAGTGCGTTTACCAACAAAACATTTTAAGAAAGCAAAGATATATAGAAAACCGCTAGATAGTTTTTATATTTAAATTTCATTATCGACATAACTTTCCACCAAGAAAATGCATGAAAATACATCAACAACTTTTAATATAAATGTTTAGTTTGTAAGTATAAAATAAAAATTGACCATTGTGAATGTGTGTATTGATTGCATTGTATTGTATGACGATGACGCCCAACCTAAATGTTGTGTTTGGTGTTCCAATGTAAAAGACGAGTTTATAATGTTATGTGCCTTGTCAAGATTTGTGCTTATAACTATAACTATAATGTTACAATAAAGAAATAAATTATTGACGATGTTTCGATATTAGATTTGTGTAAAAAAATAAATGTTACGACTAAGGATAATTTTTATGGTAGTATTTGTAAAGTAGAATTATTCTCAATTGAAATTAGAAATCCGTTTTATGCTTTGCCATATTTGCTTTTTTTTTAAATAAACCTCTTTTTTTGAATAAGATAATAAATATACTCTAATAATAAAATTTTCTACATTTCGTTGATTCATCTTCGTCTTAACATTTTTTTAAGTCTCATTTATCGCGAGCACATCTAGTCAATATTTTTTGTCATATTTCATCAATGTATGATTTTGTGACGTTCTTCCAAAAATTTATTATCATTTTAAAAGGCAAATATTAAAGCATTTCAACTTTTGATGAAACAGTTTCCGTAACGTAAATGTACCAATAGGACCATTTTCTTCCCTTTTTTGAAATAATTGATAAAGTAAATTCTATTACTCGAATGTTCTTCCATTTTAGTCTGTAGTTTTCAAATCTTCCATTTCACATTTGAGTATTTATTTTTCTTTTCATAGATTGTTCGTCATAACTGTTAAGTATTAAACCATTTAATTAAATCATAAAATTACTTGAAGTGAGTTTATTGTTTAAAAAATATATATTCTGTTGATTATTATCCATACCATGACACTGTATGATATCTTTAAACTTAAATTTTTCACATATCAAATACCAATTGTAAATAAGAGAATATTGTATTTTCAAGTTTTGACTGAATAACTTGACCATATCGCATAATATTTTGAATGTTACTTTCAAAGCGTTGCCCTTTTCTGTTATCACTAACAAATGTATCTTTTTGGTAACACCAGTGTTGCCATTGGTCAAGCGTTCAGTCATAATACATGAATTTTTATCGAGGGAACATTAATCATCAGAAAAATATAATATTTTTATTGAAAATTAGGTATTTATCGTCAAATTTGATCTTAAAATTAGAAATTTAGTATATAACTTCTACTACTTATAAGATATTTTGTATAATTTTCCTCTTTTTCGTAGATTTAAAAAATTAGAAATTAGAAGGTTACCAATGATAGATAAGCCGTGTATTTTATATTGTTTTTTTTTTCTCGTAATGAATATCATCATTGCCCATTACAGCGCAAGTTAATTGCACAAGAGTATTTTATTTTTCCTTGCAACAAAGTTAGCTCAATACGTCTGCCCTATTATTGGTTCATCTCCTGAACAATTTTGAAATTTATAATTTTTCAATAAGAGTATTTAACAATATAAGTACACAATATTTTTACTCTTGTAGATGTGTTTTTACATTTAAAAAAAATTATAGTATCTATAAAATATAACAGTTGCAACAATTTCGGGACCTTTTATACAACCATTAAGGAAAAATTAATATATTGTAATAATTTATTTACTTAGTTGTTGTAAATTTTTATATGATCAATGAATTCAAATAATATAGACAGTGTATATTATAACTAGTGTGAATTCATAAATTGCATACAATATTTCATCAATTGTCACCAATTGTTTGCAACATAAAAATTGTGAAAAACATCAACCCTAGTATTTGATTAACATGGCAAGATGAGCTGGCTGCAGGCAACACCACCTACATATATAAGAAGGCCTTAGTGCTACGTCACATCGTGAGGCCCAGCATTCGCTTGCCTATATCTGTATGTACTTACCTGTACGCTATGATATCTGTCTACACGCCAGAGGCCTTGTGACGCGAGAGAAAAAAATGGCTGCCAGCGCGAAGGCCTTCTTATATAGGTGGTGTTGGGTGCAGGGGAACTTTGAATTATTCATCTTTGAAATAACAATTATTATGATTTGATTTTTTTAATTTGTTACATAAGCAATCTTATCGTATTATAATATTTTTACATTAAATTCTGTCTTCATTTTCATCTAAACGAGCTTATTTTTAGAGGTAATTTTGGTGTAGATAATATAATCTTTAATTTACTCCTATGAATGTTGTTGAATTTATTCAAATTTAGTATCTTTAATTTAACTGTGTCACAAAAGATGTATCACTTAAAAAAGGGTACATTAAATGTTGACATGTTTCGAAAAGACACCATTAGTTTATATATTATGTTTTATTTTACTGTTGATTTCTTGTACTAAGTCACCAACAATTTGTTTTGCAAATATGTCCTTTATTAAATGCTACAATTGAAACTAGCATCTTCTGCGTTTCACGCAATTCTATTGCGATTGTTTTCATTTATTTTTTATGTAATATGTTTGAACTCAAAAATTTTAAGATATGTAGTTTTAGAAACATTATTATTTCTTGTGAAATATTATATAAACTAAGAGAGGTAAGAGGATGAAGGTAGATACCTATGCTTTTAAGTAAAAAAAATACTGTTGTTTTGAAGAATACTGTTCATATTGATGATTGTTTAATTTTTTAAATTATAAGATATGAAATAATACAAAATTGTTTTATTGTCAATCAAACCTCTGGACTTGCTAGTAAGTTTTCAGAAAATGGAGTCTAAAACTTTAACTAATACTAAAAAATTTAAATGATTAACACCGGTTAAATACCGATTTAAAGGGACCATCAGACTGATCTAAGCATCTCTATAAAAAAGATACTGCTTTTAAAAAACAAATAAATGTTTCAAAAAAGTTTTGATACCTATTTCAACTTTAATACTCATTTTTCATGGTTATCGATTGAGGACTGAAAGAGAGGACGCCTCTATGTGGTGCATCTCAGGCAATGTTATATAACAGCTTAAGTTCTATCAAAAAGGAAAAAAGAAAGCAATGAACCAGCTTAGAGAATAGCTTGGGAGAAAACTGGTGTCATGCAACTACAACATGAACTGTGCCCTTATTCTCGTAGCGGTCTTAATACCTTGATCTTAATCTTGATTGACAATCATAAAATGGCGGATTGGTATTCACAAAACAAGATATCTAGTAGATATCTTAAAAATTCGTTATGTTTGAAATATCAGTATGAAAATGATCCAGTTCAAGATAGGATTAACATTAGATTCCGATAGTTTTGTGAATACGACTGCTTGCGATTGTGTCTTAATCTTATCGTTAAGTGATTTTTAAAAGCGATTGATTACGAGAATAGCCCTACTGGACATGGAAAGTAATGTGGTCTTCTCTTCCACAGATGGGGCTAGTGTGACCACCCTCACTGTGCTTGCGGATAGATAGTCTCTAAACAATATTGTCCAAGGATTTCAAAAAACCAAGTTCGGGGGCACCATGATAGACATTCACAATTTGTCACCTAAGGCGATTCAATCCATAAGCTTTTAAGATGATTTATATTTATTTCCTTTTTATCATTGACCATGGTTTTCTCTACAACCATATGATATATAATAATATTACCTACATAGAATTGTCAAGAATATACCTACTATATTGTTATCATTATTCTAGACAATCGGTTCTATCCAAATTGTGACAGGATTCCAATCCTGAATAGAATTTAAAAATATAAAGTATAGAAGAAATCTCTTAAAAACACAGTATGGAATTATCTGAAAGAACCATAATGTGTTCTCCTAAAATGTTATATACTTTACCATCCTGGAAAACCTGGCCCTTGGTAGTTATCATTTAATTTAGCCCAAGTATTCCAGGAATACTCTTACTTTTATTATACTCAAAGCCAAGTGGGAATTTCGATGTTGCTGTAAGGAATTACTTTGATCAAGCAGGCATTACCCTAAATATTATAAGCTACAGATTATGAAGTGGCATACAAATCATGGCAATCTTGAACCATGAAGACTTAAAACTATTGGGACTTAGTAAGGCTGATCTGAGTGGTCTTTATTATTAAATATTGTTATTATTTTCTCAACCAATTCAATTTTACGCATACCTGACTGACAGACTGACAGCTGGCACCATGGGTAACCTAGTATGTACGGGGAACCAGATTCGCACCAATAGAATCCTTGCATAAAGTGCGCATGCGTGACACTAACAGTAGATATTAAAGTTTTTCGGCATCGCTATTAAGTTCACAATGGTCCTACGGTTATAGTCGCCGCCGTTGGTATTGATGGTTGTTGGTTCGAATCCCGTGGGGGCGGACCTTTTTTTTCGTTTTTTTTTTCTTATTATCCGTTTTTTTTCTGTGAAAGATGTCTAAAGTGTATTTGTGTTCACTTTGGCTGAGCCAAATTCATAAAAAATAGGTTCGTTAGCCTATTTTCATGACTAACAGTCATGAAAATACATCTTCGCACACACCCCCGAATCCATTTTACCCTCTGCAAACCGAATATATTTGAATTTTAGGCGCATTTGAATTGTTGACGCCATTTGAATTTTTAGCGCGAATCTGGTTCCCTGTACATACTAGGCACCATTCGCAATTTTTTATGGCTGTCAGTTGTTACCATAAGACAACGAGTGGAGATAGGGATGGGCAAAAAATATCGATATTTTTCGTCGATTTTTTTAATCTGGAAATATCGATATTCGATTTTTATTTCTGAATAACGGAATCGATTTTTTTAACAGATTTATGTATTTGAAGTTGTAAGAAGTCTTTTATACTTATATATTGCCGCTTTTAAATCTTAATTTTAGCAATAAATAATGGTAGATGGAGCTGAAATTTGTAAAAAAAAAACTGCACAAAATTTGAATATCGCCGACCTGTGGGTGCATTGCACCTTCTAAACAAACTTTTGGCATAATAATTATTAAGCGAGATAAAAAATCGATTTTTCCAGGTTCTTTGCCAGGTAAGATAAATATGTGGACATGCTTTATTTAATTTCTTGCTTTAGCCATATTTTATAATTGTTTTTCTAAATTATTAACAGTTTGATTACAAGTTTTTTGCAGTTACGTTTGTCTCAAGAAGTTTGCCAGCATCTGTAATTTTTTTTAATACGACTAATAAAGGCAACAAAACTATTTACCAAATATGTGTTGTTTTTCTTTCCATATGTTTTGATAATTAATACAGGTAGGCTAAAAATAAATATCGATATTTTTTCCCTACAACGAGAATATGCCACAAACAAGAAAAAAAATCTGCTTCTGCCCCGACGTGGGAACATTCGTGGGACATCACTTTTGGAAAGGACTAATTTCTAGATGCCTAGAAAAAAAACCACCAAAAACTAAATTCTTTCCTACATTGACAACCGCTAAGCTGCACAACAAAAACTTCCTTATTTTTTGGATCAATTTCCCTAAATTCCACACTCCTTATTCTAGTCGAATATTTTTAGGTGGTAAAAATTATGTACTCACGCCATGACAAAATTCCTTTAACAGCAAATTAAGGAGAATAAATCAGCGAAGATCCAAGAAATAGCTTTTACTCTTAATTATAATAAAATGATGAAAAACTAATTTCAAGCAGCCAAGAGTTGAAAATACGAGCTTAATTATTCCACTTCAATAATATTTGTAGACTTATCGTGCGTGTTAGTGATTTTTTAGGACAGAACGCTATACATTTCTTATTGAACTTTTCGACGATGTTGTTGTAGACACAATGATATAAAATTCTTTTGCACAGGCCGCCTGCACAGAGCCCCAATTCTCTGTTTTATCGGACACAGTAGTAAAGTGAGTACACGATACATTTTGTATGGGAAACGTGTATAGGGCCGCCACAGAAATATTTCTAGAAACAAATGCGATTCTTGCATTCGATACGTATAGACGTTTTTCATACAAAATGTATCGTGTAATACTCACTTTACACCGTGACTACCTTCCGATAAAATTAACGGAGCGTGTGTGGCCTACATTACATACCCTTAGAGCATCGATACTCAACCAGCTGCCCGCGGGCCGCATGCGGCCCACCGAGCTTTTCTGTACGGCCCGGCACACTTTTTATCCGAAATATGATTAAAAAAACTCGCAAATCCCATTCCATGAAATCTGAACAGGATTGTCATTACGAACCACCTTACCTATTAAAATAGAGGGTTTTTATACTCATACATATTAGTGAGCGTATGGCTCTAGGTGACCGTAAAATAAGCGAATGTTGACCGAACGTGATACCTTTTTGGACAAAATATGCACATAGGTATGTTTTTTTTCATTTTTTAAATTTGGTAAAATAAATAATAAAATGAGAGCCATTTTAACATATTTCACTTCAGCTAAATGGTCGCGTCCGTTCGGACGTTCCTATTGAAAAATTCCTTTTTTGATACGCAAAAAGTCGATCTCGGGTATATCTCACTTGCGTAACTAATTCTACAATCCTATTTGCTGCTAACAATACCTACCTACCTTCCCACGTTGGAAGAAAGAAGAAGAATACCTACCTAAAGTGGATTTTTTTTTAATTTGCAGATCATCCAGGTTATAGAATTTTTATTCATCCTTAATGTAGTTTATATTTTTATGAAACTGAATGAATGAATCATTGGGGTCTGGGGAGAGGGGGGGGGGGGGGGTGCGGCCCGCGTGAATTTTAAAATATATATATACATATGTGGCCCGACGAAAAAAAGGTTGCGCACCATTGCCAGAGAGTATATCAGAGTATATTCCAGGAGCCTATTATCAACACAAGTCAAGTACACTTTTGCATATATTGAGAAAATCGTCATTTTTTATTACTGATCACTATGAAGTATATAAAAAGCGGGTGTTTAGTTTGTTTAAACATCGTATAAGATCAACAATTTCAACAAAAACCTTTGAATTTTCTTCCCAGATTACGAATTATTTGTATTTTAATTTTGGACTTGACCATATTTTGAAAATAAGGTGAGGACTTGACTTATTTTGAAAGTAAAATTATTGGACTTGCCTTATTTTGCTACAATCTGAATTGGACTTGACTTGTTTTGATGGGAATTAAAAAAAATTAAATATTCATAGGGTTGTCACAAATCGTACCAAGATGCTAAGATTAAAAACGTATTAAATTTTATTTTAAAAAATCAATTTAATTTAAGAATTAGAAGAATAAGGTGTCGTCCGTTAATCACATGAGTTTTTTTTCTCGTCTTTTTAGACCTCCTCCTTCTCCCTTGTTTGATGAGGTTTCAGATTTACCCCCCTCCCTTCCCCAAAATCGCGTGTATTTTTGTAGGTAGGTACATCATATTTTCAACACTTTATTATCTCTGTTGTTTATAGGTTTTTATTTTGTAAGAATCGCTCTATCATATTTTTTTTTTCAATTATCATCAATTGACCTTCTCTAGGTACTTAGACTCGTCAGAGGTAGAACAATAAAAAAACACATTCATGAAAATACAAATTGGGGCAAGTATAACAAAATAGGACATGTGGGCATAATGGCACATATACCTTCTTATATCCGTGTTAATGCCCGCGAATGGTCATTAACACTTCGTCATATTAGTGATCAAGCGTGACAACAGCTACGGGCCCAACTTTAACATCTCTAAAAGTTTAAAAACAATTGGAACAAGTCAATAAAAGAGTTAATCCGTGATGATTGGGAACTTACATCTCAGTCATCATTTCGTCAATTGTATAAAATGCCTTATCCAACAAATAGAATTTCACCTCTCTCCGAAAATTCACCGAATTTAAGGCCCTTAAGTTATCTGGCAACTTATTAAACAGGCGAACGCTGAGACACAGGAAGCTTTTATCAAGCTTGGCGAGTCTGTGCTCAATTGGTCTATTTTTTTCCTTTTCACGTGTATCATATCATATCCATGGAAATCCCGGTTCAGAGAAGTGGAGCACTTGTTTTTGTATGCGTAAGTTACGCATTCCAGAATGTAAAGGCTAGTCATCGTTAAAATATTTTGCTCCTTAAAAACTGGTCTGCATGTGTCTCTTGGTCTCATGTTACACAAGGCTCTTACTGCTCTCTTTTGGAGTACAAATACTCGTTGCGCATCTGCTCCTCTTCCCCAGAACAATATTCCATAGGACATAAGACTTTGGAAATACGCAAAGTAAACAGATCTCGCCGCATTTAACCCGCAAGTCTCATTAACCTTTTCAATGGCATAAATTGCAGGACACAGCCTTTTACATAACAGATCTATATGTATGTGCCATTGAAGAGTCCTGTCAATTGTTATACCCAGAAATTTATAATTATTCGTAATTTCAACGTTTCTATTGCCAAGGGCGGATAGTACGGGATCTTCTTGCTGGTGTCTCCTCAGAGAGAAATGCATTGCATTTGTTTTTGTCAGATTTAAAATTTAGTTATTGACTCTGAACCACTCACTCACCATGTCTAATACTTCCACAACATTCTTCTCAGTATCACATTTTTATTTCCCATATCCCTGACCATAAGAGACGTGTCATCAGCAAAGAGGACAGTCTCGGCTACATTTTTGAGATAGAATGGTAAGTCATTTACATATATCAGGAACAATAGAGGACCCAGAATTGAGCCTTGAGGAACACCGCAGTTAACATCCTCTACTGACGATTTAATATTTCCTATTTCTACCAATTGTCTTCTTTTGTTCAGATAAGATTTAAAAAATTGATTCTCTACGTTTTTTATTCCATAATATTCAAGCTTTTTAATAAGTATGTCATGATTAACACAATCAAATGCTTTAGTCAAATCGCAAAAAATGGAATACACATCATGTCCTTTATCTAGACATTCGAGTACGCCCTTGACTAAGTGCGATATCCCCTCCCCGGTACCCTTGTGCTTCTGGAACCCATACTGTTGTGAATGTAATATTTCATTTTCTATTAAGTGGTGAGTGAGCTGTTCTGCTACAATTTTCTCAAATAAGCACCGACACAGGTCTGTAGTTACTACCCAGACAGCGCAGGATATCCCATGGATATCCTAGGGATATCCCGCGGGATATCCCTGAGATCCCTGCGATATCCAAATGTCCGGCAATATCCCGGGATATTCGGGATATCCTCAGGATGTCCTAGGGATATCCCGAATGTCCCGTGGATATCCCTGTGATGTCCCATGGATATCCACATATAGAAAAATCCACAAAAAAATGTAAAAATGATTTCAGGTTTGGATTAGTTTCCAGAGCTGATGTCATCCGTATATGTAGTAATATAAAATCCAGAACTCTAATGACCTATGGTACACAACGACAAAGTTTATTAAACAGATAATCGATTTTTTGGTGGATGACCTAGTACTAATTATAAATAAATGCTTTGGAGAGGGTGTTTTTGCAGATTCCCTCAAGATTGCTAGAGTCATTCCGATATACAAAAGGGGAGACAAACATGATCCTACCCTAACAGCACATGGATATCCCAGGGATGTCCCGAATGTCCCGTGATATCCCTGGGATATCCATGGGATATCCAAATGTCTCGGGATATCCCGGGATATCCCTGGGACATCCCTGAGATATCCCGCATATCCCGGGATATTCGGGATATCCTCTGGATGTCCATGGGATATCCCGCATATCCCGGGATATCCTCTGGATGTCCGTGGGATATCCCGCATATCCCGGGATATTAGGGATATCCTCTGGATGTCCCAGGGATATCCTGCATATCCCGAGATATGCAGGACGTCGCAGGGATGTCAAGATATTCAATGAAATGGAAGTTGAAAGAAACGCACTCGAAAAAAGTTATCACTTATTGATACAGACAGTGTTCATGTTCATCTTATTGTATTGTTCCTTTCCAGTAGGTGGCTGAATTTGGCAGACTATTTGGTCGTATATGTATATGGTTGCTCATAATAATTATTTCGCAATATTGGGTAAATGAATGTGACAAGATGGCGTTAATACTGTTAGTGTTTAAAATAATATTGTGTTTAAGGTCTTTCTTTAAAGGGTAAGTATTGTATTACTAATTATTGTAAATTATGCATTAATTCATGAATGCATTAAATATTTTAGTCGTCATATTCGCAGTTTTACTATCATTGAAGAAATCTTGCCAATTCTTACATTTCGTGTTTGGACTATATTTTGCCATTATCTATTGCTTTTTCATTTGCTAAGATCAGATATTCTGACCTCCAGACTTACCCCCGATGTGGTTTTTCAGCCAATCGGGATATAGAAGATGTTCTCAAAACCAAATGAAAAAAATGCTTAGGTATACTACAGTAATATTATAGATTCTATAATTGTATTTTTTGTTGTTGTTACAGACATTCTAAACCGAAAACTGAAGAGATAATCTTTATATAATTTCAAATGCGGTAATTTAACCTGAATTAAACCTGACTGACAAAACGGACTGAGAGTGACCATTACCACTATTGGTGAACACGGGGATTGAGCCTCCCATAGGTATCAGTATGGAAAGTGGAGCCCTCAACTACATGACCAAAGTATGGAAAGTATCAGCTTTTAGTGGAGAGAGAACACGTGAACTGGTTCATAGGTGTATGTTGCCAATTATTCACAAAAAATACGTCATACGCCGGCGCAGTAGATCATTTATACCATCATGGAGAGAAAAATATTTTTATTTACTATTCACAGAGAACAAACAGCAATAAATTTAAATACTTACCTAATATGTATATAATATATCAATAAATAGACATTATTGAAAAAACGTACATTTATTTAATATTCCTCTAATATTTTGATATCTGAGATTCAGGATTATTACACAGTATTCTGAATATTCAGGATATCCATGAGACGTCGCAGGGATATTCCGGGATATGCGGGATATTCCAGCAATGCCTACGGGATATTCGGGATATCCATGAGACATCGAAGGGATATTCCGGGATATGCGGGATATTCCTGCAATGCCAGCGCGATATTCGGGATATGCAAGATATCCATGGGACGTCGTATGGATATCCCGCATATCCCGGGATATGCGGGATATCTCTGGGATGTCCCTGGGATATCGGGATATAAGGGATATCCATGGGACATCATATTCCAGCAATGCCTACGGGATATTCGGGATATCCATGAGACATCGAAGGGATATTCCGGGATATGCGGGATATTCCTGCAATGCCAGCGCGATATTCGGGATATGCAAGATATCCATGGGACGTCGTATGGATATCCCGCATATCCCGGGATATTCGGGATATCCTCAGGATGTCCTAGGGATATCCCGAATGTCCCGTGGATATCCCTGTGATGTCCCATGGATATCCCTTATATCCCGATATCCCAGGGACATCCCAGAGATATCCCGCATATCCCGGGATATGCGGGATATCCATACGACGTCCCATGGATATCTTGCATATCCCGAATATCGCGCTGGCATTGCAGGAATATCCCGCATATCCCGGAATATCCCTTCGATGTCTCATGGATATCCCGAATATCCCGTAGGCATTGCTGGAATATCCCGCATATCCCGGAATATCCCTGCGACGTCTCATGGATATCCTGAATATTCAGAATACTGTGTAATAATCCTGAATCTCAGATATCAAAATATTAGAGGAATATTAAATAAATGTACGTTTTTTCAATAATGTCTATTTATTGATATATTATATACATATTAGGTAAGTATTTAAATTTATTGCTGTTTGTTCTCTGTGAATAGTAAATAAAAATATTTTTCTCTCCATGATGGTATAAATGATCTACTGCGCCGGCGTATGACGTATTTTTTGTGAATAATTGGCAACATACACCTATGAACCAGTTCACGTGTTCTCTCTCCACTAAAAGCTGATACTTTCCATACTTTGGTCATGTAGTTGAGGGCTCCACTTTCCATACTGATACCTATGGGAGGCTCAATCCCCGTGTTCACCAATAGTGGTAATGGTCACTCTCAGTCCGTTTTGTCAGTCAGGTTTAATTCAGGTTAAATTACCGCATTTGAAATTATATAAAGATTATCTCTTCAGTTTTCGGTTTAGAATGTCTGTAACAACAACAAAAAATACAATTATAGAATCTATAATATTACTGTAGTATACCTAAGCATTTTTTTCATTTGGTTTTGAGAACATCTTCTATATCCCGATTGGCTGAAAAACCACATCGGGGGTAAGTCTGGAGGTCAGAATATCTGATCTTAGCAAATGAAAAAGCAATAGATAATGGCAAAATATAGTCCAAACACGAAATGTAAGAATTGGCAAGATTTCTTCAATGATAGTAAAACTGCGAATATGACGACTAAAATATTTAATGCATTCATGAATTAATGCATAATTTACAATAATTAGTAATACAATACTTACCCTTTAAAGAAAGACCTTAAACACAATATTATTTTAAACACTAACAGTATTAACGCCATCTTGTCACATTCATTTACCCAATATTGCGAAATAATTATTATGAGCAACCATATACATATACGACCAAATAGTCTGCCAAATTCAGCCACCTACTGGAAAGGAACAATACAATAAGATGAACATGAACACTGTCTGTATCAATAAGTGATAACTTTTTTCGAGTGCGTTTCTTTCAACTTCCATTTCATTGAATATCTTGACATCCCTGCGACGTCCTGCATATCTCGGGATATGCAGGATATCCCTGGGACATCCAGAGGATATCCCTAATATCCCGGGATATGCGGGATATCCCACGGACATCCAGAGGATATCCCGGGATATGCGGGATATCCCATGGACATCCAGAGGATATCCCGAATATCCCGGGATATGCGGGATATCTCAGGGATGTCCCAGGGATATCCCGGGATATCCCGAGACATTTGGATATCCCATGGATATCCCAGGGATATCACGGGACATTCGGGACATCCCTGGGATATCCATGTGCTGTTAGGGTAGGATCATGTTTGTCTCCCCTTTTGTATATCGGAATGACTCTAGCAATCTTGAGGGAATCTGCAAAAACACCCTCTCCAAAGCATTTATTTATAATTAGTACTAGGTCATCCACCAAAAAATCGATTATCTGTTTAATAAACTTTGTCGTTGTGTACCATAGGTCATTAGAGTTCTGGATTTTATATTACTACATATACGGATGACATCAGCTCTGGAAACTAATCCAAACCTGAAATCATTTTTACATTTTTTTGTGGATTTAAGGAAAAAATCGGAAGCTTCTGTTGATTTAGGCAAATTACTAGTAAGATCAGAAGCTATATTTACGTATTCATTCATTTTAAGTATTCGTTAAATGAATTTGCCACCTCAAGACTACTAAGATTGTCATTCTTGTCATAATCCCATGTTTTACCTGTTTCTTCCTTTATTATTTTCCATGTCGTTGAGATAATATTGTTAGATTTTTCTATTTTACTTCTAACATTTGTTTGGCTTCTCTACAGACCCGCCGGAATATTCTACTGTAAGTGGATACAAAACTTTTCATCACCCGCGAGCTTTCACGCTTTTTCACTCTATACAAGTCAAACAGTCTTTCCCTAGAGATCAAAATACCAGGTGTAGCCCAGCACTTAAAGGATTTATTCTGTTTACATTGAAATGGTTATAAAAAGAAAAGAGGATTTGTGGTTCCTATAAATGGTCCTCATTCCCTTCCTTCTAAGTTCTGGGGATGGCGATGTTGTTGACTTCCAGGTTATAGTTGAATACATCGAATTACTTACTTGGGCAGAGTATGGATGGAAGGTTCCTGGAGACAACCCGTTGATTACCATTTCTTGCCTGGCTAGCTTGGACATGTGAGCAGCTCTCACCATCAGGGACTTGTGAAAGTTCGGTTTCTCAAAAACACAGATAAATGAAAGTCCGATTTGCACTATATACTGTTTATTGGAACGAATACTTGTTGTTTAGTTTATCAGTTTCAAGTCTTACATCAATGTGATATGGAGACACCCTTTACATATAATTGTTTATTTATTAATTGATATGAATTTACTAGAACATTAACTTTCTCAACACTGTCTCGCATTATTGTCTGAGGGCGGCATAAGCAGTCTAATTAACAACGAAATACACTGGAACGTCGCCTCCTTCTAATATTTATGACATGTGATTATTAATATTATTTGAATTTATTTTTAACAATGAGTTTGCACACTTTTCAGATTATTATAAGCGGAAGGCTTTGGTCAGTTAATTTAACAAAGAAATCACTGTACATGACGAATGGTTAGTTATAAAGTTCTGTAGGCTATCACTTAATTTCTCTTTTTATATTTTACATCACTTTGCTTTATGGCGGGAGCTCGCGGTAGCCCAAAGGCCGCCGCACAGACAGGTATTTAAAGATTCTACGCGGCCAATATTCAGAAAATGAAATCTGAAAAAAATACTTTTTCATCGACTTCCTGAGGTAGAGGAAACCCCAACGAACAATATGCTGGCCTGCGGAACATCCAATGTTTCAGCTGCCCTAAAAAATATTAGTCGGAACTTGATCATTGAAATTTGTGTACGTGTTTATTCTCTGCTACTTTCAAATAGATTTTGTTTCGTGAGAGAAAAATTAATATTCTGCGGTTAACTGGTGAAAAATGGAGATGGATTCGGAGACTAAAGGTATGTAACAATAAAAATAAATTATATTACCTTAAATAATTGTTCATTTAGTGTTCATACAACGTTGGAGACATAGCGATTAAAATAAGGTTTTTTTTTTTGAAATATATCTTAAATGGGAGATTTGTTTGGGTATTACAGTAGATCCCATAAGTTTGATTATTTTCATATAAACTTTAACACTCATGTAAACGAATGAAGAAAAAATTTACCGCGGAATACCGCAGATGCATAAATTGGGGTACTTTAAAAATATTATAGGGTAAAAAAAATCGAAATTTCTAAAAGAAGTATTATTTGAAATTAAAACAATATTTATTTATTTAAGGGTCAGAAGGGACCTCAGGAGTGAGGATTGTGACTCGTTAATCCTTACTGGACATTATGAATAAAGAAAATTTGCGTAGTTTGAATGAATAACTATGTTTTTTGAAAAACTATATATTCTCGCGTGAAGAGCTTGCAGAGGACAAATTAAACAAACTGAAGGCAAATTTTGCACATGTTAAGTGTACAATGAAGCAAAAATGGGCTAAAGCGCACAAAAAAGACGAAGTTTTTTTTTAAAAAACAATCGTCTTTGGCTTGAAGGTACATTTGAAATACCAATCACATCACCAAATCGTCCAGGTCGCGACAGTCGTCCCATTGGACAACTGTCTGAAGAAGCAGCAGAGGCACGCACTAAGCATTTCAGGGTATACAGACAGGATTTTTCGAGAAAATTTTCTAGATAATCCTGTAATAGAGACATACTAAATAGACTTCTCTTAAGTTCAGATCCCTTGCTCAAGGATTATACAAAAAAGAAAAAATAATTCCTTTTTGCCTGAAACAATGACATGCTTCAATCAGCGCAGCCAAATCTCTCAGACATTGAGAATGAATAATTAAAATGAATATTTTTTTATTATGAAATAACTAGCGGGCTCCCGTGGAACTTCGACCCACCTGGATAGCGGGACATATAGATGCGTTCTCAATTCCTCCTATAGCCTAGGCTCCAGTTCCTACACCCATTTCACCCACTCTCAAGTCAACATTATATATTCGCTAGTTACCAAAAATAACAATTACTTACTCCTATCAACGTTTTATTTTACATTTTAACATTTTACCCTCCAACTACCCTCCAAGGAGTGGTATTGAACTCATACTCCGCTTAAACCTTCCCGGACATTAGTGGAATAGATCACCAAAGTTTCATTGAAATACGTTCACTGGTTTTTGAATCTATAAGACATACACACACAAACATTCAGTTTTATAGATATAGATAAATGTGCATGTACTGAAATGTCTTATTTATTTTATTTTCATCATCAAAAACCTAATATATCATAAATATAATTTTGGCCGCGTAGATTCTTTAAATACCTGTCTGTGCGCCGCTTAGCCTCCACCAAATTACGTGTTTATAGCAGAAGGCCGGTAGCTAGAATGAGACGCGCTCTGGAGAAAGTACCCACAGCCAGAGTGCTCTTACAAGGTGCAAGGGAGATAGCATGATCTCGTAATGGTCAGTAGAGGTACCTCAAATTCTATTTATAGATTGGCTTCAAGACAAGCTTGTGACCTTGTATGCAATTTAGTGAAAGTACATTGCCTCACTCGTACCTATACAATACTCGGATATTATTTAAATAATTTTATTGTACGACTGAATTTCTTTACGAAGATTTGAGGGTCCGTTATGCATACTATTACCATAATTTAATTATACCCTTACAACATTTAATCTTTTTGACGGGTATGAATTCATTCAAATTTAATACAACATTGTCGAAAAATTTTTTGAACATAACTTCACAGTTATCATTCGTTTCAAAACAATGACCCAGTTTTATTGCATTGCAGAAGGATCTTACACTGTTCTCGTTAAAACTTCTTCTGTAAATAAACGTACCCTCCCCCTTCTTCTCCCCGTTTCCAATTTGTACGCTGATGGATTGACCAAAATGGTCTGACTTCACAATTTCCGTTAGTTTAGCGTCAGAATACTTCATATCCGTAAATATGTTATCAATACAGGAGGAAGATGAATCCGTTACTCTGGTATCCACAAATATTGTACGCGTCAGTATGTAGCACCTCATTAAGTCTTGGAGTTTTCCCAACTCTTTTGTCGGCGTTTCAAAATCAATATTGAAGTCTCCACATACTATAAGCAGCCTTCATGTCTAGGTATTGCCACGAGGATACCCATTAGGTCTCAGTAAGAGCAGCCATGTGTGAATGGTTTACAGGTATCTACGCATACCTACAGATGTGTTTTTCAATGAACCATAATAAAAAAAGAACACGTGATATTTTAAATAGACCCCCCTCCCCCTATACTAACATTGTGGGATGGGATTTTTTGACATGTCGAACATGTTGAGAAATCTCGTGATTAGGAAATTTAAACATTACCACTTAATGGCAAATGTTGTTAACGTAAAGTGATCGATCACATTAAGTCAGCCTTCGAAATAATAATAGGTGACGGTTTTAAGCCCGTAGTGGTTTGTTCCATTTTAAAATCGAACATCAGTAATGAATTATTAGAGTCATTAGTTATTATACAATATACATCCGAAAAAAAAGTAAATTTGTTTATTTATTTATCTACACAATACTGTAACAATTAGGTTAATAATAAAAGCAAGTACGTGATGACCCTGCATATAACGGTCAAATATCAATGAAAAATACTCGCTTTTTATATTTCCCTCTTCCATGACTTTTTTGAAAAACTTTTTGACTTTCTTCAGAGGTCATAACCTCTTGAATAAATTTCCTCATAAATCCCTCACACAACTTTTAAAATATTTAAGAAATATGAATAAAACCATTGCACTATCTCCCAAAAATACACGTTGTTCACAGTTACAAAATGTATTGAATTAATTTAAATGGAGGTACTGAGCGAGCCCTCCTATTGGTCAGATTGGACATGCCTTATATTGATAGAAAGGCTACTAGGACTTGACGGATTTTGAAACTAAGGCACACTTTTCAGGCAAAATAGCATCAATAATATAACGATTTTACTGATTTTGAAAGTTATTTACTATTCTTAATACTTTAATAAACAAAATGACATTATTATTTCATTTTTGCCAAAAATGGACTTGACTTGTATTGATATTAGGCTCCTGATTCATAGACTTTTATATTATGGATACCGCAGATACCGCATTATTTATTCTATGGATACCGCTGTCTGCGCAAAATATCAAAAATAAACAAGCTTAGCTCATATGTCAAAATTTGCACAATTTTCTTGTGGGTTTTGGGCTTACTAGGCATAGTATAGTATAATTATTATTTATTTAATTCATTCATAAATAAGTAGTTTTATGATATCATATGACTTCATACTGATTGTGGACTAATCCGCAATATTAGTTCTCGGGCACGTTTTACTGTTAAGTGTTAATATTTGACATTAGGAACTCGTTCGTAATTTTTGTTCAAAATGATGAATGAGAAATGGTTTTTAGTTTTGTGTTTAGCGGAATTGATTTGGTTAGAATGTGGTGTTTGTCCAGCTGTAGTTCATAGTCATTCCATTCATAAAGAGCGAGTGGAAGATGGCTCATACCGAAGTAGGGATGCCGACCACTTAAAGGATGGAGAACATCATACGGATTTCGATCACGAAGCCATTATTGGTAATTCCTTGACGCTTATAAATGTATTTCACTTCTCTTAAGAGGCAACATGCATTACTTAAGAATTTTGTTACAGGAAGTGTGAAAGAAGCTGAAGAATTTGATAAACTACCTATAGAAGAATCCAAAAGGAGACTGGGGTTACTCCTTATCAAGATGGATCTTGATGGCGACAAGTTCATAAGTAAAGAAGAACTGAAAACATGGATCATGAATTCATTTATGTCAGTGATATTGTTTTTTTAATACATCACCATGTCTTTTAGAATATGCCGTGAAACTATCTTCTAAAATAACCTCAAAATTATTAAATATGGAGAAACTGGTGTATTTCCGTACTTATATGTTTAATTTAATTTTGTAAATTAATATAAAATGTCAACAGGAAACTATCTGAAGAAGAAGCTAAAGAACGTTTTGAAGAGGTGGATGCTGATCAAAATAACAGTGTCACCTGGCAAGAATACATTCAAGAAACATACGGTTTAGACTCAGAGTTTGCATTCCCTGATGAACAAAATGAAAGTGAAGAATCGGTAAAGTATATTTTCATTATGTTTTATGACATGTCCGAGTCATAGGAGTATGGTCAATATTAACCACTCCACTATTGATAAGATGTTAGAAATTGAGTCTTCCCTTATTGTTAGTTCTGTGATAATAAGAAACATAAACTCAAATGATATTAATAACACCGATGGCAATGCTGCCAGCATAAAAATTATCTGGTGATACCTATCACATTGCTTTTTTGATGATACCAAAATAATACAATATTATCGCAATTTTGGGAAACATTTAATAATAATTATTATAATTGAATAAAATCACAAATTACCCGAGACAGGCTTGGCCTAGTAGGTAGATTCATCATATTATTGAGATATAGAAATTGTTAAAAGGTTATTATTAGAATTATTTCTTGAAAATTTAAACTTTTTAAACATCTCACCAATTGTTTTTTTTTTTGCTACCATAATTCTCGATCTTGCCTTATATAGTCTCGCCATTTCTGTACATAAGAAGGAAGTTGTTTATTTTACCCATATTACCATGTATGTTATTATTTTCATTGCAAGTATCTCATCATCCATTTTTATATCAAAAAGATTCTATAAGAATTATTTGACAAAGTTTTTATTTTACAATCCAGATGATAGCTGAAGACAAAACATTATTCAATGCAGCCGATAAAAACAAAGATGGAATATTAACATTTGAAGAATTCATAATATTTTCAAACCCCGAAGAGTACCCTGGAATGCACGCTATTATTGTGGAGCAGACGCTGAAAGACAAGGATATGGATGGGGATGGCAGAATCAGCTTTAAAGAATTCATTGGTGAGAAAGGTGTGTAGCTTTCTGTTTAACAAAAATCTCACTTAATTTTTGCCTTAATTTTTGGTGCTTCTTCTTTTTCATTTGTGTAATAATCCACAGAGAAACTAATTTCTTACTAACTTAATGCATGTTTGCTCCCAGTGTGGAGCTTAGGGATGCCACAAGATTTCTCTACACCTTTGTCCTGCAACAGTTGCACAGATTTATCTAAGTTTAATTCAACATCTTGTAGTTCCACCTATTATAATCCCCGCTTGATAGAGCTCTATGAAGAATAATATGTGGAAAAACTCTGTGGGATATGGAAAGGAATAAGAATATTAGCAAGGAATATGGTATGGAAGTTAGTGTTGTGGCATAGATGAAAGTCAATGAGTGGGCATGTGGAATGAATGGATGCTAACAGAATGACAAAGAAAATTTATAAGGTTGAAAGGTGTATGAAAGCGTGGACAACCAAGAATGACGTGGATTGAACACATTGATTCCATTCTCAAGGAAGGCCAGGTCAGAAGTAAGAGAAATAGGAGAGGTTGTATGAGAAATGGTATGGCAGTGGAAGAAGCAAAAGAAGTGTGCTTGGATTGAAGAGATTGGAGAGCCGCAGTGGCGTACCGAGGGGGGGGGCGGAGGGGCGGACCGCCCCGGGCGCCTCTATTAGCAGGGCGGCAAAAATTATAGATATGACCTTTTTTTTTTTTTAGGAAATGATACGTTTCCAGATACCAAATTTTAGAAATGACCTTTTTTTAGGAAAAGTTATGTGGGGGCGCCAAAGGGTGTGGTTCCCGCCCCGGGCGCCAATAACCCACGGAACGCCACTGGAGAGCCGTTCTCTCTGACTGCCCCTTAAAAAAAAATTATAGTTTTGACCTGTCTCGAATTCTTGTTCCATCCATATTATAGAAAATGCTTGCATATTTAAGAGTCTCACAGACATAACATACATATTTTTAGTTATGAATTTGACTCTATCTACGAATTTACTTAATTAACTACATACATATTTATATAATTCAATAAAAAAATATTCATGGACTCAATGTTTAGTAGCTTTAATTGTTCATACAAGATTGTCAAACACTTTGGGCAACATTTGGTTATGAAACTGAGGCATCGATATGTGCATACATTTTTTACTTCTTATAAATTTTCAGTAAATAGTATGTATATCAAAGGTATCTTGTCTAATATTATTTCTACTGTCCTATTATTTGAAGTTCATATTATGTAGGTATTATCAAAGCTATAATGTTGTTGAAGTGTTACAATTTTATTAAAGTATGGCCTGATATAAATAAATATTTAACCAAATCTTTGTTTATTTTGTAAAACTAAACCATTTCAACCTAACTTATTATCCAGGTGCAGAACATGACAAGGAATGGATTGAATCTGAGAAGGAGAAATTTGATAATGACTATGATTTGGACCACGATGGCTTCCTTACTGAGAAAGAAATACAAGCTTGGATGATTCCCAACAATGAGTAAGATTTCATTTCACATCTGTTTCATATTCCGTTCATCATGATGAACATAACTTGTAAGTGTGTATTGAATTTTTAGGGACATAGCGGATGATGAAGTTGAACATTTATTCGCTTCATCAGATGACGATCACGATTTAAAGTTGTCGTTTGATGAAGTCATTGATCATCACGACATATTTGTTGGCAGCGAGGCTACGGATTATGGCGATCATTTGTTGGGCTCACATTTTGAAGATGAACTTTAAGTATTTGACACAGCAATGCTTGCATTTTGTTACCAACCACATAATATTATTCCTGCAGCTCTACATAATCAGTCAAAATTTTTGGTGTGTTTAAAAATGTACTAGGTACTTATATTTACCATTATTTCATTTTGTGTTTAATATTTTGCCAAGATTTACTGTCATAAATTCTTCATAATTCACAATCACTCCAAATGGATGTCGTCCAATCGATGTAATCCAAAAAAAAATCCCATTCGTGATCACTCCAAATGGATGACATGCATTGTAACAGATGTAAAACTTGAGTTATTGAACAAATGGTTTGATGTGATTTGATTTTGGACTGATGGATATCCAACTCACCCTATCACACCACATCATCCATTTTTTTCCCCCACTAACGGTAATTGTTTGGAGTGACATCGCTCCATTTGTACGGATGGATCGATCGTGAATGGGGGGCCTCACTCAGTCATCAATCAATAGCAAAGTGTTATTACAAGAGTTGTAATAATTAGGCCATCCATGTGGTTCCAAAAAGTTATTTGCATTGACAAATTGATCGGCTTTGATATCAAACCTTACATAATACTCATTTTCATTTCCTAACTTGATGCAGGATTTATAAATAGCACAAAGTTTGTATAAAATAAAATAAACATATAGAACCAACCAATGTTGCAATCATTTAATCAATTTTTAGGGTTTTTTTCAAGAGGTACAGTCTGGCTAAAAAGAGTAGAAAATAATTGAGGGCGCTGCAGTCGTTTGTATGGCAACATTTAATAAGTACTCTACATTTATAAAGTAAAGTATTGTAAGCGCCAAAATATTAAAAAAAAATACTATTCAATGGGGTATCATATGATATGCTTTGTAGAGGTTATTATTTAAAAGAATTTAATAACGAACTGTACCAGCCATGGCATTAAAAACGATAGGTATGGAAAAAAAATCTACGCAAAACGAGTCAAAAAACAAGAGATAATAAGATAATATAATGGGTGCTGTAATCCACAAAATGGTGCTTACAACTGCTTACTATTCTATGGCCGAATTTCAATCATATAAATGTCAAAATGTTTAAACATAACCTATAATTTATTTGTAAGTGAATATTATAGGAATATACAAAAAAAATATGTCGGAAAAATATCCAAATTAGTAAAAGGTACTTAAATTTTTTTTAAATGAATTGGATGTTGTATTTACCAGTTAGAATTGCTGTCCATTCGTAAACATTTGTAATGTCAGACAACAACCTATGTTCAGTGCTGCCAGAGTGATAACATTTTAGTTCATCAATAATTAATGTCTACTCTTTTTAGCCAGACTCTAAATCTTTGATAATTGCTACCATGACGGGCTGATGATCTTCTTCTCTGCTGTTTCAAATTCTAGCATAATGTGATTACTTTACATTAACAACATTTTCCATGTAGGTGTTTCAATGTGTCATAATTTCTGAAACTCCAAATCACAGTGACATGTAGTGCTTGCATAGTTGGTTCTATATGTAAAATCTAGTCCTAGGATCTTACTATTGATTTTACGAGATGAATTATTTATATTTGAATAAAATAAACAGCATCACCTGGTATTGATGAGAGGGTGATAAATTTATTCTTGCCTTTTGACTCCGAAAAAAAGGCAGTCACTCATACAATAAGACATAAACAATACGATCGAAAAAGAAACGAAGTCACTGAGTGTATTTTAAGATTAAGTTTTTATTGAAATCATCTTTAATTTGTTCAGAATGATTTGACATATTTAGCTTATTTATGAAATTAATGGCTTGTCTGCACAAAATATTACTAATCTAATATATACTTTTTTGTACAATTTATAATTAAACATGTTAATGTATCATAATTAGTTTTTTGTTTAATTGAACATTGCAGTCACTGAAATATAAACATTGTAATAATTGGTCGAGTTCGTCTGTAACTCTGTTTTATCGTTGAAACTCTCTAACCCCACGCATAAAATTTTCATACATAAGACAAAACCAATTCAACTAAGGGAAATTTTTTCATATTTATATTATTCGTAAGTCAAAGGTTTCTGTGGCAATAATTGCAGAGGGGGAAATATTGTTCATAAATACAGCTTTTGCTACGGGAATAAATGTCAAATATTGTCAACATGGTAAGATAAAATCCGGACCGTTTAAGGGACGATATAACTGATTTACAATTCAACAATTAATGACATTTCGCTTTGCCTTTCCTCTAACAGGTTCTTCTGCTAGTGCAATATTTGTGTGCAACAATGATATTAGTGTAAAAAGGATTACATTATTTTTCTCAACTTAAGGGTACCTACCTAATAATTGATTAACCTAGTTAAGGATCAAGTGTATTTATTTGTTTGTTGTATTATATGTGTCATTATAATGTACATTTTTAAGTGTTTTTAATAGAATAATAATTAATTTTTCATATTCTTTTATGTACTGTCAATTTTTTTTTGAAATATAACTTTCATATCAAAAATTTGATAAGAAAATTTGTTGTTCAATATAATATTTAGTATTTTTGATATATTCCTCGTACTATTTAAAAATGATTTCTATTCTTTACTTATTATGTAAAATAAATAACATTCAGCTTTGAACATTTTATAAATTAACTAATTGTTGAACATGCATACTTGGTGGAATTAATTTAAATAAAATTTAAATAAAACGATTTTTATCTTTTCCACAATTTATTTTGTCCCTGACATGTTTCGAAAGGACACGCCTTTCATGTTCACAGGGTTTGGTGAAACTAAAGCTAACGTTTGGTACAGCGATGAGAGAGCGTATCGTATTATATTACATATCAGTAGTCTGCAGTTGAAGTTATATACTTGATAGTTCTCTTGTAGCATATAATTTTACAATATATAAAACATTAAACTGTTTTGGAGAGTAGGCTAAGATTTTTTTTTTATTTTTTTATTTTTTTTTATATTTACCAAACACAAAATAAATAAAATAACAATAATAGAATTGTGCTTGTATAGTTGTCTCATTACTAATGTTCTACAGTTATATGATAGCATAGGTTATGGTTTTAAAAAATAAATACAAATCACTAAAGAGAACCATCAAGTTTACAATTTTTTTTTTTTTTTTTTTTTTCCCTATAAAATAAATAATAAAAATGCAGATAATTACATCGTATTAGAGAAACATTAATACAGATTTTAATAGGTAGGTATATTTGAGAAAAACAGGTGATTTCAATGGAAACAATAAGTGAGTTTTGTACAATAAGTGAATAAGTGAGTTTTTGTACAGTAAGTGAGTTTTCGATAGGTAGGTATAAATGTAAAGAACAGGTGATTTAGAAAGATTCTATAGAGTAAAGCATATTATGAAAATAGATAAAAGCATATTTTTTCGATAGGTAGGTATAAATGTAAAGAACTGGTGATTTAGAAAAATTCTATAACCTAAAGCATATTATTAAAATAGATAAAAACATATTTTTTTCCATAGGTAGGTATAAATGTAAAGAACAGGTGATTTAGAACGATTCTATAGAGTAAAGCATATTATGAAAATAGATAAAAACATATTTTTTCGATAGGTAGGTATAAATGTAAAGAACAGGTGATTTAGAAAAATTCTATAACGTAAAGCATATTATATAATAGATAAAAACATATTTTTTCGATAGGTAGGTATAAATGTAAAGAACATGTGATTTGGAAAAATTCTATATGGTAAAGCATATTATTAAAATTGATAAAAACATATTTTTTCGATAGGTAGGTATAAATGTAAGGAACAGGTGATTTGGAAAAATTCTATAAAGTAAAGCATATTATTAAAATTGATAAAAACATTTTTTTTCCGATATGTAGGTATAAATGCAAAGAACAGGTGATTTAGAAAAATTCTATAGAGTAAAGCATATTATGAAAATAGATAAAAGCATATTTTTTCGATAGGTAGGTATAAATGTAAAGAACAGGTGATTTAGAAAAATTCTATAACCTAAAGCATATTATTAAAATAGATAAAAACATATTTTTTTCGATAGGTAGGTATAAATGTAAAGAACAGGTGATTTAGAACGATTCTATAGAGTAAAGCATATTATGAAAATAGATAAAAACATATTTTTTCGATAGGTAGGTATAAATGTAAAGAACAGGTGATTTAGAAAAATTCTATAACGTAAAGCATATTATTAAAATAGATAAAAAATATTTTTTTCGATAGGTAGGTATAAATGTAAAGAACAGGTGATTTAGAACGATTCTATAGAGTAAAGCATATTATGAAAATAGATAAAAACATATTTTTTCGATAGGTAGGTATAAATGTAAAGAACAGGTGATTTAGAAAAATTCTATAACGTAAAGCATATTATTAAAATAGATAAAAAATATTTTTTTCGATAGGTAGGTATAAATGTAAAGAACAGGTGATTTAGAAAAATTCTATAACATAAAGCATATTATATGATCGAAAAAATTATGTTTTTATCTATCATATAATATGCTTTATGTTATAGAATTTTTCTAAATCACCTGTTCTTTACATTTATACCTACCTATCGAAAAAAATATTTTTTATCTATTTTAATAATATGCTTTACGTTATAGAATTTTTCTAAATCACCTGTTCTTTACATTTATACCTACCTATCGAAAAAATATGTTTTTATCTATTTTCATAATATGCTTTACTCTATAGAATCGTTCTAAATCACCTGTTCTTTACATTTATACCTACCTATCGAAAAAAATATTTTTTATCTATTTTAATAATATGCTTTACGTTATAGAATTTTTCTAAATCACCTGTTCTTTACATTTATACCTACCTATCGAAAAAATATGTTTTTATCTATTTTCATAATATGCTTTACTCTATAGAATCGTTCTAAATCACCTGTTCTTTACATTTATACCTACCTATCGAAAAAAATATGTTTTTATCTATTTTAATAATATGCTTTAGGTTATAGAATTTTTCTAAATCACCTGTTCTTTACATTTATACCTACCTATCGAAAAAATATGCTTTTATCTATTTTCATAATATGCTTTACTCTATAGAATTTTTCTAAATCACCTGTTCTTTGCATTTATACCTACATATCGGAAAAAAAATGTTTTTATCAATTTTAATAATATGCTTTACTTTATAGAATTTTTCCAAATCACCTGTTCCTTACATTTATACCTACCTATCGAAAAAATATGTTTTTATCAATTTTAATAATATGCTTTACCATATAGAATTTTTCCAAATCACATGTTCTTTACATTTATACCTACCTATCGAAAAAATATGTTTTTATCTATTATATAATATGCTTTACGTTATAGAATTTTTCTAAATCACCTGTTCTTTACATTTATACCTACCTATCGAAAAAATATGTTTTTATCTATTTTCATAATATGCTTTACTCTATAGAATCGTTCTAAATCACCTGTTCTTTACATTTATACCTACCTATGGAAAAAAATATGTTTTTATCTATTTTAATAATATGCTTTAGGTTATAGAATTTTTCTAAATCACCAGTTCTTTACATTTATACCTACCTATCGAAAAAATATGCTTTTATCTATTTTCATAATATGCTTTACTCTATAGAATCTTTCTAAATCACCTGTTCTTTACATTTATACCTACCTATCGAAAACTCACTTACTGTACAAAAACTCACTTATTCACTTATTGTACAAAACTCACTTATTGTTTCCATTGAAATCACCTGTTTTTCTCAAATATACCTACCTATTAAAATCTGTATTAATGTTTCTCTAATACGACGTAATTATCTGCATTTTTATTATTTATTTTATAGGGAAAAAAAAAAAAAAAAAAAAAATTGTAAACTTGATGGTTCTCTTTAGTGATTTGTATTTATTTTTTAAAACCATAACCTATGCTATCATATAACTGTAGAACATTAGTAATGAGACAACTATACAAGCACAATTCTATTATTGTTATTTTATTTATTTTGTGTTTGGTAAATATAAAAAAAAATAAAAAAATAAAAAAAAATCTTAGCCTACTCTCCAAAACAGTTTAATGTTTTATATATTGTAAAATTATATGCTACAAGAGAACTATCAAGTATATAACTTCAACTGCAGACTACTGATATGTAATATAATACGATACGCTCTCTCATCGCTGTACCAAACGTTAGCTTTAGTTTCACCAAACCCTGTGAACATGAAAGGCGTGTCCTTTCGAAACATGTCAGGGACAAAATAAATTGTGGAAAAGATAAAAATCGTTTTATTTAAATTTTATTTTATAAATTGCTTTTCATACCTATTGAATAGTTAATGCTTATCAAATTATTATTTGATAGTAATGACTCAACCCGTGTTACATATCCAGTTACTACGCTGATTAAAAGTAAATTTGTTTACTACCAAAAATGAGAATAATAAAATTTTATCAACTAATACAGAAATACAAACTCGAATATTCTGCAAATAATATTTACTACAAGACTGAATTTTCCATTGCTTTTGTTATTTGTTAGCTAAATGAATTTGTAAAAAAATTGATATTTATGTACTTTCATTGTGTATGTCTGTGACCTGTATATTGTTATAATATGTATTACAATCTATAATACCTACCATTTTTACAGTTTATAATATATATATATACCATTTAGTATATAATAGTCATTGTTTACTATAATAATTTCATTTACCCTTCCCAAAATTTCACATATTTTCTTCATAACATGCTATATAAAGTCATCACACTAAGCCAGCCTTCCTCAGCTAGAATCTGGCATGTGCAGGATGTGTGAGGAGTCACTAGAGATCCCAATGCACCTCCTATGTGAGTGCCTACCAATGATGCATAACAGAAATATGGGCAAATTCCTAATGTGCCCAGATGAAATTAAAGAGTTGAACCCCAATAAGGTTATCCGATTCTTCCAGGAGGCTGGACTGAGCTGCAATCTCTAAACGCAGGGCCAGTCACAATAGTTCCATAATGGGGCGCAGTGACGGGGACGGCGACCTCCTAGGAGGAAGCAGGCCTGGTAAATTATAATAGTAAGCGATCCTTCAAACGTCATTAGAAGATGGTCATATTATTATTTAGGTATGAAATTTTGGATCTGGGCTGATATATAAATATCAATTTCAGATACAGTTAAGGATATGGAACTGTTTCAGATTATCTGTCAGTTTCAATTTGGGTATTAAATTTTGAAAAAAGTCTTATAGGCAAAATACAAATAATAAAGCTTTAAATTTTAATAGACAAATCTAAACAAAGATAGTAATTTTAAAAGCACAGCGGAGATATCTCAAAGTTTCCTGACGTCCGTAAGTAGGGTAAGAAGAAAGACTGATTGTACATCGTAGAATAGTGTACACTGCAATTTGAAACTTCCTCACACTACTCTAAATGTCTGTTTTGTTAAATCTTAAATAATAATTATGTGGATGAAGTAAATTGAAAAATAATTGTATGACTTAAAATAAAAATAAAATCCTTTCGTGATATAAAGCTCGAAAACTTACAAGGGGTAGAAGTGTTCGACTGTAATGTGTCTTGCCTATTTGAATTTCCAGATATAGAAAATGGTTTTAAATTTTCTACAGCCCTGTCCCCTATTGATAAGAAATCAAACTGATTTTTTTACCATAGTTAGATAGGTATATTAAAACATAATTGTTTTTAAACAGATCATGTACCCCTTTCTCTAGGTAGCCCTCTACTCTCTCCGATAATAAATATTCTGTATTTTTTATCAGCGAAAAACATAAAGAGGCATGTTGCAAGTATTCAAAGCTTTTTAATATAATTGAAGATAATTATTTATTCGTGGAGAGATTATCATATATAATATTGAAAAATCTTCACCATAGATTTCAATAAGAAATATCATTAAATTGCATTACCGGTCACATAAAATAATACTATCAAAAAGGAAACATTTTTACAAATTTAATCCTTTGTTGATTCCAGTTAGGTCTATTTTTAAAAGATACATAAATAGAAGAATGCAGCAGTTAAGTTTGTAACTGGTGGAAAGATGTATGTGAATACATACCCATGATGTTATTCACACTCTTCTATAAATAACACCATATGGGCATGAGATCCACAACGGTGCAGAACACATCTGTTTGGAGTACACACATCAGACACTATTGTTTCATATAACTACAAACAAAAGTTATGGAAACATTAATTAAATTCAACAATACAACAACAAGAAATGATGTAAGAAAGCATTTTTTTTAACTACCTACTTAATACTATGTAAACTTTATTCTAAATACTTTCTGTATTTTGTATAGTATTTCTAAATATTGATTCAGAAAAGGGATAAAACATAATATCGTATTAGGATTGTATTTAAAAGCTCCATAAAATTATTTTTTGTATATTTTCATCTAAAAAAAACACTTCATGAAAATAACAATTTCATTCCTATGAAACCTTAATTGCAGTGTGATATTTTGGAACTGGATTCAACAAATATAAAAGAAATCATTGATTATATGAAAAAATTAGAATTAGAGAGAGATTCAAAGACTTATGAGGTAAAAAAAAAAGACTTTTTATATATTTTTAAATGCAAATAAAAAATTGTAAGTATGGTTCGAATTTAAAAATAGAAAATAAATAATAACTAACTATTAAATACCTAATGTTGTTATAATATGCCTAATTATGACAGAATGAAAAAATTGACAAACAAATTTAAATTTATTTTACTTCATCCATATAAAACAAAATACCTATTCAAAACACACATATTATGCACTCACTGTCTGGATTATCGTTAGAGCAATCTCTTACTCGTACATCCAATAAGAACCAAATATTATTCAGAAAAAAATTAACAAAACCATAAAAAGTTTATAAAAAATAAATATATTTATTTTCATTAATCCTTTTCCACATCTCATCCTTGAAAACCCTTCAGAAGTGTGCAGATTAAGTTTTTTTTTTTTTTTATTTCTCATATGGCTGTTGGTTGGATGGTGGAGATCGTTATTAACCATAATCCAGCCAATGCACAATACTTAGGTACTTGTGTTATAGAATTTATTATTATTTCTAGTGTATAATATAGCTAATTAATCTGTCGTATTAAATTGTGCTCTAAGAATAAAAAATTAAATAATACAAAAATATTTTTATAGGTGGTAAACTGCAAAAGTCAAATAAAATACTTATTAAACGACATTGATGTTTTGGAAGATTTATATAAAAATTGTTTCAATGAGGTACGTCTCTATTGATTATTCTATTTTTTTCCATCTATATAAGTAATGTTAATTACAATGGATCATAATGTTGCTTTGTTTAATGCTCTCCCTACAGATGGTAAAGCAGGAATGTGTCATTAGTTCGTTGAGACAATGCTATTTAGATCACAGGGAAGAAGAAATCAACTGGAGGACGGAAAATATATTGTTGCAATCAAAATTAAGGAATTTAAATAGTTCTATAATTACTTCAGTTGTGAGTATTTTGTGTAACTTTATCAATATTTTGAAAAGATCTATATTGATATTTTTTCTTGTCGTAGGCAGTTGAAGAAGAAATAAATGGTATAAAGATAATGTTACATGATCTACAAAATATATTGGTGAGTATATTTAAAATTTTGAAACTCTAATCTGCTAAATTGTAATTTTTTACATTTATTATATGAATTTCAGAAGGCTGATAGTGCTGATACATTGGTAGACAATTCATGTACTAAAATATGTGGAAACAAAAAATGTAAAAATATCAAAAGAAAGTTTATAAAACTCAAAAATATTTTCAATAAACAAAAAGATATGTTAAGGATATGTAAAGGTAGGTTTCAAAATTGAATGATGGATAATAATCTATCAAAATTTTTACTCTGTTTATCACACAAGCTAAACACAAAATTCAAAACATCTTCTAAATCATTCACATGTAGCAAGGTTATGGCAAGATAGGATATAATATTACTGGCCAGCACTGGGACTTGAACCAAAAATCTTCAATATGCCAATCCCAAAGTCAACTATTCTATCGGTTAGTAAAGGTTAGTGGCCTAGGCCACTAAGCACACTTTACTAACAACCGATGTTTGATAAAAAAAATATGATGAACATATTTTAATGGAGAGTTTGATTACTAACTACTCCGAACTTCCAGTTTAAATATAATGTTTTTTTTATTCAAGCACAAAATCGCTACAATAAGAAGAATGTGAATGATCTTAAGACGTATTTAATGGATTTAAACAAGAATCTTTTGAGAGAGTCAGATGAGTTTCAAACGAGAAAAGAAAAGGTTCGTAAAAATAAACCTATTAAAATGTATTAAGTTAATAATTGTTATTTTATTGAATAATGGTTGATACATAATTTTTAGATTGAAAAAGATGTATCAGAATTAAAAAATATGATCATTTCGACTCAGTTATGTCTCATCAATAACTCTCAAATTCATTTAACCAAAACCATGAATCAACAGGAAAGTTTGGTAAAAGAAGACCCAATAAGGTATTACCTAACCAAAAAATACTTAAAACATATTCCAACCTATTCTATTTAAATTAAGCACAGTTATTCACTCTCTGAGTTTAATTAATGTCCTATTTGGTTTCTTTTTTTAGGAATAAAAGTGAAAAAATATTCTGGTTAGAATCAGAGTTGCATGAATCTGCTGCAAAGGGTGCAGAAATCTGTTGGGAATCTAAGGAAATATTCAATCATCTCAAAGATTGGTTGCAGCTTGTAAAAAAAGAGAGGAGGCAATATATTTTTATATAATATTTTGTTAACTATAATACAATTGTCTATTGAATTTATGAAAATATCCAATATAAATTTCTAATATAACGAATTATTTTTACATTTCAATTTTTTTCAGATGTATGATTCTTAAAATCAAAGAACTTCGTTGCGTGAATAAGATTCTACTTGGAAAAATAGACGGAAAACATGTTTTGGATGCTCCATTATAAGTTTTAATTAGAACATATAGATATATCTTTGGAATTTTGAAAAGGCAAACAATAAGACCAGGAGAAATATGACGTGTTGTATTTTGTTTTTTTTTAAGTCATGTAAAAATACATTTATAACAAACAATACAAAAT
This sequence comes from Mystacides longicornis, assembly GCA_963576905.1. Classification (NCBI taxonomy): domain Eukaryota; kingdom Metazoa; phylum Arthropoda; class Insecta; order Trichoptera; family Leptoceridae; genus Mystacides; species Mystacides longicornis. Next base: position 5,628,270 of record OY756424.1, on the reverse strand, counting down.
TTATGATAAATGTAGTTAAATTCAAATTACCCGCCAAATATTTATAATGGTAAGAATAACTTTTTTACGATACGGAAAATGAGACTATAAAAATACTTTTAGTATTTTAATAATTTATATACAATTTGTTTTAATATTTATCAAATAAATATATTTGAACAATTCATTTTATTATTTCATGCCCGTACAAGTTTTCTTCGAAACATAGTTAGTAAATAGTCAGATGTCGCGGAATTTAAATAAAAAATGGCAAGAACACTCGTGATGTGGCTTCCGTGACAGCAGAATGAACCTGTAATTAAGTACTAAATTTCCTGACGTTAGTTCCTGTAAATTTCATTCGTACATAGCAGTGTCGAATGAACATTTTGTGAAGATTTTGAAGTAAAATGATGGCGCTGTGGTAGCTCCGTGACGGTAGACAGTGCTCGCTCGCTACACTCTTCCATGATTGTGGTTGCTCTCTGTCTCTCGCGTTTCCCGAATCGTAATATTTGGTGTGTCCTTGTGTCATCTTTATCTTGCATCTGTAGAATATCCGCGTTACATTATTTATGATATTTACTAAACAGTCGCACTCTGTAGGATTTTTTGATCATATTTTTGTAGCTGAAACGTTTGTTCTGCTAGAAAATATAATAAAGGTTGGTAATGGTAGGATCTATTTATTATGTTTGATAGTATGTCAGTGAAATGAGTGCGTCACAAGAGCGTTGTTGATTAATCTCTTTACACATTCGATTCATTGTTAATTTACGTATCCGTCATGAAGGTGTTATTAGTATAATTAAGTTCGAGACAGTGATTATCTCGGGAACGAATTGTGCTTTGTTTTGTTGAACAAAGTCATTGTGCAGATTGCTTTATCTGACCAGTAAATAAACTCTTATCTAATTATATTTAGTCAGTAATCGCGCAATTTCGATGTTGAAGTGTAACGCCCTCTCTTTTAAATTAATTGAAAGTTATGTTAAATATAATATGACTTTTCTTGTAATTTGATGAGTAACTAATATGAGTAATGATTGTGTTGACAGGTGCAGGCCGTTCAGTGCTGTTGTTGTTTGGTAGAATAATTTGTACATAAACAAGATTATATTTAAATAAGTAATAAAATGTCTGCCAATAGAGGTGGAGGTGGGGCACAGCGCCCTAATGGAGCTGGGGCTCCGCAGGGCAAAATATGTCAGTTCAAATTGGTGTTATTGGGAGAATCAGCCGTAGGAAAGTCATCGTTGGTGCTAAGATTTGTGAAAGGACAGTTCCACGAATATCAAGAGAGCACCATTGGTGCGGCGTTTCTCACGCAGACAGTTTGTTTGGACGACACCAATGTAAAATTTGAAATATGGGACACAGCAGGCCAAGAAAGGTGAGTTAAAACATACCCCAAACATACATTGTGATAAAATGTATGTAAATGTTATCATAAACTGTAAAAGGCGAAAGCCGTTAATTGAATAAAATAAAAAAATAAATAAATAAATAAATAAATAAATAAATAAATAAAACATTTTTAAGTCAATACCTACTAATTTTGATATGCATGAATAAACAAATTGCCGAGTTTAATAATTATATAGATAGCGAGCAATAAAGTTGTAGTATGGAGTGACGTTTTATGCTGAAGTTTAAATGTTTGACATTTAGCATCGGTGCTATCATAAGGCTTCTGTTGAGTGCAAAATACACATACAAAGTATAGCCTCTTATATGTACCCATATCGTCGATAAGACTGCAATACCGCGGAAATGTCAATTGCGAAACCGCGTAACTACCAAGTATCAAATTTTACAGGAGACACAAAAAACCATTTCATTCCATAACCGCCTTAGCTATAAGGTTCAAATTTGCAAACATAAGTTTGTATGGACTTGTCTTACAATACTGTTATGAATTTAATGTTATAAATTCATAACTACGTATTTTATGACACTTATGCGAAATTGCAATTTCCAAATGTGCGACAAAATGAGTAGATACGCGGATTTCAGCACTAAGCTTCCTCGTAATTTAAGCGTTTCGTAGAAATAGAGAATTTTCAGATATAATATTTTTTTATTCAATTATATGGTATAATATGTAGGTATACATAATATGTGTACATATAGGTATACATAATATGTGTAGGTATACATAATATGTGTACCTACATATTATACCTGGCGCCAAATACATGACAGCAGTCGCAGTCTTTAAATTTGGTTGCTCTCTTGTTCTCAATAATTTCCAACTTTTATCTCTATATTTCATTTATTATTAAATTTCTAATTGTTGCATACATGAGATTTTTCGACATGCTGAGAATTCTCATGATTAAGAGTTTCGGAGACAAACAATACCACCTAATGGCGAACATTGTTAACGTAAAGTGATCACACTAAGCCAGCCTTCGAAATAACAGTAGAAGACGGTCGTAAGCCCGTAGTGGTTTGTTCCATTTAAAAATCGAGCATTAGTAATGAATTGTTAGAGTCATTAGTTGTAATTTTTTCTTTAAGATCACATACTAGTTCCTGCAGATTATTGTATTCAGTTTTGAATATCTTCAGTCTTCTTGGGTGAAGTTGTTTCACAATTTTTAACGTTGGCATGATTTTTGGCTTTCTAGATAAATCACTAAATTGATCATGAAATTTTGTCTTGTGTTGTATAGTACCGTTTGGGTTATACTTCAGTATGCAAAAATCTATCATTTATTTCTGGAGATAGTATTATCAAATCACGTACACGAAAACCTTTAGGGACTAGGTAATAGGTATGCATAGTTGGGACTTGGGATCAGTGATAGTGTCGTCAGATAAAAAAAACCTGCATTACAGCTTGATTATAAGATTCTGTCAAAAATTCGTCTATATTACTATCTTTGATAAAAATATTTTTAACATCATCCAGTGCTACATTTTCCAAATAATAAGGGAATTTGTTTTGGCTCTTCACCAGCCCCTTCAGCTGTAGCTGCCTAACTTTTACAACCTCATTTTCCTCCTCATGATCTTCAACAAGAATGTTATTAACATCCCCTATCTTAAAAAAAAGAATTAAAAAAATATTAATAAGAACGAATTTCTAAAACCACGTAAATATGAATATTACCAATAATCACCATACATGAAATATAAAAGCAATACCGCGTAACAATGTGTTATGGCGATCAGAAGTATATCGAAGCAATACCGCGTATTTGCAACATAAAGAATATTCACGTTTCTGATTGGTTAAAAATGATTGCGTTCAATTTTTAGGGAAGCCCCTTGCTAGAGTGATATCTGCGTGTGAAATCTCAATTTTAGTACAACTTGTAGTTACGCGGTCTCGCAACTGACAGTTCCGCGGTATTGCAGTCTCATCGACGATATGTAAATTACAGACTTAATAATGATAATTAAATACTTGGTACTTTTTGGTATAAAATATTTGTTTATTTTCAGATATCACAGTCTAGCGCCCATGTACTACAGAGGTGCCCAAGCTGCTATTGTTGTCTATGATATTACTAATCAAGTAAGTACCTAATCGAGTGTAATATCAGAAGTATACATTGTTTAAGTCACTTAATTGATTGTTGAATCGTGAAATATTTAGAAACTTTGTGTTTGTATATTTGATATGGTGTGAGCACTAAGGTATGAATTTGTTTTTTTTTTTTAGAAAATATATGAAAAGCAAATGTTATATTTTGTTCTTCTCTAATGTAACCTTCCAATTGCTTTTGACGATATAAACTTTTGTAACAGATGCATCAGTCAAATTATATTGATAAAATAATTATACCAATTTGAATGAAATATTCTTAGTTTAGACAGGGTAACGTTTGTTGGGTCAGCTATTATAATATAAAACCTTAACAAGATAACAGTAGAGCTGTGACCAAAAACCCTTCCCCCCCCTTTCAGAACAGGGTGGGGTGTGGTATCAAGGCCACCCTTCCATTTATAGTTTTCTTCAATCCAATATACACCCACCAGAAATTCATATACCTACACCTCGAGTCTTATTAACTTTCTCTCTTCTGAACCATGGTCTTGACAACTATTTCCAGAGTAGGTACTGCTATTTCACTTTGCCTCGATTCAGCTTTATTGAATATTCAAAATGATTCCAGGATACATTTGGACGTGCAAAAACCTGGGTAAAAGAATTACAGCGTCAAGCTTCCCCGACCATAGTAATAGCCTTGGCAGGTAATAAAACGGATCAAGCCAGCAAAAGAATTGTGGAGTACCAGGAAGCGCAGGAGTACGCCGATGAGAATGGTTTATTGTTTATGGAAACTAGCGCCAAGACAGCAATGAATGTTAACGAAATATTTATAGCTATTGGTGAGTTATCCACACTTATATTATTTTACAGGTGTATTTATTTTGACACCCTCGTGAAATGTTGAACTAGTATTAGGTACTACCAACTATTCAATTTTTAATGTCCCCTCTTAATAACTGCTTATGACTGTCTTCTAATGCTGTTTTGAGGGTTGGTTCAATTTTACATTAACAAAAGTTATTAAATGTTGAATTTAATTTTGAATTCTGAAGTGGTTCGCACTCTATCGGTAATGACGCTGGCTTTCGTACTCTTTCATGCGGAGTTCGTGGGTTCGATCCCAGATGCCAACCATCTTTCTCTTTCGCGACACAAGCTTTAAGTAGCTTACTTTGAAAGAGTCAAAGAGTGTATTTGTGTTCACTTTGAGTGAGCACAGATTCATTTTATAAAAAAAAAAATTTAAATATGAAAATCTACAGTATTGCTCACAATGACAAATTTGAAGTTTCAAATTTTGCGTTTGAATAAATTACTTAATAAAAAAAATTAAACTAGTATTGTATGGTTCTATGACAAAATTTATTGTTCAAACATGAACCGGATTTCAGAGACAACCGTCTCAGTCTTCAAGACAGTTTTGAACGTTTGATGATGGAGACAGTAGTCAGTCTCCAAGCACCTTCTACCCAAAACATTAAAGATAATAAATTAATTAATTAGTGTTAATTTAGCTGGTTGGACTTATATGCAAATTTTTCCTATTTCTTTAGTCAAATGGTACCATCCAAACTCCAAACCTGAGTAAAAATTTAATGTTATAAAAAAACATAGAATTTAAAAAGTAACATAAATTTAAATTTACAAAATCTGTTTCGACTAGGAATCAAACACAGGATCTCTTAATTAGTGCATACATCACTAGGCTACAGAGATGGTTTAGCTTATTGTCCGATCTGAACTGACTATAAGCTATTAATTGTTTATTTATTTAGTTTATTTATTGCAATTTACAAATTTAATACAATCATTAATTTTTCACTTAACAACAACAAAGTTTTGACAGATAGTTATCAGGAGTGTAAAATCGCATCATCAGGTGAATATTCCGGTTGAGTGCGATTCTACATCCATCGTCAATTATATAAAATTCTAGAACAAACAACAGCAATAATAAAGATAACTTGTCGGATGAAATAAGAAATACGATGAACATATAGATTTATTTGAAAAGTCAGTAATGAAAATGACAATCGTCAGTGATAAAAAGTATTATTATTATGTTTATGGCATCCCATCCCTTGAGGGACGATTTGTGCCAGTTTCAAATATTTGATGTTTTGCAAAACAAAAATATTATGCTTTAATTTGTTATTTTTCTATTATTTTATATAAAGACTTACTATTTTTACATTCACACACGGCCTTACATACTTACAATCACGCCCTTACATACATACATTCTCGCATTTATATAAGTATATTAGTCAGAAATAACATCTGTCTAAAATTGAGGAATCTATCGGAAAAATTATATAAAGTATGTAACAGAATGTGTGATTGATTATTCCAGCTAAGAAATTACCAAAGAATGAACAAGGCACGGGAAGTGGTGCAGGAGGCGCCAGCCAAGGAAGACGTCTAGCGGAAGGAGAAACTCCTAAACAAGCGGGCAACTGCTGCAAGTGATATCTCTCACAATCTGTTGTAAGTTTCTATTTTCTGACAACACTCATATAAGTGGCTATCTATCCATCCCAATTCTACACCTCTCATAAGCAACAGTAGTTAGACTTCTAATGTCTTTCCATTTCTTCTTTTATGAGGCCTGTTCTATCCAAGTTACTCTCGTTAGGTGGAATCCCAGTTGTCTCGGCGAGTACCGCGGGGGCTGGTTGTGCAGAGCGATATAAGGGAGTTTGGTGGTGTCCATTCTCTGGACATGGCTATACCATTCCCTCTTTCGCTGTCTGCTTCGGTGTTCTTCACTCGGTCTCTCAAAATTTTGCCTTTAATTTTGAAAGTTCTCAAAATCTACAAACTCCTGACCATGTCTACTCTAGTTTCGACTGCATAGTTGTTCATAACAGGTCTTACTCATGCTTTGTATATTTTCATTTTGCTTGTTTTCAATGGCCATATGTTTAATTTTTTTAATTTTCTGCAATGTTACTCACAATTGAGTTATTTATAAAATGTTTGTTTTTGAAAATTGTGGTACTTAAAGCACCAGAGATCGCAGCACCCTTGTTGACTTTGGACTGTATTTCCTCAACGAGATCTGCTCCCCCGATTAATGTATACCAAGGTATCTGAAGGAGCCGACTTGTTCTACCATTTTATTCTCCACAGTCAGGTTGCAGGTTTTGGATCTTTTGATAAAGGTCATGCACTTCATCTTTTCGATAGGTATTTCCGTATTAAAGATGTGTGGAAAATGTTGTCCCCCCTGTGCGATGTTACCCTTTTGTAATAGGATACACAGATAAAAGCAACAAATCTCTTTGATATAGGTCGCCAAATGTTGACGAGTATCCATCAACATGTTGCTAAGTGTGGACTATACATAAGTCTAGAAAAATGCAATTTAAAATGATTGTTATGTTAAACCTAACCCAGTTTTGATTTGGATTCCTTTTTGTCCTGAAATTTGAAGAAATAATCTGTAATAAAAGCGTTGTTATTGTTACAGTTAGAGGAATGTATCTTTGGAATGGATAGTATAAGACTGGCTCACCACCATCGAGAGATCAAGATGACAACATGAACACTCTGCAATCTGATAATAATTACATGTGTAGCACCTTGCTCACTGTTGTCACCTTTTTATTTTTAAATGCCTCTTTTTATTCTTTTATATACAACACTATCCACCACATCTATACACACACACATTATCAGAGTAAAACACTTTATCAAATCAACAAAGGAATTTATTAAAGGTTCAACAAAATATCACCTAGTTGGATTTATGCCGTAAAAGCTCATAATTATGCATTTTAAACAAACATAGTATTTCCACTTTCGCAATATTTTATTTAAGACAAGTGCTTTTAGCTTTTCAGCTAAAATATTGCGAATGTACTATTTTAGTTTCATAAACAGTTTAATAAATTCTTTTGTAGAGTCAACAAAATTTTTTACTCTGTTTGAATTTCAAATATGGAAATCTTCAGTGTTGCTCACAACAAAAATTTTATTTTTAAAATATTATGTCCAATTATTGTTTCAACAGAAGAAAAGATAGTTTCTGTGTTTGGAGCACACAAAAATATAGACTAGAAATGAGATTGAAGCTTGTGTGTGTAGATGTGTATTGTTTTTAATTTATATCAGTGTTTAATTTTATTAAGTTATGTTAGTTGCGAGGATTGTATAGGGCTGTTGGGGAATATTTCTTATATTGCATTCCAAGGAGTAGATCTACCAGCTGCCTTCTCTGTTTACTTATTTCTTACAATGTGCAATAAACCTCTTCACGGATTTCCGGAAACACACAACCTTCAAAAAAGCAATATGTGAGATTGATAATCATGGTTTAATGTTGGCTGTACTCTGCTAGGCACATTTGATCTACATATTTTTATTATTATATTATGTTATTCTTACAATTATTATTACTATACATACATGTATTCTTATTATACTCTGTAAATAACTTTTATATTAGCCGTATGTAATGTAAATGTGGGATGTCTGATCTGGCGAGTGCAGGGATGCATGTTGTGGGTGAATGCACACAGGAATAATACTGGATCTATTGCTTTTATTATTTCTATATCATTATCATCATGGCATGGCTTATGTTACAAACTGCACTAATAAGTGTATCTTATACATATATTATGTTGTGTACATTTTATTTTTAATAAAAATACCTGTGTTATATACTTATATATATTAGTGGTGAAATATATATATTATATTATTATTATTATCGAGTAAGTTACACATTTCTATTTTATAAATTTATATACATTATAGGTTTATAGAATACACTCAATGGGAGTTGAATGTTGATGCATTCGTAAACGATAGGGCAAATCATACGCTGTATGTACTAAACTTTTATTTTGTACTTTATACAAACATAATATTATTTATTTCCATTGGCTCAAAAAAAACTGTACTTTTTCCCATTCGCTGACTCTAATTTTATTGATTCTTTACTGCTCATTTATTTACTGCAATTTTCTTATTCTAAAAAATATCAAATTTTGTGTCATTTTCTTTTTTAATAAGTGCAAGCAGTGCTGTTGTTTTGTCTGTTACTTTTGAAGAAGTATCTGATATTTTTTTTTAAAACTGCATGCAATTTTGTTATCACTCTGTCGTGAAAACAAGTTAAATTCTCTTATATATGACACACTTGTCTATTTAGCCAATTTCAACGGAACATTAACTATATTTTTGTGGTGTACAGACACGCTGAAACAAAGATTTGATGAATTGAAAAAGAGGAAGAAAATTCATAACTGCAATATGTTGTTGATTGTGAGATTGGAGTATATTGTAGTTCAGAACATAATAAAAATGTAATAATACTTGTTTAGGTAGGCCAAACTTGTTGACCCGTTAGTTGGAACTCAATCAGAATGGAATAGGCTTAAACCACTGAAACCCGTTTTTGATCATACTCACAACTTGTCTTGTCGTCATTGTAAACAAAATTTAAGAATCAAATTTTGTGTGCAGACGATGGTTATAATGAAATATATTTATCCAACGTTCATACTATGTGTTAATCATGTAAATAATTACAAATCAATGGGGTATAGTCTGAGCTATTGCATACAATAATAATATTATATTCTCATCTAGTTTTTATATTTTGAATTTAAGATTCATGTTCATCACAATAAAATTTGTTTTTAATGTAATTCTTTTTTCTCTGGTACAAGATGTCAAATCTACATGCAGCCACGACTGTCCCCTAACTGTTTTGGAACAAACTATATTGAATCATGTCTCTCATGTAATTATTGAGATAAAATATAAATGAATATTTGATTAAAAGCTGTTTTGTTATTTAATGTTTTGGAAGCCTAAAAAATCCAGCTATAATATAATATACAGATATAAATACAGCACAGCTATCAATGCCTTTTTTCAATAGTTGGAATTTGGAAATTTCTGCTGCATCAAAAGACAGAAGAAGTTGGGGGTTTACCGAAGGTGTAGAGCTATCGGAAAGAAAGAAAGAATATTTGGATCAATTTTTACATGGTTAATTCTTCCGATTGATCTGTATCTTCAAAATTGGGCAAAAATAAAAAAAAATGTACTGTCATAAATTTCTAACGGTTGTGTTATTTTTTTAGCCACATAGACATTCTGGCTATCAAAAGAAATTAACTTTTAAGAAAATGGGCCAATCCTCAAAAAAAAAATGTTTAAGAAATTCATAAATGTCATTTGATTAAGCATCCAAAATACAAACGTAGATATATCTCACGATTTAGTCCTGAAAAATGGCACAAGAATGTATAAATAAATTGAATTGTTACCAGTCTTTATTGCTTCATTTAAATTATTGTTGTACAAGCTATTATGCAAAAATAGATACAGGGAATATTCACTGTTGTACAATAATTTAACTAACCAACACAATGTGTGTGAAGAAGTTGGTAGAGGAATAAAGGTCCAGCCTTCCAAATATTTATAGATTCTTGTGTCCTATTTCAGGGCTAGATCTTAACTTTTAGATTACCTCCCCCACACACTAAACACACCATAACATCCCTCTTCCCTAAACACCCATGTGGCTATTGTATACACCTACCACAATTTACTTAAGTAGCTTGTGGCAAATGGTAATAGAATTGCAACAGCATGCTTTGAACGCAGGTATACTCAGGCTTAGTAGGCTCTTCGGTTTTTTTTTTATTTTAATGTCCGATCAGTGTCCAAGGAAAATGGTATCCGAGAATTCATTTCGTACTCACTACCCAGTCCATAGAATTTCTGTCTTGCATTTTCTGTTGGGCTCAAGCGAATATGTCCGGCAGTTATCTGCCTACTGTTTATACACATTTTACTACCCATTCTTTTCTTTTGAACATAGAAGCCGAATCTGAACCATGAACCTCTACCACTTGGGTCTTTTTTTTCGCGATGACCGCGGAACACTGCTCTAGGGTACCTTTAGAGCAGCGAGCAGAGCGAGTATTGGATATTAATGTATGTCTGTTCTCTTCTGTAATATGAGAGTCAAGGTTCCAGTATCTCTAAGTACACCGTCTTGAAGTAATCATCTCCAGAAGCACTGTTGATAGATCAGAGGCATTCCCACTTTGAGTGCTCGTATCAACTTCAATCAGCTGTTATCATTCATACACAATGTTGGAGGAGACCACTTCAAACCAAAAAGAGCAAAATCAAAACATATAAAGCTAACAGATAGTTTAAGATTTTTATCAGAAACGCGTGGCATTCTTTTAGATTAAGATAATATTAACTAATCAACTGTTATGTATTTGGAAACAAATTCCCCTTTTAATTCATATAATTAAAAAAAGAAAGAATAATTAAATTAGATAATTCAATAAAGTATTTTGCAAAATAATTCTATGTTCCATCATTATTGTGTAATAACGATATGTATAGTTTATGTCGTAGACTCCTAACTTTGCAGTGTTCATAAAAACACATAATAAGACCGACCACGGTAGCCTAGTAGGTGAGGACTTCAGATCACGAGGTCCCAGGTTCGATTCATGAGTCTGGTCAGAGTTTTTCTAAGTGTTTTTTCCCTTGAAATTTCTACACGGGGTTGGCCTGTCTCAGATTGGACGGGACCAGTTGACTGTAAAATATTGCCTCTGAATTAAAATGGCCACTAATGATAACGTTCTGTCAGTCATTTTAAAAAGTTGTCAGTTATACTTTATCACCATGGAAACACCTGCCAATGATCATACCATGTTGAATGGACCGGTTCTCGTCCGAAACACAAACAGAACATGTCCTATTTAGGAAAGATAAACATTACTTCTTATTTACCGATAACAATTTCTTATAAACATGTATGAGTATAGGTAGCAGAACGTTATGATTATCACTATTTCCTCCCAGTTAACTGGTCTTGTCCAATCTGAGACAAGATTCCATCACCTTGAATAGTCAATTATATCAAGAGGTTTGAGTTTTAGTTCAAAAAGAAGAAAAAAATGAGAAATTTTTAGAAGTATTACATTATAATATAAAAAAAATTAATCAAATTATTGCAGTGACAAATTAAAATATAGTGATTCATAGACATTATAAGGGAATGTTCATGAAAGTGTGCTAGCCAGTTCTATAGAGGCAACTTCTAATACATTGGATGAGACATGGTTTGTCATGACAAAGTGCTGTTGCAGGTTGGTCTCTATTTCATTCTTAGTATTTTCGCAATCCTGTAATGACTGAGATATGTTGAACATCCTCTCCATTTCACTACTATTTAGATTACACTCTTGTTTCACTTTCTCCAAAGATTCAATTGTACTCGTAATGGTGGAATGTAGCTCCACATAACATCCATTTTCTTTTTTACCCAAGTCGATGTTTTTGGTCAACAAACGGTTGCAATAAGCATCTTGCTGTGCCTGGAAGTCATCTAAAAAATCATCTGCTTGAAACTCATTACATTGATTCAGCAACCCGTCTGTAATAATCTTCTTTTCATCTAAAATCCTGCAAAGTTTGAATTATTGAAAAAATATTAAGCATGTGCGAAGTTTTAATCAGAATTATTAAAACACAAAAAAAATATTTCTTACCTTTGTTGTTCACTTAGAAATGATATATCCTTTAATCTATCTTGCGTTTTCCTCAGGATAAGCTTATTTATTTCGAGCCGTTTAGCCAGTTCTGCCATCTTCACGTCGATTTCAGACTTTTCTCTTTCTATTTTATCATCAACCAATGATTCCAAAAACAACGATTCCAAGTATTCATTGTAAGAAAGTTTCTTAGTGAGATCATCACATTCTTTATTTTCATCACCACTTGAACTCGCCAACATAGTAACATTGGCGCGATGTGCTATTGACGTAGAAGTTTGATTCAAGTTTGTATTCCCTTTTCTAATTGAAATATCATCTTTAGCAGGGCATTTCATTTTTCTAGCCGTTTTGTTGGATGGGGGTACAAAAGTATTTTTTGATGACATTTTTGTATGATAGATCAGTAAACAAACAAGCAGTTTAAATTATAAACCCAACTGTACCTTTTTCAAACTATTTGAATACTCTTTGTAAGTTATTACAAATAAAACAAACTAAACGAAATTTTAAACAATTTTAAATGTAACAAAACAAATCATAACCATAGAACCAAAATCACAAAATCATCTCGTTTATTGCTGTAGAGAAAAAATATCAAATTGTCAAATTTTTCAAAAACCATAGATTTTTAAAAATGCAAGTGAAGCCCAAGCGATAAAGTCGCTGAAAGAAATAAAAAAATACTGGATAAAATCAAGATAAAATGGGATTTATATTAAAAAGTTACACTCGGATGCGATCCCCATTCATTGATTAATATTTTTTTATGACAGGTGAACCGTATAATATTTGTTAATTAACTGATGTTTAGTATGTGTTTAGTATACAACTTTGAGAATAAAAAAAATGTTTGCTTTTCAAAGAATACTTAGGTAGATAGACATTCTTTGAAAATATCTAGGGCCATCTGCCTCAATTTTTTCATAATTCACGGATAGAAACTTTGCAGAGGGATTGGTATAGAAATATCTAAAACAAAATAAATATTATAAAAGGTGTCCCAGAATGCATGACTAATAATTGACAAGTTGAAGTCCAAAGGTAGAAAATTTCAGATTCTATCAAATATACGATTTTTGTTTAATTTTCGAGTTATATTCTATTTAATATTTTTTGTCAAACCCTGACTTATATGTCATTAATGGTCACAGAAACACCAATTTTTATGTACTCGTATACTTTTTTTCCTGTAATAGGTGAACAGTAGATCTACCTTGCGGATACAAAAACAGTTATGAGTTTATTTGATACCATTAATGTAGTTGTACGGTATACATGTCCGCATACCGATATCCGGCTGCTAAAACTGCTACCCGTTTCATCTCTAGACTAGAATCTGCGAATCCTAGGTCATTGGTCTAGTATATTGTGAACCTTTATCATAATTTTAGATCTTAATTAAAAATTGAGTTCGGACCTTATAAAAGTGTTAAAAATAATTTGATGGTAAAGAACCAGTAAAAATGAAGAATGTCTTTGGGTAGGAACACGTAGAAAGCCGATTCCGATTCGCGCCGACCGGCTCATAGATTGTTGTCTATGGTTTCAATGTATTTAAATGGGCATGCCGGAAAGCGGGTTCCTGCTTTTTCTGTGGGTGCCCCCGTTCAAATGCATAGTAACATTCTTTGCGCAGGTCGGCGCGGATCGGAATCGGCTTTCTACGTGTTCTTACACTTAGCTGCTCTTGTGAAAGTTTACTAAATTTTTAATTCAGCCGGAGCCACACGTAAGGATTCCACAGTATGCCGACCTCTGGCCTAGCTAGGTTATTTACAACACCACCTATATAAGAAGGCCTTAGCGCTGGCGGCCATTTTTTCCTCTCACGTCACCAGGCCGCCGGCGTGTAGACAGATATCATAGCGTACAGGTAAGTACATACAGATATAGACAAGCGAATGCTGGGCCTCACGATATAACGCAGCACTAAGGCCTTCTTATACAAGTTTAGTGCCGTCACCCCCAACCAAGTAGTAATGGTTTGTTTTCCTACGGATACGCCGCTACTTTTAAAAGCGGTGAATATGTCAGTTGAGAACGTTGTCAATATTGTTTCCGTAGTAACGAAAAACATTGTCATATAATTTTGAAAGACGCCGTCTTGTCAAATGACGGACCGTTCCCTAGGAACCCACTGCATAAGCGCCCTAATAGGTAATACTAGCTTCAAGGCCACAGTATTTTCAGTGTGGCCTTGTAGTAGCTTCTGTTGCAGCTGGCAACATTTTAGTCTTTGAATAAACAAACCATGGACAAAATTGTTATATTATTTTGATTGACCTGTATTTCGTATTGGAGGGTTGCTTCCAAATTTGTTGAGGTAATCTTTATGGTGTGCGGGGTGCTTACCGCAGTTATTATAATATTTGCTTCTAAATTAATCAGCAAGTGTTTATCTGTTACTGTTTTTGCATTTATTCGTAAAAAAGAAGGTATACCGACTATTAAAGCAGTGTTCTGCATAATTTATCAATTACTTTCAGTTTTATATTGTTATTTGATCATTACCCGCAACATTGTTTTTATATATTATTTCCTCAGATAAAATGGATTCGTCAGTTATAGAAAAGGATCAAGTTGACAAGACTAGTCTGACCTTAACTGATTCAACCCAAATATTGTAAGTGTATTCTTTCGTACAAAAGTCTGCAGAACTTTTTTATTGTGATAATACTGTCATTTGTTAAACACTGAAATAATTTGCAGAGATTTTTCCTGTGATGATGGACAGAGACTTGATGTCGTTTCCAAGGATGTAATTGTTAAAAGTGGTGGTGGTACACACACACAAGGAAGTTCTTTGATAAAGTTGAGAAACATTGTTGATTACAATTGGGAACACAAGCTCTATATAGGCCAGCTACTAGCTGTGCATATTTCAGGAGATTTTCTAGCGTATGCTGTAAAAGGTAAAATCAACAACAGATATCATTAAGTTTTCTCATGAATATGTGACGGTTAAAACACTTTGTATGGTTTTTAGTAGTGGCTCCTGGATCTAGTAGCGGCACAGGTATGGTGCGTGTAGTTCAACGTTCCACAGAAAAGCGTGCTTTGTTGAAGGGTATGCAAGGCTTAATACAGGATTTATCGTTTGCTTTCATTACCCAGCAAGTACTATTGGCCTGTATTGATAACACATCTAGTTTCTACATATATGAACTATATTCTCAGTCTGACACAATTGTGTAAGTATGTCTATTACTCCAGTAAACTTTATGTTATTGTATAGATTAAATGTTTTTTTTACGTCTTTGATTGTTAAAAGCTAAACTTTTTAAGAAGTTTACTAAAGATTCAAGATTAATATGTGTTGTTGTGATGAACTTTTTTTCTTTCTGTAATTTTGATTTCAAAAGTCCACCGGGTATTTTGTATTATTTTTGTTTCAAATCTGTCAACAAAATCAATGTGAGTTAGATGTAAATGATCAAGATTTTATTAAAATTTGTGAAATTGCAACCGTACAACCAACTATTATATTTCATTAAAGCCAAAAAGTGAATTCATCAAAATTAATTTCTATCTCTTATTTATTCCTTCCTCTATTTCAGATCAAAATTACTATTCAGTGTCAATGGAAATAATAGCAGTACTACACATCGTATTGTTTGGTGTTCCTATGTTCCCGAGGAGGGGGAAGGGGAAATCGAGGAAGAGGAAGACCCAAGCAAATTCCTTGTGAGCACTTCAGGGTCTAAAGCGTACATCTGGAATATAACCCAGATGATCAACAAACATGGAGTAGGCCCTCATCCCTTGTCTCATTTGGCCGAGCCTTGTAACACTGTTGACCATCACACCCAGGATATACTGGAGGTGACCTTCTCACCAGATGGCAGCGCCCTCGCCACTGCTTCCAGGGATGGCCTTGTGAAATTTTTCCAGGTTTGTTTTCTTTCTTTTAATAAATTTGCTTTCAGTCACTCAAAATGAACACAAATAGGCTCACTGACTCTTTCACAGTAAGCTACTTAAAGTTTGTGCCGTGAAAGAGGAAGATAGTCGGCTCCTGGGATTGAACAGTAGGAAAGTCGGTGTCGGAACCACTTGTTTTGTATGTACTTTTGGAAACATTTTTTTCATTTACCTTGCACAGCTTTCATTGGGTTCCACCCACCAATACAACAAAACCCATAGGTACTTTCTTTAACTAAATATATGATTAAAACATAAAATACCTCAGTGTTAACGCTTTTAGCGTTGCAAACACTTTATAAAAAGTGTTTGTAGTTTTTTTTGTTTGTTTTGAACAGCCGATTCCTTTATCCCATTGAAATTTTACATCTGAACTTTCACATTAACCGTACTGTATAATAAATCCAATAGATAATTTTGCAATTACTATGAACGAACCCTAAAAGTATAGACACATTATTTCCCATCCATTCAATAAATCCCTTTCCAACTAATCAATTTATAAAATGTACTAACTGCAAAAACATGCTGTTGAGAAATATGTGTTACTTATACTGGAAATAAGAGCTATCTTTCCAGTGATTACAGTTGTACCCATGGCTATAATTTTGTATATATTTCTTAGAATTCCTTTTAACAAGAAATAAATCTTATTATTTTTACTCTGAAAAAACTGTTTATATAGCATTATTATTACTGTATTAGTCCGAACATAACACATTGTTTTCGACCATTTAATTTCTATTAAAAATCCAATTTGGGATTTAGTGCGAGCTGATACCGTAGTATATATATATATATATTTTCGCGTGTTGACGTTTCTTGCACGAGATATTCATATCGAAATGAATGTAACCTGTGCTTTTACCCACATATAATTATCTAAGTAAAGTCTTATCTGATTGAATTTTACATTCTTTTATCAATATAATTTTTTTTTCTAAAATCTTTATGAAATTTACAACTTTTTCCATATTTTGCGGGTTTAGGATAAAACAGTTTTTTAACATTCTTATTTTACTTTAATTTCTCGGGAAGCACAAGTGATTCTCATGCTAAAAGTCATCTCCTCAAATCACCGTGCCAACAATTATCCATTTTACCAAATATCATATTATTATTAGTCAGCGTAAAGAAGTTATATTCAAACTAAAAGCATGTTATTTTGAAAGGATTTAAAAGGCTTTGGGGCTAGGTCATATTGTAAAATACTTGTATCTTCATAATATATTGCACATTATTTGTAACGTAAGGCCAGTGTTTCTCAACATAATCATGATTGTCTTGGGAATCATTCATTTGATACTTAAGTACATGGTTGTCTAAAAAATGAATCTGGGCTCACCCGAATTGAACACAAATACACTTTTGACATCCTTCACAGAATACAATGCTTTTATTGTGAGAGAGGAAATTTCCCATATCTACTTTTTACTTTTCCATATTAAACTCAACAAATTATAATCCCACATAAAACTTTTGACAGTTGCCATCATGCCCGAAAATCACACAAACAATTCAATGCATATTTTTTTATATCAAAAGTTATTATGTTGTTAATAAAATAAGGTTGGGAGACACTGGTCTAATGCACCCGGTCAAAAATAAAACCATGGCATTAGCCATTATTTGAGGCATTGTAATAATTATTTATACTTTTCTGTGACAAGTGTAGTGTGATAATAAAACATGTAGTGTGATAATGAAACTTATACTAACAGGTGTATGATGCTCTTCTTGTAGCCATCATTATTACAGGTGTATGACCACAACGAGAAGATTAAGTGCATACATCAATGGTCACCACACGCCGACAAACCCGTCTCATCTCTGTTCTTCTTGGACAGTCGGACCACTTCTTCATCTGAGTAAGTAATCCCACATTATCCTAGCAATTTGTTAAAAAAAAAACATGAATTTGAATGTCTTGACAATGGATGTAAACACATAGAACCGACCGATTCCGACCTGGCGCCGATCGCCGCAAAGAATGTTGTCTATGGTTTCAATGCATTTAAATGGGCATGCCGGAAAGCGGGTTCCTGCTTTTGCTGTGCGTATGTCCATTCAAATGCATTGAAACATTCTTTATGCCGATCGGCGCTGATTGGAATCACAAACAGAAAATTTTCAAAATGTTTTGTTCTTACAGCAAACATGGTTCATTATTCTGAGAATTGTGTTACTTGACACTTCATTTGTAATTTGACCCGTTTCTGTCTCATTAATAACATTCCGTTGATCTATGGCTCAAACAAGCTAATTTTTCTTATTAATTTAAAATATGATCCGCATGAAGATTCTTCATTCTTTTATTAAAATTATTAACTGAAATACGATTAATCGAAAAATTGAAACTGGCCAACGGATGGAAAAAACTTATTTTACACTCGCAATTACTATTAGCCGACATAAAATCCAATATGGCGGGTCAATACTAGGTACCAAACCGTAATACTAATTGGTTATTGGGAGAACTGATACGCCCTCCTGAGCACAGGTTAGCAAAGGTGTCCAAAAGCTTTGTTTGCACTAGTATTAGATTATGTAATAACCTTCCACCAAGTCTCAAGTCCCTTAATACTCTGTGTTTCAAGAGAGAGGTGAAAAAGTATCTAGTTGGCAACGCTTTTTATTCTATTGACGAAATATTGGCCGTTCAACTAACTCATAACTGACCTCTATTTTTTATTAACTTACAAATATTAAAACATAACCAAGTATAATTCTGGTTGTTCGTGTAGTTCTGTTGGTCTCGACACGTTCTTGTTACTATCTGCCTCTTACTCTTGACATGGTACTAGAAAGACCTTTTACATTTTTCTAGTACTGAAAAACAAAAATATATCTTTAGGTGCTTTGATATAATTTCCTTGTTTTCATTGTTTGTTATTTATATTGTATGTATATGATGATCCCAAGTGTCCTGCAAAGGACCTATGGGTTGATACAAAAAATAAATAAAATAATTTGTTTTTTGATTGAGTGATGGTTTATATTGTGTCAGAAACTTGAACAATGTACTTAGACCACGTTTATTAATATAATATGGTATTCAAAGCCGTTTTTACAAGGAAGGGATAATCTATGTGGGATTGATTTTAATAAATTCCTTATAATTTTGTTTTTCCAGTCAGTTTTGGAAATATGTGGTGACTGGCTACGACAATGTGGTGAAAATATGGTCGTGCAAAGACTGGTCATGCTTGCAGACAATAACCTTCACCAGTAGCCCCTTGTTAAAATTAGGATTGTCACGGTGTGCTGAGCAGATGCTGGTATCCGATATCACAATGAGAGTTCTCTACGTCCTCCAACTAACTCCGAATACTTCAACATCTGTTTGTCGATGCACATCCATCACACATTTCTATTTACCGTTTCCATTTTTGAGCTTTGCAGACGTTCATATAGGTATGTTGTTCCTTTACCATATCTCCTTGTCCAGCTCAGGTCTAAAAGTGAAAGACATATACAGATGGTTGTTTCTTGTTTGCAGGTAGGAAAATATTCAAATGTCCATCCAACTGCGAAGATCCGTATCACTCCGTCACAATTGACGATGAGGAAAATGATTCTCCAGTCGACGAAGATCACATTCTTGAAGTAATTCTTTTTTATCCTACCCTTAGTAAATTAAACTTACTGTGCTCTTTGAGGGAACAGTAATATGTAGTGTAGACCTCACGTACAGGCATAGATCTTATATTTATAATTACTCTACCACTTTTTTATACAAATATTCCATTGAATAGGTATATTTGATTTCTTTTAAATGAAGTCAAGTGTGATGAAATGGCCACTAGCGGTATTGTTATTGGTTCAGTTCACAATCTACAGCTTTCCACATTGTTACCATGGGAACACCAACGGAATAATACCGGGCCATTTTATTGCATTTGTCTCCTTGATATCCAGTCCTAGAGCAAATTTGACCACTACACAGTGAATGTGTAAAATTGAATATTACGTCTGCAGTAGATGTTTGTTAAAACTGATGATGATGATGATGAATGTTTTAGTTGGACGACATGGACATAGAGGGAGTGATGGAAGAGGGAGGAGGCAGTAGAAGAGTAAAGAAGGATGGGTGCAGTGTGTGCAAGGTGCTCCACATGTATCTGGTGCAGCCCAAAAGTCTGCAGCATGCCTCCATCACTCTACCGGACTATCCCATCAGCAATACTAACAACCTGCCACCACCAGATTTATCCCTGATTTCGCCTCTCATAGAGCCTGTCCAACCGGAAATTCCAACATGTAACTATACACTTTTATTATTAGCAAACTTATTTTACTTTATCAGTGGTACTAATAGAAACTGCATTATAACACCATTATGACGGGAATAGTTATTCCGGCATAAATGACTGATACCACGCGCTACTAATAATCAACCTTATACCGTGTCATAACTATACATAGTTTGGTAACCTCATTCAACTTATTTCAAGCATACTTTGTACAACATTGTTGAAATGTGGTTGTTTTTATTAACTCTAAAATATCAAATGAGACATTAAACAAAGTTACCAATACTTTATTGCGCATGATAAATTCAAATCTTGCTTTGATTATGCGACACCATTTTTAACTGAATCAATGTGAAGATTTTTTTCATATATCTTTTTGTTATGTACTGTGAGGGATTTTTTACACAATTTAATTAAATCTAAATTAAATTCTTTAGAAAAAATACTCTTTGGTATAAAAAAAAAGTATTGGAGGAACAATTTTTCATTTATTTGTTACAAAAATATTTCAGTGGAAAATGGTGAAGGTGTTGTGGCAAGTGAAACAACAGAAGTCTCCGTTCCACCTGCAGCACTGAGTCCTCAGCATTCCATTAACACAATCCTGGCCCACCAGAGCCAGCAGCTGAAGAACATACTGATGCGGCCTAATGTGAGTTGAATTCAACCCTATATCTAACACAAAACACACATTGCAAACAAGACGTGATAAAAGGAATTCAATACATTTTTATTTTACAGAATGCTATTCCGCTTCCGGCTCCGCAAATCCTGCCAGCCCCACCACTACCACATACTCTCAATCTGATGACTCCGGATGCCTTCAAGTAAGTTGCTATGACCTGGCTTTCAAATTCTCTTGCGTTGTGTTTGTTTTTTTTTACGTGTTACCACAGTTAATAATTCTTTATTTTTGTACATTTGTCCAATTCAAATGTAGCAATTGACTTAACAAACTTTCAACTAAAATACGAAATAGTCAAAAAAAAAAACAACGGACAATTATATTTATTTTTATTTTTTATTTATTTTACATCCCTCCATAGACCCATTATGGGCACTTGGTTTGTCATAATTACAAAAACATCTGAGTAAAATTACAATCTGAATAAAATCATATATAGAAATCAATTGAGTGAACATATTATTGTTATACATTATCCAGTAGCGGCTCTGATTTGAATGTAAAGGGCTCAAATCAGAGTTTCATAAAAGGACATATTCCTCTCTTACTCCTAATATAGCACAGAAAATGTGCATGTGCACACATTGGAAGTTTTTTTTCTGTGCAACAACCAGATCATTAGGGTTACGTAAATATATAGCAGCGTCCATTCAATGAAATCTCTAATGTGTATTTTTTTGCAAAATGAATTTTTGGTGTCAGATTGTTTGTCTCACTGAGCTGCATGTATTATATGCACATAAAAACATCCATAAAACCCCATTAAATGCAGACTTTCACAATTACAACACCAGAGCGGGAGAACTGATGCGCCCTCCTGAGCACAGGTTAGCAAAGGTGTCCAAAAGCTTTATTTGCACTAGTATTATATTATATAATCACCAAGTCTCAAGTCCCTTAATACTCTGTGCTTCAAGAGAGAGGTGAAAAAGTATCTAGTTGGCAATGCTTTTTATTCTGTTGACGAAATATTGGCCGACTACTCAACTAACTCATAACTGACCTCTATTTTTATTAACTTACAAATATTAAAACATAACCAAGTATAATTCTAGCTGTTCGTGTAGTTCTGTTAGTCTTGACGCGTTCTTGTTACTATCTGCCTCTTACTCTTGACATGGTACTAGAAAGACCTTTTACATCTTTCTAGTACTGAAAAACAAAAATATATCTTTAGGTGCTTTGATATAATTTTCTTGTTTTCGTTTTTTCTTGTTTGTTGTTTATATTGTATGTATATGATGATATGATGTAACATGTATGATGATCCCAAGTGTCCTGCAAAGGACCTACGGGTTGATACAAGATAAATAAATAAATGAAATAACTTATGTGTTAGTTAAGGTTATATTAAAAAAGCTATGATGAGGCTAACGTATAAGCTTGAAAACAGTTTTTTGCGCCTCCTGTAATATTTATGTCCGAACACATAAGAGGTTCCATTAAACGAAGGACGAATGTCAAACTGTTAAGTTTATGACATGATTTGAACAAAAATTTGAATAAGGAGTTGTACTGATTGTTATTTTCTTGAGTTTGTTATATTTGATTGAAATTTTTATGGCAATCGAATGTTTCTGTTTATCACAGTTCTCCACCTAAAAGAGACCCGGCGGATCAAAAAGAATCCAGTGCCGAGAGTACGCTCCAGGTGGCAAAGCCAACTACACCCAAAGAAGGTATCTCCATGTTTAAAATATATTTTCCCTTAACATTTATTATTAACGTTATTGATGCTTATTTTGTATTTGTGAATTTAGTTTATAGCACTGTAAAATATACGGCTTCTGGGGGCTCCAGTCCTAGCCGGGAAGTCCAAGAGATCCTCTCAGTGAAAGGTTCCGACTACTATGAAGAAGATATGGATGAAGACGAGGATATATCTATAGTTCCATGTCCGGAAGCGACGCCGCTCAAAAATGATAATGCAGGTGAGCAATTTTTATCAGTGACGTGAGGTTTCCGGTAATTTTTTCTTCCATTTTGATTCGATAAATATGATCTTGAATTTGTAATGAAATTTGATGTGTTTATGTACCGGAACGAACCTCAATATTTAGAAGCAAGGCACCTACACTATTAAATTAGTTTTATATTATGCAATTGAGATTGCTTCTCGATCTAATTCATATAAAGATATCGAATTTAAAAGAATGTTTATTTTCCTTATATGGTTTGAGAAGTCATATTGCCTCTGTATGCCCCTAAGTGGGTTCGCAAAGAGAGAATTGATTGATATATCGACACTTGAAAGGCCAATTAGCGTAGAAAAAAACCCAATTTTACAGGAGAGGTTTTTTTTGTTTAAAAAAATCTAGGACTCTTGAGGTTTTGCTACATATGGGAACTCCCCGGTTAACAGGTTAAGATGTTCGATGAAGATTTTTTTTTCATTTAAGAAAGAGTCAATTGCAGTTGAAGAAATTACAATAATTAATTCTGAATTCGATGGATTGTTTTCAATTCTGTGTAGATAATTGCATTATAAGATGTGTACTAGAAGACAAACTTCCGCCCTATAACAAACTAATAATCTATCATTTTTTATTCGTAAATCTTTGCTGAAAATACTTGAATGTTTAGAGTCATCAAAAGTACACACTGTATCACCAATAAAACGTTCATTGTCATATACCTTGTATTTAACCAGTAAAGGTTAAATTATACCTTATAATTATTCAATTAATTTTGTCACAGATATTATACTCGAACAGTTAAAAAGAAACAATAATAATATAATAAAAAAATGATTTTGGGAGAAGTAAATATGTGAAAAAAAATCAAAATAACATCGATCAAAAATCGTGGTACTACAACCTGAAACTCTTCGTGTGACTCAACCTTAACTATTATGTCATAATGAATCTATATTATACAAATGGAGAGCTATTTTGCATGGTCATCGCATCACGCCTGAACGGATGGACCGACCCTGCTTGCTTCGGCAGATTTCGCTAATTCTTTTTTTTGTCGTGTTGGCCTTTATCAGGAGAAGGTTCTTATAAAGGAAAAAATTAAGAAAGTTGCGTGGAAAATTAGAAAATTAAAGAAAACTCTAAGTAGACAACCTTATTAGTACTTAATCTTGCAGATAGTGTTAAAGGAAAGATGAAATGTGTGATGTTATAAATTATCGTAACCGACAGCGAGGACGCTTACGTGTAACTAGAGATGGGACTAACGGCTTAAATTCAAAAACGTTATAGCCATTTCGTTAATTGAAAATAACGTTAATATTAAAAGCTGAAAGCTATTTTAAAATATTTGGTATCTGGGATCATAACTTCTTCCTAAAAAAAAAAAGGTTGTTTCCAAAATTTGGTATCTGGCATCTTTACTTTTCCTAAAAAAAAAAAAAAAGGTCGTTCCATACGCTCAGTTCCATAATATTACCTGACATATACATAATAGGGGTAGGCTATTATTTTCATTCAACTATTATTTATAAATAACGTTTAATATTAATAATGTTAGATACGTTATTTTTATTTAGCTATTATTATTATCAGCTGTCGTTATAATGCCCATCTCTACGTGTAACTGGTTAAGTAAAATTAGGTCGTTTACGATAAAACTGACGTGTCGTTTACGCTAAAACAACGGTCTAGAAAAATGTTATAAAATCTTACGATAAAATGACTTTTCTGCATAACTTTTCGATTTTTTTTCCTACGCGCGTGGGAGTCAGATCTATCGATGAGGAATATTTTTTAAAGTATCTTTCAATAAAAATGTCAATTTCGACAAAAGTGTCGCTTAAGCTAATTGGCCTTTCAGGTATCGATATGATTTAGTATGTAGGTTGCACACAAAGCTTTTTTTTTTTTTTCATTTTATTAACACACATTTTGGTTTTTTTTTTTCTAAATTTTGCCTAACTCTTACTTTTTAATGAATGGACTGACATTTCATCATTTTTATAATATAAAAAAAGAACTTGTCACTGTAACTCCTGCTAAATTGATCATCACAATAAAAACATTGCCATCTCTACAAGTGTGTAAACTAAAGGATGTTCGTTCTTAAACTGTTGACTATATTCCACAGATGAAGATGTGAAACTCAATGGTGTTTGGCCGAGCATCAACATGGACAAGATAAACGAGGCCAATCAACGTAAAGCTACCAGTGATTCTTTGAATAATTCCTTCAGTAACAAAGCAACTAATTTAATGGACATCAACGTCAACAATATGAATGGTGACTGCGCACCCATTATACCCTTGACTACCAACAATGACAACCAAAGTCTCTACGAGGTGACTGCCTTCATGCGACAGTTGACGCGTAAGTTGTTTTTAGTTATTTTTCTTTTGTATCATCCACAGATGAACGTATCTAATCAATCTTCAAAATTGATCAAACAATGCCCATTGCCCCACATGATCTGACCTTCAATCTGGGACATACCCTACCAAGTCACTCCCCTGGCACTCGTTAAAAACCTTCAAAAGTTAAAAAGGTTTTTGCTGCTAACCTTGCTGAGTAGATTGATTTTTAATGTGTCACATGGTTTCTAAGGGGTCTAATGTCGAAAGGTGTGGGTAAGACTTGAAACCAAATCAATCATGCTTGGTAACCTAGTGGCTCAGTCGAAGCCTTTTGTTCTGAAGGTCGTGGGTTCGATCCCTAGTGCCATCCATCTTCCGCTTTCACGTCATAAGCTTTGCTCCCTATGAAAGATGTAAAAAGTGTATTTGTGGTCACTTTGGGTTAGCCCAGATTCATTTCTTTTAACCAAGCAGTGCACCACAAAGACTACCAATAAGTTCCCGTATTAATATTTCTAAAATCTCTTTAACATACTTAATCAATGTTCTCATAATATATAAAATTAATCTTTTATGTTTTAGTAATGATGGCTGAGCAACAGAAAGAATTAGCATTTCTACGTTCTGAAGTGTCTAACTTGAGGCACAACAATGTCAACAGTGGTGAAGAAATAAGACAGAGTGTGGAGTCTGCCTTGAATCGTCACACCACTTCCATGAAACAAACTATGGATGGCGTCTTAGCTGGACGGGCGGAAGCTGAGCGCTTGCAAAGAGATTCATTATTGTCAGGAGTATCACAAATTGTGGGTGTTCGACTAGGAGAAAAATTGGCAGCCAGTGTGGCCCACGAAGCCCGTACAACCCTCTTACCAGAAATTCACAACATCCTAGAACCAATAGTAAAAGCTTTGTTAACTGATTTGGCGCGTTCGTTATCTACTACTGATCATTTACTGGCAGAAAATATCCAAAAATTAGTCAACAGTAAGAGTGTAATAGAGGGACTAGGCTCATCCATAGCCCAAGTTGTTAGTGAATCGTCGCAGCAAGCGTTCAAAGTGGCCGTGCAATCCAATCTGGTGCCGGCCATGGAAAGAGCTGTTTCTCAAATGCTTAAACAGATTAATACAACCTTCGCAGCAGGCGTAAAGGAATGTATGTGCTCATTATACAGTATTGTGTATTTTAGTCATTTCATTATTTATATCAGATTCAAAATGTTCATTTTTTTTATTTATTTTCAGATATGATTTCGTTTGAGAACTGCACTAAAAGATCTATAGAACAAACTAACAAAATTAACGACACCTGTAATCAATTGAATAACATCATAATCCAATTAGACAAAGTGCTGAAACAGCAGACTAAGGAAAGTATTGCCAATGCAAACTCAGAAAACCTTATCAAAACACAAGCAACCAAAGAATTACAGAATGCTCTCTCTAAATCGTTACAAAGGTTTGTATTTTATTATAATTTTGATACGTAATAATCAATTGTTTCCCTTGTTTTTTTTAATTATTGTTCTGAATATGAATTTATTATTGTTTTAGTGCATTAGATACCCAAGTTCTGAAATTAAGAGATATTGTTAAAGAGCAAGTGAATGCTGGTATGTCGGCTCATGTTGCTCATTTAGAAGATAGCGTACTGCACGCTGTTAGATCGGGCGCTCAGACGCCAGCCCCGATGGTGGTGGACATGCAGCAACAGATAGACCAGTCCCTTCAAAAGGGAGAACTGAATGGAGCATTCCAAATGGCACTGAGTGCTTCGGATTTAAGATTGGTGGTGCATTGCTGCAAAGGTGTGGAGTCAACTAAGCTTAGTCAAAAGCCTTGTCCTTTACAGCAACACGTGCTGCTGTCGTTAATTCAACAGTTGGGTGCTGATATGACAAGTGATACTAAACTTAAATACACGTGAGTAATACATTAAAATTACTAGCTGACCCGTCAAACTTCGTTCCAACCCAGAATCAAAACTTGTTAACTTATTCAATATTTTTTTATTTTGTTAGTCTAGGTCTCCAGAAGTTTTGTCAGGCATTCAAAAAGTAGAAAAAAATCCGTTTACATCACTATTATTTCTAATAAATAACTGCCAAATTTTCTGGTTCCGATGAATCCAGTAGATGTTGATTTATGTAGACTTAACAAAAAACGGAATTCAATTCAGCTACTAAGTTAATTCATCAATTATTGATTCTTAGGGGGCGTCCATTAATCACGTGAGCCCAAAAATGGGGGGGTGGGTATGGAAAAAAATCACGAAAGATCGTGAAGGGAGGTGGGGTCTAGTGAGAAAATCACGTGCATTTATTTTTCTGATGAATTTGAAGAAAAATATTTGCATTTTCAGAAATTTTAAAAATTTACGAAAATTAAAATCATTTTTGTAAAAAAGTAGACCTGATTTTCGGGGGGGGGGGGGGGGGGGGGGTCTAAAATGTTGCAAAAAAACATCACAATAACATGATTAATGGACACCCCCTTATGTGGAACAAAGTTCGATGATTTACAATAAAAACTATTTCCACTACGAATTTCTAACTTTAAACAATTTCAAGAGATGGCACTGTAGTAGAACAAGTCACATATGAAGTATGTTATGTTGTATTATTATTATTATGCCTGGTATAGTAAAAAAATGTTTGAGCTTGATTTGATTTTCTTACAATTTGTGTTTACTTTTAGTTTCCTTGAAGAAGCAGTCATGAATCTAGATAGGAATAATCCAGTGACCAAAGAGCATATGCCCGCAGTGTTGTCGCAGCTGAAAAAATTCTTGTCAAATTTCCTTTCTTCTAATCCTGGCTTTGAATCATCACGGAACATGAGAGTCCTCCTAATGGCTATTGACAGTTTGCTTTATGCCGATTCTTGACCGAGACACTCTCTGTTTTACAAGTGAAAGACGTTTAACCTCCATGGCTAGTTATTAAGATTCATAAACAGTATTGTATAAGTGACTTTTTGAGACAATTGAGTGCTTTAAGTGAGTGTGCAGTCAACTGTCAGTGATAAACAACTTGGTGCGAAACATGAGCCATTTAAATACTTGACAAGGAACACAATTCCATTTTTTATTGTTCTCGATTTACATATAGATTGTGATTTACTTTATTAAAAAGAAGGTGGACAAATAAAAAAGACTTTCTTATTAACCAGCTTTCAAATTATTTCATAGACACTTTATATGGGCCTTTCCCACTTTGTGGAGGAGCAAGTGTAGAGAGAGACAGCAACTGCGAGTGAAGAGAAGGTGTTAACCTACCAGAGATAGAAGCGGTTTGTATTTTTTGTGAGTACCTCCATTTTGGCTGCTTATTCAATCACTATATAAATAGATTAACACTTTTCTATCAAAGATGTCAGTATGGTAGAAATCTTAAGTGAAAAACCACTTAAAAAAACAACGAGCTTTGGACTCATGTTTAAGAGGTTATTTTATGATCTAAAAAACATTGTTGATTCGCTTTATCGGCGACTTTTCCCCAAGTGACCTTGTTATCCTTGATGTAAGCAGATCATATATATTAACTTCATGCATATTTGAAAAGCAGATTTTTTGCAGGTAGTCGATATTGAACGACAATGCATTATCCAGAAATCTTTTAAGTTTTAATCTATCAGACAGGACAGCGTTTATCAAAAAAATTAGTTCTTCTTCCATATCTCTGGCTTTCACCCCTAAAGGAGTGTCCCAGCCATTTTCACACTTGAGTGTTGCTGCCCTTCGAAAATTATTGACCCGAACACAAACTTTAGAAAATAAGATTGATGAGCAAAAAGGACCTCATTCCAATAACTTTGTTTCCTAAAAGGTCAAAGTTCATTAAAAAGGGTCATTTAGTAAAGATACAACCCGGACATTTTTAGGTTTCATCCGAATACGCGGACGGATGGCAAACTGATGTGAGTGTTGTGCCTAGGGATTGCAATCCGGTCTCATTTTGAATCCGGCCGGATCCAACCGGATTTTCGTCAATCCGACCGGATAGAGCTAACCTTGATGAATTAACATTTTTAACAATAATAAAGGCTTAAAATGAAACGGTATGTATACGAAATTAATTTAATTAGGGTATGACTTCTTTTTTTTAAGTCATCAGCCTTCCTCAGTCCAGTATTGGACATAGGCCTCCCTTCCCGACTTCCATTTCTCCCTGTCGGCAGCCACCCTGTGCCACTGGTGTCCGGTCACCTTTCTTATGTCGTCGGACCATCGCATTTGTGGCCTCCCTGGGTTTCTGCTACCGGTTCTCGGTCTCCACTCCAGGGTTCTTTTGGTCCACCGGTCGTCTGATGTTCTGACCACGTGTCCAGCCCAGCTCCATTTCAGCGATGCAACCTTTTGGACCACATCTGTCACCATTGTTCTGCCCCTAATCCACTCGTTGCGTTTTCTGTCCCGCAAACTGATACTAAGCATCCTTCTCTCCATTGCTCTTTGGGTTATTCGGAGCTATTGCATGGTTCTTTTTGTAAAGGTGGTAGTTTCAAAACCATACGTTAGTACTGGGAGAATGCAAGCATCGAATATCCTTTTCTTTAAGTGGTTTGCGAATCGCTTAGACTTTAGGATGTATGACAGTTTTCCAAAAGCAGCCCACGCTAAGCCCCGTCTACGTTCGATCTCCGCTTCTTGGTTGTCTCTACCAAGCTTTACTAAATGGCCAAGGTATACG
Source organism: Mystacides longicornis (assembly GCA_963576905.1). Taxonomy (NCBI): domain Eukaryota; kingdom Metazoa; phylum Arthropoda; class Insecta; order Trichoptera; family Leptoceridae; genus Mystacides; species Mystacides longicornis. Next base: position 5,598,414 of record OY756424.1, on the reverse strand, counting down.
TATGAATCTACTCTTTCAATAACCTTTGTGTCTATCATTACTGGTCTCGGTTGTTCGGCAGTACACATGATTTTAGTTTTGGAATAGTTCATTTTTAAGCCTACAGAACGTGAGATACAATTTACGTCATTGAGCATCAATTCTAGTTCTTCTTCATTATTTGCAAAGAGAACTATGTCGTCTGCAAACCTTAAGTTGGTTAAATATTCGCCATTTATATTTATTCCTTGATTTTCCCAATTTAATTTTCTGAATATGTCTTCAAGTGCGGCTGTGAACAATTTAGGTGAGATGGTGTCGCCCTGTCGGACACCTCTTTTGATGTTTATTTTTCGAGTTGGTTCGTGTAGTTGTATTGTGGAGGTGGCATTGGTATAGATGTTCTTTAAGAGTTGTGTGTATCGGTGATCTACTCTGCAGTTGTTCAAACTTTCAATTATAGCCCACAATTCCACTGAATCGAAGGCCTTTTCGAAGTCTATAAAAGCTAAGGCCAAGGGTAAGTTGTATTCATTGTGTTTCTGGATAACGTTTTTTAGTTTTGCAAGTGATCGTTAGTTCCAAAGCCCGTACGGAATCCGGCCTGTTCTCTAGGTTGGTATCCATCCAACTTGTTAGTAAGACGGTTGCATATAATTTTCGTGAATAACTTATAGAGGTGTGATAACAGACTTATTGGTCTATAATTTTCCAGTCTCTTGTTATCTCCTTTTTTGTGCAGCAGAACTATGCTTGCGTTATTCCACTCTGTTGGTATATTTTCCTCCTCTAGGCATTTGTTGAAAAGAGCAATGATTTTATTCAGAAGGGCATCTCCTCCCAATTTAATGGCCTCCACTATTATTCCATCTTCCCCTGGTGCTTTTCCATTTTTCATATTATTAATCGCATACATCACTTCGTCTTTATTTATATCTGGAATTTCCTCTGAGCCGATATTAACAATTTTTGGTCTTAAAGTTTGGGTTTTTTCTTGTGATATTTGGGATGCATATAACTTTTCGTAAATGACTTCTTTTAAATAGTAAAAATTATAAAATTTTAGTTTTTTTAAAATAAAATTACAAATTAGATTACGTTTTATAAAATTCAAATTGAAATTCATCGAAAATAAGTAACATTTTATATAACCTGCTTGATTGATCATGATTTACGATGTGCAAACTAAAACCGACAACACGAAAAAGAAAAATACTCAAAAAATCACCAACCCATAGTGGAATAAACCATTCGAGGCAGAGTAAGAAACTCCAGATTCGGAGCTTCTGCGATATCGAGGACGTCAGGCAATGGGGTAGAAATAGAAGGCCTTATTGGAAAGACCACATCAACAGAACGGATCCGGTGATTCTGGAAATTATGAGGATGAAATCACAAAGAGATGGATGAGCTGTTGGACATGCGCGTCCCAGGAGTAATACCTATAACCGAGAATAATCAGAGACACTCCTATATACTTATTATCAAGAATAAGTCTTTGAGAAATTATTTCAGTTTTATCCTTGAATATAACTGCACACACATTGTGATGGACTACCGAACTAATCTAATAAAAAGCAGACAATTATCACAGTTATTTTGCTTTTAAAAAGGTTAATATATATTTTATTGGCTAAATAATTGTTTAATATTCTCACCATTTTTCTAACAGGTGTCTTTTCATTCGACAGTCAATACTTTCAGTAAACACTAGCTTTAAAATCCTACATTGGGCACAAGGAGGCAAAAGCAGCATTACACTGCGCTCAGTGTTACGCATTTGCCTCCTTTTCTCTTTTTATAATTATGGGTACCCACAAATTTACCTACAATGACCCTGTGAAATTGCTAGGGATGCGGGTTCGAGTTCTGTCCATGTTGAGTTTGTTGAAAAATCCTTTGATATGATAAACCGGATCCGTCAATTTGCGCCGGATCCGATATGAGCATTTTGAAGCCGGATCTGCCAGAATACCGGATCCGGTTTTCCAGATTGCAATCCCTAGTTGTGCCCAACTATGTGAAGAGAGATGCAGCGCTACTCTTAGTAGTGAATTATTGGAAAGGGCGGGCAAAATTTACAAGAGGCTAACACTAGATTTGGGCGAAGCACCATTGAAGAAGTGTTGTGCCCTGCGAAATCATTTTTTTCATACTTTGACAGGGGAGACATTCTAATGGATTCAAAATAAATGCAAACACATAATATGGAAAAAAGTTTAATGAGTTATGGAGGATAAAAAGTTATTTTAAACATTCATAGATAAATTTCAGCTTTTTTGAGTTGACTTCAAGGCTTCCTTCACATGTGCTGGTATTTTTATTCTTTTCCTCTTCTTTATTTTGCCGCTTGCTTTATTTTCTCTGACTTTTGAGTTTTCTTGCTTTGCTTTCTTTTTCTTCCTTAAACAAGACAGAGGATTAGGTCCTCCTTTTTTCTTTCTCTTCTTTTTTATTATATTATCTTCTGTGTTTGTTTCTTTCTGAGAATTCTTTATGCAACCAAAAAGCTCTTCTTCCTTTCTTTGTGCTACGTCATAACTAAGCTGAGAGGGTTTTTCTAATGTTGGTGCTTTTAAATGTAAATACAACAATGCCACACCTGGTATAGACCTCAGTATACTCTGTAAGGCTCTATCTTGAGTAGCTATGATATAATGAGAATCATTAGTTTTTCCCACCATTGACAAGATGCAATCAGCACCCAATATGGGTTCTCTGTGTCCACATTCGTGTAAAGCAAATTGTTTTAAAATTGTGAGGGCGCCTAAGGCTTTTTTGGCAATTTTTTCTGTTTCAATCATGACGCATCTTGTTGTCAAAAGCTTTGCTTCTCCCACTAAATATTTGGGAATCTGTTCTTGTAGATTAATTTGTTCCTACAAAAAAGAAAGTGAATTACAGTTGTAATATAGTATTTTTTTTTATACTTTTCTGTAACTTTCAACACTATTACACGGATATTCCATAATGAAATGAATTACACACAAAAATATGCTTTAGTACTTAAAAAAGGTAAACCTAAGGTACATACACACACCTTTAATAGGTTGACTATGTTCATCAATAAACTAGTGTATCTTATGGGAGTTCACTATAATAAAATATTGACACTATATATTATGCTTGATTAAAAATCATGATAGTCTTTGGAGCAATTTGTATTGACTCAATTATTTAGTGTCGATTTTGTGTCAAGTAAAATCGTTTAATTTACTTTAAATCAAAGACAGTTTTGTAAGTGATAAAAGAATCTACCACCAAAGAATTGAAGAAAATGTATGGATAAATAATTTAAAAGTCTGGAACTTGAATTCATGCTCGAGGATTTGTGGAATTCATACTTGAGATTCACCCGATAGAAAGATAGAGTGTGAAGTTAATTAGCATTATTTGAATCATGTAAAGTGTTAGGAACTATGTCCTGCCACTTGTGACTCTGTTGACGGAGTGTAAGGTGGGAATCTCCACTGTCAGCTTCAGGATCTGGTAATTCATCTAGAGGAACAGCTATATCTTCTGAAGGCAGTTCTTCCTCGCGCCAAGCATCGTCCACAACCTCGATCAATCTTTTATTTCTAGGTACTTCACTGTCCATAACTAAAAATGTATACTGACGCTTTATCTTCTAATTTATTATTACATGAGAACATTTAACATATAAACTCAAATTAGCTTATTGATAAAAAGGCGCTGAGATGACTTTTAGTTAGTTATCCATACATTAACACGTGTAAATTATATTATATTGTGTAAATTCAAAATAGTATTCTAACCTTCCTTGCTGAGAAACAAAACGTGCCGTCAACAAGTACTTGATAGGGTATTCGAAACCTAAAGAAATTGCAGTAAAATGTCAGATATCTCTGCACCTTTTTGTATCGAGCTATTTTCATTTTGTTTGATGCCAAACACTAACCTATTTAGATAAACATAAAACTGAAATCTAACAATTATTATTAACAAACTTATCAACATCAAAACTCGCAAAAACTCATGATTCTATGGAAAGGGTGAGGAAACTTCATACATATTAAAAGAAATTTTCTTCGTACAAAGTTGTAGTTCCCAAATATTACACTCGAAGCGCTAAATACCTTTGCGTCGCTGTCTCTTTTTCGCGTATGACGCGAGTCCTAGTATATGCGGTCCTGCTCACACGCACGCTCATTCGGATTTGATGACGTTTGACGTTTTGTATTGTCTGTTGGAGTGTGAGGTGTTCCACATAATACGTTTATTTTATTACTTTTCTGTTTAAAAACTTTGTTTAATACAGTTTAATTTGTTCGTGTTATTTTGTGAATGATGTTTGGAACACTATGGAAAATGCAAACACTTTGTTTCTTCTGCTGACATAATAATAAGGTGTATAAGAAAAATCCAATTAGAATATGTTGAATTGTGCGAGTGACGTTTTAAAAATACGAATCTGATGTAAATTTGCCAACTTGGAATATATCCGGAGGTATGTGGAAATCATATTTATTATTTCAATTCCTCTATTTAAGAACACACAATTAATTGTTTTAAATTGTCTGCCTTTCTCTCTTTAATGACTGATGGTTGGATTTGACTCATGTTTACGTGTCCCGTATTTATCGAGTACAATAGCATATTTTAACACATCTCTTGAAATCTCATTATGTAACCAATATTATAATATCGTGCAATTATCAATAATACTGTTTTATTTGTTCAAGGTTTATGAGGAGGTAAGGAGTGTCGAATGAGATGAACCAACCTTTTGCAGTACAAGACCGAGGTGGTGTTATATATGTGAACAAATTGATTATTATTATTAGTGTATACAATACATTTTTTTGCAATAAAGGTTTGCTTATTTGATGCAAAGTATATTTTGGTTTTATTTTCCTGAATATTATGAGGAAATATGGAGGGAGGGAGGACTGAGGAGGGCACGAGGAGGGTTTCGTTGATTCAATAGTACACTAAATACGTCGATAGAGGGAGTAGTAGTCATGTTCACAATGACGAAGAAAGTGGCGGGAGTTTCGTATCTATAACAGTATATTATTATATTATCTAGGGTTCTGTGAACGTCATATTTACTCCATAGACAAATTAATTCTTCTTCTTCTACTAGCTTTCAACCTACAGGTGTGTCCCAGCCATTTTCACACTTGACAGTGTTGTTACGACACCCCTTGTTATTACAAAATTTATTGATACTTCATTCGTTCCAATTCACTTTCACATTGTCCGCATCCACTCGTTGCTATGGCTTCTCTTGCGAACCATGGGAAATGACTTGAACCAGGGTAAAATACATCTGTATCAAGTAATAATTGGTCAAGTCCATTGGTAACTCAGTATTTTTGTCGAAACACTAACCCCATGCGAAATATTTTTCAAATGACATAATCCAACCCGACTACAGAAATAAATTTTCATACTCGTTATAATTTTCTTTAGTAAATTTATGGTTTCTATCACAATTAAACAACAGATGTCTGCACGAAATTTTGTTCCTACAAACAACAGTAAGAAATGTTAAATTGTAAGCAGTTCTCTTATTCTTCCTCTTCATCCAGGATCTGGTTTTTTCTGGAATCAGCCTGGTTCTTGGGATGCCGATGACCAGCTCTCCCTCTATCTCCATGGCGCATGCTTGGTTTACGCAGTTCTCAACAAGTGAAATTTAAGGAATGGTATTAACTGATTTATAGAACAATGAAACAATTCATGACCTTTTCTATGCTTGTTGTCCAACAGGTTTGGTGCTAGTTGTATACATTATAATTAGAGATAAAACGGATATCCGGCGACTATCCGGTATCCGGCCTATCTGGTTGCTTAAATGCTATCCGGCTGAATACCGGATAACTAGCACCTATCAGACCGGATACCGGATAGTTTAAAAAGCTTAGGTATGTTTGGGTAACTAATTTATTTATTTAGTAAGAATCACTTTAGAAATACACCTCTTAATCACAAGAAAAATTCTAAAACTTAGAAAATTGATTAGCAAACATGATGCAATAAGGGTAAATTATGGAGAATGAATACTTATTTATTTATATAGAGGTAGTAAGCGGCTTCGATTGTCTCCGTAAATTAGGAAAAGTTTAATAAAAATATGTTTCGTCATATATCATCCTGCTGGAAGATGCAGATAGATTATTATTATTTCAAATCATTTATTCATTAAATCACAATATATCATATGAAGTATACATCATTGTAAAAAAAAATTAAAATTAAATACAATGCTATATACTAAATATAAAAATATCGGTATTATCTCTCATGATACATCACGATGTAATGTAATCATGAGAGATCTTCGAACTATAGAGAAAGGAACCTTCTTAACATCCTACATGAGGACAACAGAACTGCCTTTTGGATGGCATATCTGAGACCACAACAGATGCCAAGTTTCCCTAGATTGTCTTTAAGAGACTTAGGAATAACTCCATTCGTCGATATCACTATAGGTATTATGTGGGTGGTTGGTGTATGCCACATATCCTTGATTTCGTGAGCAAGATCAAGATATTTAATTATCTTATCCTGCTCGGCTTTTTTCAAATTTTCGTCATACGGTATAGTGATATCCACGAGATACGTTATCCCGTTCCTACGATCAACCAATACAATGTCCGGACGATTTGCGTTAATCGTTCGGTCAGTTTGTATTGGTATATCCCAATACAACTTTGTATTACTGTTTTGCATTACCGAAATTGGGGTGTACCTATAATAAGGTACTTCAAGATCGAGCAAACCATATTTCAAGGCAAGTTTTTGATGAACTATTTTAGCCACATCGTTATGTCTGTGCAGATACTCAGAACCACACAGGAGAGAACACCCAGACAAAATATGTCTGAGTGTTTCTCCTGTTTGGCCACATGCACGACATTTATCAATTATATCAGGTATTTTAATAATATATTTTTTATAATTATTAGTGACGATGATCTGGTCTTGTATTGCACAGACAAAACCTTCTGTTTCGCTAAATAGTTCACCAAACCTCAACCATCCAGTCGAATCTTCAAGACTTACATGTGATGAATTTAAAGTTTCGAAGAATCGACCGTGGAGAGACTTGCCTTTCCATATATCAACCCGATCTTGTACCCCAATTATCGGTGGTGAAACAGGATTTGATAAATTTAAGGGCGTGTACTTCAAATCACACGCAATGAGGTCCTCATAACCCAATTTATTCCTTGATGAGATAAAGTAAGATTGGAGGAGGTTTATCTCTTTGTTATTCATGTTTTTGATGTTTAACATGCCTCTACCACCAATCTTCCTTGGTAAATATAATCTCATCAAGGAACATCTTGGATGATGCATCCTATATTGTGTGAGCAAACTACGTACCTTTAAATCCATCTTGTCTAGTTCCGTTTGGTTCCACTTAATGATTCCAAAAGAATACAAAATTTTCGGTACAACCCATGAATTAATGGCCATAATTTTATTTCTCCCGGAGAGAAAACTTTTCAAAACTTTTTTTTAATCGTTTAATAAATTCATTTTTAATGTTATTTTTAATAATTTTGTGGTCAAAAACTAGATTTTGTTGAAAGCCAAGATATTTGTAATTTTGATTATCTAAAAGAGGAATGTCTGTAACAGATGAAGAACTATTTTGATGATTGTTTCGGATTATTCCTTTTTGAACATTAATTTTTGCACATTTTTCTAAGCCAAATTCCATTTTTATATCATCACTAAATTTTTTTGTAATTTTGATTAATTTTTCTAATTCAACTAAATTTTTACCAAATAATTTTAAATCGTCCATATAAAGTAAATGACTAAATTTAATACCAGACCTTTTTAATTCATAGCCACAATTTGAGGATTCCAATAATTTACTCAGTGGATTTAGAGCTAAGCAGAACCAAAGCGGACTTAGACTATCTCCTTGAAAAATACCTCTATTGATATGGATTGAATCGGTAATATATTTTCCAGAAGGTTGAGAAACAGATATTTTTGTTCTCCATTTTGACATCAAAAATTTTAGAAATTCTACGAGATTGTTGTTAATTTTATATATTTCCAAAACTTTTATTAGCCAAGAATGTGGGACTGAATCATATGCTTTTTTGTAATCAATCCATGCCATAGAGATATTTTTCTTTTTGTGTTTCACCTGCTCACAAATAATACTGTCTATTAAGAGCAATTCCTTTGTCCCACGAGATCCCATTTTACATCCGTTTTGTCTGACAGATAAAATATCATTTTCAATTAAGTATGAATGAATTTTGTTTGAAATTATAGATGTCAAAAGTTTATAAATTGTTGGTAGGCATGTAATTGGTCTAAAGTTATTTGGAGTTGAAGCATTATTGATTTTTGGGATCACGTGGGTTAATCCTTCTGTTAAGAATTCTGGAAAGTTCAAATTTTCAATTGCAGATTGAAACTGTCTTGCCAATATTATATGTGAATTTGTAAATTTTTTAATCCAAAAGTTTTGTAGCCCATCTTTTCCCGGAGATTTCCAATTTTGTATTTTTTTTAATGCAGTTTTAACGTCAATCAAATTTATACTAAAATTTTGCATTTCTGGATGTTCAGAATTAATTTCTTCTAACCAATCACTATTAGTGTTATGGGATATAGAATTCGACCAAAGATTTTTCCAAAAAGTTTCCATATCATCTTTATTAGGTAAATTATCTGTTTTGAAATTTGAATCTTCCAGATTGGTAAAACATTTTTTTTGATTAAAGGAGAAGAGATGGTTCTGTTTTTTCCTTTGAACCCTCTCTTTAAATCTTCTAATCCGTTTAGCTAACGCCAAGACTCGTTGTTTAAAAAAGTCAATTTTTTCTATTATTTTTAAATTAAAGTTATCAATTGAATATATATTTTCGATATCAAAAATTTTCTCAACAAATAATTTTAATCTTGGTCTATGGTTTCCAGAATTAAATGATGTAAGTTTTCCAATTATTGAACGAAATTTAGTAATTCTATTTTCTATTCTTTTTTGCCAACGGGGGGTACTTGAATGCTCAATGATGTTTTGATTTCGATTAAATTTAATTTTTGCCATAGTTACGCAAGTAGCCGCTGCACAATAAAGAATAGAATGAACATCTTGTAAATTTTGACAGGAGTTTAAATCATCTAAAATAATATTATTAACCCGACAAATAATTTTTTCAATAATTGGAAAACTTTTAAATTTTGGCAATAAAGGTCGAAGAAAGGGTTCTTGATTACGAAACAACAGAAGCATCTCTTCATATTTGCTCTTAATAGTGTCATAATCAGGGATATTAAAATATTCAAAGTTCTCGTTTGAAGCATCATTAGAATAATTATTTGTAACATTTGTATGGTTATCATCTGAACTTTCCAAAATTGTGTTATGATGATTCATCGGAGAACTTAAATATTCCGATCTAAGAACGTCTAGTTCAGATTCCGATAATAATTTGTTTCTAATTATTACCCGAACCTGATCGGACAATCTTTGGGTACTAACATTTATCGTGGGCTCCAGAAGAAGCCATTCCTGGGACAGCCTTTGTCTGTAGCCAGTCAAGAAACTGCCCCCCTCTGTAGCTCGGTTGTACGCCCGGATGACATTTTTATTCATTTCTCTCGTCCATCTCATCCTGCGGCGTACTTGACCACCTGTATTATATTATTATTATTATCAATGTTATCAGACAGGCTGCTATGCTGATATGTCTGATCTCGAAACAGTATTCACTTGATTAGTCTATCAAGTCCACACTTGAACACATTAACACTTGGTGCAACAACTAGTTCCGACGGCTTTTTCTTCCGATTCCCCGATTTTTGGAACAATAACGTTCCAGCAACGGAGTCACTCCAATTGGTATATACCGCCTACATAAGCGTAATTCATGCGTTGTACCCACGGTAATTCACGCACTGTCCGGGCTCTACTAAAGGCTTCTTTAGCATTCAGCGAATTGAAAAAAAATCACTGATATTTTAAGGGGAGCGCTGTTCTTCCTGCCATCAGGGTCCCGAAGACAAGGAAGACCCTCTCATACCGAGAGGGTCTACCTCGTGTTCCGCTCCTTCGAAGCAGACCTGAGGAATCTGGACACGGTGTGCGAGGAGGTCATAAGCATTGCGCAAAATCCAGCGCAATGGAGAGGTCTTGTTGCCTCCGTATGCTCCTAAGTGGAGCGTAAAAGGGAGTTTGGATTGGATATAAAGGGAGCCGTAAGATTGGGAACCTCTGCACTAATGCTATTTTGACTACTACCTTGGTTGTGAGGGTAAAAGTAAAAAATCTAAACACTGCAATCATAGGAAAAAAATATTATCACACCACACTAACTAATGCGTTGATGGTTTTTTCTACAATGATCCTATATGGATGCACTAATTAATCATAAACATTCGCCGGACATCCGGTATTCGGCTGCTTGGTTGGCCAAATATCCGGCATAAATGCTATCGGTTTCATCTCTGATATAAAAGAAAGTCAGGTTAGTGTGAACACTTATAACTCGATAACGCCTGAACACATTCTTCCGATGTTTGATGTATTGGATTTTTCTCCGCTCCCGATAACAGAATAACTATTAAAAAGTTGAAAAATGCATAAAAAATAGTATAAAATATGATATTAAAGTAAGTACGAATCGGATTTCTTGCGACGCCAACGCCATCTATGAAAAATTCTATAACATCTAAATTATCATTTACTTGACAACCAATGAGTTTCAAAAGATTGGAACGCTTTGATTGGTTTTGATAGAATTTTTTCCAAACTTTCAGAAATATTTTTTTACATCCCAACATATTCTAAACGTATTTTTGTATAAATTACAAATTTGAAATCAATATTCATAGTAAGGACTACAGGACAACGTCTGTAGGGAAAGCTAGTATACACATAAAATACATAATATTATGCAGTTCCTGCAAAAACAAAAACCTGAGCTTTGATTACTTACCATTTGCCTTCCATAGACTTCCATACACCATATATCGTTTATACACTGACAATATTTTTTTTTAAATTCAATGTAAACTTGAAGGTGAAGGTGGGAATTTACACATTCAATGATACAGTACTAATTATGCGAAGACATTTATTTCCGAATTACACAATTTTTCATAATATTATGTCTTTCATGATACACAACTTAATAAATTAACATATTATTATTTTTTAACAAAGATGTCCAACTACAATTCATAATGCTGAGCAGAGCACATTATTATATTATATCATCAACTTTTATAAATTGTTGTAAGGCATCAAAATATGTATTTTATTCCGGCTGGACATAGCTCAAGGCAAAAAGAAACTTCATCTGCTGTTACTTTATTTCAAAAGGGTTACAAATAATATTTAAAAAAAAAAAAAAAAATATCTATTTATATATTTCGATGGTTACATATTTCAAAATTATAGTGTGGCTCTGTTTCTCTTTGGCTTATAGTGATTTAAGTTAATAAAATTTTACTTTTAATTTATTTTGAACTCAGCAAATTTTTTTTTTTTTATGTAAATGAATCTGTGCTCACTCAAAGTGAACACAAATACACTCCTTTTACTCTTTCACAGTAAGCTACTGAAAGCTTGTGATCGAACCACGACGTCCGCAGTACGAAAGCCGGCGTTGTAACCGCTGGGTCACCAACCACTTCGCAATTGAATAACACATTTTGATATGTTATTAAAATACAAATATAAAACCTATTTAATTAATTTTATAAACTTACATTTAGGAGGAGGCAAGCATAGAAAGTTTCTAATCTGAAATAATAATTTATATTTATTCAAGTAGCTATGTATTATGCCTTACATATTTATAGATATAATATCATACAGAAACACTAAACGTAAGGTCTCTTGTAGGGCGGGCAGAGGGCATTCACTCTTTATTCAAGCTTCTCAATCCACACGCAAACAGGCCAATTCCTTGTACTCGCAATATGGCCTATCCTAGTTGATACATTTTTTTACCCACGTCGTCCACAAAACTTGATTTTACACTCATATTTGAATAATATTCACTAAAACAACACGTTATTAATGAACATTATTCATCATTTAGATATTTTAACTCACTAACTAGGTTAATTTTTGTACTTTCCATCTTGAAAATCATGACTAGTCATTTATTATCATCATACTTGCATTCAATCAGATGAATAAAGACTCCCTGTAATCCATATCAATTTCAACTTCCACTAAATGGTCTTACGAGGTGAATTTACAAAAAAAATGATCCATACACCATTATACTGAAGATGGCAATTAATCAGATTACTTTGGCATATTTTAAAATCCTACTTATAGAAAATTCAAATGGGCTGCACGCTGCACGTATTGGATTGACATGTCATTGTTTCAGTCAATGGTTTGAGTAAATTATATCTCATTTTGTAAGTTCACCCAAACCATCACATCGTAGTTATCAATATTTTTAAGTAGCTTACATGTGTCTATGGAATATGACTTAGAATAGAGTTTGAAAAAAGTGGGACATGCTGTTATACATCAAGCTCGCCATAAATGGTATTTACCGCTCACGGTGGACTAGCCATACAAATCAACTAACATTCCTTGTACCTACCAAGCAAATTGTATTATTATTAGATACTATTAAGATTTGTAGAAGTCATAATAAAACCATTAAATGTTGAAAGTATGGCAGGGGAGGTAGGTAAGAACTACCCATTTGTAAAACTTCGTTTGATAGGGTAACACAAATTCATGTATATTTTACCAGTTAATCCACACTGCACACAAAAATACTCCCCCTTTCCACCCATTCACAATCAAATCCAAGCATCTTAAAAAACTCAAATTTAAAATCATGGAAATATCGATAAGTACCTTTAGAATTTTTCAAATGATTAAACAACATGGTTTCTAAATCTCCATTATACGACATAAACATTACTTAACAAGGACCAAACTAAATATTAATTGACACATGGCAAACCTTTTAAGGCTAATTAGTTATCTTTAGTCACATGTATGAGTTTCCGAAATCGCATAGATTGCAATCAGCTAGATAAAAATATTCAGAACATTGATATAACTCTCATTCTCAAATGCATTCTCATTCTTATTAATAAGGCAAGTATGAAAATAAAAATTAGGTCGGCAGTTTTGGAGCTTCGGAGAACGGTCAATTCAACAAACATCAAAATATATTCACTAAGTTGCACTATCCATAAATTATTAGCAAACGTTTGAAATTTTAATGATTTTCTCACATGAACCTCCGCACAAAACAGCACAATAATTTTAAATAAATCCTAGTTTTATATTCAAAAAATTTAAGATGAAACGTTGTAATACAAGTGCAACTAGGTTAGGGCTGCCATACGTCCGGGACATGTCCCGGTTTTGAGGTTTGTTTCCCAGTGTCCTGGTCCAAGAGTCATTTGTCCCAGTCAAACTGCTGCAAAAGAAAAGAGAACTGCTCCAAAAAACGAAAACATCGGAGAAGTATGATTGGGCAAAGAAGAGCGATGATAAAGAAGCCACCAAGTCGGGGAAGGGGGAGAGTAAAGGCAAGATAAGTATGGAATGTAAGCTTCTATTTGGTTTTATAATTGAATTGCCCATTAACTTATATTATTTTAGATTTGATAAAGACGCATCCACAAAAAAAACATCAAATATTTCCAGTTGAACTGAGTGTTCCAAAATGATTCACCATCGATCACGTTTTGCTCTTTGAATACCTATTATCAATCTCCACTTTTAACACTGTTTTTAAAATATTGTGCATTTTTTTATAATAAAGGTATTATTGTCGATAAAAGTTTTTTGTTTTTTTGGGGAACCGGGGGGGGGGGGTGTCCCGGTCGGTAGTCCGACAATTCTGGCAGCCCTAAACTAGGTACTTCAAATGGATTAAGTTTTATTTTAAATTAATTTAATTCTCGATTATTAAAGTATTCTTCAATATAATGTTTTGACGGAAGAAATTAATCTTCAATGAAAACTCTCAAATCACCTTACTGGCAAACAATTTTATAAGGGGTAAATCAAGAGAGATTTCATATTTAGTTTTGTTAATTTTGAATAATACCTAATATGATTTTCCCAAAAACAAAATGAAATCAAGGAAAATAGAACCTTAAAAATTAAAATTTCCACTTAGTAATACTAAATTTATACCATTACGTAACAGCTTTTCACAATTTCTATAATAGTTAATGTATAAACGTAACATATATAATATATACACACCCACAAATAATAGTATTAGTATTACAAGAAAATTTATATTCATAGAAGGAAAAACATTTATTACAAAGCGTACATAACATTATTACATTAAAGCATAAGATATTGGACGACATTGAATCAGTGTAAGGAACACTATAAAATAGAAATATTTATTTATATGGTGTAATTTATTAAAAACATTGTGAATGCTGTATAGAAAATACCAAGAATAAGAGAGAATATAGTGACGGGTATTATAACCTTAATGAGAATTTAAAATAGTAGAGAAAAAATATAAAGACAGAACCAGATATTCACTTAATATAAACTAGTTACAATAACAAATCACTTGGAATGTAAATAAATTTATGTGAACTTTATGTCCAAATTCACCCACCATAGATTAAAAAGTCTCAAAATTAATTATATTTTGGCATTACAGTTTCCTCGCACTGTTATTAAAAAGTTGCATTGTTGAAGTGTCGGGGGGAGTTCAGAGTGCTTTAAGCCCACCATTCACTATCACTTCAAATGGATGTCATCCATTGTCAAACATTAGTTCACTATATTAATATGTGTATTTTGTTATTATTAAATTTAAAACAGCAACATGTGAAAACCCTGGTGGAAGGGTGATGACAAAATGAGACGAAGTTAGACCACACTTTTAACACTTGACAATCAAGTGACGTGGCGATTTGGACCACATCCACTCAAGTTTCCCCATTGACTATCTGTTTAGAGTAATTCATCCATTTGGTTTAACCCACTAATAGTAAATTTTTGGAGTGATATTGTTGCATTTGAACAGATGGGGTGATGGTGAATGACGGGCAGGCCTTAGGTTACATTGCTAAGATATATCTGGCAAAATTGAGGTTAGTAGTGATTTTGTGAGAAATTTGAAATTATGTTCTAGTGTCAAAAATTCAATCCACATTCCCAGATGGAGCTAGTTGAGGGGTAAAATAATTAAAGTATGTATTGTGACTTTCCTCTCTTTGTGTTAAAGTAAATTATATGTATTATCTATGTACCTTCTTCTTCTTCATTTTTCTTTTAGCCTTCCCAGCTTAAGGAGTGTTCTGGCCTATAACAAACTACTTCCATTATGCTGTATCTGAACTACCCCTTAGTCTAAGAAAATTTGATTTGTTCATCATTTTCAACATTCCTTTCAATTATTTTTATAATTCAAACAAGTTTAAAACATTTCAAAATATACTCTTTTATAATTAATTTCTACCAAACTTTTCATCGCAAACAACAGATTTACACATTTACATACCTACATATCTACACAACACTGCCAAAAAGGTACAACAAACTGTTCTTGTACATAAATAATTTTAGTTAGATGGCTGCTCATCTCAGACAAACTCAACAAATTTGTTTCATGTCGTAAGCCTATCAATTTCATGCGTGTGTTGAAAAATATGCTGCAATGATCGGAAGTAAAAAAGATAGAATTGAAGTATGCCAAAAATATATGTTACGTATTCTCGTAGCCCCTCCACCAAGTGTAGAGCCAGTGCAGGACACAGCCCATTATGAGAGCGCTCAACGTACTCCTGGTGTACACCTGCGTTGACTGTATTTGACTTCCTATCTTCCTCTCCCTCTCCTCTAGTCTATGTACGGCGTTTATCACTTCTCTGTAGAACAAAAAATACAAATTCTATCAGTTATAGCCTAGGAAACCATGCAACAGATGTTTTCCAGAACGGTTTAAGTTTCAACCTATGTCCAACTTTGACATCATCCAACCGATGTAGTCTCATTTGAAAGATAATAACACGAACATGGTTTTTAACCACAAACACTTGTTTTGACCGCATTAGTCAACGACTTTTATCCTGATCTGTCATTCTCATCAAAAAGTTTATCATTTGGGGTGATTGTGTCAATCATGTCAAACGATCAACGTAGTACACAACTGCTCGTAATTGTAAATACTTAATTACTAAACTATTTTTAAAAAGAAACTTATTGATAAAAAAATACCACAATATCGGCAAAAAGCAGCAATTTTTCAATACGTTTTCCCAGATGCTAGACCAAGAGAGAGGAGGCTATGTAAGATAGATAATGCAACAATTTGCCGTGGGGTCGCCGGCTAAGAATAGCACCTCTGCTCTTTTTGCTGGTTTTTCGAGCATCCTGTAAGAGGCAGGAAATCGAAAAATCAAATCGGGACCGTGAGGTTGACCACCTCACGTCCTTAAACCTCAACCGGTCAGAAAAGGCACAATGAGCCTCGGGCGCCTTCGAGCGCAATGGTGAGCTCTTGATGCCTCCCTATGCTCCTGAGTGAAGTACCCACTGAAGAAGATCAGAAATCTTATCAGTCTCACTCATGGTGAAGAACTTTGTAAGACCTATCCAGTCAAAAATGTAAAATATGTTCCAATCAAATCAAATACTTCTGGGAAAAATTTTTTAGAGGGGGGGCGAAAGGGGAAATCTAGTCAGGATAAGAGTGCACACCAGTTTATAGCTCATAAAAAAATACAAGGTCTGAGCAAGACTCATTCGTCTACTGTACATAACATGAAGGACGTTAATATATTCAAAAATGCAACACCCATATTCTGTGTAGCCCATCAAAATGCTCAGGGTCTTAGAGGGAAGTTGCATGAACTTGATACATCTCCAGCTTTAAATCAAGTAGACGTTTTATGCTTTACGGAAACATGGCTGAGTGAGACAGAAACAATGACATACAATATTTCAAACTTTAATATTATTAGTAAATTTTGTAGAGAAAGGTCAATTAGAGGGGGTTCGCTTGTAATGGTTAACAAAAAACATAGGTCAAGAGAAAGAATCGATATAGTCAAACTATCTATAGAAAAACATTGTGAAATAAGTTGTGTAGAAGTTAATAACAGAATTATCCTGTCAGTGTATCGGCCTCCCTCGGGTTGTCACGATATATTTTTGCAAACAATGGAAAATGCTCTCAATCAAGCAACTCGTAATAACCATAAACAGTTAATTGTATGCGGAGATTTCAACATTAACCTAGATAGGCCATCAAAACAGAATGACTCTTTCATCGATTTTATGTATTCCTTTTTATTGACACGAAGCATCTATGATGCTACACGAATAACAAATAAATCATCATCATGCATAGATAATATTTTCACAAATGTTGACATTATGGAAACAAATATTGTAGACTTAGTTAAGTCGGATCATAATGGGCAACTTATTAAATTCGAAATTGGTTCAATGTCGTCGGAGACAAATAATATGAAAGGGAAAATTATTTACAGAAGGATGTGCAATGGAGAAAAGGTAAAAGAGCTAGTAAATTTATTGTTAGATAACTTGAAAAATTCGGATTTGCCAAAGTTGAATGTAAATGATCGATTTGATGCCTTTTTTAAAGATATTATGTTAGCAGTAAATAGTATTTTCCCAATTAAAAGAATAAAATGTAAACCTTAAATGTCATTTGTAGATTGGGCAACTCCTGGCATAAAGATATCTAGAAAAAAACTTTTTGATTTGTATAAAGTGAAGGGCAGTAATGATTCTGATAATGTAAAAAGACATGTTATGACTTACAGTGCTGTGTTTAAGCGGGTCTGTAAAGAAGCCAAACAAAGATATTATGCCAAAAAAATTCAAAAAGCTAAAAATCCTGTTAAAGCCACTTGGGATATCATTAAGAATGAAACTGGCAGAGCCCACAATATTGACGACGAACCGTTACAGATCATATAAATGGAAAAATTGTTGAAACAGCAAACTTTTTTAATAATTATTTTGTAAATGTAGCGTCGTCCTTATGTTTCTATTCAAAATGCATTAAACTATATGTCACCTTCATTAAAATCATTTAGTATATTTGAATTCAAGAAGACTTCCAAAACAGACATAATAAGAATTTGTAAAAAACTTCAAAATAAGAAATCAAATGATTTATGGCACATGTCAACATATCTTTTGAAGTTGATAATTGATAGCATGGCACAATCAATTGCGTTAATAATTAACATGTGTCTTGAACAAGGGGTTTTTCCAGACAAATTAAAAATAGCTAGGATTATTCCCATATATAAAAAAGGTGACAAAGATGACCCTGGAAATTACAGGCCCGTTTCAATACTGCCTGTATTTAGTAAAATATTTGAGTCAGTGGTCTCTGAGCAACTAACCGAATACGTAGCCCAGAATAATATTCTTCATCCCCAGCAGTTTGGTTTCCAGAAGGGGAAGAATACATCTGATAGCATAGCTTCACTCGTCAAAACTATATTGGAAGCAATGGACCAAAAGAATGACACGTATGGTGTGTTTTGTGATCTTTCGAAGGCTTTCGATTGTGTAAATCATGAAATTCTCATACAAAAGTTGACATTATGGTATAGCTGACAAAGAAATCTTATTTTTCAAGTCTTATCTAGAAAATCGTCAGCAAATAACCGAAATGGATAGTATCCGATCACAGGCATCAGCAATAAAACGGGGTGTCCCACAAGGTTCTATTCTTGGTCCTTTGCTATTTCTATTATATATAAATGATTTGCCAACAATTGTACCAAATGATCAAACTATTGTAATGTTTGCTGATGACACATCTCTCTTGATAAGGGATGATAACTCCATGGGGATTTTAAATAGGGTGAATGTTGTATTGGATCAATTGGGGAAATGGTTCGGTGCCAATGGTCTTGTACTCAATGTGACGAAAACAAATACTATTCGCTTCTCTCTGAGACAAAACACTGATGCTGACCCAGTGATAGCATCACTGCGTGAGCAAGGATTGCAGACATCTGGGGAGACAAAATTTCTAGGTGTGACAATAGATGAAAAATTACAATGGTCAGCACATATTATTTCTATCTCAAAGAAGTTGTGCTCTGCAATCTACGCTATAAAAAAAACAAAAGAGGTTTGCGGTTTTGACGCAGCCAAATTTGTCTACTTTTCATATTTCCACAGCATAATGTCGTATGGAATATTGTTCTGGGGAAGGGGAGCCGATTGGAGTAGAGTTTTTGTTTTACAAAAAAGAGCAATACGGCAACTAATGGACATTAAACCCAGAGAAACATGTAAAAATGCCTTCCGCGAACTGGGAGTACTAACATTGCCAAGTGTGTTCACTTATGAGTGCTTAATATATGCCTACAAGAATTTGCCCAATACTCCTCTTAACCTCGACCATCACACCTATAATACCAGGGGTAAACAAGATGTAAGGCCATTGGAACATAGATTGGCAAAGGTCTCAAAAAGTTACATCTGTAGTAGTATACGTTTATTTAACAAGTTGCCTCATAGTTTTAGAGCACTTAATTTATTGGAGTTTCAGAGAGAGGTGAAGAAGTATCTTGTTGAACAAGTATTTTACAATATTGACGATATGCTAAATGGGACCGTTGACTCTATTATTTGAGATTTAGGTTAAATGGTGTTTTGTTCATTTTGTTGCTTGGTGCCCATTTTTAAACAGGTTGACTTGAAGCTATTTTGAGCCCTTTACACTCAAAATAGCTTTGATATTATTGATCTTCAATCTTTAAATTGTACTTTCTTTTCTTTTATTTCTGCCAGTAAGAAATTATGTATATTATTTTTGTTCTGTATACTTATTATATATTTATATTGTTATTTTGTATACTTGACGATTCCAAGTGCCAAATTCATGGCCTAAGGATGAAAAGAAAGAATAATAAAGAATAAAGTGGGGCTTGGGCCTCCCGCATTGTGGGTTGGTTTGGGGGGGATCCGCGGCGGGCTTGATTTGTGTGGGGCCGGCTTTTGAGTTTGATTGCTTTGATCGAGCTGGTGAGTCGGTTTCGTGCGGGTTGGGTTTGCTGTGGGTTGGTCTTCTCCGGGCTGGCTTACGTTGTGCGGGGGCCATAAAGGGAGTATGTATGTATGAAGTTGACAACGATATAGTGCAAAAATGTATAGGGAATTTCGGATCAAAAGAAAAACATCAACAGGAAATATTCTTCATGATGCTCTTCTTCAAGGCGTAAACCCCAACATTCAAGAGACCTTTCGTGTGAACCTGATGCCTCACGGAGTGGAGTGGAAGGCTCTTGCTCACTCTCAGATCAGAAGCCCAATTTCGGAAATCCAACGCCGGTAATTACATATAATTTAATACACATCATAAAAGACCTCTGTTGCCTCTTTATGCCCCTAAAAGGGATGATAATGAAGAAGTAAAAAATACATTATTCAAAGGGGGGATTAAATTTCTATGCAGATTTTCATATATTTTTCTGGTCCCCATTAACCGCAATAAATAAGAGATCACTGTATTTTGAAAAAATCAATCATCAAAAACAGAAGAACGATTAGTACCTTAGCGTGTTTTTATGATCCCCTAAAGCCTGCTCCACCCTGAGCAACGCAGCTGCCACAGCAGGGTCAGCAGTGACCACGCCTTCCATTCCTCTAACCCTACCCACGGCAACACCTGCTCCTCTTGATCCCACCGAGTCTGTTTCCGACGCAGAATGTTCTATTTGAACCTGACGAAAAGACAAAACAATCATGGTTTCTTTTTGATGAGGTCACTTTTTGATTCCTTTGAAGAATATGAGGAACTTACCTGATGAGTAGCAGGCTGCCGTCTCAATGATTTGATGACAAAATCTTCTTCATACTCCAACACTTCTGAACTGTCGTCCCAAGGTATCGGGTTATTGTGGTTGTAAATAAAGTTATAAGTCTGCTGCTCTCCTAAAATTATAAAGAGTTTTGTTATTTCAATAGTTAGCTCCCTATAATCTCTATATATAAAAATGGAGCCAAATTATCGCATCGTGCATAAATGACTGAACCAAATTCGCTTATTCTTTTTTTGCTATTGAGGATTCTTATGTAACGAAAAATTAAGAAAGTTGCGTGGGTAACTTAAACTTAATGTAGGTAACCATCTTACGGCCAGTTTCAATAACCTATCCGTAGTAATCAGTTAAACGCTATCCGTCAATTAACCGCAGTTAATATTCTATCCTAATTCGCGTTTCAATAAACAAACAACAGATAGATAGTATTTATGTCAGTTACCATGGAAACTATCCGTGTTTGATCATATGTCAATATTCGAAAATACGTCAAAGTTTCAATATCAACAATAATATTATGATATTGTCTATGAACAATATAATAATATCTATGCGTCAGAGAGACGCAACATTCGCCCACCATTATTTTTCTCGTCTCATCGTCGTATATTGTTTATAAGAAAATAATTTATAAAAAATAAATCATTTACGACGGTTTTGGTTAACCGAAACCTGACAAGAAAATCTTTGTTTGACAATATCGACATGAAATTTATCCGTGAATATAACATCCGGGGTTCTTCGTCCTCGTCAGAGTCGAAGACTCCGTCTTCAAATAACTCCAAATCGATCTCGTCACTTGAAAAAGCCATTATTTTCAAAAAAACTTGTTGTTATACCAAACACTTGCCATCGAAATCGGGGGATAGGAAAAACAAACCGCCGAAATCGGGGGTTAGGAAACCCATAGAAAAAACAGTAATCACAAATGTCACAAGCTACTAGAGATAGGTTATTGAAACGCAATATCGCCGATTTCTATACAAATCATATAATGAAAGATAGATAGAAAGTTTAGATAGAAATTCTATCTATTCATTGTTTATTGAAACACCAAAGTGTAAAGATAGATAGATTTTTAACCATAGATAGGAGATAGATAGGTTATTGAAACCGGCCGTTAGTGCTTTTGACAATATAATATTTTGTATTTTTTAATTGGCGCTTGGCATCTGTTAGTTGTTTGATAGTAAAAAATTCGACCTGTAAACAGTCTAAAACAGATGCATTGGTCAGAATTAAGTTGGTTCGATAGGTAATTAATTTATCATTATATTAATGCGAGGAATCGGTTGCGATCCTCGGCATCGAGGGACCGACTGAAGAAGAAGAAATATTAATTCGAATTCAATATTCATAGTAAACACAAGACAACATCCCTCAGCAAAGCTAGTCAGTAGTCATAGATAAATATTTCACACAAAGTGGTTGACAGCCTAGCGGTTACGACGCCGGCTTTCGGTCTGCTTCATGCAAAGGTCATGGGTTTGATCCCAGGTGCCGACGATCTTACACTTTCATGACAAAAGCATTAAGTAGCTTACTGTCAAAGAGTGTATTTGTGTTCACTTTGAATGGGCACAGATTCATTTAAAAAAAAGTATATTATATACCTAATTCCGTGTGTGTAGAAGAATATGATAAAAATAACATACCCTCACTATAAAGTAGTTCCCTAGAGAAATGTCTGGGTTGCCAGACGCGACCAGCTGTCTCCCTTGCTCGTGTCCTCTGCGCTTCCTCAATTTTTATTTTCTCCTCTGTCGCGGCACTCTGTTGAATGTTCGTATAATATATTCATAGGCAGATGAAAATAAAAATAATTTTGATTGAACAGTCAACACAAAAAATAAAATATTATAATATTGGTCAGGATAAATTCGCTCACGGAGAATAATGTTTCTACCAGTGACGGAGGATGTCTCTAATAACTGCACCAAGAATGCCATTCAATTAAGGTTAATTTTAGGAACAATTGATGTATTTCTTATAATGAAAAAGGGTCTATTATAGATAAATATTAATGCAATTTTGAAAACATAAAATTAAAGATTTTTTTACTTGATCGTCCTTGTTGATGGCTTCCGTCACTTTACTCCACAACCGTTGACTTTCTAACTCTTCGAGTCGTGATTCGGCCACCAGTTGTCTCTTCATTCTCTTGTGTTTCAGTTCACTAACGTCCAAAAGAATAGATTCTTCCTGTATTAAAGAATGAACGCTTGAAAAACAGTCCATAGGTGTGAGAATTACAAAAAAGATTTCATTTGAAGTGAGTACCTGAGTTCTTTTATCTTTGATATCTATCTTCCCATCCCAATGGCCTTCTACAGTAGCTAAAGTTTCCTTATTGTGACGAATGCGGCCAGAGACCATGTTTATACTATCCGAACCTCCAATAAATGGCTGTAATTCAAATTAAAACATACTTTTGTTCATCTGAGGAAGGGAGCAAAAACTATTTAAATGAAACAAATTGAAGACCCAAGTTACATTTTTACATTAATACTTATTACTAACAATGCAAGAATCACCTACAAATTGATTGATAACATTATTTTATATTTTTGTACCTAGGTATGAGATAATGGTATGTATTATATTGCTAATTAGATATTTATTATAAAAATTTAAAGGTATAATACTGACTCATTCACACGAACTAGATATATTGAAACCGAGTATAATCAATTTGAATGTTAGCAACTTTTTGATATTGACGTTACACCGAATGTGTTAGAATGTTCAAGGGTTGATTTGGACCGCTAAAGACCACTACGGGCATACCACTGTCTTCTACTGTTGTTTAGAAGGTTGGCTTAGTGCACCATTAGATGGTCTAATTTCAAATCCCATGATTTGAAACTCCTGGTAGAAATCAAGGCGCAAACTTCAAGGCGGGTGTAAGAAACTGCCATGTAGTGAGGTATTGAATTTGTGAATTGTGAAATCATTTTAAGAACCACTGAGTAACCAATCTTTGGTCAGTCACCATTGACACAAGCAAATAAACCATTCAAAGTTGGAACAAAGATCGTTGGTACCTTATCAAGACACAAGAATGTAGTTGTAGCCCACCTTTAATTTGAAATCAATATCAGCGGTGTAGTTAGTTGAGGGACAGTGTATAGAGACTCTGCCTCCTAGTTCCATGGACAGGGTTCCTAGCAGCAGACCTCCGCAGTGGGCGTACGGGGATGTACATAAATAAACTTCATTCAGTCCTAATAAGCGAACAGCAGCTCTTCCCTCCAAAATGGCAGACGTAGAATTACCTGAAATAATCCATTCTCTTACTCTTTACCACATTTCTCGTTTTTATTTTTTGTCCAGTCGAACAATAGATTTTTATCCATCTTTACAACTAGCTTGACATTTGTAACTTTTAGAATAGTTCAGATCACTACAAGAATGCAATATTTTATTTAACACTTTTAGCAATCTTCAAGCAGCAGGGGTATTCACTAATAAGTTTAATTTGAAATAAATTTATTCTTTAACTTAAGGGTCATTATTACGCTAAAAAAAAACATTTTTTAGGTAAATGAGACAAATTCCAATTATTATTAAGATTAACCTTCACATTTTTTCGCATCTTATGTTTCTATAAATATTAAATTTTATGAGTTATAAACCGAGAAAAAAATTGAGAGACGAAAATGCTCAAAAAGCATTCTAAGCCAGCTTAACTATTTCATTCCACATTCATTTTGGTGCAAAGTACCCCTCTGTTCAAAAAAATTTATGTCATTTTCAAAATTTTAGTTCCGAATCAATTATAAGATGAAACTAATTAATTTTTTATTTTAGAGCTGTTTTTAAAATGTATGAGAGTGTAATCTGTCTTCTGTAGAATTTCAACTATTGCTTGGTATAATTATTTGTATATAATACATAAAAACTGCAAAATGTTTTTATATTGGTTTTGTTTTAATTATTACAATGTTTGTTGTTTGAGAACGCTTGGGACAGCATAAATTGTAAATAGGATAAAGATTATGAATGTAAAATGCAATATTTGGGAATACATATATGTATGTACAAATAGTTGTGTTTCTCCCTAAATATTGGATGAATAAAAAAAAAATTATATGGTACTTGAAGAGTGTTAAGGCAAATGATTCAAAACATATTATATCTTGTAACTAACCGTAAAATTTAGATCTGGCCAATATTGTAGCTTGCACCGTGTAACCTTCCTTCCTGTTGGACACATAGAAAGCGGACACAGGTGGATGATGGGACACTTGTTCGGCTATGTAATAGGTACGAGTTCCATTTTCATGCAACCAACAGCATCTGAAGAGTTCTCCGAGGACCGGGTTGTACGGTTTCTTAAGGCCTTTTGGTTTCTTGTACAATCCGGATAGATACCAAGTTACAATTATTTTCATGCGGGTGAATGGATCTTCTTCTTTCACTGCCCTGAAAAATCAATCAATGTAAAATGAAACACAGCAAAATTTCTTAGATGGTTTGGGCAGAAGGTGTTTGAAAATGAAAGTGTCTTGTTTCATCCAACTACAAAATTCATTATTCAAACATGAACCGGTTTTCATAGACTACCGTTTCTAATTTCTACAGCAAAATCTATAGAAAAAATGAACACTTTTAGACTAAATAGGAACAAGGTTACTTTTGCAACATTTAACAACTAGAAGAGGTCCACAATAGAGTCGGTATAGCCAGCAGAACTAAATGTTTCAAGCATTCTCTACCAATCAACCGGTGCAATCAAAAGAGCATTTAATGTCTCTCAGCCACTGCATTTCAACTCGACTCTCACCTACAAGTGGTGGACCCTGTTACGTTGGCCCAGGCTGAAACGGCGGTTGCATTCGGTCCCTGTTGACGCTAGGGTCAACAAGCCGAAGAGAGTATGGGGTGCCTTGCATGGTTGTCCAACATGCAGGGCATTTCCTACACCTGAATCCAATCCTCCTGCCTTCTATGAGCCCTCCCATCCATATTCCCTAGTCCTATCATTCCGGAAGGAGTAAACCTTTCTGCCCAAAAATCCCCAATCCAAGGTGTCATTCGACCCATGCCGAGGGATGCGTGACTAACGGGTAGGTTAGTAACTAACGGAGGCTCCCTGATACCAGGCAACCTCAGGGTGACTTTTCGCCTTACCCCTACATGCAGGGATCTGTACGGGCGGACTTTTATTTCCCCAGTTCTGGCTATGGAGGATGTACATGGCACCTTTGTAGAGCCGACCTGGTGTGATGGATATAATAGGTACTTCCACATCAGTGGTCAAAGTGGACATAAGTTCACATGATCAAAAGCATTTGTTGCAACCGAGAGATGGGAATCCTGTTGGGACCTATCTTTCAAAAAGAAGATTAAGGAGACCTTTTGCGGAGGGCAGGAGCCGGGAAGAGGCACTGTCACTCTGCAAGAGGCCTCTGGAGACGTGGCACAATAAGAGGCAGCGCTCCATGAATTCATTGAAGGATGTCACAATAGATCTTATCGGTCGCGGTGACTCAAAGGGCATATGGTCTTTTGACCTTCTTTTAAAAAAAAAAATATGTTCGACAACTACCAATAGAGAATATAATAATGGAGAGCCAATAGAGATTACGAAAGAATCTCGGCTTCTAACAAGACCTATTTCTCACTATTGCCAGTGTTCATGTCTAGAGACGTCCATATAAAGACTAAAATAATGCTGTACAAAACCATAATTAGGACAGTGCCTCACTAACACTGACTGTAAAGTCAGCCGAACGCTGGACATCTTTGTACTGAAGGTACTGGAACAATATCTATCAGGCTCCTAAGATCTAAACGCATATACATATATATATATATATATACTGCAAAGGTTGAGATGGGCTGGGAATGTACAGAGGATGCAAAACTCTCCAAAGAAAATACTAACGGAAACCCAGAGAGAAGACGGGAGGATGAAGTTGGTAAGGATGTAAATGAACTACTTGAGGTAGTCATACGGACTACAGCATCAAAGGGCAGAATATGTTAGAGGAGGCCATAGAACCACCATTGAAGAAGATGAGGTTTATCATGTGTATGAAGATTTAATGATGACTATTAATGAAGGCAGAGAATAGCGTATTAGGTATACCTGGATAATATGTCGGCATGATAAAAAGAATCCGATAGTTTGTCCAAGAAAGAGCGTGGTTCCAGTATGAACGTAGGCAGGGCAACACGGCTCAGGTCCATACCAGGCCTGACTTGCTTTAATAAGAACCACAGCAAACTCTTGTTCTCTTCGGCCAACTCTTCAACCACCTCCCCTTTCTGCAAACATCAATAAAATTATGTATTTTATCATTAAAGCCTAGTTCACATTCACATATTTCAGTTGAGTAGCGAGTAATTTAGTAACAAAATGTGTCAGACACCTAAAATTTAATTGATTGATGATAAGCCAGCAGTTTAGTAGAGTCAATCCATTTTGTTATATTTTTGTGGGCGGGTAGCACGCCTCACCATGCGTCACTGGCTGCTGGTGGGGGGTGCTAAACATGCGTGTTAGTCAATTTCATTAGATGCAACAAAAATGGGGGTTAAGCTAAAGTGAAACTATGTAAGTATTACTGTACATTGGTTATCAAAATAAAACAATGTTCTATAACGTAACACTTGGGATATCTTTGAACTAACCTGTTACTGTTAGTTTTAAAAACCCTCCCTAGTAATGAACAGTAAGATTTAGTTCAGTGGTTCTTAACCTGGGTTCGATGGAAACCAGGGGTTCGGTGAATTATTATCGTGGGTTTGACGGAGGTACACACCTGACATATATTAAGAATTTATCACTGAACCCCTCTTCAAATTAAGAAGGGTTCAGTGAAATTGCATATGAAACTGGTGGGGGTTCTCCCTCCAAAAAAGTTAAGAACCACTAATTTCTAAGCTAATCAACCTATTGTGAACTAGGCTTTATTATTATGATCCTTAGAATGTAAAATTTACCTGCACTATTTCATCATTGCCTTCGTCCGTATAAACATTGTTCAATATCGCGAGTACTCCTCCCGCTTGATCTTGATCTTCTCCATTGCCATGTTCTTCTCCAGTTAAGGGAGTGTTTCCGGCGTTCTCTTCCCTGGGTCCACCTCCGCCGGCGTCTGAATCGCTTTCTGATAGTTCTGTAACGGGAAGGTCATAGGAAGGGTGCCCTATATATATACATATATATACATACACATCTACTGTATTGTATTCTCATTATTTACACAGCCTATGTATGATATGAACATTTTGAAGAATTGTCCGTCAGTTTTTGAAAATATCACTAAAACGAATCGGGTTTTATTACGAAAACTCCACGTATATACTTGAAAAATATTGAATGACCAAGTAAAACAATAATTTTAAGTTTAAAACAATATTATTAAGCTTTTTAGTAACATTCAAAACCGAACTATCAAACAATTAACAAAATGGTATTGAGTGATTACATATTATTATGTACCTACATATAAAAGGTAGAAATTATTACTATTTCAAAAAAAAAGTACTTAACTTGGCATAAAAATAGGATTCACCATATATTCAGCAATAAAAAGGTATGATATAATTCATCAGTGAGGGACAATTCTTCGTTTATTCATAGTGTTAATAACAAAGTGCCAACATGCGCTATCACTAATAACTGTATACTAAATTATTATTTTGGATGAGAATATGATGATGAAAAAACACAAAAGTTGACACATGGTTTGTTGATTAAAGCACATATAATAATACGATGACTTTGTTAGCGCTGTGAGATCAATCTAACGGTGACGCTAACACACTCGCTAAAAACCTGCAAAACCATTTGCTGTTTTTCCTATAGTCATCAATTTTTCCTATAGTCATCAATACGTAAACTCTTATTCGTGAGATGACAGTTATAGTCGTTAATACTAAAAAGATGGCTATATTGTATTTTTTTTTTTTTCAAAAATGAATCTGTGCTCACTCAAAGTGAACACAAATACACTCCTTGACTCTTTCACAGTAAGCTACTTAAAGCTTGTGTCGTGAAAGAGGAAGATGGTCGGCACCTGGGATCGAACCACGACGTCCGCAGTACGAAAGCCGACGTTGTAACTGCTGGGTCACCAACCACTTCAAGTAGAGAAATTATAAGATGCAAGATGTAATGTGTCCCATAATAATATTTTCTGAGATCAGTTGTCCCAGTCACTCTTGAGAGATATAAGTGGATCGATGTTATGAGATATATGTCCATAAATGTATTTTGCAGGTTAATTGCAATGATTATAAATTTTGATTCAATCTCTACCCAACATTATCTTCGGTATGGATTCTAATCTGCGAATTATTTGTGTTTTCTAATTTCTTTGTGAAGTGACTTCTTGAGCGCTGGAGATCAACGCACTGAATAACTAAGAGGGTAAAATCTCGAGGGAGATTTTCATAGATGTCTCTACGAGAGAGATATATCTGCTGATAAATGCAAGATTTGGTTGAAAGAAAGGCAAATAAAAGGCAAAGAGGCAGGGAAAAAATGAAGTGATTCGACAAGAGTCATCCAGCCATTCATTTCACATCTGATAGGGAGAGAGGAGATAACCGGGAGAGAGATAGTCACGACAACCACTATCGAAAAGCATAATATTTTGGGTTAAAGGGTAAACATATTCTAATTTTCGAAATCTACTAGTTTTCTCCATTCAATAGATTAAGAATTATAAAATATTTAAGTGTAAAACACATCTACACATATATCGTAAACACTCATAAGTAAATATGCCTAGCTTATCGAGGTTAAGCATAGTACAACACTTGTGTGCAAAATAAAACAAATAATTTTCCCAGCGAGCGTGTGATTTACTGAAGTTGATTCCGACACAAACAATAATGGAGTGTTATTTGACAACTAACCTACATCCCTCAGAAGCTTTCCAGCCACATAAAGTCCCTGATGAGAGTGCCTATCAAGATTCAACTCACCCAACCTCCTCCCAATGCTCACGGACGGCAGACACTCATACTTTATCAAAGAATATTTATCCGGAGTTCGCTCCCTGCTCTGCGGCTCTGATGTTGTCCAATTTTTAGGTCTCAGTATTACTTCTTCGTCAATGTCGCCCGGCTTCAAATGGACCCCGAGAGGAGAATAGCCCATTCCAGGTTCGGCAGATTTTCGCCCGGACGGATATTTAGATGTGTTAAAACCCAAAAGTGTAGTTTTTCTGGGATTAGTTGTGATAGATATTTCGTTGACAGACTTATTGTTGGCGTCGAACTTCTCATGGTCCTGTTTAAACTTCTGCAGTAATGAGTCTGTTTTTGTTTCCGATTCATCTTCCTTAAGACCAACTTTAAACAATGCCGAAGGAGTTGACGAGCGTCGTTTGGGAAAAGCAGATACAATTTTTAATAAATTTTCTTCAAAGAAGTTATGAGTCTGAACTTGGGTGTCTGATACGCGATGTTTGACTTTGTTACTTTTATTATCTGGTCCAATATCAGGAATGTCAACTGAACTATTGAACGGATCAGAAAAAGAACGCTGCACTTTTTCTTTTATACCTTTATTCTTTTTGGAAAGGTTTTCTTTCTTGGGTTTTTTAAATGAATTTCTGGATCCCGAACTAGCACCCAGTTTGTCTTTGAAAATTTTATTACGTAGAGATGCGGTGTTAAAATGATTCTTCTTGAAAAAATCCAAATTCATTAGAGAATTTCTCCTTTTATCACACTTATCCACGTCGTCGTCACTTTTGACAGCTCGCGGTGGTCCGTGTACACGCAGTTTATTCGGAACGTCTGAATCACTGTATTTTCTCTTCTGTACACACTCATCACCCTCTTCCTCGGATGTTTCCTCGTCTGTGACGCAAATCTCCCTTGTTAAAACCATGTCGCAGTCGGTAAACTTCTCAACAATTTTTGACCACTTACTGACACAATCTTGCAGCTCTTCTATATCTTTACACTCCTCATCAAGATTAAATAAACTTTTGAATTTACTATCTGAACTGTTCAAATATGCTTTATCTGTAGCAAGCTCTTCTATTATCGCATTCAACTTAGAAGCTGATATTTTTATTCAGTTAACAATGACATTACACCCGTATAAATATTTATTCAATAATTAATATTGATAGGCATATTTTTTTTTACAAGAATAAATGGAATGATAATTTAAAATGTAAATGAAAGGATGGGTGAAGATGATGCCATGGATTGAGTGAATGTATGATGACAATAGATAATATAAAGTATATAATGTATATAAAGCACGAGGATAGGAAAAAAGACGTAGATCAAACGACAGACAAAGTGAAAGAGATACAAAGAGAAAATCGAAGGAGAGAAACGGAAAAAACAAACCAAATAGAATTAGTAAATCAAATTGAAAAAAGAATTAAAAATTTAAAAATCATATAAAGAATAAAAAAAACAACAATTATAAAGATATAACAAATTTTTCAACTAGGAAGTTTGTAAGTTTTAACAAACATTATGGGCACAATACAAAATAACACAAATTTAATAATATGTAAAGAATTTAGTAGCTTTACTGGGCATATTAATTGCATCATCCCGAGGATCATATATGGATGCAAAATATTAGTAATTTAAATATATGGCAATAATAATTAATTATAACTGTTAAATTATGAGAGAAAATTAATATTTCAAGCAAAACATTAAAAAGGACCAGAGGAACAAATCAAAAGCAAGTTCATAATAAAACTTTAGCCTGGGAATGAATGACCTACTGAATAATGTATGTACTAAATACTATCTGGTCCAAAACTTTGGTGAACCCTTGGTAAAAAAAGTTAGATATTGCGTCATATGACTTACCCTGCTGCGTGAAGTGACTCTCCATGTCTTCCGGTGACCACTGTGTTTCATGGTTGGTCGTAGAATCCATCCCTCTGCTATTCCTGTCGACAATCATCAGTCTACGTTAACCCATATTGCCTTATAACCTACATAACACTCCTTATAATTCTCCCCCATGGACAAGGCCGTCCACTTGTTCATCTATGTTTCAGCACATATTGATATTTTTCACTGCACTTAGGGAGAGTTTGTGGATTGCATAGATGCGGTGTTGCATTTGTGTTTGAATTGAAATTAAATTTATTAAATGTAAAACAATGTTAAGCAATGTATTAAATGTTGTGTGCGATGTATCGATGGTAGATGGATGTAAAATGTGGTGAGATGTACATCACTAAACATAATATGCAGTACATACGTGTAGATGGCGTCAACGTGGCCGTCAAATGACAGCTGATGAGGAGAATGTATGATTTAAAATGTCATATTATTTTTTCGTGTTTTGTTTGTACTTGATTTGTTCATATAAATGTGTGTGATATTTGTACAAGATTTAGTGAGTGATTTAGTTAAGTGAATTGTTTCTTTTAATTTAATCAATTTACTGCACATATATCAGATTTTGAGTAGTGTTTCATATTTTGAAATCCAAAATAATAATTCCTATCGAGAATTATTATCAGTCTCATAAAAGGACTCATTTTTTTCCTCCCACATATTTTAATAATGTTAAAAAATTTTGTATTCAATTCCTGTTAAAATTCAATTCAAAATTTATTAAAAACGTTTTTAATTTTTGTTTGACAAAATAATATTGTGGTCCTTTTATAAGTACTTGATGTTGTAAAAAAGGGGGTAGTTAACATTCGAAGTTTTTTTTAAATAATTTATTATTGAATTTATTTTTACAATGATTAGCCGGCTTTACAAACCTCAACAAGGTATTGCTGCACCTCTGGGCCAGTTCCAGCCCATCCAGCCAGCAGTGACCCGCCGCTTTGCTGGGAGCTCTGAAAATTAAATGACTAGACGGCAGAGGTTGCACCACAGCTCCCATGGCTTCATTGTGAGGGCCTCGAGGAGCCCAGATGCCTTGCTCCAACGGATGATAAAGCTTGAAGCAGAAACCTTCCTTTTTGCTTGGACGCTCCATCACATGGCATGTGCTTAAAAGCACAGTGCCTACCCAATGATTGCTCTGAAATAAATAAGAAAAATTACAATAGAAACAATCTAAACACTCTGTCAATGATTTACATAAATACATAAATTAATACTAAATGCTTTGTCAATATCTTCATATTTCACAATATTGCATGTTCAAATATATTCCTTCTGAATTAGGTACTAGACATAAAAGTGTCTTATTAACATTACTACTACCAAGCGCCTACAGAACACTATAATACTAGATATTTTGATAGATTTTGGGCTAATAAAGACTAATGTCTAGCACATCAACAAGTTTTTCAATCTTAAAGTATAAAAAAGCTTAAGACGATAAACAGTATTTCTTCAATGATAGAAACACACTAGTGTGTTGTGGCATGCTAGAAGTGTACTTTCATATAGAGCCATGACACAGTATGTCTCTAACCATCTCTATATATAAAAAATGGAGCCCTAATTTCTTTGGTCATCGCATCACGCGTGAACAGTTGAACCAATTTCGCTTTTCTTTTTTTGTTGTGTTTGCTACTGTCAGAAGGTCTTTATGAAAGAAGATTGCACGGAACATAAGAAAATTTAAGAAAACTTAACGTGGGAAACCATCATAGTGCTTTTGACAATATAAAATGTTGTATTTTTTTATTTTAATAGATATTTGACATCTGTCAGTTGTTTGATAGTTGATGCAATTGTCAGAATGTGACCTGTAAACACTGTATAAAACAGATGCATCAATCGGAATTATATTGGTTAAATAGGTAATCAATTTATCATTGCACAAATTCCAATACAATATTTATAGTAAAAACAGGACAACGTCTATCGGGAAAACTAGTACTAAATATACATATAAACGAAAATGCTATTTATAATTTCCCGTCTGATCTTTTAATGCCAAAAAAGGTTTAATCAACAGATTTATAAAGCTGACAAAGAGATGGCTCACCTTTGTTTTTGGACTTTTATAGAGGAGCAGTAGTCCAGGCTTAAGAACACACCAAAGCTTAGTCCACGACTTGAGGGAGCCTCTGACTTTGAGCCAGTCGGCTAAGATGAGTGTGGATGGATCCCCTAAGGAGCTAAGTAATGCCGAAGCAACTTTCTGTTTCTCCCTGCGATAGTGCTGGCGTTGTGCCTTGTAAGATTCTTTTCTAGAGATACGTGAAGTGCGCTGGTCCAGTACTTCATTGCTCTAAAATATTAATACAAAACAATATGTTAGTGCTCTAAAAAACAAAGCATGGATTGTTTCTATAAATATTCCTACTGTTTATCTTGCATGATTGTGTGGTGAATGGTGATACAAAATAAAAAGTTAAATCCTTAATATTAAAGTTTTTTGTGATTTTTTTTCCATCATTCCGTGTCTCATGAGGGGTAGGCAAAGCGAACAGACCTCCACTCCTTTCTATAACCTACACTCGTCCGTTCTACCCTTCACGCCTCCCCTTTTTGACATGACATAGTGGGAGGCGAGCCTCATCCCTGTTGAACTTTTCTTCCTTAAGCATTTTATTTGCTATTTATTTATTTATTAAGTTCACGCGTTGAAGAGAATAAGAATACATGCTTAAGAACATATACTTTTATCTATCTATCTATCTTGATTTTAAAATGTAGCAACTCTAAATAAAAAAATTGTCATAAAAAGAAATGAAAGATAACCAACCTTATCAATAGAAGCAGGGGCTTCTCCGTGCCAACTGAGAGCTCCGGGACTATGAGGGGCCACACTCGGTGTACTCCACTGCCCTTCTGTAAAATAACCAACCAATATATATATTTGGTGCTTAAAAAACTGCAAAATTTTTGTTCCACAACATTGGGGGTAGCAAAAATGATAAGAGGTACAGTGCTTAAAGAAACATAATAATAATCATCTAAATTCTAATAAAAAATAATCTGCAGTAATTTGCTTAGTTCTTTTATCAAACTAATGACCATTAGAAAAAAATCTGCATGATTGTGAATAAAAATCAAGATATTTATTGATGATAAACTCAACACCACCTATATAAGAAGGCCTTAGTTCTGCGTCACATCGTGAGGCCCACCATTCGCTTGTCTATATCTGTATGTACTTACCTGTACACTATGATATCTGTCTACACGCCGGCAGCCGTGACGCGAGAGGCCAAAAATGGCCGCCAGCACTAAGGCCTTCTTATATAGGTGGTGTTGGATAAACTGGTATTTGAATTTTCTGCAATGACTGGGTGTCGCCTGTCACCATGTGACATAATTATAATTTCAATGCGGCGTGTTATAAAAGGCTGTAGGTACCTAAAGTTCTTTTCTACACACAATTGACAACAGAACTGATGCCGTGCCTTTATCAGCTCACTTTATAGTATAGGATTTTATTTTTATTTATCAATGTAACAGTTATTTACAAAACATAATAAAACTCTTAAACAATATACAAAAAGTTTTCCAACAAATGATCTAACGATGCGATGTGTGAGTTAGGGGGTAGATACCTGATGTAATGGGAGTAGACATGTTGTTGAGATGTGCTGCGGCCAAATTGACCCTGAGGCCCTTGTCCCTCCCATTCGACCAACTGCTACTCAGTGTGGGGTGTGGTGGACATGCGGACCCTCCACTGCCTTTTGATGATGCCTGGACAAAATCAAAACAAGTTTGATGTGAAACAGTAGTGTGCGAAGTGTTTTTTTTTTATTGATGTAATCTATTTTTATGCATAATATTAAAAAAATAATGGCATTCGCCACCCCTTCTCTATATAAACTATAAGTCTGCAAAATTTCATACTCCTCTATCCATGCAATTTTCGTAAAAATGGTCACAAAGTTTTTCCTTCACGTATTAATATCTAGATAATCTTTATTTATAAAAAAACATGCGCCAACATCTAATCGATTCTCCTCTCTTCAGAGTTTTTCTAAGTGCTTTTCACTTGAAATTTCTACCCGGGGTTGGCCTATCTCAGATTGGATAGACTGTTTGACTAGAAAAAAATGCCTTAGGCAATAAATTCTGACAGCTATACTGACACCTGGTTTATTTGTTTTTTACCTCTGTTTTCTATCAGGATATCAGCAGGGTTATTCTCGTAGCGGTCTTATTGCAATCTTATTGAAAAGATATGTTAAAGGGCGGCTCGGATAAGGATTGGACCAATCAGAGAGAAAGAGGGAGTGTCTACAATACGATGTAGCCAATCGTGGAACGATCATGACACTCCCCCTTTCTCTCTGATTGGTCCAATCCTTATCCGAGCCGCCCTTTAACATATCTTTTCAATAAGATTGCAATAAGACCGCTACGAGAATACGGCCGCTGGATTTAACAACATACTCCTCAAAGAATTCCAGTAAAAAGAATAATATCTAAATATTTGCAACTCATAATAAGACTATTGTGTATCTGTTGTAAAATGGTATTGTATAATGTGCATGTAGAGTTAAAGAATTAAACGTCTCTCAATACTCTTGACAAAATATATGTATAGTGGAAATAAAATACGCACTAAACGCCAAAAACTTATTTAGAGATAATCTAATAAAACTGATTTTTCCCCCATACAGACATTCATAGTACTATGATGATTTTTGGATCTGTTTTTTTACGCCTTTAGATCATCAATATGGAATAAGTGCAATATTTAGGCTATTGGCAATGGTTTATAGAACATTTCCTCATACTCAACTCATTTTTTAAGTTTTTGGCGCTTAGTGCGTATTTTATTTCCACTATACATATAAAAATAACAAATAAAATTGAATTAGTTTTTTGTTGACATAGCTTCCATGTATTTATTTTATGATGTTTAGCTATTAAATTTAATTGCTAGTCACATAGAACAATTTGATTTTTAAAATATTGGTATTATAGTGAGGAAATTCGTGATAGTCTGTGGGGTTTGAAACTAAATTCAATCAAAGGAAAGCTTAGAAAGAGTAAAATTATAACCTGCTTGTTGCTCTCTGAATCTGAATATTTCAATGGCGACTCCCTTGCAGATGAAATACTGCCCACAGCTAGAAAATTCAAATGATTAATAAGAAACATATTTTAAAATTTAACTTATTATATCACTCTATATTATAGTATTGATAAGTTTTTCCGTAACTTGGTATATATTATTATGAAAGAACAAACACATATATCGCCAAAATATGTGATATGGACTTTGACTAAGTATAAGAATTTATTAATATAGATATACCTAGTTTAAATTATGGCATCAGATATAAAATAATTGAAACAAACCTTTATGTATATGATCGTCCTGGAATGTGAAAACACTTGGTGTGCCACTGGAGTTGGATGTATTATCTTCTTTCTTTAGCTTCTCGGCAAACTGGGGACAATCAAAGAATTCCGATTGATTAGGATATTCAAAGAAGAAGTATTGCCTTTCATGCTACATGAGCAAGTTATACTGAAAGTTTAATGAAAGCTGTGCAAATTAGTACAGTATTATAGTTGTTAAAGTACAACTACAATTACTATTTATTTAACACAGCTAGCTTTTCCGCAGACTGGGGACAACCAAAGAATTTCAATTGATTAGGATATTCAAAGAAGAAGTATTGCCTTTCATGCTACATGAGCAAGTTATACTGAAAGTTTAATGAAAGCTGTGCAAGTTAGTACAGTACTATAGTTGTCAAAGTACAACTACAATTACTATTTATTTAACACAATTGACTGCAAATTTATTTGAAACTAGCTTTCCCGACAGACATTGTCCTGTAGTCCTTACTGTAAATATTGGTTTCGAATTTGTAATTTATACAAAAATACGTTTAAAATATGTATGAATGTGAAATAAAAAAATATTTTTGAATGTTTGAAAGAAATTCTATCAATAATCTGCGTACCAATGTTTTAAAACTCAATGGTTGTCAGGTATATAAAAAAAGTGTATTTATGGGATTTTTCATAGATGGCGTTGTTGTTAGGAAGTCTGTTCCATACTAATTTTAAATTTATATATTTCATACTATTTTCTATCCATTTTTAATAATTATTCTGTTATCCGGAGTGGAGAAGAATCTAATAAACTAAACATGATAAAAATCTGTTCAGCCGATCTGGAGTTATTAGTGTTCGCACTAACCCGGCATTCTTTTATATTATGGACTTACATTAAACACTGCAATTTCATGGAAGATTGATTAAATTTTGTTTCAGAAATTTTCAGTAAACAGCATTCCTATTTGTCCAAGGATATATTTTTTTCAGAAGTTATTAAAAATTGTGGAGAGGATTGAATCTATTTAACAATTCAGTTATATACTTATTTTTAATAATAATAATATAACACTTTTCTATACAAAGGTGTCAGTATAGCCGGGGGAACTTATTGCCTGAGGCAATTTTTTCCAGTCAACCGGTCCCGTCCAATATGAAACAGGCCAACCCCGGGTAGAAATTTCAAGTGAAAAGACCCGGGACCTCGTGATCTGAAGTCCACGCCAGTACAACTAGGCTACCGAGGTCAGTAAATTATTAAAATATTTTATTTTGTCAAATCACCCATACCTAAATTACAGACTTAACGTTAGATTTTAAATGTTGTTGATCCTTGCAGATATACGAGTAGTAATGTAAGATACTAATTATTCCATTAATTTATAGAATTTCAGGATCTTCACAGTAAGATCTCAGTATAGCTATCTTTTGAAGATGCAAAGCAAGAAGGGTAATGTAGCTAGTATGAAAATAAAATAGACAAACCTTTTTGTCATCTGATGGAGTGGTCTCCCTTCCTTTCCTGCTTGGCGTACTGAACTCAAAACTCTCTCGGTCCTTCGATCCTCCTTCCCCGCTTGCATTAGACATCCCCTCAGTATACTAACTTCTTCTTTTTACATGTTGTACAAGATTTTGATAGCTATTATCTCCATAGTAATAACTGGAAATTTAAAAAGAAACCTATGTTTCAATGTATATAATTTAACTATTTAAAATATCACTTCTAATTCCAGTTAATCTATTATACGTAGGACAGTGCTCCGCAACTAGTGTGCCACAATCAAATTCAACGTATTTGACATTTTTACAATTTGTCATTATGTATTTAATACACATTGACAAACTTTTATAATATAGTCTATTTCTTTTTCAAAATGTATAAAACAATAACTGAGTGGTTAAGTAGTTAATTGAATTGATATTTTTTGTTTGTTATTTGTAAAATAAACTATTAATTTTCACATACTTGGGAATGGCAGGAAACTATTTTATAAAATAGTTCTGCCAATTAAAAAAAAAACCACCTAAATATCACTGTTTTAGTAGGCTACTGTTCACACCATGGCCGAAAATGTGTGTATCAATTTAACGGATCGGTGCAAGTTTTTGGGTGTGACGATTGATAGGCGACTCCAGTGTGAAGGATTGTGTAAGAAATTGAACTCAGCAATTTATGCCATCAGAAAATAAATGAGACCTGTGGTTTCGATGAGGCAAAAACAATTTATTTCGCTTACTTTCACAGTCTAATGACCTACGGAGTGTTGTTCTGGGGCATGGGTGCCGATTCCAAAAGAATTTTTACTTTACAGAAAAGGGCTATCCGATCGCTACTTGGCATGAGGCCAAGAGATACTTGTCGCAATGTATTCAGGGAGCTGGGAATTCTTACTATGTCTAGCACCGTGATTCATGAATGCTTACTCTATGCAAGATCCAACATGGCAAATACCCCTCAAAACACGGAATATCACGATTACAACACTCGGTCCAGGAGCGACATTCGACCCGTGGCTCATAGACTCAGTAAGGTCTCAAAGAGTTTCATATGTTTAAGTGTACGATTATTCAATGTGTTGCCTGACTATCTGAAGCACTTGGAACATTGTGAGTTTCAGAGAGAGAATTTGTTATTGTGTGAATTTGTTATAAATTGAACATCTATATTGTAAATCTCGACGTGTCCAAGTGCCTGCTCTGAGGCCTAAGGACGAAAATATACAAATACAAAACACATATAACATAGGTCCCACATGTTTCGCTTTTGGTGTGCCACTAAATCCTGGGAAGAGTTTTGGTGTGCCGTAGGTGAGAAATATTGTGGATCACTGATGTAAGAGATTCCAAGTATTATAAATATTGTTGCTTCTGTAGTATGCAACTTGAATAGTATTTTTTGTCTATGACTTTTTTGCATATTTGAAAATTAAATAGTCAACATTTCTTCCTGTATATACAGAGACATACTTTTTTTCCTATCTTGAAATATCTATTTCGTCCTTTTTTCTAGAAGACACATTAATAATAATAAACATGTTCAATAGTCAAATGATTTCTAAATAACAATACGATAGAACTTCAAAAATGATCAAAATGCTGGCATTAGCCCACATCTTGACATAACCCAAGTATAATAATAATCTTTAATATAAAATATAATATTACAATAAATTTTTATATACAAAATCACCTCCTTAACTGGGCAAAAGCCGTACCATTGTAATTGAGAACTATTTCTTTTTAGTTGTTACATATTCGTTATTTCTTTTTTATAAATTTATTGAATGTATTAAGTAAATGGTCTAGCACTAAGGTTAATAATAATTTATTGCCCTTTGAAGATCTATTTTTTTATCAGTTTTCCACATTTTATTTTAAACTAATACATACTGCTGTGTTTTATAAGCACAAAACATAGATTTACTACTCATTGATTGAAACTTTATAATTTTTTTATTTAATCTTTGTAAACGTACTGTTTTAGTAAATAATGAGTAAAAATAAAAACAGGCAATAAAAAAGACTGATTGTAAAAAAATAGTCGTGTAAATATACTTTATATATCAAACCAAGATATATTTTACTTGGATCATAGTATAATTATGTTCTTAAAATGAACTAGAAGTGGATAATATAACACTGCGAAACCCTGAATTGAAAACCTTATCTTATTCTACTCAAATCTGCTAAACAAGTTACACAAATATTTCTGAACTAAGCAATGTCATCCCCTTGTGATCCCCTTTTCTTAAGCGTTAGGTCGGTACTGTGAAGAATTTTACACCTTAGGTATTTAAATAATTATAAACAAAAAACACTGTTTAGACTTCGACCTAAGCCCGCTTCGCGAAAATAATGTTTTTAGGACAGGAAGAAAAACACAATATTATTTCATGAAAAAACAAGACCAATTACCCAAATGTCACCAGATTTGATTAATGATTTTGCGATTTACACATTTATTTAAATATATTTATATTTGTATAACTGCAAAAAACATAAAAACACACTACATAATATTGGCAAATCGCAAATTACGTCCTCACGGATATCAATCAATTGTCTTTCTTTTAATGTTATGCCGCAAGACAATAACTTACGGTAGCGACATGACAGCTGTTTTCTTCTTTCTTTTATGAACAGAACCACAACAGCAACAGAACGTAATTTAAAAGCTTATAAATTTACGCTGCAGCCAATTGCAAAAATAAAATAATTATTAATTTAATTAATAACCCAGTAATAAACCACTAATAAGCCCCCAAATCACTCGACAACGAGTGCAAGGGGTTTAAAAAAAAAAAAAAAAAAACACTAATAATATTATTTATCTTTACGATCAAATGTGATTTTTTTATGTATAAATAAAATATTGGTGAAAATATGATTTTACAAGAACAATGTAAAGAAAATACTCTAACCGCTAATGCGGCTAATGTATTATTGATATCAAGAAAAAAAATCGAGGGAATGAAATTATTTGTTGGGTTACTTTGCACGTGACCCCATTGTTATCGTGCATCATTATATACGTAATCAAATACATAATATGATGCGTATAAAATAACATATACCTTGCCAAAATCTTTGGAAATGTGCTGTATTCAAAGAGAACAACCAAAAATAGCCATTTCAATAAAATAATGCGACGTAAGTTCCTACTAAGCAGGGACATAAGACAGTGCATGGAAATTTTTTCATCACGATAAGTTGGTACAATTCTATACCCACAAACAAGCCTCTTTTATTCGTATAATATGCTTGAGTAGTTGCCCATAATATGGATCACAGGATGTTGCCAATTCAGGTTCTTATTGAATTCTTATTCAGATCCAACAGGTTGTTATTAGATTCGCAGATGCGGATTTTTTAATTCTTACATCATACGCATACGGAGCTCAAGATTTAAAATGAGGAACTTCTTAATATGGGTGCAAAAATAAATAATTTAAAGAAAAATTTGTAGCAGCTCTTGCAAGAGTAAATTTAATAGTGTATCTTACTGTTCTTTTTGCTGGTTTTTCTGTCGGCTATAAGAGCAAAAAGAGGCCAATATGGATGCCCGATGGGTCCTGGAGCCTCATCGAAGATCGCCAGAAGGCTAAGACCCTCAAAAACTGGCTGCTTTGGTGTCTGAGTACAGAGAGCTGAGCCGCAAGGTGAAGCACTCTGTACGAACAGATAAGAGAAGACACCTGGACTCTCAGATACGGCGAGCGCAATCTGCTGCACTCGGAAATGATTCAAGGACACTTTTCGAAATCACCCGGGAGGTCGGAGGCAGGGGTCAAAAAAGACCCGTGACGGAAATACGAGACTCTCGTGGAGCCACTGTCACTGCCCCCGAACTGATTAAAGGGAGATGGAGGGAGTACTTTGAGTCAATATTAAACCGTTCCGAGCCCTCTCCTCACCTTACAACTTTGAGGAGTTGACTGGTCGGAATATACCAGGCAACTGGGATATGTGAGGACCCGCCGATATACAGTGAGATGGTGCTGGCCGTGATGAGACTTAAGAACAACAAAGCGCCAGGAGACGATGGAATTCACGCAGAGCTTCTCAAACAAGGCATAGACACCCTTGGCCAACCACTATTAGATATATTTAAAATGGCGTGGGAAGACGAGAGGTGCCCAAAAGATTGGCGGAATGGATCCATCGTCGCCCGGGGACCCCCTTGAATGCGGAAACTACCGTGGAGTTACTCTGCTGAGTGTTCCCGGTAAGGTATATTATCTCAGATATTACTACACCGCATTCGGGGGCCTGTCATGGCTGTCCTGAGAGAGCAACAATGCGGCTTTGTACCTGGAAGATCCTGCACGGACCCAATTTTCTGTGCTAGGTGCATCTTTCAGCAGTGCAAAAAGTTTAACTCTCCAGTCGCTTGTTGCTTTATAGATTTTGAAAAGACC
The DNA here is from genome assembly GCA_963576905.1 of Mystacides longicornis. NCBI lineage: Eukaryota > Metazoa > Arthropoda > Insecta > Trichoptera > Leptoceridae > Mystacides > Mystacides longicornis. The sequence goes on along the minus strand of OY756424.1, from coordinate 5,555,536 downwards.
TTCGACAGCCCACATAGACCATCAATATGGGAAATTCTTGCTCTGTATGGTATACCTCCGAAAATAGTTAAAATGGTGCAGTTCCTGTATGAAGACTCCGAGTATAGCGTGAAAACGCCAGGTGGTCCTACTGAAGCTTTTAGGATTACCACGGGAGTCAGACAGGGCTGCGTACTAGCTCCTTTCATATTCATAATAGTCATGGACTTCCTGTTGAGAAAGTTCATGCAAGGAGCAAGAGGTATACCGATAACACAGAGAGATGATGTAATGGGCGAACTGTGCGATCTGGAGTGCGATATGACAGCTGCGGACGACCATAGCGTTGTTCAGTACGACAGTGGAGGAATTACAGCGCAGTGTTTCAAGACTCTCTGCGACGAAACAGCACGCCTCGGCCTTCGAGTCAATGCCAGTAAAACGGAGCTCATGGCGAATAATGCCTGCCCCGATAAACAGCTACCGATAACCATCGATGGTCACCAGGTCTCCCGGGTGTTTAAATTCAAGTACCTGGGAGCAACCATTACCACCACTGGTGACCTCGGGGCTGAGCTCCCGATACGTATCGGTATGGCAAGTGGCGCCTTCAACAACATGACCAAGATATGGAAGGCGTCGGCGTTTAATGTCGAGACGAAATGTGAACTGTTTGATGCGTGTGTGTTGCCCATTCTCCTGTATGGGTGTGAGTCCTGGCACCTGACTTTGGCCCAGGCACAAAAAGTATCTGCATTCGAAACGAAGTGCCTCAGGAGAATTTTGGGTATAAGATGGTACCACCGCATCACGAACGACGCTATACGCCGGCGCACCCAGCGTGAGCCCATCACCTCTACTATTATGTGGAGGAGATGGACTTGGCTGGGACATGTGTTAAGGATGCCGAATGACAGTTGGCCGAGGAGAGCGCTGTTCTTCCTTCCATCAGGGTCCCGGAGACAAGGAAGACCCTCTCATACTGTGTTCCGCTCCTTCGAAGCAGAGCTGAGGAATCTGGACATGGTGTGGGAGGAGGTCATTAACGTTGCGCAAAATCGAGCGCAATGGAGAGCTCTTGTTGCCTCCCTATGCCCCTAAGTGGGGTCTAAAGGGAGTTCGGATTGGATTTTACTATTAGTGTAGATTCTTCATTTTCCTCTTGTTGAAAATATGTCTAGTGTCCAAACCTCACTTCGTGCCAAATTTCTTTGCTTAGATGTAATGTTCAGATTGATGCAGAAACTCAAAATTCGAATGTCCGCAACATCCGACATGCATCATATTTTATTAATACTATTACTGTACATTGGTAGTATGAGTATGAGTGACACATAAAATTTCATACAAAAAAGACATCACAGAATCAATATACAGAGGGTGAGCTTACCACAATTAAGTTATATTATAATGATCCACTAAAAAAGGGCAGCTCTATTTCTTTCAAGCCCCTCAATCTGTGCTTAAATATACACGGTGTTAAGTTGGTAGTGGATAATCCGAAGCAGCGAGGTAGAAGACCTCAATACCTATCGATTTGACACCCATGTATGTTCAGCGATATTGGGTGGTTCGAAAGTTATTAACGTTTTTTTGAAATTTGAATAAAAACCGGATTTCTGACTAAACTACGTAACTGTGGCTAAACTATTTAGATTACGATCATGATTTTTTTCTGGAAATAGTCCGATAGTGACCCTTACGCAAGGTATTATTGCTATGAGTCAGCACCCGATAGCTTTTGTTCAAAAAATTTTTTTTCAAGAATTTTTTTCCAAGCACAAATTTTATAAAATCTTTCAAAGGCTCTAGAGTCTAGAGAAAAAAAAATCACGGAACATTTTTTTTTAGAAACTATCTTAAAAACTTCTACTATTCATGGAGAATTATTCCTGCAAATTTCATTTGGATGGTATAATAGGATCATGCTAAAACGCTCTCATAACTTGTGCAAGTATCAATATTCAACATTTTTTCATTAACACACAGTTTTGTTATATGGGTGGTAAAAGCCAGTTTGAAAATTATTTGAGGTACCTAAATGCATAATTTGATGTGATATTTAAATAAAATAAATTATTTATTGAAACAAAGATAAAAAATATTGTTATACACTCTTAAACCTATAATTAAAATTGTAGTACTTTAGACTAAACTGATGGTTCCTTTGTTTAGCCTGAAACCAATATTTCCCGTTATTGTTCAATAATATAAGGTATTTATTTTAATAAAATAGCTCTTAATAAGAACTTCCAAAGACGAAAGTCCATCGGATTTAAGCTAGGGACTAGCTTTTGGACCCCCATGGCCGCTCCTTCGGCATGGATAAATTATGTCGAAAAATGTTCACTTAATGGTTCTCAATGTGGTGCCTTTGAATCATTAGGGGACTCTAAAATCATTCAAGGGGTCCATATAAAATATATATATATATATATATTCGTATAGTATTTGGTGCAAAAAATAAATAAAATAAAATCTATAAAACTATAAAAAAATATCAAAGATTATAATATATCACGTCAAAAAATAAAACTTTTATCCCTTAGCCAGTTTTTGGCTTCGGTCGTCACGGGATTAAAAAGCTCCTCCATTGTACCATACCAGGGGTGGGAAGTTGTCAACCTCCTAGTGGTCCACCCCGGGTAACGCTGATAGACAACAACTTGGTGCTGCTACACAGCAATGGCGCAAAAGGAAAAAAGTGAATCCATATAAAATGAAAATCCATTTTAGGGTACCTGAAAAACATTAGAGGGTCCATACAGAGGGCAAACAAATTATCATGCGCATTCTACCACTAGGAATGAACCTCTGCTTGGACCCCTTGGTAAGGGACATTGAGAACCATTAAGTGAGAACATTTTTCGACATAATTTACCCATGCCGATGGAGCGGCCATGGGGGTCCAAAAACTAGCCCCTAAGGTCCCCAGCTTAAATCCGATGGACTTTCGTCTTTGGAAGTTCCTATTAAGAGCTATTTTATTAAAATAAATACCTTATATTATTGAACAATAACGGGAAATATTGGTTTCAGGCTAAACAAAGGAACCATCAGTTTATTCTAAAGTACTACAATTTTAATTATAGGTTTAAGAGTGTATAACAATATTTTTTATCTTTATTTCAATAAATAATTTATTTTATTTAAATATCACATCAAATTATGCATTTAGGTACCTCAAATAATTTTCAAACTGGCTTTTACCACCCATATAACAAAGCTGTGTGTTAATGAAAAAATGTTGAATATTGATACTTGCACAAGTTATGAGAGCGTTTTAGCATGATCCCATTATACCATCCAAATGAAATTTGCAGGAATAATTCTCCATGAATAGTATAAGTTTTTAAGATAGTTTCTAAAAAAAAATGTTCCGTGATTTTTTTTTCTCTAGACTCTAGAGCCTTTGAAAGATTTTATAAAATTTGTGCTTGGAAAAAAATTCTTGAAAAAAAATTTTTTGAACAAAAGCTATCGGGTGCTGACTCATAGCAATAATACCTTGCGTAAGGGTCACTATCGGACTATTTACAGGAAAAAAATCATGATCGTAATCTAAAAAGTTTAGCCACAGTTACGTAGTTTAGTCAGAAATCCGGTTTTTATTCAAATTTCACAAAAACGTTAATAACTTTTGAACCACCCAATATCGCTGAACATACATGGGGATCAAATCGATAGGTATTGAGGTCTTCTACCTCCCTGCTTCGGATTATCCACTACCAACTTATTAAGATCTCTGCTTTCTTTTTTTATAAAATTAAGAACTTATTAAGGTATGGAAATGTGATACACAAATAAAAAACCATGTTAACAACAAAAAAGTTTAATAGTAAAAATAAAGAAAAATCTTAAAAACTATAAAACAAAAATATCAATAAATGTGTGTGTTACATAGTCTATTATAATCATCATCTTCATCTACATGTACCTTATCTTATTTTATCTTATCTTCATACATTATATAATATAACTTACATCCTGATGAATCAATCTTACATCCTACACTATTCAATAATTATTTTATTTTAATTTTTATATATTTCACAATTCATTTTATATTTTAAGCACACCTTACATATTTTTTATGCCAACAGCTACAAAATATTATTAATCTACCATATTTCACATCTTTTTAGACCTTATAAACATTCTTCCAAAGAAAACAGAACTGGTAAATTTCAAAACAATCAAAATGAAATAAAAGTTATAGTAAAGATATTCCAAAGTAAAAAAATATGAATTGAGTTTCTCTGACGTTTGAGTATTGGGTAATAAGCAGCACAGAAACAAAAATACCGTTTCTTTAATATGACATTGTTACTCAATATAGCATGCTTTTTTAGAGAAAGGCACATGAAGGCTTATTGCCAATGAATATACCTACATATAAAGCAATATTTACATGTTGGTCTTGTTTCTTCACTTTTATTTTTTTATGTAAAATATGTAGGTTATATTGTATGCTGATGACTTTCTCAACCGGCTCAACGTGAACCCAATTGAGCGTTTGAATTTAATTGAATATATTTCAGATTTTGGTAAACATTATGCACCAATAAAATTATGTGAATACTAAAACTTATTAAATTGTAAATAGAGGAATTATTTTCCAATCTTATAGTACGTTTGAAGTTTAAATAAAATATTTTTAATTATTGAAATAAGTTAGATAAAATACATTTATAAATTACGACATTATTAGTTATTGATTACAGGTCAAGTAACATTAAGCAAAATTCTCAGAGCTGAATCAACGATACTAAAATAAATTTATTACATGTGTGTCAAGGACGAAATATTGTGTAGAATTTTTAATTATAAAATCCAGATCAAAAAAGTATATTGAAAACTTGAATAGTTAAAATACTATGAATGATTTTATCAAAGGAAAAATGAAGATTCATTACGCCAAGTATTTCGCTACATGGGTATTTGTTTGACCTGTAATTCATTTGTTTAACATAAATGAAAAGTAAACATGCCAAGTACAAACTTCTTTATGTTCAACATCATTCATTCTTACATTCTCTTCTCAAACCAGTTAAGAGATTTACTACTACGAACCTTTCTCGTTTATCAGGATACATAATCCAAATACAGTTTAAGTGCTTCCCGTCCACTCCTAGCAATCAGAGACTGATTATGGTGACTTCATTTCAAAAAAATATATATATTTAGTGTTTGCACACAAAATACAAGTAAAAATTCACACATCACCCATACTTGGATGCAACAACTAAATATAATACAAAAGATTCCAACACAACTTATATAAAATAAAACATTTGTGATGATATTTCCACAATGAACAGATTGATTTTATCCATTTCCCAATAAAAGAAAATGTATTCGTATCAAATCAATTTTACCATCATAGACTTGTGCATTACTTCTCCAAAAATAAATGCAAAACATTTGCGCAAAAGGAATCAAAGGGTTTAAAACTAATAAAACTTTCGACAAATGCATTTTTTAAGAGACATAAAGATTACCACATTATTAACTCGTTCAATTCCCATTTTGAGCTAAAACCCCCCACACGCTGATAACCTTTAAACCAACATTACAGTGGGTTGGTTCAAATTATTTTGTTTGGCTTTACAGTTGGAGTTAGCTGAAATATAGGGGAAGTCAATAAGTTAATAAAGAAAGCATACAAAAAAAAAATGAAATGTCATTAATATTAAAATTTGTTCTCTGCATATTTTGTTCTTTACTTTTGTTACAATGAAGAGACAGCGCATTGACCATCTTGAAGCACCATGGTGGTAAAATTAAAAACGGCGGCAAACCCAGGTTACAAGTAGTCCCCTTCTTTACAAAAACTGTCTACACATAAAACATTAAGAATAAATGTTAAAGTGGAGATGGGCCCAATTAGTGAAGAAAAACTACTAGTAAGTAAACATAAAATATGCAGAAAATCAAAATGAATAAAATGACATACACATTTAACATAATACGTACACATATTAGGCCCATTAGCAACCATAATTTCTTCAACTCCAAAATAGTATGAATCAAAATTTAAAAAATTAAGTATCTTGACAAAACATACTGTTTAAGAATAAGAAATAAAATCCAAAAAAAAAATAGTCAAACCAACTAAAAATCTAATATTTATCAAACAATGTTTATAACTAGAACTAAACACAAATAATTAATTCATCAAATACTTCCTTCCTTATAACGGGACTGCCACATCCCTATTGTGGGAATTATAATAATAGCTTGTTAAACTATCCCAACAAAACTGTTACAAAAACACTGAGAAGTATTGATGATTTTTTAAGGCAACATATTCATAGATGGCAGTTATAATTTTAAAAGAGTTAAATTGACTTAGTTAAAATTTTATCATTTAGATGCAAACACTCAAAACTAAGTTACATGCAACCATAGATAAATAAGTGAGTCATAGATAACAGCCAGTTTCAATGTGCATAGATATTTCTGCATTTAGTCAAGATTAAAAAACAATTCAATCGATAAACCTATGAATCAGTCTTAATTATTTTTACAAAAAAAAAAAAAAAAAAAAACAATGTTGAAATGTTTGGGAATGACACTGGCAGTGCACAATGCATTTTCATGATATGAAAGTCCTTGATTGTTTGCATTTAAACAACGATACAAGATTATATTACTACAAATGATACATTTTATCTTATTAATAAAAGCAAAATACTAGTTACATTATAAACACAATAATATTATTATGTAACTGCGAGTTTCACAAATGATTTGTCAAAATCTTCATTCGTGAGAATGGAATTCAAAATCACTCAATATTGGTTAAAAGATACCTAATATGGCTTAAAACGATCATTATTATTTTTTTAGGATTACACTTGAGCAAAAGCAAAAATAACCATCTGCCTCGGGCGACAATGGTCGTTGAACTCACAACAATGTACATTTACTCGCATTGCGCCCCATCTTTTGCAATGAGAAATTAGTGTTCCATCAAGAAACCGGCAAATAAAACTAACAATTAATACATTTAAGTAGTAGGCAAAAGTTTTATTACAGATACTTTTTTTATATTTGATTAATAATAGTTTTAAATGTATAATTCTAAAATTAACATAGTTCCCTTACAGCCAATTATATATTATGACAGCAAAATCACAAATCACATAATATGAAACCCGTTGCATAGGCATCAATGAACATTTTCAAATTATTTTTATCCTCTGATTTATAGTGACTGACTCACAAAATCATTCGCAAAGACTTTTTCTATTGTAAGATCAATCTATGGTTACTTGATTTATGTCAATCTTAAAACTTAATATCGGGACATATTTGATTTACAGCAAAAGTATTACAAGTTTCTTTTGACTCAATCACAAGAGTAAAACAAAATAGGGTGGATATGGCTTTTAAATGCAACGGGCTTATGGTTAAACACAAATAAGTCATGACTTAAAATATTTTTAACAAGTAAATGCTTATTACACAAAATATACATAATATATGTCCTTGGTATCAAATTGTATTCTAGTTCAAGATCAAGATGATTCAAATTATCTTGTTGGAAAGTTATGGGTTGTGTGCTATGTAATCATACCAATGGAACAGTTAAACACACCATATGAATCACCCCTTATCTTTCACAAAAGGATATTCCAGAACATTCCTACACAATACATTTATTGATTTCTTACCTCTACTTTAAAAAGTGTCATACCTACACACAATTGGATTGAACCATAACCCAATATAGCAGGTATAAATAGCTTTTAAAATCTCTCTCACACATACACGTATATACATAAGATTTCAGTTTTTTTTTTGGAACACTTAAATCAATTACGTACTAAAACAAATCTTTATTGCAAAGGTGACATTTCTTTCATTACCATAGAAAAGGTGTATACAAAAAGAATAAAAAGAAAACTGTGGTGAACAGAAAGATTTCACGATTGTCTATGTTTTTAATTTTCATCATTGGCACTCCTGTATATGGGATGACTTATGGTATGATGATCATATAGACCATTAAAGGATGACGTCATCTGACATTGGCTGCCATGGCTACACACACACACACCACACATGCATAAACCATAGTGTTGGGTATCAAAGTATTTTGCATAGCGACACACTCATACCAACTCTTAAACTTTTTGTTTATGCCTATCCATCTAGGCTAATGTCAAAATCCACGTGGCCGTTAATGGTCTATTGACGCAGCTATTTGAATTATTGTGACAGAATTGATCCCGGTTTGTCACCAATGACTGATAAGTGTTAGTTTAGCATATGCATGGTAATATTCATATAAGCTAACTTTTTGACTACATTATAATTACATACTAAACAGCAAAGATTTGAGTTGAAATAAATTCAAACATAATTTTAGTTTACAGCTAATTTACGAAGAAAGAACAAAATATAATATGAGCAAATGGAGTGAAAAAATTACAACATACAAAATTTTGCAACAACTTATAAAGGCTAATTTTATAGACAGACACACTTGCTTATATAATAAGATTAAATTTAAAATAAAAAACAGAAAATAGTTTTTTTTTCTTTTGCAAGTGAAATGCAACTTTATATTAAATCTCTAATTATTTCAAGTGGTTAGTTCATTTCTGGGAGAATTCTAATAGGTATATTATGTTAAATCACAATCAGAAACACACTCCCCTCTTTTTTAATATAATTCCAAATGGGAGATATCTATTTCCTGCTGGCAACATTGCTATATTAAAATTTTAACATTGGCTAAAGGTTTACACCAAGCCATCTGTCACGGCTACACCAAGCCATCTGTCACGGCTACACCATGACTAAAAAATTTTTTTTTAACAAAATGTTCACCCCAAAAAGACCTTGTGTTACCTATGCCTGAAAAAAATACCATAGATCTTATATGTCTATGGACTGCTGTGTTATCAGAACGAGTATACCTATGAAGAGGCAAAACAAACAAGCACTGTCATTGGTCATGTTTGTCATTGTTTTGTGAGCGTTGTTCCCTTCTGTGTATGGTAAACTAGCTAATTTTGAATTATTTTCGCATTTTTTTGTTCACTTTATAAGAATGATCAATATATCTTTAAAGTCAATATTTCCTTAAAATATACATGAATATACGGAGGAATTCTGAATAAAAGTTGTCAGAGATGACGTAAAACGTCAATTATTATTGCTAGATAAATAACAAAAATATAATGGAAAAACATTTTGACAGTTCTCAAACGCTTTTTTGCCTCTTTGCAGTTTCTTGTATTGTTATAACTTCAAGATGTTCCTTTGACAGTTCACGTTCTTTAAGAAGAAATAATACTAGAGAAATAATGTGCTACTGCGCATGGTTCCAACAAGTACTACGTGACTGCTGTTAAACTCATACAAACGCTGACGCTTGTCGGTAGCTGTGTGTGACATTCAATTTTTTTACAGAGGAATTTTATGTTTTAATCATATAATTAGTTAAAGGAAGTACCTATGGGCTTTGTTGTGTTGTCTTGTGATTGTGGATGAAAGCAAAATGAATTATTATTGATAATTTATCTTCAGTCACGTGACTGTTGAATAAAGGAACCACTTTTCGGTTCTGCGCATCCAAAAAAGTTCTCTAAGAATATTTGTACTTAGTGTCCACGTTAGCAGTCCATAGATATTGTCTATGAGATGACATAGAATAATTATAGAAAAATGACACTGCTAATGCCACATAGCTGTACATTGTGATGAGCATAAAAGTAAAAAAAAAAGAGTTCAGTATGTCTTTAACTAGTAAAAAAGATCTCTAAACCATTGCATAATTTTTGATAGAAGGATTAATATACGTTGATGGTTATTTAAAAAAAAGAAGCAAATAAAAATGTACAAAACTGTTTAAGGACACTCGGGTAGTTAGATTTCATTTCGTTTTAGATAGCTAAATATCATATTTACAATTTTTTATCACAAGACATCTGCCAAATATATAAATATACATACTATATGTTTTATTATTTGTATAATTAATTTATTTATGTAGTACAAGAATCAGAACACATGGCCAGCAGCAAAAAGAAGCATGCACTATTATTGATGCAATACGCACTCAACATTCACCCATTCACCTGATTTATTATAATATGTTATTGAAATAATCTTCCTCTCTGCTGGCCTCAAATAATCATATTATTTTATTCAAATTGAACATTTAAAAAAATATAGGAACGGTTGATGTGTGTTATCAGCACAAGATTTAGCTGGGTTATAATATTAATAGCATCGCAACCTCTCGCATTCAATCATCACACCATGATTATATTGTATGGCCGTGTGTAAATTACAATTTATTTAAGTGTTACTCAATCCATTACAGATTTTTTCCATCTTGTGCAGATTCATTCTTGGCAGTGGCAACCCCAATGCTACTTAATCAGTTCGACGTTAGCATACCAAAAAGGAACCGAAAAAGTTTAGGAAAAAATATCAATTGAAACTTCACCATTTTATAGAAAGCTGGAGAGTTTTAAAGATATTTTAAGTGTAAGCTGATCATACGATAAGCGTTAGTATTTGTGAGTCATGCAGGCGTGCCTTTATAGTTAACAACATTGAAATTGCCAATTTCATGTCTAATGAAATGAATTAACTGAATAGTAAAATTTAAATAAAAGAATTATCATTCATTATTTAGTTATTCCAGATAATTGATAATAATAATATATTCAATGATAACAACAATTCGTTTATTCTAATTTTACCATTTTGTCTATGATTTTAAATGTTTATGGTCGAATAATAAAACTGTCGTTCGATGCCTAAAAATAAAGTGTGATGTTTGGAATTTTCAGTTAATCTGCCCTCCGGTTATATTGGTCAATAGCTAGTTTATTTTTTTTCGAATACGAGAGAGGATATCTGTAATTAAACCATTCACAAAATAAGTCAGTGTGTAGAATAATACACACGTGTAGTATGATGTTACAAAGAAGGAAATAATACTTACATTCCAGTTTATTCATATATTTACACGGGGATGTTGGCTGAATCTCACGCTGCCTCGTTTCCATTCGCAGACTCATCTAAAATAGACGGACACGTGTTAAATTTAAAGTTTGATGGTATCAATCATTCCTCGGGTTGATAAGAATACAAACCTGTGACTGGTTTAGCCTTCTTCCCTGCAACCTTGGCCTTCTTTGGCTCCTTGGTACTACCACTATTATCACTTCCTTTTTGTCCCGAACTAGCACCTTTTTCACTTAAATTTGTATCCATTTTTTGTAAACAACCCTCTTTCTTGTCTTTTTTATCAACACTTTCTTTGGCACTAGCATCCTTTTTAGAATTTTCACCTAACTTCGAACCAGCATCCTTTTGTTGAGAATCAGTTTGCTTTGTAGCGGCTGAATCTTTTTGTGCTGAACCGGCTTCCTTCTTTTTAAACCCGCCCACACGCTTGGTCCTTTTGGCGGCATGACCACCTGGAGGAACTTCTTTGGGAACACTTTGAGCTTTACCTTGGTTCCTGACATCGCTCTTATTGGATTGTACTTTATTCTTCTGTTCCAACATATGACTCACTGAAAAATAAATATAAAATGACACTCAATGTCTACATGGAAAAAAATGGATATTTTTCTTTAATGTGAGTACACATACCATGATCTGTATTTCTGTGATATCCAGCCGTGAATGAGCCAGCGCGTGTTCTATGATCGTTGCCACCAAAATAGCTTTGACGTCCCAATGAAGATCCTAAAACTGCCCCTTGATGTTGGTTATGGTGCGAGTGATGGCCCTGATGATGCTGTATCGTGACTTGTTGTTCAGATTCTGACATGGAGCGGACACGGGGTTGAGCGGGTGTGCGTTTTGTTTCAGGTTGACCAGATTCACGACGGGCTCTGCCTAGCAGTTCATTGAGCTCCGGCTGAAAGTAAAATTATTTCCACAAATATAACATACCTACACGTAACTCATCTTCTTAAAGTGTTAACATGTATATTTAAGTGATATTGTTAAGATCAATGTGTATAAAGCCAAAGGAATGTGAAGGGATTCTGATGAACAATATGTCTCACCTCAACTACTCTGAAATCTTCTATAGTTTTGAATCTAGAGAGATAGTCGGACAATTTGTCGTCCACCACTAGGGCGTTTGCGTGTTTATAATATTTGAGGAAAGCCCAAAACTTTTCTAATCCATAGAGTTGACCTGCAAAAACACAAATATATATATATTTTCTCATTGGCTGTTAGTTAAAACCAGTAAATTATATGAGAACATTCCTTTCCCATTCCCATACTCTTGTCGAGAGTAATAATGTTAGTTACCTTTCTCATAGTCATTCATGGTTTCTTGTTGAAAATCTTTATAAAGTTGAGGTCTGAATTTCCTTTCCAAGCCGTAAGAAAAGAATCGAAATAGGCACTCTAATCCGTAGCGATATCCCTCGTTTGAATCTTCTAAAGCCAAGTTTCTAAAACGAAAAATTTGGTTTAATCCAAGCACCAAGTGGAACATCTATCATAAGTAAGTTATAAGTTAAAAAAAAGATTTGAATACTAACTTGAATTCCTCGTACATGGTCTTGTTAAAATTGTCTCTAAGGAAGAAGGACCAGAACCTGAATAGTGTGTTCATCTCTTGGCTCTGGCCAATACCCAAACGTTTACGTTCTGAAAAATTACATCAAGATGAAGAAGACTTTGATTACAGAAACACTGTTAGGGTCTTAGGAGTCCAAATTACAACACCCTTGGTTAAAGTTATCATAAATTGTTATAATTACACATTTTTCCCAATTATATTACAAGAAGTATACATCCGTTTAACAATTAATTTGTTGTTTTGCAGGAATGGGTCCTGCATGATTAGGTGACAAAGAAACTGTGACAAAACAAGTTTTTTGGTCACGTGTGACCATTCAGGACCTGTGTCTGCGAAACTAGTCGGGGTATTAACTAATGGTTTCATTTAAAAAATTTGATCCATTCTTACTTACCTTTAAGGCACCTGGACTGGTATTTATGATAAAGTTGCTGTGTGAAGTTGTTTTCTTTGAGAAGCGAGTGTGACGGGTGTTGGAAGACGGGTAAGCTGCGACCCGTGCTGCCCCACGAAGATGCCAAACTGCCCACACTACTCCCCAGAGAGACGGTAGCTCCACTTTTACCTGGAGAACAGCCCAGTGAACTACCTTGGCTATGAGTTCGTACACGGTGTTCTCTATTGTCCATTATCCAACCAACGTGGTGTTCCACGGGAGGATTCAAACTATGACGCGTCTTACGCTTTCTGCCACTTCTATAAAGGAAAATACTAAGCGTTAGTGAATATATACAACATTAACCGACTCGCAAACACCCTGGGAAAAATGTGGAGAGTCGGATACTGAATCTTGTACAAGTTTGACCTGTTTGGTATGCTCTTAACTAGCCTTCTGAAAATGTCGATAATGCTAGTGAAAAAGTATTTTGTTGTAAAGAAATATTTTTTAGTTATAACTTAAGTAAAAGCTCCTCAATCTTCTTCTTCTTTAGCCTTCTCGCGTCCATTTCTGAACATAGGCCTCCCCCAATTGTCGCCATCTCTCTCTCGTCTGTGCCCTTCTCATCCAGCCAAAACTAGCACAAGCCACGATGTCGTCACTCCATCTCATCATTAGCCTGCCCCTGCTTCGCCTTCCCCACCATGGACGCCACTGTAAAATTATTTTGGTCCATCTGCCATCTGTCATTCTTGCCACATGCCCAGCCGACGACCACTTCAGCTCCGTAACTCTCTGGACAATATTAGTGACCCTTGTCACTCCTCTGATCCACTCATTTCTCCTTCTGTCTGTGAGCGAAATTCCTAACATGGCCCTCTCCATGGCTTTCTGTGTGACATGCAATTTATTCACAATCTCCTTTGTGAGGGTCCACGTCTGACATCCGTATGTGAGAACTGGGAGTATGCATTGATCAAATACTTTCGTTTTGAGGTTCTGTGGGATCTTTTTGTTTTTTAGTATGTAGTCCAGTTTTTTAAAAGCTGCCCATCCCAGTCTGACCCTTCTGTGGATTTCTGTTAATTGGTTTTCCTTTGTGACCTTTAGTTCTTAACCAAGATATACATATTTATCTACCTTCTGTATAATTTCATTTTTTATTTTCATGACTTGGTCAGTATTCTCGGTGTACATTACTTGCGTCTTCTTGAGGTTTATCTCTAAACCAATTTTATTTGATTCCTCGTCTAATTCGCAAAGCATTTCCGATAGTTCTTCAAAGGATTCCGCTAGAAGTATCACATTGTCAGCAAACCTCAGATGGTTGAGTCTTTCTCCATTTATATTGATGCCTTTATCCTTCCACTTGAGATTTTTAAAAATATCTTCCATTGCCAGAGTGAAGAGTTTGGGGGATATGGTATCACCCTGTCTGACTCCTCTTTTTATTGGTATAGGATTAGTTCTCTCGTGGAGTGTTACAGTCATTGTTGCATTCTCATATATGTTAGAGATAAGGTCTATGTAGCGACTGTCAACTCTGCAGTTTTTGAGTGATCTTATCACCGCCCACTTTTCCACAGAGTCGAAAGCTTTTTTGTAATCTACAAAAGCCAGATATAAAGGGAAATTGTATTCGTTAGCCTTCTCTATGAGGATTTTCATTGTGAATAAGTGGTCCGTTGTACTAAAGCCTTAGGGGGCGTTCAAGTATTACGTAACGCAATTTGGGGGGGAGGGGGGGTCTTGCAAAACGTTACTGTGCGTTACGAGGGCGGGAGGGGGGGGTTTGAACAACTCGTTACGTAACGGTATTTTTTTTCTTAAATAAAAAAATTGGGAAATAAATCTTCCAAGTTGGGCACCCTTTTCGTTTATGTTTTACGGGAAGTCCCTCGATTGTACTGTACATCATCTTTTTTCTCCGAAGTTAGCAAAGGAACCCTTTTCGACAATGTTTTACGGGAAGTCCCTCGATTGTACCGTACGTCATTTTTATTTTGTTCTCCGATGTTAAAGCTTTTGGTGGAAACACGTAGAATGCCGAATCCGACCCGCGCCGACCGGCGCAAAGAATGTTTCGATGCAGTTGAATGGGGATACGCACAGCAAAAGCAGAAACCTGCTTTCCGGCATGCCCATTTATGCATTGAAACCATAGACAACATTCTTTGCGCCGGTCGGAATCGGCTTTCTACGTGTTTTCACCCTAACCGTAAGAATTTTTCGCTCTGCGAAAAAAGGAACCTTTTTCGTTTAAGCCTTACGGGGAGTCCCTCGACTGCATTGTATGTAATTTTTATTTCGCCCTCCCAAGTTAGCAAATCTTTTATTTTTTACGGGGAATCCCTCGACTGTATTATACTTACGTCATTTTTATTTTATTTTCGTTGTCAGCATTCGTTAGTGGTCAAAAGGGGGGATTTACATCATCAACTGGACTTGCCAACGCAGCTATGCCAAAATTTGGAAAACAGCAAAAGAAAAAATAAAGATAAATTTATGGAACATGTAAATAGTATTTTTTTTTTCTCCAAAGTTAGCAAAGGAACCCTTTGAAACCCTTTTATTTTTTTACGAGAGTTCAGTAAAAAAATAGTCTCTTGGGTGTTACGTAACATTTAGGGGGGGGGGGGGGGGGCGGGGTACAGAAAAACAGTTACATGGGGGGGAGGGGGGGTCAAAAATCTTCAAAAATTGCGTTACGTAATACTTGAACGCCCCCTTTTCTGAAACCTGCCTATTCTTTTGGCTGGTAGAAGTCCATTTTTGAAGTGAGGCGATTTGTGACAATTTTGGTAAGTAGTTTGTAGAGCTGGGAAAGTAAGCTAATAGGACGATAGTTTTCGAGGTCTTGTTTGTTCCCTTTTTTAAAAAGTATAATAGTTTCAGCATTGTTCCAAACCTTAGGAATTCGCCCTTCATGTATGCATTTATTCAATAGTATTTGTACAGCTTCTAATACCTTCACACCTCCGCCAGTAATCATTTCTACGACAATCTGATCATCGCCAGGAGATTTATTTTCTTTCATCATTTGCAGTGCAAATCGGATTTTGTCTTTATCTATATCAGGAATTTCTTCCGAGTTGACATTTTGTATTCGGACTGAATTGAGTCTTTCGTCATTTTTGTCAACAGATTTTGAAGAATAGAGAAGCGAGTAAAAGTCTTCAGTTATCCTCAGGAGTTCATCCCTGTCCGATACGATGTTCCCTTGTTTGTCTTGTAGAGCATATATCTCAGATTTACCTAGGCTTGGTTTTAAGCATTTCATGTTTTTATTTTCCTCAATCACTGTATGTATCACCTGGTCGAATTTGCATTTAAGATCTTCTCTTATCATTCGTCTAACCTTTTTACAGACTTTCTTGTATTCGTCACTAAGTCTTTTGCCCCCCCCAAAAGCTCCTCAATGATTGTGTAAAATTTTAGGGTTGTATAGTTTGCAGTTACAAAGGAGTAACGCATACATGCAAGAAAAGAGTTCATGGTGTATGTGTTGTGTAGAAAACATTTTGTGTGAACAATTATTTTATGTACCTACATTTTTGATTGTTCAAAAAAAAGCGATACAAAATAGAGTTTTAATTGAGTAGTTTGATATTTCCCCTGTACAAAACAAAAAGATTACAAAAACCGCACATTATTTTTGACAAATGATTTCTTTGATATAAAATTCATTTAAAAAAAAAAAACCTACTAGTCTAGCCAGAAGGTATTACTAAAAGGTGATTAATTAAAGAAAGTGCACCTGATATCAGTGTGTGGTTCCTTACTAACAGCATAAAACCTGGCAGTTCTTCTATGATATTTCTCATGCTTCCTGTCCTCTTCACTCTGATTATCTTCTCCCTCCGATTTTTTCTGCATCTCCGAGTGACGTGACTGGAAAATAACCATGAATGGTCAGATTGAACAAGTTGAAAATATTAAGCAGGCACACAAGTACAGGAGGAGGAACACAACTCACATAATAGGCTGCGGGAGGTGGGGGAGGCGGGGTCTCTTGGTCTCTCTCCTCTCTCCCCGCCATCTCTTCTTCATCCCTCTCCCTTTCTCTGTCCCTGTCCAGACGACTTCTTTGACCCCTTCGTCCACGTTCCTGTACAACAACAAGAAAGGGATGATAAAATAACATATCACCTCCCTGTGAAATCCCAAGTTTAAAGGTTTACCACAGAGGTGAGTGATGCAAAAGTTTAGTTGGAACTAAATTTCATTCTTTTCTTAGGTACAGTGGTTTTTGGAGGTCAAGACAAACACCCGACTCACATTAAGAACTATCAATGAACCCCTCTTCAAATTAAGAAGGGTTTGGTGAATTCGCATATGAAACTGGTAGGGTACAGTACCTCCCAAAAGGTTAAGAGCCACCGGCCTTAAGTGGTATTATAATCAAAAGAAATCATGTTTAGGTAAATGACGCAAATTCGAATTATTTAATTAAAATATACTATATTTGTATGTGTTTGTTGTATACTATATTTGTATATATTTGTATGTTAAGGACTCGCGATCATGAAGTAAAAGAGCAAAAAACAGGTGTTTTCGTGCAAAGGCCCTTTATTAAGTCTTAAATATTTTACTAGTTCTAAAGAAAAACTAATTTTATCATGGCAGCAAATGTCTTTAAAAAGAAAGTGGCCATTTTGAATAGTCTTGTTTTGATTTTTTACTTCCGCTACATGCTGTGCTCATTCCTTTGAAATATATAATTCACAATATCTAAAATGGTGTTTTAACCCATTAAGGCCATAATTTAACTAATGGGAATTTGGATAATCTTTTTACAGTTTATGAGTCAATTGTGCCTCTTGTGTGTGTAAGAATATTGAAGTTATACTAACAGTGTCAGTCCATAAATCTTCCTCGTAGAAAAAGAGTCCATCGCTGATAGCCTGTTCCAGATCTCTACCAATCTTCACCCTTGATTCCCATCGAGAAGCTCCGCACCGGTCTCTGCCTTCATGTTTTCCAGGTCCGGCCGGGCCTCGCCACGGTGCTTGGGTGACAATAACCAACTTGTTGATGTCTCGGTCAGTGAATTCGCAGTCAGAGTCATCACCTTCAGACCTAATAAGCAACACAGGATCATACACTTATATTGGAAATAATTATACCACAACCAAATAATATCAGACAAGCAATAGTTGAATACCGTATAAGTCCAAATATAACACAACTTGAAATTACTCCAAATTTTTTATAAAAATAGGTATTTAAAATAAAAAAATATACATAAAAGAAATCAAATAATGTAAAATACAATCAGATGAGCCTTTAATTAAGTACCTAATAAGTTACTAGCTTCTCTAACAGACACCCTGTTTTTACTATGATGCGTCTGTTTTAAACTATAGTTGTAGAACAAATTCTGAAAATCGCACCAACTATCAAACAACTGAAGTGGTAGGTAGACTAGCGGTTACGACACCGGCTTTCGTACTGTTTCGTGCGGAAGTCATGGGTTCGATCCCAGGTGACGACCATCTTCATAACACAAGCTTTAAGTAGCTTACTGTGAAAGAGTCAAAGAGTGCATTTGGGTTCATTTTGAGTGAGCACAGATTCATTTTTTATAAAAAAAAACTAAGAGTTTGTCAAACGCCAATTGAAAATCAAAAGAGAAAAATTTGTACTGTCAAAAGCACTACGAAGTTTTCTAAAGTTGATTAGCATGATCGAGGTCTATGGGAGGAATTTGCCACCGAAAGAGGGCCTCCCATGTCAAACGAACCTTCTTGCCAAAATTCAGGCAAAAATAAAACTCCGAAGGTCCGGGACTGGCCCAATTTCGATGCGACCTCACTCCTCGAACAGGTACCAAAAAGGGGCCAAAATTCGGCCATCAGATATAGTGTATATATACAACTGAAAAAGGTTCCTGATGGTGTACAGACTACAGGGGCTGGAAGCTATCTTTTAACTATCTAACTCTTGACTCTAAATACCTAAACGTACTTCCAGCAAAGACTCAAAATAGGACAGGATTTTACTACGCGAAAATTATGCCACGGCCAGCTACAGTCGATCCTGCCTATTTACTATTTTACTGTCTACCTCGCGTATATTTAATGATTATCGATCTCACTATCAAAATAAACGTATAATTACTTTATCGACAAACTAATTAACCTTCTAGTCGAATTACCGCGGGCTGTCATAATACCGCAAATTTTCCTTATTGGAGTTCCAAAACGCTCAACTGTTTCGGTCTTGGCCCGCGACCTTTTCGCCAGTGAACCTCATGAACTGAGCTGAAAAGCGTCCAAATCAGCCACAGCCCGTTCTCTTGGAGAGTCATGTGAGGTATATCTTCAGTCCACAGCCCTCCTGACATACTACATATTATTATACGGGTTCCGCAACTTTAAATTTAATAGATTTACAACGGCGCGAGCAAAATACATAATCTATCTTATCCGCGGACAGTAACCAGCTCAGAATATCATAATATCGCGACCGCATATATATAACAAAATTACTCTCTCGGGTAACACACCAATGTACCTACTTTTACAAATGAAAATTCTACACTAAGCTTACTAGAAGGTTCTAAATATAAAATTCCTATCCGGATTCAAAAATAAACATTAAAGATAGGTCACACCACTGGTATCGGAAAATGGGGTAACCCGCGAATGACAGATAACAATTTGCGACGTGTGTTTGACAGGTGACGTGTGAAAACAATACAGGTAGGTACAGGCTGCAGTTCAATAAATCCGTTGGCACACAGAGATCACAAATATTCATAAATATGCCGTTGCGCGTCGGCCATATATCTCTCATCTAAAACCACATCGATCAACCTGCTCACAAGCATGCTTGGCGGGGCAACCAAGCAACAAACAAAATACTACGTCGAAACATAATATCTCTGTGCCCGATAATCGTCCTGGGTAGCTGCCAGCGACGGAACAGAATACACTCTAATAAAAATATGTCAACTCACCCGAAATTCCGCATACCTTCAAATATTTAGCACAATGCACAAAAAGAAAATAAACACGTCACATTCACACATATGAGGTATGGTGTATCACTTGTCCCTCTCCACCTCGAACCGCGCCAACCGCCGGATCGGGACATCTTCAATAAATAATAAACCATAATTAAACGGAAGGTTTAATTATTGACAAACGCGGGACTCTAAACAAAAAAAACTCTAAATATGTGACACACCATAGCTCAATCGTCAGACACTTCCAAATTACTACAGAAACTATAAAACGCGACAGGAATTATAAATTGATTAACAAGGAAACAAAATTGCGATAAACTATGGAGAGATGTTTTCTGAACGAGACCTGATATTGAACTGAAGTCAAAAAAATCAAAGCATTCATCTCAAAACAGGAGAATTTGCCTTCTATACTAATCGCTATAAACAATAAAAATTTTAATGGTTTCCTGGACATACATTCAGTGCGTAAAAATACCAAACTCTCTAATCCGCCATAAACAACAAGCAACTGTTTTTCAAACTCTTTACCATCGCGTTCCCAAACTTTCAAATAATGACAACAATATTTTGAATAACAAGATATGAATAAATCCCTCACATCAAAGTTTCACGCAACTTTCTTAATTTTTATTTCATAAGAACGTTTTCCTGACAATAGCAAACACAAAAATAAATAATAAGCGAAATTGATCCCGCTATTCTTGCCTGATTGATGACTAAGGGAAAATAAATAGGGCTTCATTTTTATGAATAAAGATTAGCACAGGTTTACCTTTCAATTCAATATTAATGTAAAAAAAATTAAATAAAACAATTATTATTCAAAAAATGTAAACACATGAAAACATACCTACCTAGTCCTATACTATAGTATCGACTCACGCTTAACCCTAAATTTAGTGCGAATTGAATTTTTAAAAAAGATTGAAAAATATTGTGTTAGATTTGGGCTAATAAGGTAGGTATATGCAATATATTTTATACCAATCAGTAAAAGTGTTATGTCTTGGAGGTGGTAAGTCTAGCAGCTCCTCGTCAAACTGAAAGTCTAATTCTTCTCTCATATCCGCACTGACTCGAGGTGCACCCACGGGCATGGAGGTCGATCCAACTCCAGAGAAACTAACAGAATCGTTAGAACCAGTGCTGGCGGCTACAGTGGCGGTGATAGTATTAGTGCTGCTCTTCATTGTTGATTGCATCGGGCTGACAGCTGTTTGTGGGGTACGCTCTTTTTCTTTGGACCCGCCCTTAGAACGACGTTTCACCTGCAAATTATTTCTATTAGTAACACAGTCTATGTTAAATGATAGAAGAATTGAAGGAGACCTCCAAAAGAATCACCACATTCTGAGAATTGTTGAGCGAGCCAACAGTATTTCATATCACTTCAGAATTCTTAGTAGCCCTATATAGGACCTATGTCCGGCCACTGCTGGAGTATGCCTTTCAAATATGGTCTCCTCATTTCAAGCCGTGATTCACCGAGCTGAAAGTGGGGCTTAAGGAGCTTACCTATGAGGAACGTCTAAAGATTGAGACATTCAGTGCTGCATCATTATTACTAGTGTCTCGAGATGCTCTCAGAATCTACACTCTCAATAAAAACGAACACTTGTGTGGTGAAGCTCAACCGAAGTGTGTTTGCTCAGAGCACGCACAAACACTTCTTGAATTGTGGACGCTTGGAACAGGCCGTCCCTGGATCTAGTTGTGGCAGACATTGTCGTGATGCCACAAAACCGAGGACTCAAGCATATCGATACTTGAAAGGCCAATTAGCGTAAGCGACAAAAACCCAATTTTACAGGAGAGGTTTTTTTTGTTTAAAAAATTTAAAAAAAATCTAGGACTCTTGAGGTTTTGCCACATATTCATTAAAAATATAGCAAATCGATGTGTTAATGATTCTTATATAAATAAGCATGCTTTCTGGTACTTATGCCGCTTACGATAATTTTGCCGGACTAATTAGCTCACCGAAATGTACGTTCGCGTCGGTTACGCTAATTTTGTATGAGATTTACATGTACGAATCATGATTATGTATAATACAATTCAGTACTGAATACACTTGGTATACTCTTAAAATTACTTACTTAATAATATAGTAATTTACTCCAATTGTAAATAGCAAACTCCAGACAATACCAGGTTATGTTTTTGAATAAACTAACTATAAACCTATAAAAATGTTAAAAATTTTAACCTTTTGTATTATATTGAAAAAAAAACACCTTTCTTAAACAATATTACGATTAATAATAGGAAATTTAATAATCAAACATTAAATAAAAAAAAATGCACAGTTATTGAACTTCACGTCTTCTTCATCGGTTTCGGGGAGCTCGTCAGAATTTGTGGTTGAACCGCTATGATATCTCTCGGGAATAATCATTTTGTCACACAGATTCTTTAAATCCTTAAATTTTGCATCATTTATTTTAAAATTAGTGTTGTATAGTGAGGGCCATATTCTATTAATTGAATATTTTGTCGGGTTATTTTTAATGCAAATATTATCTTTATAGTTAATGTTATCTTGCCCTGAGGTTGTCGGCGAAGAATAGCACCTCTGCTCTTTTTGCTGATTTTTCGAACATCGTGTAAGAGGCAGGAAATCGAAAAATCAGTTCGGGACCGTGATGTTGACCACGACACGTCCTTAAATCTCAACTGGTCAGAAAAGGCACAATGAGCCTCGGACGCCTTCAAGCGCAATGGAGAGCTCTTAATGCCTCCCTATGCTCCCGAGTGGGGCTTAGGCCCCCGCATTGCTGGTTGGTTTGGGGGTAGTTCGCGGCGGGATTGATTTGTCCGGGGCCGGCTTTTCGGTTTGATTGCTTCGATCGAGCTAGGAGGTCGGTTTCGTGCGGGTCAGGTTTGCTGCGGATTGGTCTCCACCGGGTTGGCTTGCGGTGCCTTATAGGGAGAATGTAATGTATCTTTAAAATGCAAATGTTATCTAATTTTCAAAATAACTGTAGGTACATGTTGGCCTTTTCCAATATTGGTTTTCGCAGGTTATTGAATTTTATTTTGTGATTATTTGGGATGTAAACTGGACAAAATGATTTCCAGTCAAGGCGTGTTTCAAAATATGAAAATTATAGTTATTTGGCCTTGTTCTCGAGTTTTTAACCAAAGTAGACTACTCAGAAGATGATCTACCTGTGGTATATGTTATGCGTTTTATTTTGTCGTGTATATCGCAAACACATTTCAGAAATATTAAGAGTCTTAAAGAGAAATTGCTGACACACTTTATGATTTTTTTGTGCCAAGAAATGTAATACTCATACATTTTATGACGTTTACTTTGTCTAGCAACTCTTTTCCTTTTAATAGGATTTTCTTTTGTACACGTCAGAAACCAGTTTTTCTGTCTTTCGGTATTAACCCTTCCCCAATAAAAGCTGTAAATATGCATTCTATCATCTTCGGTGAAATTATTAGCACAGCTGCTCGTTACCTTAATGCAGAACTATCCTAAGTTCATGTTTAGGTCAAAATGAGTTGAGTATGAGGAAATGTCGAGCATAGACCAATATATTATGTGCAGAAATATCCCATCTCACATTGATTATTTTTTTTACCAATTCCTCATAAACATTTTGATCCTAAATAGATGACACCGTGATTGTTAATGCATTAATTTTAATCTCCTGCAGAATTTCACTATGTAGTGAAAATATAAAATAAAAAAATGTTAAATAAAGATAACAATTGTTTCAATAAATGTGAGCTTTAACATGTACAATGTAATAATGCATGTCAAAAGTTGGGTTGTATTTTAAAAATATTTTAATTATTATGACATATGTCAAACTTTAAACTGCTCCTGTCAAAAATTACTCTCGAGATACTTAGGATAGTTCTGCATTAAGGTAACGAGCTGTTCCCACAGTTTTTCTTCAGACATGGATTCGGTTGAACAGATTTCCCTTAACCAATACATTTTTCGGAACGTTTAATCTTCATTTTAGATTTTCTTTCTCTTTCCGCATTCCCGATTCACCAACAATGTCTGAATCCGGATTTCTTGTTTCCAAATTTTTGTCGCTATCCTCAGAAGATTCTTTAAGGGTATCATCGTCTGGTCTCCAAGATTCTTCTGATAAAGAGAAATCTTCAAAATCGTCAGAAAAATTATCGATCAAGGACTCATTAACTGCCGCTACAGGAATCTGAGATTCATCATCATCACAACTTGATGAGTAACTTACAATTTTTATACAATTTATATTACAGGGAACTTCTTCCGTCGATTTTTGCATACAAGTCTTTTCACTACTTGTTAAGATGTTCGATGAAGATTTTTTTCATTTAAGAAAGAGTCAATTGCAGTTGCAAAGAAAGAAAACTCTAAGCAGACAACCCTAATAGTACTTAATCTTGCAAACAGTATTAAAGGAAAGATGAAATATGTGATGTTATAAATTATCGTAACCGACAGCGATGACGCTTACGTGTAACTGGTTAAGTAAAAATAGGTCGTTTACGATAAAACTGACGTGTCGTTTACGCTAAAACCACGGTCAAGAAAAATGTTCTAAAATCTTACGATAAAATGACTTTTCTGCAAAACTTCTCGATTTTTTTTCCTACGCGCGTGGGAGTCAGATCTATCGATGAGGAATATTTTTTTAAGTATCTTTCAATAAAAATGTCAATTTCGACAAAAGTGTCGCTTAAGCTAATTGGCCTTTCAGGTATCGATATCATCCTCCTGCTGCATGTTTGATTGCACCGATAATATCTAATAACAAAAAAATTACCTGAGTCCAGATGTCAGTTACCGCCTCATCGGCACTGTCCAGCACTCCATCTTTCTCTTCTTCTCCGCTTCCACCGCCCTTCTCTCCCATTATGCTATTTGGAAATGTACAATTATCATCTGTTACAGCCATGGCCTCTGCAGCTTGATCAACATCCTCCAGTCTACTCTCTTCATTGCCATCTGTCAATAAAAATTAGAATTAAACCATAGAAAAAGATGAATAAGAATATTATGTACCGTTAGAGTTGTATTTAAAATACCTGTGGAGAGTGGAAGAGTGGGAATGAATTCAGGCACATCAGGATTGAGGTGGTCCATGGCCAGTAAAGGATTGTGTGGCTCTACACTCTTCATTGCACTACGAAATCTCCTGTAATATTAACAAATCTTCAATTATTTATAACCCTTTGGTATAATATATAAATTATCTTCATTATTATTATAGATAATGGGCAAGCAGCTCACAGCTGTTGTGCCCATATCAAGCTTGCATAATAATTAATTATATCCCAAATATTTGTAAAATTTTAGCTTGAATATTTTGAACATCTGTTAATTTATACATTAAAATCTCGACATAATAATATAATAATATTATAATTCCTTTATTGATAATTATCTGAGTAGAACATAATACAAATAAAAATTGAGACAAAATCGTTATTATTGATATGCTCCCTGAAAATGAGTAAAACTCGTGCTTCGGGGAGGAGTTCGTATAACAATATTATATAATCTTCAACATAAAGAAGTAATTTATGTGAGAAAGTGTTCGAAGAAGACACATGTACACAAAATGCATCCATTCACTTCGAGTTGACAAATTAAACGAGCGAGAGCGATGTTTCCTATTCAGCTTTCTCTTGTTCTTGCTGAACCATCACTGAGTATTGTCAAATGTCTAATTTGGTTTGCTCTTGACAATTCCCTTGAAGCTTTGATTGCTCTTCGGTGACACTTAATTTTTTATAAACCTTTTCACTCGTTTAAGTTACACTCGGTGCTTGAGTTAAAGCATCTTTAATATTAACAGGAAGTTTTAAATTTTTTAGATTTAACTTAAATTTTTAATAGTAAATAGCTGAAAGATGAAATGAGTTATAGTTACCTAGGCAAAGGTGGAGGTGGTATTGCAAGTAGAGGTCCAGACAACGGAGCCAGAGGTGGTGGTGCCCCACTCAAGGCACGTACAGCGGCGGGGAATAGTCCCAGTAAAGAACCTTTCTTAGGATTGATTGGTGCCGCCGGCTCAGTTCTGATGGCGTGAAATATAGCACAGTTAGTGAAGTCTAGGGTGATACTTATCTCAACTCAAGTTCAAGTCAAAAACCAAGCTAGCTTACTTTCCCAGAGTTTCTTCTTCGCAGCCACTGCCGCTAGAACTGCTCCCGCAAGTGGTCGAAGACTGTGCCCCAGTACTCTCTTGAGATATTTGTGTTGCGGAGCCATTATCGAGGATCGGCCATTTGGTTGGCTCAAACAACGTACGAACCTGTAAATTTTTTATGTTGTTTAAAAGTTGGAAAAATTACAAAGGATTTTAAATGTAAATTGTCTAAAAAAAATATTATTAGTGACTTGAGAAATTTTATAATTTCGTCTATAACAGTTTTAGTGCTGACCATCAATATACAGGGTGTTATGTAGAACGTTAGCCAAACTGGTAGGATATACAGAGGGGACCATTTCCAACATCGTTTCCATACATCAAAATGTATACAGAGTGTTACTTATTTCTAGGATTTTTTAAAAAAAAATTGCAAAAAACAGAAATTTTGATGTTATATTATTATTATTATATATTTTTTTAGCGTTTATGTTTCAAACAGGTTTCGTGTTTTTCTGAATAAGCATGTATTTGAGATAATATTAAAATTTAAATGAATCTGATTGGTTGATAAATAAAAAAGTCATAGACACTAATAGGTAAAATTTTGGGATTTTTGCAAATTTTTTTAAAAAATCCTAGAAAAAAAAGCAACACCCTGCATACATTTTGATGTGTGGAAACGATGTTGGAAATGGTCCCCTCTATATATCCTACCAGTTTGGCTAACGTTCTACATAACAACCTGTATATATCGGCTCGCACGCACCCTACGATAAGTGTGTAGAGTCGCACTACTGACTTAAGTGCGACTTGAAGGTCAACCTGTTTGGCGCGTGCCTAACTAATCTCATAAAAAGTTGAGTATATTTATTACAAAGCATTTTAAAACTATTTAGTTGTATAAATATATTTATTTTTTGTGTGTTAACATTTAGTAAATCTTGGTCTGTAGAATGTCAGACTTGTCAAGTAGTGACTTGGAAGACAGGTAGCAATAGTTGTAAAAGATAGAGGGGTTATAATATGTATTGTATTGTTGCAAAATCTATTGGTGAATGTTGTGTAGGAGAAAAGTTAGAAAAAAAGATTTCTTCATAGCAAATTAAAGGAAATTTTTCTTATAAATTCTCAGCAAAACTTCAGCATAAAAATGATTACATAACACTCTTCTATACATAGGTGTCAGTATAGCCGGAGGAACTTGATGCATGAAGCATTCTCTACCAGTCAACCGGTCCCGTCCAATCTGAGACAGGATTCCAACGCCATGAATGTCATGCAATTGAAAAAAGAAGAATGTTCCCAGATGAATAATAATGAAATTGATCTCACCTTAAAGCCATTAAGCAATTCAATCTTGTCACTGTCTCTAATAGCTTCGAGAACCAATGGGAGTTCTGTGGTTAGGGCGCGAACTCTGTGGAAAGATGCTATCAAGGTTACAGGAATTGTTCCGTCTTCCGCCATTTTCCGGCGTAGGAAGAAATCACGCTGGAGATTCTCAACACTGAAGTAATATTCACTATGAAAAAAATTAAACAATCAATAAAGTTTCCCAAACATAGGTGTATGACATTTACAGTAACCAAGAAGCATTTCTCTTACATCTGTTTTTTAATGTAGTCTTTGAGTGTTGGTGGATCCAAGTTGATGTAAGGCGGAGGTGGATGTCCCGGTCCGTAGTAAACTGCTCCAATGAACGAGCTCAGCACCGGCGGAGGAGGCGGAATGATGCCTTGCACTATGTCAGACTGGAGGGGCTGCTTTATTCCCGGAAGACTAGCTGCATACACCTGCGGGCGTACAATGTGTCGCCCATGTTGTAAGGACACAGGAAGAGGTGATTGCAGTGTGGAATCAAGGTGCATGGGAGGTGGCAAAGGATGATTGGAAGGGGTTGTGTTGGAAGATGTTCTCTGTTATTTCATATTTCAAACATGGCAAGGGGCATATATGACAATCGTTAGCGGTATATATATGTGGGAGATATTCGAAAAAAAATTTTTTTTTTAAGAATCAAGGAATTTTGTTCGCATCACGTCAGGTATATTTTTGAAAATATATTGGTAGATGAAGTTAGGAAAGATGTGGGATAGGAACGAGGATTGGTGAGTATGTGCATGCATTTAAAGTCAAACAAAATGCACACACACACACAGTTGCATACATTCAAAAAGTATAAACCAAAACAAAAGTGAACATGTTATTTGAAGAAACAATCAAAATCCATTTGCATAGTTATTTCACAAAAAATATATTCCATTGAAGTTAAGGAATAGATATTTTCTCAAATTATAGAAAGATTTAAAAAAAAAACAGGCAAATATGAATGTAGTAATCATGCCACCAATTCACAATTCACGTATCAGAAAACAATGTAACAAAGGTGGATTTGATTATAAAAGAAATAAAAACAGATTGATTTAGTACAATAAAAGCAAAATACATGTGATTTTAATTGTATTCAAATAGCATGTTATCGTCAAAACATTGCATAGAAACATAAACAGTCAAATTAAACAATAAGGAGGGAGGTTATATTGATGGATTCACATAACCAAAAAAGGGTCAAAACAAAAAGGTTGTGATAGTATGAGGGAGAAAAGGATATAAAAGAGGAAAAGACAAAAATTTGTTTTTTAATTACTGCTTTGAAGAATTGTAACGCAACCTAATTGGCAATATTACTTAAAAGACATTTTATAATGAGGAACCCAGTTCATTTTATAATGAAATGGGTTCCTAGGGAGAGGTGCGTTGTCTGTTTGTTGCTAAGGTAACCACATAAACATTGTTCTATACTGAAATTCACCACTGTTTATAGCGGTACTATTAGACTTTAACACTAATTAATCAATTTGAAGAGTTTCACGCATTAAATTGATTCTGAAATAACTCAACGAGAACACCAACAAAGTTTGAGAATCTCTCATACATTTTTTTTTTATGTGGCTGCACCGGAGTTTGACGGAGTACGAAAGTTGCAGCCCTATCTAATTACAACAGAGACAAATATTTTTAAAAGTGAATTCTCCACGAATCCATTACCTGATGGAAATCATGTCTGTGAGGCGGTTGCGAGGCGGGAGCTTGAGGTAGCAAAGCCGTCCCACCAGGAACGCTGTTATGCTGCGGTTGTCCTCGCTTATATTCGCTGTTGACACTAGAGCCATTGTGACCTATCATTGCACCACCTCTTCCTCGGTACGATGAATATCTATTTCCACCACGACCTAATGAACAAAGTATGTTTGTTTATGTAATATAGAAAAATATAAAACCACCAAGTATAAACCAAGTCTCCATCAATAATATCATAACCTAATCTTTTAACAAGAAATGAAAACGTTACTGTACGGGAGGGGGGTTCGAACAACGCGTCACGTAACGATTTTTTTTTCTTAAATAAAAAAAATTGGGAAATAAATCTTCCAAGTTGGGCAACCCTTTTCGTTTATGTTTTACGGGGAATCCCTCGATTGTACCTACTGTACGTCATTTTTGGTTTTATCTCCGAAGTTGGACACCCTTTTCGACAATGTTTTACGGGAAGTCCCTCAATTGTACCGTACCTACGTCATTTTCATTTCAAATTATTTGAGTTATATTCGTAACGTGTTTGTTATAATGTTATTTTTTTACATGATCTCTGTGTTCTGTTGGTATCTTATCTCTTATATATAAAAATGGAGAGCTATTTCGCGTTGTCATCGGATGGCGCCTAAACGGCTGGACCGATTTCACTAATTCTTTTTTTGTCGTGTAGGCTTTTATCAGGAGAGTGTCCTTTTAGAACAAAAAAATTAAGAAAAATGCATGGGAAATTAGAAAATTTAAGAAAACTATAAAAATGGAGATTTATTTCCCGATATCATCGCATCACGCCTAAACGGCTGGACCGATTTCGCTAAATCTTTTTTTGTCGTGTAAGCTATTATCGGGAGAAGGTTGATTTAGATGAAGAAAATTAAGAAAAATGCATGGATAATTAGAAAATTTAAGAACACTATAAAAATGTAGAGCTATTTCCCAATGTCATCTCATCGCGCCTAAACGGCTGGACCGATTTCGCTAATTCTTTTTTTGGCGTGTAGGCTCTTATCAGAAGAAGGTTGTATTAGAAGAAAAAAATTCATGGAAAATTAGGAAATTTAAGAAAACACAGAAAGTAGGTAGAGACAATTTCAAACCGTAACGAGAACTGCATTTGTATTGAGTACAGGGTGACCACGATACAAAATAAAAATCATAGTTATATATCTTTATTGCGTGGCGTACTACTCACAGAGTCGCCCATTTTTATGAAAGATGGTCACCTATAAAAAATGGACGTGCTCTCCCTTCGACGTTCTGAACCAAACTGGCACGCATACAACTTAGAAAATCACAAATCCCGACGCGGCAGGTAGCTACCACTACATATATACAGTTGTGTGTACGTATAGGATCAAACCCCACCAATACAAATGTGATTCGCTAACAGTTTTGAAACGATGTATAATCTTTTTAGTACTTTTTACAATATAATTTTGTTCTACTTTTGAATTTTTATTAATTGACATTTGAAAGAACTGTCAGTGGATTGATTGTTGTTGCAATTGATAGAATGCGAATATAAAATATATCGTATGAAATAGATTGATTGGATAAGTCATATAATATTCATTGCAATTAATTTTTATAAGGAGTTTTGGTAAGTTTTAATACAAGAAATACATTGTTGTAATGAAGCGTAAGGAGTTTTGAAACTTTCATTATTTACAGAGATTTTTAAAACCGCCAGCAAACAGAATCGTATACATAACATTGCTATTAAGGAGTTATACTTAATTGAAGTTCATTTTATAAGGAGTTTTGGTAAGTTTTAATACAAGGATTACATGATTATATTGAAGAACAAGTAGAATATTTTTTTTTGTTTGTTTGAAAATCAATTCTTCGTTTATGGGCTGATTTTTACAGAGGATGAGTACATACATATAACGTAAATATAATCTGCATCGTTAATATGTAAAAAAGCTGGATATTATTTGCTAATGACCTAGCATGTGTTTCTTTATTGAAAATAAAAATTGTTACACTTCCACCATGTTGTAATAGAAGTTAGAAAAAAAATCACAGATACTGCATTAAATGAGCTTTTTAATTATTTCTACTGTTTTGAAAGAGAAGATTTAAGAACGCAATGTTGTGTGAAAGTGAATGTCGAGAACTTGGAAGTATGTCTAATTAGGTAATTTATTTAGAAGAGATGCAAGGTGTGAAAAAGAGATTGAAAGAAGGAAATTGGCTGGGAGAAGGGTAGGCGGTGCACTTAGACCTCTAAGGAGATATCTCTGAAATCGACAGTTGATGCACAATGCAATCCTGATACCATCCATGATTTATGGGAGTGAAACTTGGACATTGACGAAAAATTTGGAAGTTGAAATAAATGCTGTGGAAATGAGATCACTGCGTAGGATATTATTATTATTAAATGCCATCAAGCAGGCAGCTTGGAGCTGATGTGCTTGATATCCCACACTTGTGTCACACTATAAACTGTCAAGTCCATTCTTAAATGCATTGGTGTTCTTTGCAATAACTAGTTCGGCAGGCAGCCCGTTCCACTCGTCCACAACTCTATTCGTAAGGAAATGTCTACGAGGGTTCTGAGTATATCTGTCCTTTACCAACTTCAGACTATGTCCCCTCAAATGTTGATTGTGGCTTCTGTGGAACATGCTTCTCAACTCTGGGCAGTCATAGTGGTCGTTCAAGATTTTATATACCTCAATTAGATCACCTCTCAGTCTCCTCTCCTTGAGAGTGGTTAAACCCAGTGTCTCAAGGCGATCCTCGTAAGACATGTCACCAAGCCCCGCTCCCATCTTAGTAAAGCGTCTCTGCACTTTCTCCAAAACCTGTATATCCTTCTCAAAGTAGGGACACCATATTTGGAAACCGTACTCCAAGATAGGTCTCACATAGGTTTTATATATCTTGAGCAGCAGTTCGGGAGGAATATGACTAAACGACTTTCTTATGAGATATGTTAGACTATTTGCCTTTTTGCTGATACCAATTATGTGTTGGTCCCACTTGAGGTCTTTGCTTACAATTATACCCAGATCCCTCTGTTTCTCAACCTTACTCAAAATTGTTCCATCAAGTGTATACTGGACCTTTGGATTTTTGGGTCCCACATGTAGTACAGTACATTTATCCACATTGAGCATGAGAAGCCACTCTCTTGTCCAGGCCATAATGGTGTTGAGATCTTCTTGCAGCTGCCGTGACTGAGTCAGTGGGTTACCGAAGAACTTGGTGTCATCGGCAAAAAGTTGTGAATTACATTGTAAGCTTTTAGCAAGATCAGATATGTATAACACGAAAAGCACTGGCCCCAAAACCGATCCCTGTGGCACCGAACTAATAACAGGCCTACTAGTAGACAGCTTCTCCCCCACTCTCACCTGGAAATGTCGATCAGTAAGGAAACTTTCAATCCACTTATATAGTTTTCCCCGGAAACCAAGGAATTCCAACTTCAGCAGCAACCTTCTAAACGGAACTGTATCGAATGCTTTTTGGAAATCAAGATACACAATGTCTATGGGCTCGTGGTTATCGAATGCCGACGTCCACTGATCCAGACACAGCAACAAATTTGATACGACAGACCTGCCCGGCATAAATCCGTGCTGCACCGATCCAACAATATTATTTCTTCGTATGAAGGTGCGCATCTGGTCAACTATTATTCTTTCCATACACTTGCATACAATGCTTGTCAAACTTATTGGTCGGTAGTTGGCTGGATCCTGCCGGTTACCTTTTTTATAAATTGGTGTAATAATTGCTTTTTTCCACTCGCTAGGCAAACTTCCAGCGTCAAAGCAACTTCTCATGAGTTGTGTGATAGGCGCAGCAAGAGATGAGCCACACTTCTTCAAAACAATCGCAGGTATACCATCAGGTCCCATAGCAGACTGTTCGTCTAGACTCAGTAAAACCTTTGCAACCTGCTCCGTGTTGAATTGAATGTTACTCAGGGTTTCCTGAACTCTGTTGACCCCACACATTTCCGGTAATGGGCCGTCTGGCTCCCTAGTAAAAACTTTTTCAAACTGGTCTGCAAATGAATTGGCCATTTGAATGTGCTCCGTGATATTGTTTCCCATCTCATCAAACATGCTAACAGGGATGGTAACATTAGAGGACAGCTGTTTATTCAAATAACTATAAAAAGGCTTATTTCCACTCATTACAATATTCTCCTCGAATGATCTTCTGCAACCTCTTATGAATGATGTAATCTCATTATTTTTCTTCCTATACTCTGTATAGTCCGCCCGAACTCCACTCTCTCTATATTTATCCCATAGCCTTCTCTTTTCCTCTATTAACTTCACTGTATGACTATTAATCCATGGTTTCCTGTAATTTACATTTTTAGCTTTATGCCTATTAGGAGTGACCACGTTAACAATTTTCATTAATTTCCGTCCAAAGTCATTCCAGTTATCTTCAATGTTTTCTGGGTTTTCTGATAAGAAAGAAAATTCTCCATCCAGAAGTCGTTCCAGTTCACCAAAATCGGTGTGGTGATAATTCTTTCTGGGCAAAATATTGTCGACTGTTGATCCCAAGGATGATATGCGGAAAGAGACTTATTGATGGTGAGGAATGATAATGTTAGAAAGGAATGTGGAGTGGATGTTAGTGTAGTGACTAGAATGAAAGTGAATAAAGAAAGAAGGTTTGGACATGTAAAGAAAATGAACGAAGAGAGAATGACTCAAAGCATAATAATATAAATCTGAAAGAATAGGTGCACGCAGACGAGGCCGACCTGGAATGACATAGACCGACCATATCGGTGCCGTCTTACGGGAGGGCCAAGTCAGGAGCAAAAGGAATATAAGAGCATGTATGCGGAATGTTATGCGTTTGGAGGAAGCGAGTGAGTTTGGATTGGAAAAAATTGAAGTCCATACTCTCTGCCTACCCCCTTCGGGAATCAGCGTGATGGGCAAAAAAACTATTGACACCTCAATGCGTATTTTGAATCGGTACGGAGATGTTCCTTATCGTGCTATGATTAATCAATCAATATTATTTTAACTGAGCAAAATAACTATTAAGACATCGAATATAATGACATACCTAAATTCTTTTTTTTACATACATATTAACATCAAATCAATCAAATTTAAAACTCCCTTTGAACTCCACTCAGGAGCAAAGTGAGGCAATAAGAGCTCTCCATTGCACTCGATCTTGCGCAATGATGACCTCTTCCCACATCGTATTAACATAGGTAATAAGTTTTTGATGTAAAAATAAACTCAGACCCAATGAATGCAGCGTGGTATGCAGGTTTTGCTAATGCCAGTAAATAGTCATTCGTGTTAAATAACTAAAAATCGAATTTGAGCTCTGTTGCATAAAACCTATAGTACCCATATTATTTATTTCGATACGAAGTTCGACGGGTCAGCTAGTTTTAAATAAATAAATTAAAGCAATCGCGATTAAAATAAGAAAAGGCATTTAAGCGACTTTCTAGTACTTTGGGTAACTTAATTGTGACTTTTGGGTAAAAAAATAGTTCCTTGGGTGTTACGTAACATTTAGGGGGGGGGGGGAGGGGGGGGTACAGAAAAACGTTACGACGTGTTACATGGGGGGGAGGGAGGGTAAAATATCTTCTAAAATTGCGTTACGTAATACTTGAACGCCCCCTAACTCACAAGTTTTCAAGAATAATATTTTAGGTAGACCTATAGAAATGTATAGTATGATAGTTCGGTTTGATTAGAAAGAAAAATATCAGCGCAAGTAGGGATTGCAATCCGGTCTCATTTTGAATCCGGCCGGATCCAACCGGATTTTCGTCAATCCGGCCGGATCCGATCGGATTGAAACAACCTTGATTAATTGACATTTTTAACAATAATGAAGGCTAAAAATAAAACAACACATACACGAAATTAATTTAATTAGGGTATGGCTACTTTTAAATGGTAAAAACTATAAAAAATGTAGTTTCAAAAGAAATAAAATTACAAATTAGATTACGGATTATAAAAGTCATAGGTATTTAAATTTAACGAAAATATTTATCTTGACCTGCTTGATTGATCATGATTTGAAAAGAAAGATTCTCAGAGAACCGACACCACGAAAAAGAAAGATAATTAGAAAACTCTCCAACCCATTCTGGAAGACAAGTTTAGGGTTCTAGAAATTATTTCAGTTTTATCCTTAAATATAACTGCACACACATTATGACCGAACTGATCTAATGAATACCAGATAATAATCACAATAGTTTTGCTTTCTGTGTGATGCAAAGTGGGGTCTTAAGGGAGTTTGGATTTGGATTGGAATTTTATTACTTAATGCTCTCAATATTTTTCTAAGAGATGTCTTTTCATTCGACAGTCAATACTATCAATACGGTCAGTCAACACTACCTAACACCACCTTGGGCACAAGGAGGCAAAAGCAGCATTTACACTGCGCTCAGTGTGACGCATTTGCCTCCTCTTCTCTTCATATCTTTATGGGTACCTACAATGACCCTGTGGAATTGCTAGAAGTACAGATTCGAGTCCGGTCCGTGTTGAGTATGTCGAAAAATCTCTTAATATTACTAACCGGATCCGATCTCCGGATCCGTAAAATTTTGCCGGATCCGATATGAGCATTTTGATGCCGGATCCGACGGAATACCGGATCCGTTTTTCCGGATTGCAATCCCTAAGCGCAAGATTATGTTTGTGGTATCACGAATATTAAAGAAAACTCAGTAATTTTTTTTTGCGATAACTAATAACATTACCCGTCAGTTAATCTAAAAATATTATTTTAATTCTTTCTTCTAAAACTATGAAAGACACCGGGCGCAGTCTTTTGCCCTATCACACCCACAATCAACTAGATTTGATTTAAATCATCTAGTTATACTTCTGCTGGTGACGTTGATGCCTATTTTATTTTTAATACACAACAATAATTACTATGTGTATTTTTGACAATATACTAGGTAAAGATTATATAATTGGTTAAAAACTACAGACGTTAAGACAAAAAAACATTATCATTTTATAACCCTTTTTCCAAAGAAAAACATTTATATATTTTATTTTATTTATTTATTTATTTACGGCATAATGCCTTGAACAGTAAACGATACATATATATTACAAAAAAAAACTTACAACACTATACAACAATATAAAATAACAATATTTAAACTAAAAGGTACAAGACAACCAAAATAGTTTTCATTTTTATTTCTTATACAATAATGAAGTTTTGTCTTCTGGCAACACTCGCAGTTGTGCAGACTTTGACGTGTTATTTCGCTGACGTTGAAACGTCAGATAGACAATGGGGCGGAGTTTACGTCTGTTTTAGAAGCATTTGCAGCAAGCAATACAATACAAAGATGGATTGCAAAACAGAGAGGAATAGCAAACCAAACGGTCCCACGTCTTATTGTTAGTACCTGCGCAGCACACCGCAACCCAAAAAGCATTAATACTTTACCTTTATGTCGTTCCCGTTTATGCGACACAGCTAGGTAGCCTTTTCACGACCATTATACAGATTCGTGGACTGGTTGTATCGAAAAAGTCAGGTTTGTATCTTAATTGTATGAGTGTTTTGTCTACTTATTCTATTTTTGATACAATAAAACTACACCATGTGAGACAAAGTGTTTGATTGTTCCCTCCCGCATGCCACCCTTACCTCTACACTCCAACTACATAAGACAGTCTGTATACAAAGGAATGGTTATCGGTCAGTGAATACATGATATTAAGTGTGATTCAAGTGTGTGAAGATGCATAAGCGGTAGACCAAAATCGGGCTGTGGTGCTTGATCCGCACCATGCACTGGTCGCCGACGGCTGTGAGGCAATAGCGTTGCTACCCATCAGAATCCAAATGGGCCCATACGAAACACACCGAATGCACATGGTTCCTCAAAATTTAATCAGAAATGCATCAATTGCTAATCTAGCAAGTGTCTTAAATTCGTTTATGTTGCAATTGAAGATATCTATGTTTTGAAGTTATAAATTTGCAGAACTGTGTAACCGCGGTACCAGGGTATGTCGAATATAATTTGTTGCAATGTTTCTACAATGGAAAGTGTCATTATTGCGGGTGTTCCTATTGCGCACACGCAACTCTATATATATAAAAGTAGATCTCCTACATCCTAAGCTTATCCTTTCCAATAACTCACAACCAAAAAAAATAATAATCCCAGAGAGATAGAAGCACTTTGTTTTTTTTTCTATTTTCCTGGCAATTATTCCGCGTTTTCTCACCATATTATAAAGATAGTAAAAATACTAACTTGTCCTGTATCTGCCTCTGGTTGGTTGAGTTCTTTCACCTGCTCTCCAATCCATATCCCCGTTGGCTCCGCCTTCACCTTTGAAAGAAACATATTGTAAAGTTATGTGCATATACAACATAGAGTTCTACTTAGAAAATGAATGGATGGTCTTGTTACCCGCAGTGTGAGGGCTTCTGTGTCCACCCTTTTGCCGACTGCGCGGGGTCTCAACTTCCAGAGGCAGCCATTTATGTCTAGTGGTCTTCCTGCCCCTGTCTCTCTCCTTATCACGCTCTTTTTCCTTTTCACCTTCGCCACCACTGCTAATATTACCTGGAATTTTATTAATTATTAATTACACTTATAATTTCAAACAATTTGAACACGTTCACTCCCTGAAAATATCTATAAAATATATTTTTTTACAAAATATTTGTGAATAATAAACAAGTGTTGGCAACCCTATTAAAAAGCCCATTTGACAGAGTAGACCACAAAAAAAAGTAGTTTATATCTATGTTTCTATGGCAAGAGTAAGTACAGAACGCACTTTAAAACAAGACGGGTCCAAGAAATTGAGGCAATCCTTTATAAACATTCCTATGATAACATAAGAATAACGCAGAAAACTTTGGCTACCTTGCATTTTTTTCAATGTTATTATTTAGTTTCTATACTATTCCGAAGACATAAAATACCATAAGAAAATGCACGTACATTAGGATTACTTCACGGGACCATAAAAAATGTTATAATTTAATTTCCTTATACTGAATATAATATAGGAAATGATAAATTTTTAATTTATCTGTCCCCATATTATTACCTACACTGATGTCAAACAAACTATTATTGCTATTATTATACACACACGAACTTCAGGTCAGTGATCAAAACAATAGGTATAGGTACCTACCTAGTACAGCACGTTAGAGAAATGAACCAATGATTTTCAAACTGTGAGACTTTTATTAAGAAAATATTTAAAAACAACAAAGGAAAAGGTAATTAAAAACCAAGTTTAAATGTGTTTGTTTTGGATTAAAAAAAGGTTTTTATTTTTTAATAAACAAATCAATTTTTTTTTCTGGACACAATAATTATCCTTGTCGGGTTGAATTAACATATTGTTTTTGAAAAAAGTTTTAGAATCGTTTGAGACACTAAGGATGAATACAGCAAAACACAGTCTTATTTATAAAAAAATCGTCAATCACATGATTACTTATGACTCACTGATCAGTTTTTAATTTATTTATAAAAAAATATTTGATCCGCGTCTGTTATGTATCAAGATGACATATCACACAAAATTTTGTAAATAAACAAAATAGCAGCCGGGTAACGCGAGTGTTTACAACCAAGATGTACTATGTCAGATTTGAATGATTTCGAGTTATTGATGCAGAATAGGTACTGTAGGGACACAATAATTAGCGCCATCTATACACAAAATCAGCACACCAGCGCCATCTACAGAAAACTGTCAGAAACACATGCAACAACAATAGAACTGAATTACCGACAAACAACACTTCAAGTTTCATACGCCAGAGTGAACCATCATCGTGAATCTTTCGAATTGAAATGTGACACTTTTTCTAAGTACCTACCTATATAAAAGAAATTACCTTCAGGACTTAAGTGCAATTATTTGTAATTAGTTTTAAGTAACTTTTTGTACAAAAGTGTCATTATATTTGTGTTTATTTTAATTCAGAGTTTTATTTAGTAGTAAAACGAATTTTCCTTTTCTATCAGTTATGAACTATGATGGTGAATTATTATTTGGTGAGTACAATATTGACAATCTCTTATCTCACTTAGCCACGACTCACAAGAGAGCCTGTCTATCTAAGCCCACATCTTCCTTGATACTTTCTTACTTGAAGAATTCTCTATATCTTATTGCTCACACACAATTTATGGTCCAGACCAGATCCTGAACCATAAAACTGGTCTAGGCACACACACCTAGCCATAGACCTTATTTTTTAATTATTAATTTTCTATCAAAATATAGTAAAGTTCCGACTTTTATTTCAGAAAATAAAAAGTTGCATTAAATCATACGATACCTTTATGTTTCAGCCAAAATGAACTATATCATGTCGCATCAATTTAAATTTTGTGTATGAACAAAGCAGTATGATGGAGTTACAGTTAGTTTTTTATGTTTCTTAAAAATTTAAATGGTGCATCATGGTTGTAAGACCTCGAATGATTACGGGAATGCATATTTGCTTTGTTTCTTTAAATTTCCTATTATTAAAATGATAAACCAAAACAAAATGGACTAAAATACGAAGGGAGCACCTAATTGGATGGGAAAAAATCTTAAAAACAGTGTATTTATTACAGAAAGCGTTGTTGTACACTTGAAACTGCTATTAGTTGATATAAAATCCAACATGGCGGGATAAAATCTACAGAGATCAGCTCACAATCAATCGATATGGGTTAATCTACCTCGACGACGACTTGATCGCAAATTTTCTACTGCTGAGCTATTTTTTTCCACTGATCAGAGTTTATAAATAAAGTAGAAAGTCATTAGTCTCATCCCATCATGTCAATTTTTGCACAAAAACACATTTTTTTTTTGTTTTTGAAAAAAGTTTAAGAATCGTTGGGGACATAAAGTTTAACAGAACAAAGTAGGTAGTTGTTATTTTTACATGAGAACAAAAACAAATTTCAAGGATTTATCAATCACATGAAGGAAATATGTTGAGAAAACACTTGCCAATGCCAAGGACAAACTGAAGTCAGAGAAATTTTATTGCATAATTAATTGTAACATGATTTCAAAAATTTTAAAACAAAAATGTTCGCTATACTGAGATGGACTTCGTTATAATGAATTTTGGTTCAGTAAATTTTATATGAAAGTTTTTCGGGGATAAATTGACGATTCGTTATACTGGAAATTTCGTTACTTGGGTATTCGCTATAAAGAGATTTGACCTGTATAAAGAAATGAACAGTGATTTTCAGTGAATGTAATTTGTTTTGCAATAATAATAATGAATAAAAACATAACCTAAAAATTTGACGAGTGTGAAATGACCAATGTCAAAATATGAGGAGTGCAGTGCTAGTCTGTCACATTAAATTTTATTATACCACCCTAATACCTGGAGGTAGCCAGGAATAAGGTTTCCATAGAAACGGTGCATGGTATAACTTATTTCGTGTTATATTAGTAGCACTTTTTATTCTGCGCATATTTATTTTGATGAATAACGTTCTATTAGTAGGGCTGTATAATATGTCGGTAGCATGGAATGACAAATAAATATGAGAAGAATAGAACACATTATGTAAATTGTATGAAACATCTGTAGACATTACGGTGTGAGAAAAAAAACAAAATGATTGTTTATGTTAAAAAAGAAAATATTCACCTGTTGATGCATTATTGTTTGTAGGTCCATGATAAACATTTGCTGAACCAGAATCACTGTTATCACTCATTGTCTTGCGTCTCTTCTCTTGCGATCTATTGCGTAATCTCGCCGCGTCCTATAGGAAAAAAAGATCAATATTTATATCTAGTCGAACAGAAAATGATAAAAATGTTCTTGTAATTTAAAAAATACCTTTTTAATTTCTTCACTGTTGGTGTTTGTGTTAACTGTGGCACTATCATCTATGGGTTTGTTACTCTCCTCGTCTGCAACGACATTCGAGTTTGTTGAATTTGTATTGTTAACTGTGGACGCGGCGGTACCATTTGTCGTGCTGCTTGTGGTTGTTGCATTGCCTCCCAACTGTGGCCAGTCACCGATGTCGGAAAAATTGCTCGCCTGTCAACCATAACACAACCAAAATAAGATGGATTCCTTTAATTAATTACTTTAATAGGATAACAATAATAATATATACCTTATGGTTTATCCTTTGTTTAGACGCCTTTATTACTGTTGTTTTTGGGGCGTGATGCTGGTTTTGATTGTTATTGTTGTTCCAATCTAAAAGAAAAATGGTTAACATTATACTCTATTGTGTAGTTACAATTATTTGAATATTTGCTTGCTTATTGTTTTACATTTCAATTCATCAAATTAAAGGAGAAACTTGTAGATACAATTGTATTTTTAATAGGATTATATTATATATCTTATCTCAAATGAATAGAGTTGTGAGGCTAATCAATCAGACCTCTTAGAATCTAAGGCAAATGTATTATATTGAACTATTCATGAATCTCTTTTGAAAATCTAATGTAAAAATAGTAGAACTAGCGCTGTTTAAAAATTCCCTTGTATGGGGTACTTGCTGAACTTTTGTAATAACTGAGGGATTCTTACATTGCATGAGGTTTAATTTATTTACTAACATAGGATTTCAAAAGTATCTTTTATCTTTTTTTTTTCAATAAACTTTGGTATAATTTTTTTGTATTTTTCCCATACATTTTGTGCTGTCAGAAAAAGTTCCGTGGGAAACATGCTTCCCACCTTGTTTAACTCTCAAAAAAATTATTTATTATTTAGGCATAAATAGTAAACCTCCTAATAGCTTCAAATAAAAATACATAAAGAAAAAAAATTTGCCCTCAAAAGGGTTAAAATGTCAGATTGTTGAAATTATCATGTTAGCCCAAAATGCATACTTTACAACCATTCAGTTTCCATTCAAAAATCTAATTGCGTTAAATTGGGTGTTTAGCGGGAGTCCAAACTGTAGTATATCTTCACATCTCTTGCGCAATCGTTTTTATTTCTTTGCAAGAATATTTATATTTATAATGAAATGCATGTATCCTGTGTTTTTAACTATAATTACCTAAATAAAGGCTTATCTGATTCAATATTACATTCTTTTACAAGGGGTTAAATTCGGGGCTGCATTAATTTTAGGCTAATACAGTGGCACATAGAATATATTAGACAAATACTAACTGTGTGAATGTTGTTGGAGAGGTGCCCTTCCAAAGCCCTTATCTGCCTGAGGCTGCACTGGATGGTTGGTGGGTGCAGGATTACTATTGCTGTGATTGTTTGTACTGCTTGTGTTAGCACTACTTCTCACCTGAAAATTATTCACATTGGTTAATATTTGTAATTATTGATTTGAATCTAAGACAAACAGTACAATAATTATTATCATTTTTCATGGCAATTACTCCAGCATAAAACTGATTGAATCACTGGTTTCACTCTCTTTCAATTGG
Organism: Mystacides longicornis; assembly: GCA_963576905.1. NCBI lineage: Eukaryota > Metazoa > Arthropoda > Insecta > Trichoptera > Leptoceridae > Mystacides > Mystacides longicornis. The sequence continues at coordinate 5,512,992 of OY756424.1, read as the reverse complement.
AATTGATGAAATTGAAAAAAAAGTTATCTTTTATTCCACATATTGTTCTGACAGGCGAGGCTTATAATTCAACCGTGACCATGTAGAATGTGTGTTAAGGATACTAGGCACAATAATAAAAATATGTGGAATAACAAAATAAAATATTTCTCTTAAATGTAATAATTATTTAATGTGTTAATGGACGAAAAATTTGGAAGTTGATATATTTTTATATTTTAATTAATTATTGGCATTGCAACATAAAACATCCCTAACATAAAATAATTAACTCAATCCTTAATGGTAACAGTAAATATTATAAGAAATAAAATCTATAGTTATTCGTACATAAAACTATAATATAATAAAATTCCTATTTATAAATTAGAGTAGCGCCGATCGCACCACTGCATCGTCCAATGATATAAGATATTCCATGCACGTCAGGAGTGGAAGATTACCGAGAGCCAAGCAAAGATCATGGGCATCTCACAGAGGACAACCAAAGAAGACGTGGTCCAGTGGCTCCAGGTCTAGGCCACACTCACGATACGGCGAATGCACCATATTGAACCTGGAGGAAGTCGATATACATGTTGTATAAATGAGATCAGAAAAAGACTGATTGATTTAAGCTGAGGAATAATATTAGAAAAGAAAGTGGAGTGAATGTAAACATAGTGACTCGAATGGCAGTGAATAAATTGAGGAGATGTAGTCATGTTGAGAGAATAAAAAAAAAGGATCTATTAATCCAAATGTGAACCAATCATATTGGTGCCGTCTTAAAGCTATATTCTAGCTCTGTGTAAATTTCTATTATTTAATTGTTTTTTAGAACTATTACTTGTAGCTTATACAATACGAGATGACTTATACACAACATTGTAACCCTGCATCTTAAGCCTGTCTACTTCACTTCCAGTCACTCAAAACATAAAATATAATGATCCTATATTGTGACGTATCTGAGAGGTAGCAACATTTAGTATGAAATAACTAAGTTGTTGCTTTTTTCCGTTTCCCTCGCAATTCATTGTTAAAAATATCCCAGAACTTTCATGAATATTTCGAAACCAGAATTAGCCAAATCCGTCTATAGTTGTTCTCAAGTTTTAGCGAGACTAACAAACTGCGCTCCATTTTTTAATGACAAATACGCCATTGCGGGTTGAGTTGAATTAGTTTTTCTTCATAATGAATTTACAAACAATACCTCAAAGAGTCGTCACATGCTTTAAATAGCAGAAAACCTTCTCCAAGAAAAGGTAAATCAAATGCAAAAAGATCTTTTTAAATCCAATGGATAGTTTCTAAGATCATAGAGTTTTCAAAAATAAAATAGTTTCAACTTGGTGTTTCATTAATACTAGCTTTCTCAACAGACGTCCTGCCTTAACTACAAACATTTACCTAATTACAATTTTTTATAATGATGAATAATTATTAATTATGCATTTGCAGATATAAATGATATTTGCAGGGCACATTCTATCAATTGCACCATCAAACAACTGACAATTAGTTCAAACCCCAATTTAAATTGGAGGGACTTTCGTACGTGCAGCGTATTTGGAGGTTGTGTGTTCGAATCCAGGTGCTGACCTTTTCCACATTCATGACACAAGCCTTTGCTTATTATGAAAGATGTCATAAGTGTATTTGTGTTCACTTCGAGTTTTCACATCTTTTTTTTAAATTCACAAATATAAAAGGTATATCGCCAAAAACACTATAAGAATACAACCTACATTAAGTTTCCTTAAATTTTTTAATGTTCCACGAACTTTCTTATTTTTTCATTCAAAAGAACCTTTTCCTAACAATAGCAAACACAACTAAAAAAGAATTAGTGAAACTGGTACAGTCCTTCACACCTGATGCCATGAAAAAGGGATGCATTTCATATAATATAGAGTGGTGTCAGTTCTTGAAAAGGACCAGTGATATCTGGTCGAAAGCTCAAGCATCCGACTCAAAAAACAATACGGAGAACCAAAAACAGGTAAAAAAATGACAAAGATAACATAATATTATTCTATAAAAGCATATCAAATGTGTATGTATTAATGGGGTGTTTTCTAGGGATATTCCGTCAATTCCCACCAGATGGCAGCACACCTAATAAGGGTCTAACGTCAAATGTCATTCCATATGTCATTCATTCTTTTCGAAAGCGTATAGTTGGTGTCTTGCTGAATTTTCTCAGTTTTGTTGTATAGTATATCCTATATAAATAGGTATATTCAAAATGAACAGGGACTATTGCACGTTAAGTTATTACAACAATTCCTCCACGCTTTTGTATATAATTGTCTTAGCGTGGTTATAGCCAAACCTAAATTTGACATTTCTATCAGTGTTTCGTCTAACGGCTCTTGGCCTAATATCGCCGATTTTCATACAAAAAGTAGCCCAACTGAATATTTGGTATCTGGAAAGATGAAAAGTGAGGTGAAAGTTCACTAAAAAATGTCATTCCATAAATTTTGGTATCCGGGGAGTCGCCTTTTAGATTTTTTCGTCGCAGATTGTTGTTATTCCGAATAGCTCAAATGGCGATAAATCGCCCACGTAGGCAACACGGAATTCTATTAGACCCTGTTTGTCAGTGCTGCCCCCGGTGGCGAAAAGAGTAAAGAAAACAACCCATTAATAGTGTTCCCATTCATACATATTTCATCTACCAAATCACTTTTTATTCTTTCCCTGAAACCTCAAAGGACTCTGGTATGTGAGATAAATTCTACACCGATGATAGCATGGTTCTTAATACAAACTTTTATACCAACAAAAATGTTACGAAATAAATAATGTAAAAAGAAAATTAATTGTTAATATCTGAAACCCTAGCATAATACATTAAAGTTAATAATGTTGATTCAGATGAAAGTCAATGTGTAGATTTTTTTTTTTATTTTATTTAAAGTATATTTTTTTTTCAACTTTGTGGTACTTTTCCATAATTATAATAAAAAACATAACTTTGCAAGTATCACTTTTATTTTTTATAAAAACTAAAATATTTTCAACCACAATGTGGCCATCTTCAGTGGTGATTTAAATTAAACTTAATTAAAATAAACAGTTTAATTTAAATCACCACTGAAGAGGGCCACATTGTGGTTGAAAATATTTTGGTTTTTATAAAAAAAAATAAAAAAGATACTTGCAAAGTTGTGTTTTTTATTATCATCAATGTATAGAGACATCTACAGCCGCGCTCCACGAAGCTATCTGACATTTTAAATCCCATACTAATGAAATTGGGTTTTCTGTTTAAATTTGTTTAATGATAAACAAAGTTTTTTTGCACCTGTTTGTTTTCAGTACAATGATTAGCAATAATCCTATTTTTTTTTTGTTTCTCTAAGAAACAATTTTTTTTTTCTGGAACTGATTCCATACAAAATGTATGGAAGAGTGGAGCGCAAAGCTGTCAAATGACGTCACACTTTACACGCGTATACAGACTCATAACAGGATGTATTAATGAATGAAAAAAAAAATGCTCGAGTGGTCTCCCACTAAAAAAATGTTTTTTTTCCTGTGGCAACATTGTTATCAACATGTCGCTATAATTTAAATAAAATAACACATGATGACAATAAGTACGACCTTGCATTAACTCATAAAAATAAATGTTGTGCTTGTTTCCAATACTGATAATATGGTGGATTGTAATTACAGTTTATTGTTTGCTGGATAACTTTTATAACATGTAGTCGGCAATGGCAAATTGATTAATTACGTACATTAGCTATGATTTCTTGATTGGAAATTTATAAACATAATATAAAAAATGCAGCCATACTACCATTAAATTGGTGGTAAAACCTATTTGATTAAACTTCAATTTTGTTGTACATAAACGAAAATAGTTCAAAACATGTTTCCGAAGATGCCGTGCATATTTCTACAGAAAAATTTGTTAAATTACGATAAAAAAATTGTATATGGAAACAATATTGGCATAAAGAAACAGAGTTTTGAAAAAGCCCTACATTCTATTCCTGAAGCCGAATATAGAAATTCTCAGAAATCCAAGCGATCTTAAGGATCATTATGAGAATGTATAAAAATCCTCTAGATCTAGTTGTAGGGAATCTATTGTATGTATTTTCTTTATATGAAATACAAACCTGCCAAGGATTGATTTTAGGCAAGGGTGCTTCTACAAAACGTTTAGGTTCATCAGTGGATCCACTATTGGCACCCTTACTGCTTTGACTATTGCCATTATTGGAGCTCCCCACATTAGCAGTGTTGCAATGGTTTTCATCTTTATTAGTTTGGTGTCCAATATTATTGCCAGTTTCGGATTGGTGTTGAACCACCCTTTCCCCTTTGTCAGCCCTGTTGTGTCCACCTCCACTTTTGTTATTTACATTATTGTCTCTAGATTTGCTTCTCTTTTTGTCTTTGCGTTCTTTTCTCGAATGTGTAACAACTGCAACAAAACCTTCAGTCTCTTCCTCAGGCTGTTGTTGTATATGTGTTGTTTCTATTTTATTGTTGTTTCTACTATATTCTGCCATATTTTCTTTGTTACTCTCTTCTATTTTGTTTGAGTAATTCAACACAGCGCTTGCATATGAAGGACCCACACCTCCTCCTTGAGTATCCATTGCAGACATTATTTAGACAAAATAATTGTAAGAACGAAAACTATTATTTAATTGCTATGCAAAATCATCAATGTATGATAAAACTAAATTACTAACAGAATATAACGGTGTTATGTAAGATAAATTCTATATAAAGTCCATTATTCCTAAATGACAAGACATCCTAACCACAACACTATCATACTATCTCCATATTGGTGAGGCTTTTCTTAATATTTACACAACCTGACACATTATATCGAATAAAAGGATTATCCTTTATAAATCTAAATACGCTAAAATGCATAAACACTACTACATTAAACACAACACTAAAATATCTTGGAAGTAACTGCACAGTATAACGTGTTATTATAGAATGCACTTATGTCTCGTTGTATATTTAAAAATTAATCAAAATAAGATTATATTTGTGTACATAACGTAGTGCCGGGATATTTACTAATCTCCCGTACAGTTCTAGCTTTCCAGGGAAGCATTATACGGTTTTTAAAAAGGAATATATAACAACACGGAGACTGTACACTGGCACATGTGCTCACACAACTTCACATACAAGAAGGAAAATGGCAATAATGTTGCCACACGCTGCGCATATTCGCCGTGATAACATTTATTTCGCGGAATATGCACCGTCGTTGGAAAGGAAAGGAAAATAATAAACAAAGTATTCAGTTTCGGCTAATCTAAGATTTTATTTACGTTCAAATTATAACTCAGAGATTTACGAAACACATTGTTTTCTTTTCAAATTCCTAATGATTCAGCATACAAATCTATCAATAAAAACAAGAGACCTTAAAGAACAAGTTCTGACAAACTCAACCAAACTTGATACTCAGGATGGAATCCAATAAAAAAGATAATCTAAGAGTAAACGTATGTGAAGTATAGTCGACTAAGAACATACAGATTGCTTTAACACGAACGAAGACAGACACAGAGCTAAAACAAAGCATTCTTTCTTGATCGTAGATATTCCTACCAAGCAAACAACAAAGAACTAGAACGTTGGTGCGCGTATTCTATTATCGCCCATTGATTATTTCTCACTCGCTATTGTTTCCTGCTTGGTGTCAATATCAAAATTCAACAAAGAATGCTCTATTTCTAGCACTTGCTCTATATTCGTTTGGTTTAAACGCACCCTCAATCTAGTCAAGAATAAAGGAGGAAAAAAAGCTAATAAGAAATAAGGATATGTTGGAATAGTAGTGTTTTATATTCTGCCTACCTTGTCTTATAAATAACTGTGACTGTATGCTTCTGCCTTTAAATATAGGTAGGTATAATATTATTATAAGTAATATTTCCGTCAGATTTGAATTATCAAGTACTCTTTATAGATTTTGACCTTTTGTTCAGAAATTTCCATTTTTTTTTCTTTTAACTTTCTAATCATTTTAATCACTATTTCTGATGTTAAAAAAGGCTCACACACAATCATTGAACAGTATCCTTTTCTTAAAATGTTTTTTAATGAATCTGGGCTCACCTAAAGTGAACACAAATACACTTTCGAAATCTTTCACAGAGCAAAGCATGTGTTGTGCAATAAGTGAAACTGGTTGGCACTGGGATTCGAATCCATGACCGTCGACTTACACCACTACATGGGCTTCCAACCACTTTATTACATTTCCCATTGGTTTGAACTTAAAACGAAAATAAAATATGTATTTGTACATAATACAGGTATTTACCTACACATATAACAAACTTTATTGGTCCACTTATCATATATTATTGTTTTTGGGGTTTTGTTATGTTATGTACCATCCGACGAGTGCAAAGGGTTAAAAAAACGCATCATTAATTATACGCTCAACTCAGCGCAACGCTCCGGATAACAGAATAATTATTAAAAGTTCGAAAAATGTATATGAGAAATATATTGAAATTTAGTATGGAACGGATTTACTGACAAAACACCCCACCTGTGAAAAATTCCATAACAAAACTATTTTTATTTTCTTGACATCCTATGAGTTTCAAAACATTGGTACGCAGATTTTTGATAAAATATCTTTCAAGATTTCAAAAATATTTTATTAACATTCAAACATATTTTAAACGTATTTTTCTATAAATTTGAAATCAATATTCATTGTAAGGACATTGTAGGACGTCTGTCAGGAAAGCTAGTTTTTGCTAAAAATAAGACATTGGTAGCATTTTTTTTAAAGATTTAGGGATATCTTCAATTATTATACCAAGCTGCATTGATGAAAATCTGTAAGGTTTCGGCATTTGACCATTCTTTATTTTATGTAGGTATATAATCCGGTTTTCATCTGATTATTTTGTACAACTTTTTCATATTCACTGTAATCCCTTTCTAAATGAAACCAATTCAAGTTGTCTAAAAAGAAAACTTCTCTTCTAATTGCTCCGTCATTCATAACGTTGAAGAAACTCTTTCTGTTCTTCTTTCTACGGAAAAGTGTGTTTTCTTACATTATTATACAATAATATTAGGTACAGCCAGGCACAGATTTGTTAAAAATTGTCGAAAGTGTATTTGTGTTCCTTTTGGGTGAGCCCAAATTCATTTATTCAAAAAAAGTCTAGTAGACAGTGGGTCAGTTACCAACTTTTGTATTAAAGTTTGTGTGTTCAATCCCCGATACCGACCATTTTCTTCTTTCTTGTCACGATCGAAGCAAGTTTTATTAAGTAGGTATAAAAGTAGTCAAAAGTTCCTTTGTGTATTGGATCACTACGGTGATTAGATAAATTTCAGAATTAAATAACGTATTGGATCATTATGATTACTTTAACAAAATAGTTTTGTATCCACAACATTATTGATCTTTTGTGCCTTTCTTATTCTTTCTATAGATCATTCATTAAAGAGTGACGTCATTTTTTTAAATGAATCTATGCTCACTCAAAGTGAACACAAACAAGGGCGTCGCCAGCCTGGGGCTCCGTATACCCTATATTAATAAGAAAAATATGAATTGGCTATAATTTTTTAATCTCTAGGGCAGCTGCCCCCCCCCCCCCTGCAACACAAATACACTCTTTGGTTCTTTCACACTAAGCTACTCAAAAAGCTTGTGTCGTGAAAGGGGAAGATGATCGGCACCTGGAATCGAACACACGATCTCCACACGGAACAGTACGAAAGCCGACGTTGTAACCGCTTGTCTACTAACCACTTGATATAATACTTAAAAGGAACCATTTGGTCATGTATGTCAGTGCTGTTTGCATACGACCATCATATAACAACTAACGAGATAATTTAAATAAAATTGGAAAACTCCGACACACCCAACAAGCATTGTAAAAAGTCTTTGTTTTCCATAAAGTAATGTCAAAACCCACGTGACCTTTGATAGTTTAAGTATTCTATTGATTTTGATATGATTTTGCAAGCGTCCCATAAACAATGAAATAATGTGATGGTTTATTTTCTTTCTATGGCCTGATTTTCAATTCCGCTTCCTTTTTGTTTCTCCGTGGCATGGCCGCTTGTCCATGTTGCCGAGAGGGTTTCGTAAAAAGTGATTTGATATTGTAATTAATAGTAAAAATGGTGAGTTTAGTATGTGAAACATCACAGCTTTCTACTTCAATACTTTTAACTACAGTTTTTATCCGCCCAAGTGTCGTATAAAATCAAAATTGATCTGACAACTGTCAAATAAACACGTGTCGATAAATTTACAATTAAGGATAGTTATATTTCCTAAAGCAGTTAGCCTCTCATTTTGATTTTTAGCAATTTATTAATTTGAATATATGTATGTTCATTCTTTATATACATTTCGTTTTCTATTGTGCGTTTACAGTTTTGTTACTAACCTCAATATAGCAAAGCGCGTTTCATATTGAAGAGTACATTCTTTGCTGTGAAGTAAATGGTTTAATAATTACTCGATTTGCTAAAATAGTTAATACTGCTCTATAAATATCAAAACTTTGGTGGTAATTGTGGACTATAACTTGTGTATGCTTATTTTCAGAGTTTGTCGGTAGCTCGCCCGTTGGTGAGCATTCATGGCGAGAAAAATGAAACATCAGATAAGGAGAAGAGCGGTAGTCCAACTGTTGATGGAGTCTTACTTCCAGCAGTATTCAGGGCTCCAATAAGACCTGATTTAGTTAACCAGGTTCATGTTGACATGAGCAAGAATCGCAGACATCCATACTCTGTGAGTGAGAAGGCGGGACACCAGACTAGTGCTGAGTCTTGGGGAACTGGAAGAGCCGTGGCTCGTATTCCAAGAGTCAGGGGAGGCGGTACCCACAGGTATAGCCAGTTATAAAAATAATTGTTAAATATTCACATTCTTGGTAGAAGCTCTGATTTAATATTTCTTTATAGAAATGAGATGATATAACAAATAGAAAGATTTGAATTTTCTACTACAAACTGCACATCCCACCATTTTTATTTCAGATGAGTGATGAAAGTGGAGTTGCACCTTGTATTCAGCCACAAAATGAATCCTCGGTGTGTCTGTATCATGATAGAAGTATATGATTACTGAATGTATTCATCCCTCTTTCTTACTTCTGCTCCACTATCTCATGCCTCCCTTATCGCATGGGAAATTTATTGGTAGCATAAGGGCCTGCTTTATCTGGTAATATTTTTCTTTGGAAATGACGAGTCGTGTGATAATGTAATAATAAATAGAACAGCTCAATCCATTTTGCACTATTACTAAAAAGACAACTGGATATCTCTTCCTGTATGTTTGTTAAAATATGTGCTATATCAAAGTCCGCCAGTTGATCCTGTATTGTGATATCACAATACGGGGGTAGGTGCGGGCGACAGTACATTTCCACATAGTAACATGACATTTTCATGATAAAGAAAGCATTCAGAATATGAACATGTGACGAAATTTTAGGTCCGGTCAAGGTGCTTTTGGAAACATGTGTAGAGGCGGTCGTATGTTTGCTCCAACCAAGCCCTGGAGACGCTGGCATCGTCGCATTAATCTTAAGCAGAGAAGAGCCGCCCTCGCTGCTGCTGTTGCCGCCAGTGGAGTTCCAGCCCTAGTTCAAGCTAAAGGTAACTCAAACCTTAGGGTACAAAGTTAATGATTTTGCAAATTTGAGCTACTATAATTTAGGGATCCTAATCCCTTTTCAATGGATGTGAATAATACCAGTTGATAATGCCTTTACATAATTATTACAATCAATCGTTTGTTTAAAGACTGGCTTGGTGTGATCATTTTACTTTAACAAAATTTAATATTGTTGTTATGACGGAAAGATTATCAGGTCACGACCCTCAGTAATGACCGTTGTGTGGTCAAGTTTAACCAATTTTGCAGTTTGTGGATCATGTGAATATTGTGAATTCTGATTCCTGAAAAATATGTCCACATGTAGGTGTTCATCGACTAGATAGAAAGTTGTTTATTTTTTTATTTATATACCGTCGTAACCCCGAACTTCGCCTGGTTTTCAGAAGTTTTTTTTGAATAGCTCCAAAATAGAATAGTACTGGACGAATTGGTATTGAAAATAATATTCAGTAAGAAGAATTCTAAAGGAATGTCATGATAAATACCTGTATTTTATAATAATTACCATTTTATTAGTATTTAAAGACGGCAGGCGAAGTTAGGGAACTTTTACCTAACTTTGCCTACCACGTGTAAGTAGTCATGTGTAACTCAGAACTAATCTGAATCAATGATCCGGATCACTCTTAATTGATCTGTGTTCTACAGATCACTTGCGGATCCTACGGTTCAACAGATCAATCAGCTCAATGAATCAACAGATCAATCAGCTCAATGAATCAACGGATCTGTGTGAGCTGTGATGATCTGTTTGAATTGCGGACCCGTTGGATATCTGTTGATCTACAGAACACTTACGGGTCCTACGGTTCAACAGATCAATGAATCAACGGATCTGTGTGAGCTGTAATGATCTGTTTGAATCGCGGACTCGTTGGATCTATGTTGAATTGAGGACCCAAAGATCTGTTTGAGTTAGGTTTCTGGTTTAGACACAAAATATTTATTTTTTAATAAATTTAAATTTTTAAATAAAAACCAAATTTATAAAAAAATTAAAACTATTCTTTTTATATTTTTTTATATTAAGTATACAATAAAAATAAAAATTTACTTAAGTATTGATAAAACAACGTAAAACTTAAACATCGATTCAGAGTGTTATCTTGAATTCCCTAATGCCAACATAAATAAATAAATAAATAACACTCTTTTATACACAGGTGTCAGTATAGCCGGCGGAACTTAATGCTTGAAACATTATCTACCAGTCAACCGGTCCCGTCCAATCTGAGACAGGATTCCAACCCCGAGTAGAAATTTCAAGTGAAAAAACACATTGAAAATTTCTGACCCGACCGGGAATCGAACCCGGGACCCCTTGATCTGAAGTCGGAGCCTTTGCCACTAGGCTACCGAGATCGGTGAGGCTACCGAGGTCGGTTATAATACAACATACTTATATCTATGATATTTATAGCAACATCCCTATGGGCAGGGGACGGGGTTCGTGACGCATGTTCATCATACTGTCCTAAAATATTGGACTTCCCCGTGTGGAGGTAATAATAATATAGCCCGACAACACTTTACTGGCATATCGAGAAATGTCTATTGTCTACGCTCATAACATGTAGGTAGGTACCTACTTAACGATTGAGGTCGGATAGTGATACATATTATATATTATTTCGTTTTCTCACACATGTACATATGTTTTATATTTTATCTCTTTCTAGAGTTAACTTATTTTTTACAATAATTATGCGCAGGACTTCCCTGGTTAAAGGTAAAAATACATTCCGACAAAACCAAGCGTGTATAAATATTATATTTTTTTTACGGATTACGAACAATAGAACCGTAGTTTTATCATCAACTTATGAATGAACGTTTCGACTACATTATTCTTATAAATATTGAGTATCTACTCCGTCCAGATATTACCTAAGTGTAAAAATCTCTGTACTGTATGAAGGATACAGTCGACCATAGAGAATGATCTATGTATCTACACCGGAAACAGATCTGATCCGAAGATACAGACAGGTACATAAGGGGGCGTTCAAGTATTACGTAACGCAATTTTTGAAGATTTTTTACCCCCCCCTCCCCCCCATGTAACGCGCCGTAACGTTTTTCTGTACCCCCCCTCCCCCCCCCTAAATGTTACGTAACACTCTGGAAGTGACTATTTTTTACTGAACTCTCGTATAATACTATTTATTATGTTACATAAATTTTTCTTTATTTTTTCCTTTGATGTTTTTCAAATTTCATTGGTATTTTTTTGACATAGATGCGTTGGAAAGTCAGCATGAGAGCCTTTATAGGCCAAGAACAGTTGATTATGTAAATCCCCCGCTTTTGTGGACATTATAGTACCTATCTACAAACTCACTTTAACAACGCTCACTACAAGCAATTTGTGTTTATGCGTACTGCGTGTTTAAAGCACTAACGAATACTAACAAAATACAGTCGAGGGATTCCCCGTAAAAATAAAAGAAAAGGTTTGCTAACTTAGGAGAGCGAAATGAAAATTTCGACATACAATGCAGTCGAGGGACTCCCCGTAAGACGTAATCGAAAAAAGTTGCTTTTTACGCAGAGCAATAAAATTACATACAGTAGAATTGAGGGACTCCCCGCATTACATAAACGAAAAATCGAGGGCTTCCTGTAAAACATTGTCCAAAAAGGTTGCTAACTTCGGAGAACAAAAAATGATGTACATTACAATCGAGGGACTTCCCGTAAAACATAAACGAAAAGGGTGTCCAACTTGGAAGATTTATTTCACAATTTTTTTTTATTTAAGAAAAAAAAACGTTACGTGACGCATTGTTCGAACCCCCCCTCCCCCCCTTGTAACACACAGTAACGTTTTGCAAGACCCCCCCTCCCCCCCAAATTGCGTTACGTAATACTTGAACGCCCCCTAATATGCCGCAACCGGAAAGAGCCGTGTATGTATCATATCTGGGCTGGGTCGCAACCAGATAGATCCGTGACACGGATCACTGATCTGTTCGATCAGATCAGATCATCGTAGTGATCTGATACGAACAGATCAGATCACTCCAAAGTGATCTGTTACCAATGACTACGTGTAAGTATTAAAGTGTGCACCACAGACACATAAAAATAATACAGTTGTGTTGTGAACATCATACAAAGCAATATGAACCATAACGAGAATACAATAAGGTCTTTTTTAGCAATATATTTCCACTAGGCGAAGTTAGGTACACATTTAAATCTGTTTCCATACATTTGACAAACTTTAGTCAGGGTTGTCAAAAAAAAACTAAATTCATGTTACATTTTTTTATACATTACCTACAACGCAAATTGTAAGAACAGTTATTCTTAAAAATCTAAGAATAAAAAAACAGTTTTGTTATCATGAGGCTATCCTATACATTTTATTAGGACATTTTATTACAACTTAACCAAATTTTTGTTTCCATGTTCCAAAAAAAAGTGTGTTGTGACAACCCTATAGGTAGGCGAAGATTGGATCATTTTTGGAGGTAACCCGCCTCAGTGAATATTTATTTAAATAAATTATAAACTATAATAGATAGTGTTCTACCGATTTTTATTATAAACATTAGATTCTTTTTGTAATCTATTAAATTCCAATACAGGAACCTATCTTTGACAGATTTTTGTTAAAGTGAAAGTTTCGCATAACAACACAATGAACGCTGCCTTTGCGCCAACTTGAAACCAACCATCTGACGTATTCGCATGAAGTTAGCACCAAATTTAAAGAAAAGTATTGCCATTAGGAATAAAACTTTCATTCAAATATTAAATGAAGATCGTATTATAGATAAAAATACAAAAATATTGAATTTTACCAAAACAGGCGAAGTTAGGTACCACAGGCGAAGTTAGGGGTCACGACGGTACTCAACCCAGAGGCTGATTTTTGCAGTGTTCAAGTATTACAGATATGATCTCTAAAAGTTCTCACTGGTTACTTATGATGCTATGAAAGTATCTGTGCCATGATAAACAATCCTGAAAATTAAAGCAGTGGGGAAGTGTCTTCCTATCCTGTTAGTGGGTCGCTTTCAAACAATGTCCAAGAGGCATTTGACATATCATCACAGACGTGGTGAAGTTTTCCATATTCATTTGAGAAATATTGGTATAGCTATCTGCTTGAAATGTGAGAACAACATAATATTGGCAACCAAATTTATGGACACTAACTGCTGCTTGTGAGTTATATAAAACTAACCAGCTGTTTGTCTCAATTACAGGACACGTCATTGACAACATTCCGGAACTCCCACTTGTTGTTTCCGATAAAGTTCAAGAACTAAAGAAGACAAAACAAGCTGTTGCCTTCCTTCGTAAAGTTAGAGCCTGGGCCGATATTCAGAAAGTGAGTAAATTTTCCTCAGATTTATTCTTCTTAAGCATTTTTGCATGAATAAATCAGTTTGGTTTAGTTATGCAAAAATGACTAAATATAAACCTTTGCAAGCACTATGTCCACTGGTGTATATTTTATCTGTCTCCAGTAACAGTGGTTGCTAGATCAAAGCTTGATTTGTCTTTTTTCTCCCTGTCCAATGGCAGTGAGGTTCGGATGAATTAAGTACAGAATGACCACCTTACCTCATTATATTCCTTTAATAATAATTCTATAATTTTTGTGTGGTTTCTGTGGAAAATGTTAATTATATATATTTAAATTTGATTCCAGGTATACAAATCACGTAGGATGCGTGCTGGAAGAGGTAAAATGCGCAATCGTCGTCGCATTCAAAGACGTGGACCTCTTGTTGTGTATGGCAAAGATGTTGGTCTGGTGAAAGCTTTCCGTAATATCCCAGGCATTGATTTAATATCAGTAGAAAAACTATCACTGTTGAAACTGGCACCTGGCGGACATGTGGGCAGATTTGTCATTTGGACCGAATCCGCATTCAAACGATTGGGTAAATAATTATTCATTGTTTATTCACATCATTTTACATTAACGAAAATAATCGCAAATCTTAATGTTGTTTTCTATTTCAGACAAATTGTTTGGCACCTGGAAGAGTCCATCTTTGGAAAAGAAAGGCTTCAATTTACCTCAACCTAAAATGGCCTGTACTGATTTGTCCCGTCTTCTCCGAGCTGAAGAAATCCGCAAAGTTCTCAGGGCTCCAAGGTGTGTATCATTTTTTGATCTAAAATCAAGGATAGGCCTGTCTTTTTACATGATGAATCAAGGTTTAACAGAGCATTGGGTTCTGAATTTATGTGATTATTGACACCTTTTCTGAGGATCATATTTAAATTTTTAATGTTGTTGATAATAGAGGATATGTATGCTAATCTGTTTGTGTTATCTCTTGCAGAAAGGCTGTTGTACGCCGTTCTAGAAAACTTAATCCCTTGACCAACAAGAGGGCTCTGTTACGTCTTAATCCTTATGCTGCTGTGGTTAAGAGACGCGCCATTTTGGACAGGAAGAGAAGTGTAGCGCTCAAGAGGTTGAAAGAAGCTGAACGTACCGGAGTTAAGTTGCCAGCAACTGATATCGCTGTGAGGATGCAGAAACTTAGGGAAGAAAGAATAACAGCCATCAAGAAGCACAGGTAAACAATCAATTAAATCAAAACTCCCTTTGAACTTCACTCAGCAGCATAGGGAGGCAACTAGCGCTGTACGGCACAAGGACCGGAGGTGGAACGGTGGATGCTTGGCAACGGGATCTCACGCCTCTCTTCCTTGCCCGGCCGCTCCGCGATCGTCTTCTTCTTCGCCCGGCGCCCTCGACGAAGCGATCTAGTAGTCACGCAGGCCGTACTTGCTTCGGGCCTGACGCGCGTTCGAGAGATGCCTCGGTCCAGCGGTGAATCCGTAGTCAGGGTCCAATTGCATGGGTCGTGCCACGGTCCAAAGAGCCAGCCAGAGATGAGAGTGTCCGTGTCCAAAGAGAAGTCCGAGTCCAGTCCAGTGCAGAGTCCAAACCAAGGTCCAAGTCCGAGTAGAGTTGGAGAGCAGAGAGAGAATAAAACACCAAGTTTAGTGTAAACGAAGATATTCTGACAATTTATTGAAATGTATGGGGTTATATACAAATTCACGCCGTCGCTCCCAGCGCGCAGGCTGTAGAGAACGGCGCGGACACAGTATGCGCATGCAGGCGCTCCCACCACGTCACGCATCGTAGTGCTGCGTGGCGGGGGAGAATAATTATTGATAATTCCGCCTTCAAACGAAATCACTTGCCCACCTCGGTGTATTTGGTATCGTTGAGATCGCCTCACGATTTTACACCGAGGTGTGCTAACCAAATTAACCTACAAGTCAATTTAAGGGCCGCCCAGAACAAGATTCCGCGGCCGGCAGGCCTACACCTCATGCCGGGCCTCACCAGACATCTCCGTGTCCGGAAAGCACCCGTCCAACAAACAAGTTGTGCCCCATATCATTCCCTGTACATAGGCCGCGCCACCAGACGTCTGTCAGCGCGCTGAGCTCTATGCTGGGGCTGCCGATGTCATTGCATCTAGCAAGCCCCCCAAATATTCCCAATCATGAGCCGTGATGCACGGTCGCAGTTCCAATACCACAGACCGGCCACAGTCGCCCTACGCTAGGTTGCGCAATCAGCAACTTGCGTTCATCATTGTACCTCACGGTACTGGCATGAGCCGTGATGCCTGGCCGCGACACGACCAAGCCACCGACACTACATGCCTGGCCGCACCAGTGTCTCAGCACTAGTGTGCCTTCATTCGGCGCACTCATGCACCTTTCATCGGCATGTGCCGTGTTACTCGGCTTCTCATGGCCGAGCCACCGACGCAGCATGCAGTACCACCCCAGAATAAGCCTCTGGTAGGTATCCCAGATGTCCCCAGATATACATAAATTTAGGAAACAATATACAGGGATCATATGTACAAGATGTTGGCCCCCGCCTCGGCTCTTCTGGGGCAAAACAATCCTTTATTAGCTGTCCGAGACGGGATGCACAACCAAATCACAAAATAACATATACACATATAATTAAGCTCACTTAACCTATGCATAATCAATCATCGGGTTGGGGGCACGAGGTCACATTTACGGGTAAATCACGAACCCGGCGGCCGCGGTAGTGAAAATGCGTCAGTCTCAGCGGACTGACATACACACTCCGCAGTCGTCATAAGTTAGAAGACCCCGTGCACCCACCCTTAATAGGTATAAATCTATGTCGCAGGCAATGCTCTCAAATCTGTCATATTTTCAATAGTCCAACACAAATCACATATTGTCTGTAACCTCCTGCTGTCCGGTACAAGCACTCTCTATTGCGCTCGATCTTGTAAAATGCTTATGACTTCCTCCCACACCATGTCCAACTCCCTCAGCTCTGCCTCGAAGGAATGGAACACGGTATGAGAGGGTCTTCCATGTCTTTGAGGTGTTGATGGGAGGAAAAACAGCACCCTCCTTGGCTAACTGTCACTTGGCATCCTCAACACATGTCTCCTCTTTGTAATGGTGGAAGTGATGGGCCTGCGCTGGGTGCACCGGCATATAGCGTTGTTCATGATGATGTCGACCAAGATGATAATACATATCTAATAGATATATTATATCTATTAGACAAAAGATGCTTGCAAATGCAAAGTTGCAGTGTTTTAAGCTGTTGTAAATGTCCCTTTTTTTTTTTTTTTTTTTTCGTATGGCTCGGCGGGTTTTTTTTTTTTTTTTTTTTTTTTTTTTTATTTTTTTTTTTTTTTTTATTCTTTTTCTTCTCTCATCCCAGTTCCCTCACAGCCTCGGCTCCAGTTCCGACAGCCACCTCACCGCTCTCAAATCGCCACCGTGTATCTCCCGGAGATCCCCCTCAAAGCGCCTCAGCTCGCACTCACCCACCAAGTGTCTCACCGTCTGCACCGATCCGCACTCACAGTCAGGGCTGTCCCTCTTTCCCCATTTCCAGAGCAGGTAGTTACAACAACCCTGCTCCGTCCGCACTCTGTTCTGCTGCACCCAGACCTTCCTTGCCAGTTCAAAGCCCGGAACGCGAACGTAAATGTCCCTAATGCCAATCTAATGTGGAAGATATTTAAAATGAATCTCTGTTGAGCTGAAGACCTTCCTTAAAGAATTTGTTGGACTTATTGTTATACTTGCTAAATACCAAATTAGATTTGTTAATATGTTGTTTCAGGGCTGCAAAGGCAAAACTACCGAAAAAGCCTTCCGAAAAGAAAGTAAAGAAGGTCCGAAAAGGCACCAAACCTACAAGAGCTGAAATTGCAAAAAAGAAGAGCGACAAGAAAAGGGTTTTGAAGACACAAAAGAAGGAAGCCAAAATCAAAGCCCTGGCCGCCTCTAAAGCTTCAGCTGTCCCCAAGAAGAAGACAGCTGCCAAGAAAACACCAGAGAAGAAGTAAATAATTACAACTTGGGATACAACTACAAACTATTTTATATCCCTTGACTATATTTCATACATATTAACTCATGTAAAATAAATGTGAAATACCTTCTTCGCGAGGTATTTATACTTCAGAGATAGTAATTGTTTTACTATTAAGATGTGATCATGATAAAATCTTGTAAGATTGCTTTCTTTAAATCTTTACCTAACCTATTATGTACTTATATTCATTCATTGGCAGCTCTCAAAGGTCTAACTAAGCATAATTATCAAAAATGTGGTGGCTTGCTCACTTTGCGTCCCTAATTTTTTCCCTAGGAACAGTAGTTGTTCTATACCTCTGGTGTCCCAAGTTTCTGTAAATCATATGCTAATTTTGCCGTGGAAGATGTTCAGATTCTCCATACAACATAAGTAGAGAAGTATCTTATGGAATGAAACAGTATAACTCAAGGACTTCAACTAATTTACATGGCTTTACGATTAACAAAAATCACATTGAGAAGAGAGGGATTACTGTACCCCTATTCTGCAGCAAGTGTAGGGTAGTCACTTGAAAAAAGTGACTATTAGGCGATACATTTTGTATGAAAAACGTCTATATGTATCGAATGCGAGAATCGCATATAGACGTTTTTCATACAAAATGTATCGCCTAATAGTTACTTTTTTTCAAGTGACTACTCTACACTTGCTGCAGAATAGGGGTCCTGTTCTGGACCCAATCAATATTTTGAGCTGGACAGTATTGATCTTATTGGATTTCCCTACTTTTTTTTTCTTTTTGTTTACCAACTGAAAATAATTTTGTCGAAAGAAAATATTCATTCGATCTTCTTGAAACTGAACTAATGAACTAAGTAACAAGAAATTGGTCTTCCCTTAAAAATAATGGGAAAGTTTTACAATAGCTTTAAGACTGAAAATAAATCCTACCCAAATAGGTATAACAGAATATTTTTTTAACACACTTTTAGTTGGATGACTTTAAATCCAATATGGCGTGACTGCTTCACACTTACTTGTTTATTAAACGTCAGTAGAATGTATAAATTTATATTGCACAGCTGTAGCAGTAGGAAAAACAAAAAATATAATATGTATGTGATTTTGGGAGGGTAAATCTGAAACATCACCAGTGGGATGTCTAAAAGCTCAAAAAAAACCTCACCTCTTAGGGGGCGTTCAAGTATTACGTAACACAATAGGGGGGGAGGGGGTGCTCTTGAAAAACGTTACTATTGTATTATTGGTGCAGCAACAAAGGTATTTAGTGGGTTAGTGATTTTCCAGTAATAATGGTGATTTTAGGCATAAGTTGTTATATGTGTGTTAGATAACGTTAAGAAAATGGGAAGAGGGGGAACGAAAAGCCTTAAGATGCATCTCGGGGTGGGTCAATAATATTTAAAAAAATGCGTTACGTAATACTTAAACGGTCCCTTATCCACCATTCTATTCTTGTTTTTGGATGAAAAACTTAGCTTTCCACAGACAGCTCAAGTCTCGACTGCATATTACCACAATGTGCTCAGAATTTTCTAGAAAGGAACTCAAAAGGCTTAAGGCAGCGATACACATGCCAGCTACAGGCATGTGTATTCCCAGCTATATTCCAAACCTATTTTATTATTATTATTATTGGTGATAGGCAGACAGTATAAATACTGATACGCCTATTAAGTGTGGTCAGTGTCAAGGTGTCCATCCAGTCTGTTCTTGAACATATTTATTGATGTTGACTCTATAACCTCCTGCGGCAGTGAATTCCATTGCTCCACCACTCTGTTTGTCAAAAAATGCTTCAGGAAGTTTGTTGAGAAGGATGTTTTTGACAGTTTCATTGTGCGTTCGCGGCTAATAGAGTGTGGGGACTTGAACTTGACAAAAATGCTCATTGTGGAGACTTTTCCGATAGCGAGGACGTCCTCACAATATTTAAATGCCAAATCAAAGGTACCATTCGAATCCTCGTGCTGCGATTGGTTGACTGTCAAAATATGGGAGAATTTTATTTTGGGATTCGCAACCGAGCATTTTGTCCAAAAAAGTTAACACACGAGAGAAAAGTAGTTCAGGCGTGTCACCACCACGTGGCGCCACCATATTTAAGAGTGTGACTTAGTTCGAATTTCCATATAAATGAGGACCCGCAGGTAGTTCCTCATTTTATATGGAATATCGTACTCAATTGTGACACTGATTTGAAGTTTGGCAACGTCGCGTGCCATGCAAGTTGTATTCATAACAAAATAATAGCGATGTTTATTATTGACTGCTCAGAAGGAAATTTTGATAATTTCTTTTGATTTGAATAAATTGACTATTCCTAACTAAGTAAAACCAAATTAAATATTTAAATAAAACAATGAATGTGTTATTCCACAAATTTATTTACCAAATTACCTAGGTTTTTTTAACACTAACAATTCATAACAAATGTTTGATTTTTAAATGGAACATACCACTACGGGCTTACGACCGTCTTCTACTGTTATTTCGAAGGCTGGCTTAGTATGATCACTTTACGTTAACAACGTTCGCCATTAGTTAGTAAAGTTTAAGTCTCGTTGAGACTTAACATAAGAATTGTTAGTGTCATTAGTTGTAATATATACCTTAAGATCTAGTGCTGAAAATTGGTCACAAGAATTTAGATATATTTTTACAATTTTGTTTGTCTATAATAATATTTTATAGACAATTTTTAACGTAAAGTGATCACACTAAGCCAGCCTTCGAAATAACAGTAGAAGACGGTCGTAAGCCCATAGTGGTTTGTTCCATTTAAAAATCGAACATTAGTAATGAATTAAATATATCCTTAGGCTTTCACGGCCGGCGTTTGAATATGGAGAAATTGGTTCTTCCGGGCTATTAGGCCGTGGTCCAGGTGGGTTTGTGTTGCCCAACGTTTCGTCTCCTAGTTCGGGGCCTGTGGGAGACATCTTCTTGTTCTGCAAACCCACCTGGACCACGGCCTAATAGCCCGGAAGAACCAATTTCTCCATATTTAGTAATGAATTGTTAGATTGTTAGTGTCACAAAAAGTCTCATCCTTTGAAATGAAGTGCCTAAGGAGAATTCTGGGCGTAAGATGGTACCACCGCATCACGAACGACGTATACGCCGGCGCACCCAGCGTGAGCCCATCACCTCTACCATTGTGGGGAGGAGATGGACTTGGCTGGGACATGTGTTAAGGATGCCGAATGACAGTTGGCCGAGGAGAGCGCTGTTCTTCCTCCCATCAGGGTCCCGAAGACGAGGAAGACCCTCTCACACTTCGTTTCGAATGCAGATAGTCTTTGTGCCTGGGCTTTGGTCAGGTGCCAGGATTCACACCCATACAGGAGAATGGGCAACACACACGCATCAAACAGTTTACATTTGGTCTCGACACTAAACGCCGACGCCTTCCTTATTTTGGTCATGTTGTTAAAGGCGCCACTTGCCATACCGATACGTATCGGGAGCTCAGCCCCGAGGACACCAGTGGTGGTAATGGTTGCTCCAGGTATGCCGCACAGTGGTCCCACAAAGAAATTTAGGGCGCCAAAATTCTGATTTTTGGTGTATGGGGGGTTTTTCGAGGCGCTGAGTCCATTTTTGGACTTATTTTTGCGAAAAAACCAAATGGGGTGCCAGGGGGAGGGGGGCAAATCTTTATATTTTGGAATTTTTCGTATGGGGTATCAAAATATATGTTTTTTGTGTCGCTAAGTCCATTTTTGGACCCTTTTTTGCGAAAAAACCAAATGAGGTGCCAGGGGAGGGGGGCAAATCTTAATATATTTGGAATTTTTCGTGTGGGGTATCAAAATATATGTTTTTTGTGTCGCTGAGTCCATTTTTGGACTTATTTTTGCGAAAAAACCAAATGGGGTGACAGGGGGAGGGGGGCAAATTAAATTTTTTTCGTGTGGGCTATCCATTTTTTGAATCGCTGCCGAGTCCATTTTTGGACTAGCGGGTAGGTCTCTGTATTACGTTATGTAGTCTATGGCGAAATATTATGACGAACCTTCGTTGTTGTCGGTTTTGCCCTACCATAACATCAAGACTTTACGGGACAAAATTTGTTAAATGAAGTCCACTACTAAAAAGGGTCATTTAATTTCGTCCGTGTAGAAATAAGATCTTTGAGTAGTATTGATTTATCTAATAAATGCATACGTATTATTGTTTTTGGGGTGAAATATACAGTTAGACTATTCTATTGTTCATGTTATTCCTAAGCGGAAGAGACAAATAGTATAAGACACATGCAAGTAAAAGAGATGGAGAGTAAACTGTTGTATTCTGTTATCAGGTGACAAATTTGAAAGGATAGCACCCCATTTATGATGGACAGTTTTCCTGAGAGGTAAAATCAAAATACAAAAAAGGATCAAATTATTCTTTTAGCAACTGAATTTATTTATTTATATACACACACAACAGAGCACTGAACAACACAAAAAAAAGAAATCATGAAACAAAAACATATAATCTCCAGTGCTCCAATAACAGGTATCTCCCGCATGGCTATTGTGCATAGTGAGGTAGGTACAACCAACGTCTCCTGAGCATTCAAATTAAATTTCATTAATAATAAACATGATTGCTTGAAGAACTAAAAATAGTAATCACTAACTTAGTGGTATATGTAAATCACATTTTAAGGATTTAGGGGGAAAACGGGGGAAATGTACGTGATGTAGGTGATAGTACTGGCTTTAAGGAAAAACTTTTATTTGAAAAGTTTTTATGGGAAAGGATGGGAAAATTTTGTAACACTACATATAGCCAGTTAAAAGTGACTAAAAAGTACTTTCTTCAAATGCAAATTTACAGACTACCGATAAAATTACAGTAATGAACGAGCACAGATTCGTATTCAGCGAGAAAAATTAAATAAAACACCATGTTTATTAATTTTAAAATACCGGAAAAAGTCACTGTAAAGCGAGCTTGAAAAACACACACAAATTGACAATACCAGTTGCTGTAGATAACCACCATCTTATAGCGTCTCCATAGCAACGAGACGTACCTCGAGCGAGTTGTCATATGCGGTACTAGAAGCCTTCAAGGTCACAGTACATCAGATCATAGCTAGTTTGTCTCTCTGGTACATTTCGTTTTTCAAATTTTGGCGCCCTAAATTTCTCTGTGGGACCACTGTGTGCCGTGGGGCTGTCGGCTTAGAATAGCACCTCTGTTCTTTTGCTGATTCTTCGAGCATCCTGTAAGAGGCAGGTAATCGAAAAATCTGATCGGGGCCGTGGGGTTGACCACCTCACTCAAGCGGTCAGAAAGGGCAACAAAATTAAGCCTCGGACGCCTGGGCCCTATCAGGGGGGGATCCAGGCAGCTAGAGTCTCCCCTGTGTTGACCATGGCTCGCTCTAGGAACAAGAGTTTGAAAATCGGGACCCTGAATGCCCGCACTCTGAGGGCGGGCGGGGAGCTTGTTGCTGCCAAGTTGGCGGGGACAAAACTTCAGTGAAATTGGATGATAAGAAGCAACACCACCTATATAAGAAGGCCTTAGTGATACGTCACAGCGTGAGGCCGAGCATTCAATCTTCTATATATGTATGTACTTACCTGTACGCTATGATATCTGTCTACACGCAGGTGGCCGTGACGCGAGAGGATAAAAATGGCCGCCAGCACTAAGGCCTTCTTATATAGGTGGTGTTGATAAGAAGTGCCATAAAATCGATTTCAATTTTAAACCCGCACATACAGATACGAAAGCAAACAACTAATAAAAACGTGCTAAAATAATATACATGTATAAAAATCTTTTAGTAAACCACGTTTATCATTTATACAAATAAATCGATTTCAAAGAGAAGAAGAGTATTGCTAAAATATCGAACTGTCATACGAAGCAAGCAATTATACAAAACTTCAGTAAAATTGGATGATATGATATGAAGTGCTTTAAAATCGATTTCATTGAGAAGAAGAAAAGTAATGTAAATGTTGAAATATCGAATTGTCATCCGAAGCAAGCAAATATACAAAATTTCAGTAAAATCGGATGATTACCAACTAAGTACTTGCAAATGCAAATACACGTATTATAAAGTATACATAGGTAGGTAATTATTAGCGCCGGGTCTGTCGGCCCAGTGGCTAGCGTCTCTGCTAAGACGGATAGGGATGCAGGTTCGAATCCTGCCGGAGTATGGAATTATACAACATTTTGAACATGTCGAAGATTCCCAAGACTTGGAATTCGGACGAATTTGACCACCTTTTAATTATGTCTAGATTCTTGTGACCTTTTTTCAGGACTAGATCTTAAAGAAAAAATAACAACTAATGACTATAATATAATAGAGCCAACTTGTTGATGCAAATCATTGAATCAATTAGTGTTCGATTTTAAGAAGTATTTTTTTTTCAAATTTGGACCACTACGGGCTTACGACCGTTCTTCAAAGCTATTTGGAAGGCTGTCTTAATATGATCACTTTACGTTAATAACGTTCGCCATTTAGGTAGTCAAATTCAAATCCATGATCACACTAAGCCAGCCTTCCAAGCAGTAGCAGAAGACAGTCCTTAACCTGCAGTGGTTCAATTTGTAACAATAATAAAATTCGAATAGTTACTAATTGATTTAAGTAATTTGACCCTTTACATCAACTGGTACTGCATTTTATATTATTAATATTCCATAAGATTTTATTTTGTGCATAATCTGAGAATTGTACCTTGTCATATGTAATGTAATGTAATATGATGTCCAAACAAACAAAACTGTCGCCCTACAATAAGAAATATACAGAAATCTTTTTCATTTTAGAGTACCTACCACGGTTTTTATTTAATATCTAAAAATCTACGTATTTTAAAATGAATATATTATTCAAAAGTTTACTTACATATTATTATATTATGGTGTAATCTTATATTCTATTATACACTATATTGTTTATTAATATATTATTAAAGGTTTTATAATGATTGAAAGGTCAACGCTAAATGAAATTGATTGAGGATCTATTATTCTATTAGCAAATAAAATCCACAAATGCGACGTTGCCACTGCTTCTTTCGCGGAGTGTAAAATGGGGTATGATTTTTCCTCAATCTGAGGACGTTGTGTTATTGAGTTCGAATTTTCATTAAAATGAGGACAGTGTGTAACATGAGTCTACAATACCACCAAAGTGCGGACGTACCTAAAGTCTTCATTAGCCGCATTTTCGTCTATTAGTTTGAAGCCCAATATCTCTGTCTCAAGAGAGTGTTTAAAAAATACGTATAGAGTTGTATGTTAGAAAGAGAGAACTCTACATTGCCAATGAGTTTATACTCGCGTAAGTCGATCGGAAATGTGCGTTCCCACAATGAGGATTTTTGAACAAGTCCTTTTAATGTTAGTAGCCGCAAACAAGGGTGTGTCCACTAGTGTTGTTCAAAACGGCTATAAACGAATAGCACGCTACAGACTATATGTTAAAAATATTTAGCATGCTATTTCATACGCTATTTTATAACACGCTATTTTTTATCAGATCGCGGATGGTGTGTTAAAATTAGCGGCACGCTAGATTTCGTAACACGCTACGTCACACCTCGTTCGTTGTACAGATTATTCGCGTGCTATTTTCTACTCGTATACAAGAATATTTTTTTATTAATACGTCGCATAACTGATAATTATTTTTTTAGGGAAACCAATGAACTTTGCTACATACTTTTCAGGCTTATTACTGTCTATAGGCAGTTGAATTGAATATTTAGGTAGGTAGGTATTTAACATTATTGTAAATTTTAAATTAATTATTATAGGTGTTTTTAAAGAAAAATTGTCTTTGTATACCTACCTATAGGTATATAAAATTTTACATAAAAACACGGAATTGTTTTTAAATAATAATTTTAACGTGAGTACCTACACAAAGAGTTTTTTAACCTACATAAATTAACCAAGTCTACACATTATATCTACTCTGCCATGTAGTATCCTATTAGCAAAAACGCAATTTTAACAGAATAAATAAATAACATCACACACATGGACGTATTAAGTCCATGGTCGCACACGATCATCTTCTATATAATAATTCAGAAATGTTTGTCTGCTTTCTATCGTATATGTGAACATCACGCCTAAACGGCTGAACCGATTTCACTAATTCTTTTTTTGTTGTGTTGGCTTTTATTAGTAGAAGGTTCTTATGAAAGAAAAAATTAAGAAAGTTGCGTGGTAAATCTATCTATATAATAATTCAGAAATGTTTGTCTGCTTTCTATCGTATATGTGAACATCACGCCTAAACGGCTGAACCGATTTCACTAATTCTTTTTTTGTCGTGTTGGCTTTTATTAGTAGAAGGTTCTTATGAAAGAAAAAATTAAGAAAGTTGCGTGGTAAATCTACATAATAATTTAGAAATGTTTTTTTATTAGCTTTTTACTTAATGTCATCGCATCACGCCTAAACGGCTGAACCGATTTCACTAATTCTTTTTTTGTCATGTTGGCTTTTATCAGTAGAAGGTTCTTATGAAATAAAAAATTAAGAAAGTTGCGTGGTAAATTGGGAAATTAAATAAAACTCGCATTAGCCCCTCCTTCTCTATCTAAATAATAATTCAGAATTTTTTTTTTATTTTGCTTTTAACCGTATGTCATAGCATCACGCTCAAAATACAAATGCTACGTCAGATATGAATCTGCACAGAGCCGTGCAAAATGCCGGAGAAGGTTCTTTAATACAATTTGCTGCATTAACTTTAATATATTTAGAGCTAATTAAAAAACCCTATTTTTTAGGATCTTCATACAAAATTTTAATAAACATTAAAAGTGTCATTCTTCTTTTTCTGTGCTTATGTCAGTTATAGAGGTCTACAAAGCAATGGGAAGCTAGACTAGAACCTGTTTAATTACCTACCGATCAAGCCTGACAATCGGAATCAAAAACGTAAAGCAAGACGGGTATAAGCTAGTATTATTATAAAATAGTCTTAGCGGGCTGCAACAGAAACATAACGCGTCCGCATCTCACAGCATTCACGCGATGACTAATAGTCTAGTGTGGATTTCCAAATGCTATTTCATAACGACATAGCGTCTACAAACTATTTAGCATAGCACGCTACGTGCGCTATTTAAAATTAACGCGTTATAATAACATGCTATGCGCTAAATTAACCACCTCCAGTGTCCATGCAGGTTGGTGTTTTCATTGAAGGTGAAAAGAGACGGAATGTTTGGACAGGAGTAATGTCCATTCAAGACTTTGAATGTTTCAATTAAGTCACCATGTCTACGTCTTTCTTCCAGTGTGGGCAGCTTCAACAATCTCATACTCGAGTCTTGAAAACCCAATTGGCATCTTTGTTGCTCTTCTCTGCACCTTTTCCAGCAGCTCAATATCCTTTCTGAAATATGGACTCCATATTTGGAAACCATACTCCAACAGAGGGCGTATGTGACTCTTTTACACCTTGAGGAATAGGCCAGGCGTGATATGTGTAAATGCTTTCCATATTAGATACATAAGTGAGTTGGCTCTTTTTGTGATATCGATAATATTGTGCTCTTCCCATTTTAATGTGTTGGACACCACAATTCCTAGATCCTTTTGGCTTGCTACTGTTTTTACCACAGTATTGTCCAAAGTGTACTGATATCCTGGATTGTTTTTACCAACATGAAGAACTACACATTTCTCCTTGTTCAGGCTTAGAAGCCATTCCTGTGACCAGCGATGTACAGAGTTCAGATCCCCCTGTAGTGTGTCATAGTTGATTATAGGGTTACCAAAGAACTTAGTGTCATCGGCATAAAAACTTCATGTAGACTCTATTGATTCCTCTAGATCCAGGATGTATAGACAGAACAAAACCGGCCCAAGGACAGATCCTTGGACAATTCCACTGTATATGTCTTTTTGCTCGGAGAGAGAGGATCCCACCCGCACCTGGAACTTTCTGTTGGAGACCCAATCTCGTATCCACCCCAGGAGATTGCCCTTTATTCCCAAGCCCTCCAGCTTTAGCAAAAGTCTTCCAATAGGGACACGGTCGAAGGCTTTCTCGAAGTCAAGATAAAATATGTCAACTGGTTCCCTGTCGTCCATTGACTTGGTCCATTCAAACAGACAGTTGAGAAGGTTGGTGACCGCTGAGCGGTGCGGTGTGAACCCATGCTGTCTGTGAGATGATATGTGGTATTGGTCTATAAAGTCTCTGATGCCTTCCACAATGATTTTTTCCATACACTTACACATTATACATGTGAGACTCACCGGCCTGTAGTTAACAGCTTGGAGTTATTATTTTTTTTATTATTATTATTGGTGATAGGCAGACAGTATAAATACTGATACGCCTATTAAGTGTGGTCAGTGTCAAGGTGTCCATCCAGTCTGTTCTTGAACATATTTATTGATGTTGACTCTATAACCTCCTGCGGCAGTGAATTCCATTGCTCCACCACTCTGTTTGTCAAAAAATGCTTCAGGAAGTTTGTTGAGAAGGATGTTTTTGACAGTTTCATTGTGTGTCCACGCAGGTTGGTGTTTTCATTGAAGGTGAAAAGAGACGGAATGTTTGGACAGGAGTAATGTCCATTCAAGACTTTGAATGTTTCAATTAAGTCACCACGTCTACGTCTTTCTTCCAGTGTGGGCAGCTTCAACAATCTCAGTCTCTCCTCATACTCGAGTCTTGAAAACCCAATTGGCATCTTTGTTGCTCTTCTCTGCACCTTTTCCAGCAGCTCAATATCCTTTCTGAAATATGGACTCCATATTTGGAAACCATACTCCAGCAGAGGGCGTATGTGACTCTTGTACACCTTGAGGAATAGGCCAGGCGTGATATGTGTAAATGCTTTCCGTATTAGATACATAAGTGAGTTGGCTCTTTTTGTGATATCGATAATGTGCTCTTCCCATTTTAATGTGTTGGACACCACAATTCCTAGATCCTTTTGGCTTGCTACTGTTTTTACCACAGTATTGTCCAAAGTGTACTGATATCCTGGATTGTTTTTACCAACATGAAGAACTACACATTTCTCCTTGTTCAGGCTTAGAAGCCATTCCTGTGACCAGCGATGGACAGAGTTCAGATCCCCCTGTAGTGTGTCATAGTTGATTATAGGGTTACCAAAGAACTTAGTGTCATCGGCATAAAAACTTGATGTAGACTCTATTGATTCCTCTAGATCCAGGATGTATAGACAGAACAAAACCGGCCCAAGGACAGATCCTTGGACAATTCCACTGTATATGTCTTTTTGCTCGGAGAGAGAGGATCCCACCAGCACCTGGAACTTTCTGTTGGAGACCCAATCTCGTATCCACCCCAGGAGATTACCCTTTATTCCCAAGCCCTCCAGCTTTAGCAAAAGTCTTCCAATAGGGACACGGTCGAAGGCTTTCTCGAAGTCAAGATAAAATATGTCAACTGGTTCCCTGTCGTCCATTGACTTGGTCCATTCAAACAGACAGTTGAGAAGGTTGGTGACCACTGAGCGGTGCGGTGTGAACCCATGCTGTCTGTGAGATGATATGTGGTTTTGGTCTATAAAGTCTCTGATGCCTTCCACAATGATTTTTTCCATACACTTACACATTATACATGTGAGACTCACCGGCCTGTAGTTAACAGCTTGGAGTTTGTCACCCTTTTTATATATCGGGGTCACTATGGCTCTCTTCCACTGAGTAGGCACCAAGCCACTATCAAAGCTCTTTTGCATAATTTCAGTCATAGGGTGTGCAAGCGTATCGGCGCATTTGATAATAACAATAGCTGGTATACCGTCGGGTCCCATAGCCGTGTCATCTCTAAAAGATTTTAGATATCTTTTGACAGTACCTGGGGTGAAATATATATCTGATATATGATTGCTATTTCTTGTATTGTATGCTGGCATTTCCCCACTGGGTTCTATCACAAATGTTGACTGGAACTGATCTGCGAATACGTTAGCGACATCTCGTGGATCCGTTACCTCCACACCTTCACTATTGTATAGCACTGAGGGAACGGTGACCTTGGATCCAAGCTGCTTGCGAATATAACTATAAAAGTTGTTATTTCCACTGTTGATTATGTTTATCTCAAAAGAGGATCGAGATTTTCTAGTTTCCAACACCTGCTGGTTACTACATAGTCGATACCTTTTATAGTCTTCCTCTGTTTGTGTAATCCTATAGTTGTCCCATAGTTTCTTCTTGGTCCTTGATATCGCCAATATACTTGGTGTAATCCATGGCTTATCCTGATTCTTCTTCTTTGCTTGTTTCTTACACGGTGCAAGTTTATCAATCTGTGCATTCAAAATATCTCTGAAATGGTTCCAGAGTTTGTCACCCTTTTTTTCCAAAGTTTGTCACCCTTTTTATATATCGGGGTCACTATGGCTCTCTTCCACTGAGTAGGCACCATTTCAAAGTACTTTCAATTTCCCGAATAAATTCCTCTGTATCCAAAATCATTTTTTAAAAAATTCGAAACCCAAATACATCTGGCTGCCTCAACTAATGCGCAGAGACTGACGGCAGCCACATAAATTCGCCTACACACGCTCTGGCTGCGCGCAGCCAGCTGGCT
Source organism: Mystacides longicornis (assembly GCA_963576905.1). Taxonomy (NCBI): domain Eukaryota; kingdom Metazoa; phylum Arthropoda; class Insecta; order Trichoptera; family Leptoceridae; genus Mystacides; species Mystacides longicornis. Next base: position 5,482,407 of record OY756424.1, on the reverse strand, counting down.
GCCGTGCAAGCAGGCGTGTTGTTTTGGCTACCGCAGCCAGGAAATCGTGCCTGCCTAGTGCGCGAGCTCCCATACAACGTCATATGTTTTACTGGCTGCCTAGTGCGCGATGGGCCTTATGCCCCTACCACACGCTCCGTCTTACCTGTGGTCTTGCCTGCGCAAGCCTGGCTTGTCAGGTAAGACGGAGCGTGCGGTGTACTGTTTTATACCAACCACACGCTCCGTCTTACCTGACAAGCCAGGCTTGCGCAGGCAAGACCACAGGTAAGACGGAGCGTGTGGTAGGGGCATTAGTTTGAAATCTGTATTAATAAAAGTCATAAGTATGTAATAATAATTGTATTTTATTACAAAAAAGGAATTATTTTTGGTGTTTGGTGGCCATGTGTTGGGACAAACGTCCTAAACTTGTGAAAACTCTATTACAAGATGCACATGTTGGACTAGATGTGTTACCAGTTTTACTAATTTTCTCTGCTGAATCTTTCCAACTTAATTTATGCATTTTCGCAAAATGCTTTTCCAATTTCGATAAATCATAATATTGAGCATTGCACATGGCACATTTTATACTATTATTTCTATGGCAGCTACTTCTATGAGTTTTCTTTTCGTCCTCCAGAACAAACGTCTCGCAGCAAACTTCACATTCATATATTTTTTTGCCATGGGTCTTGAAATGATTCCATAATTTTGTTCGGGATAACAATTTTACATTACAAATTTTACAACTGAGTTGTTTGTTTACGTAAACATGAAATTCCTCCATATGTTTGTTCAAAAGTCTTGCTTGTGGGAATGCCTCCTCACAAATATCACATTTTTTAGATGCATGCGAATCTTTGGATAAAATGTCAGTTGCTTTGTTGGTATCGTTGGACTCAGATTCACTTTGGATTGTTGCATGTTCATAACCATTTTGTAAATTTGCTTCAGTAGATGTCTCATCTATATCTAATTTTGTATTCGCCTGTGTTTTGAATCTGTGAGGTGTTTTTTCATCGTTCAAGAAAAAGTTCTCGTCAAAGATGTCACAAAAGTTTTTTGGATTCGTAAATATAGAAATGTTCTCCTTTGCTGCATATCCGGAAAATAATGCATCATCAGGAAGCACTTCATCTAATTCCCATTCAAACCTTCTGATCATGATGTCTTGGAAAGCAGACAAATCGGTGTGCATTCCATCCCACATACTTTTCACAGCCAGACGGAGACGTTCAAAGTCATAAAGAGAAATTAAACTACCATTAGATTTGTACGGAATGGCATAAAATTGTAAATATAACTCGTTACACTCCTTCTCATAGTCTTCATTCATTGACTCATCCTTAACTTCAGTTTCTCGTAATTTCAAAATACTATCTTTCAAACACAGTTCGTCTTCTGATGAAAAATCAAATTTTACTTTATTTCTTTTAGATATCTTTGCAGATTTACGTGTGGACTTTTTGAATTTCTTCTTTTTATCAGAGAGATACATTGTTTTTCTTTTCTTACGCAAATTATTCTTTTTTATTTTAGTGGATAGTTTGACCTGGCGATATTTGTGTTTATTTAATTCATTATATATTTCCTTATAAACAGATATAACATACATTTTGAAGATATTCGTTTCACCCTTCCCAAAAATATCAATTTTAAAACTATCCAAACTTTTCTTAGAGGTTTCCAATAATGTTTTTACAGCATCACGTCTATTTATATTCATTAACTCGTACGCAGTGTTTTTTACTTTTTCTATAGCTTCCAGCTGCTTACTAAGCAACATTTCATATTCTTGCGGAACCTAGAATAAATAAAACACATTTATGTAAATAATAAGTTTAAAACCCTTTCTTCAAGTTAATTTATTTGTTCAATTGTGACTACTTGGTGATTGAAATGAAACAGATAGCTATTAAGGTCTGTTCTGTCCAACATCCTTCTGTATAATCCAATCCTATTTGTTGTGAAAGTATGAAGAGAAATCAAAACCTCCAAGTTGAACTCATGACGATTAAGTGTTTCATTTTTTTCTGAACAATCACTCTTGCCATAGAGAAGATGATGAGGATTATTATTTTCTGGCAAAGCTATACAAATTTTCTACTCGTTTTGCCTTTATTTATTTAGGAAGATTCAGAATATTTGTACTGGTAACAATTTAAATGAAAAAGTGTGCATTTGAAAACTTCTGGCTACTATGAGAGCTACGAGAAGCAATAAACAATCAGATCTCAACTAGTTCAAACATCACTAGGGAAACTATAAAGGGAAAGCCAGTGGCGTAACGTGGGTTTTCGCCGCCCGGGGCGGGATTAACATTTGGCGCCCCCCCCCCCCCACCTACCTAATAAAGTTTGGCGCCCCACCCCCCTATATAAATGGAAAAAAAATCAAAATAAAAAAGTTCGCATATTTTTTATAACTAGTGGTTCAGTTCATTGGTCGAAATAATTAATTTAAACTATAATTAATTTAAAGTATAATATACCTATTACAATAGTGTGCGTAGAGTTTTTTTTATTGATTTAATCTATTTTATGTACGATTTTAAAAAAAATTCTCTATAAAAACTGTAAGTGTGCGAAATTTCATACTCCTCCGTCCGCTCAATTTTCGTAAAAAGGGGCACAAAGTTTTCCCTTCACCTATTAATATATAGATACTTTTTACAACACTACAATATAGTACAAAAATTCAATTTTTGGATAATGGGATAGAGCTTACTTCTGACACAGATTTTTCTACCTGCGGAATCACCGCAAAAGTTTTTTTTAAGACCTTAACCCGAAATTACTTAAAGAAGAAAAAAAGGAACTTGAATTAACTCACTCCGGTGTATACTTTTTGTACTAGCTTACGCTGAGACAGGTTAAAAGGAAAAAAAAAATATTTTATCAATTTTAAGAATTTTAGTGATTTATTTCTCATTTATTTTCCCTTCACAAACTCGGGGCCCCGATTTTTTTTCTCATTTATTTTCCCTTCACAAGCTCCGGGCCCCGATTTTTTTCTCATTTGTTTTCCCTTCACAAATTCGGGGACCCGATTTTTTTTCTCATTTATTTTTCCTTCACAAATTCTCGTACCTATACTATTTCAGTTTTGTGTTTTTTACCAAGTTTTTTTTTATTTGTCGGCTTATTTTGCCGCCCCCTGAAAAGTGCCGCCCGGGGCGGACCGCCCCCCCCTAGTTACGCCACTGGGGAAAGCTATTCACAAAGGTACAACACTTGCTTTCAAATAGGCAAAACGTTGACCAAATAACAGTTAAAGTGATGGAGGGTACATTTTAGAAATAGCGACGAGCATGTCTAATATGGATAGTGAAAACATTGCTCTGTTTGCTACATTTTAAGATTCAATATATCCATAACAGTTATGTTTCTGACACCATATTACGGGATCTAAGTGATCAGCAATGACCTGAATAATAGTGTCCTTTAATATTCAGTACCACTTTCCTTGTACACACACAAGGTATAAACTAATACTAGATTGATTATAATATGCAAAGCATACCTTTGTTTCATGATGTATATCCTTGATATGGTTCAATAAATGATTTAAACTTTCAAAATGCTTCTGGCATTGGTCACATTGAAACAGATAATTGTTAACGCAATTGTGCAGTACAAGTTCTTCCAAACAATCAAAGTAAGTTGAACACTCAGTGCATGCATTGCCATTTTTTGCTGACTCTAAGCTGTCATCTGCCAAGTTGTTGAATTTTGTTCTCTTTGAAACATGTTTTGACGTAAGATTTCCTTTATCATTAATGATTTGTAATACAATGCCTTTTTTCCGACTGGGCACTTTTTCACCATTATCCGTAGGTTCCTCCATATTTTGAATCACATCTTGAATCCCCACCTCATTATCATTGATATTCTGATTCTTAGAAGTATTTTCTAAATCAAGTATTTCGTATCCGCAAAATGTACTTGTTGAAGGTCCTAAAAGAAGAATGAAAAAGATATAACACATACTTTGGCACCACAAAATATCATTTTAAGTCCCGGTTTACTAATATCACTTTATGTTTTGAATATACCTTTTCGGTAAACCTATTCATACATTCAAATTAGAATTTTATTAAGAAAGGTATTCACCATGTTTGGTAAGTGTTACTGATAAATTATTGTATATAGGTACCTACCTATCTCAAATTTTCCTTGTTTTTTTAGCCATTTTAGTACTACATAGGTTTGATAAAAGTTTTGTTTATTGACATATGGGATTATAATGACTAAAAAATACCTACCAAGAAATGGCGACACCATGAAGTCATTTTCAGATAGTTCCTGCTCCTTACCAGTGTTTATTAAAACATTTTGATATCCTGCAACTTCATTTAATTCCATCTTGACATCAAGTTACAATTTTTTCAAATTTATTCATAGTCCTTCTCCACAACACGGTTACCGCCTATCTAATATTGAACGAATCATGAAAATGAAATGCGTTATCTTCTATACTTAACTAAAATATAGTTTTTCAGTGTACAAACGTTTTAACATTTTGAACAAGCGTCTAAAACCTAACAAAATAGATATTTTCTCGTCCAACGTCAACACTAAAAAACGACGTCACCTCTCGTTAGAGAGTATATTGTGTTCTCTCGTTAGAGAGTATATGTGTTCTGTGGTTCTGTGGGACAACCTAGATTTCACAACATTATTGGTCATGCAACATGGCGGATACCGACGTCGGCTTAAAAACGTCAAAGCGTCCCTCGACGCGCCCTCTATGTATTTTTGGTACTACCAAAATAACCTACGGATGTTTCCGTTGTCCTGTTTCCGACATTTACATTTCAAACTTGGCGTCCTGTTTTTGTGATCGGTTGTGTTTTGCGTTGGCGTGCTGTACTTTCTGGATTAACTTTTTTACGACTTGAGCTTGGATTTACGCACAGAACACATATACTGGATTTACGTTTGAACAATACTTTTTACATTCACGACTTGGCTTTGTTTTTGGATTTGCATTGGAACATCTTGGATTGTATTCGACTTGGCTTTGTTTTTTTGGATTTATATTGGAACGACACCTTGGATTCTTTTCGACTTGGCTTTCTTTTTTGGATTTGTATTGGAACGACACCTTGGATTATTTTCGACTTGGATTTTGTCTCTGACAGTGGAAAAATATTGGACGGAAAGACAGGAGGTAAGCATCACATAATATGTAGAAAAACATAATAATACTTATAAACCACGTTTTTCATTTGGACTAGGAAGTTGAACATATATATAGACAAGAAAGCAAACTAATAAAAACGTGGTAACAATAATATATCGATTAATCATAATATGCCAACGTGATGGAAGCTAAGCATGTAAGATTCTATCATCTACTTCCCCATGTTTTACGCATTTTATTTTTAAACTTTTTCAGAGGAAGAAAGTTTCAACATGGAGGATTAATGTCAAAACCACATTAAGGATTACAAACTGGAAAAATGCATTATAACTGGTTTTGTTGAAAGTGAATCGGAATGCGTTAAGTTCAAAGACTATCTTTGTAAATTTGGTTATTCATTCTCGGTAAGGAGTTCAAGAATTGTGAATAGTTCAAAATCCTCAAATGCCTGTTCTTCCCAACAACATTTCTTAGATCATGATTATGCAGTAAAAGGTAAATAAATCCCTATAATTTATTATTACGTAACAAATTGAATAACATGTTTTGATAGAGATATTTTCAGTGCATATCAAAGCTCTTGTATTCACATCCACATTGACAGTTGTTATTTTGTGTAACAAAAGGTCAGAGTGGATGTGAATACATAAAACACCATGCGCTTATTTTTTATCAATCTGGGCTTACTATAATGAAATACCATGTACCAAGCCTAAATATGTAACATGTCTTAGATTCCAATTACCCAAATAGCTTTATTTATTCATGTTTAGATTTGAGAGATTATAAATTTCTGTGTATTACATAATTGTTATTAATCTAAAACTGAATGTTTACATTTTAGCCTCCACAATACGAATTACCTTTGATTATAAGTCTGATATGTTTTACTACTGTGGGAAAGTAACTTACATGGAATGTGAACACGGTAAACATTACTACAAGAAGGATGCAGTTACAAGTCATCAGGTAAGATAGACTAAAAACAATTTCTATTATCAATAATACTAAGCCCTCACATCTGTTCCAATTTCAGCTTGTTCCCATTTTATATACAGAATGATTGGCCCATATGGCAAATTCTTTAAGAGATGATAACAACAACAACACTCCCTTTTACACCCCACTCAGGGGCATAGGGAGGCAACAAGAGCTCTCCATTGCACTCGATCTTGGGCAATGTTTATGACCTCCTCCACACCATATCCATATCCCTCAGCTCTGCTTCGAAGGAGCGGAACACGGTGTGAGAGGGTTTCCTCGTCTTCAGAACCCTGATGGGAGGAAGAACTGCGCTCTCTTCGGCCAACTGTCATTCGGCATCTGTCCCAGCCATGCCCATCTCCTCCGTAATGGTAGAAGTGATGGGTTCACGCTGGGTGCGCCGGCGTATACGTCGTTCACACATGCATCAAACCGTTTACATTTCGTGTCGACACTAAACGCCGACGCTTTCAAAATCTTGGTCATGTTGTTAAAGGCGCCACTTGCCATACCTATACGTATCGGGAGGTCACCAGAGGTGGAATGGTTGCTCCCAGGTATTTAAATTTATCCACCTGGTGACCGTCGATGGTTTATCGGGGCAGGCATTACTCGCCATGACCTCCGTTTTACTGGCATTGACTGGAAGGCCAAGGTGTGCTGTTGCTGCGCTGCGCTGTAATTCCTCCACTGCCGTATTGAACAACGCTAGGTCATCTGCATACTCCAGACCATCTATCTTGTGTTATTGGTATACCTCTGCTCCTTACATGGACTTTCTCAACAGGAAGTCCATTACAATAATGAATACGCAGCCTTGTCTGGCTCCCGTGGTGATCCTAAAAGCCTCAGTAGGACCACCTGGCGTTTTGACGCTATACTCGGAATCTTCATACAGGGACTGCACCATTTTAACTATTTTCGGAGATATACAGTACAGAGATAAAATTTTCCATATCGATGGTCTATGTGGGTTGTCAAGGCCTTTTTTGAAGAGATGACAAAGATGATAAAAAACTAATGTGATGTCAACCACCATCACATTTTTCTGAACATCTCAACTGCTTATTCAAAATGGATGAATCTTTTTTTATTAACAGTCATTACCATCACACATAATGTGGAACAAACTTCGTCTATTTTTACTTTGTGTAGTATGTTAAAAAAATGATTTTGAATGTCTCTGCATTGTTTTTTATGGTTTGCAAAGAATTTAGCTAATATATTGACAATATTAAGTATTTTTGTATAAAAAAAAATGACTTCAAAATCTTTAATCAGTATTGAAGTAGTTATGAAGTTATTCAGAATATATGATGGTGGTAGATGTAAGGGTGGGCCACTCTTGTGAATTAACCTGGGGTTTCTTCCGAAGTTTTAAATTTTTCACCATTCTCTTATCTGCTCTTAAAATATTTGTTGTAGAGAACCAACTAACCGTACATTACCAAAGAAATCTTATTTTTCAAGTCCGTATACACCAAAGAAATCTTATTTTTCAAGTCTTATCTAGAAAATCGTCAGCAAATAACCGAAATGGATAGTATCCGATCACAGGCATCACCAATAAAACGGGGTGTCCCACAAGGTTCTATTCTTGGTCCTTTGCTATTTCTATTATATATAAATGATTTGCCAACAATTGTACCAAATGATCAAACTATTGTAATGTTTGCTGATGACACATCTCTCTTGATAAGGGATGATAACTCCATGGGGATTTTAAATAGGGTGAATGTTGTATTGGATCAATTGGGGAAATGGTTCTGTGCCAATGGTCTTGTACTCAATGTGACGAAAACAAATACTATTCGCTTCTCTCTGAGACAAAACACTGATGCTGACCCAGTGATAGCATCACTGCGTGAGCAAGGATTGCAGACATCTGGGGAGACAAAATTTCTAGGTGTGACAATAGATGAAAAATTACAATGGTCAGCACATATTATTTCTATCTCAAAGAAGTTGTGCTCTGCAATCTACGCTATAAAAAAAAACAAAAGAGGTTTGCGGTTTTGATGCAGCCAAATTTGTCAACTTTTCATATTTCCACAGCATAATGTCGTATGGAATATTGTTCTGGGGAAGGGGAGCCGATTGGAGTAGAGTTTTTGTTTTACAAAAAAGAGCAATACGGCAACTAATGGACATTAAACCCAGAGAAACATGTAAAAATGCCTTCCGCGAACTGGGAGTACTAACATTGCCAAGTGTGTTCATTTATGAGTGCTTAATATATGCTTACAAGAATTTGCCCAATACTCCTCTTAACCTCGACCATCACACCTATAATACCAGGGGTAAACAAGATGTAAGGCCATTGGAACATAGATTGGCAAAGGTCTCAAAAAGTTACATCTGTAGTAATATACGTTTATTTAACAAGTTGCCTCATAGTTTTAGAGCACTTAATTTATTGGAGTTTCAGAGAGAGGTGAAGAAGTATCTTGTTGAACAAGTATTTTACAATATTGACGATATGCTAAATGGGACCGTTGACTCTATTATTTGAGATTTAGGTTAAATTGTGTTTTGTTCATTTTGTTGCTTGGTGCCCATTTTTAAACAGGTTGACGTGAAGCTATTTTGAGCCCTTTACACTCAAAATAGCTTTGATATTATTGATCTTCAATCTTTAAATTGTACTTTCTTTTCTTTTATTTCTGCCAGTAAGAAATTATGTATATTATTTTTGTTCTGTATACTTATTATATATTTATATTGTTATTTTGTATACTTGACGATTCCAAGTGCCAAATTCATGGCCTAAGGATGAAAAGAAAGAATAAAGAATTGCTTGTGTTAAAATTAAAAAGAAATTAAATTTACTTTTTGTTCTCATGCACCATTTTTGAAATTGGTTTCTGACTCGGGCAACTCTACTAAATAGTAACTTAGCAGGAAATATTTGAATGAGGGTCTGAATTTGCAATGTAAACTGTATTCAGCATTTTGTTATTTATTTTCATTCAAAAACTTAAGATGCACACCTCAAACATACTTAATGCTACTTTCTTCTTTATAAATTTAGTATTCTCTGCCCTACTATCTAGTTATACCAATAATAATTGTTGTGATTGCTTTGTTATCGCACATATCCAATCAAGAAATAATAAGTGTTTTACATTACAGGATCACCCCACCACATCACGGGCCAGATTTGCTATTCAAAATACAAAGAAAATGGGTTGTCCTGCAGTATTGCAAATCAGGGAAAAACATAATATATTCAAAGACTATCTGAATAATAATAATGAAAAAATGAAAAGCCACATAGTAAAAAAGGTACATATTGTAATTGATATTTGAGTATGTCCAAACATATCATTTGCACGAAGACTGGTTTTTCACATGTGCATATGTGGATGTATATCATACGTGAAAAATCTAACAAAAGAGCTATATCAAACCAAACTACATGTTATGTATATAGATGCATTTTTTATCATGTGTGAAATCCAGTAGACGTGACGACAGACATCGGTGTCAGTGTTCCGATACTTACAAATGGGCATAATAAAATGCATCTACCTGCGTGTTATATCATGTAGGTTGGTACATGTTGTAGTTTTGATTTAACATTTTGAATATATAAACGTTCATAATAATATTTTTGAGGCCAGGAGTGCTTTTAATATAAAAAAAAAATCTTGGGAGTAAAAATAGAGGAGTCTAGCTTTTTGTCCCCCTTCGCCTACCCCACAAGGGTTGTAGCGTAATGGGATAGACAGATAAATAAATATATGCCCTTCAGTTTAGGGATGGGCGAAAATCAAGTCAAAAAAGAGTTTTCAAAAGTGTTGAATAACTTAAGTGTACAGGTATATTGTTAGATCAATATTGCTTGAATAAATAAAATTATGTAAAGACATATTTGTTTTTATTTTACTCTACTGTTCAATACCCTAACACCACATCTATTGCAGAGTAGGCATAGAAAACAATACCAGCTGCCAGTTCTTACACACAACCTTTGCTTCCACCATGTCCATTCAGCTAGTCCTACACGCTTAATCCTACTTGATACCCAGTATCCGCCTAAGACTTATTGTTCTATTTTCAAAAATTAATACCTAAGTCATACAATATATTATTTTTTATATATGTCTACAGATTGAGTGAGGCAGCTACAAGTTTCCGACATCTAGCATTTGTAGTGTTTATCCAAAATTATTGCACTTAATAGCTGCGTTTGGATGGTAATTTATGATATGAAAATGAGGTATATTCGAGACTTGTGTGCTGTCCAATCCAAACTCCCTTAAGACCCCACTTAGGGGCATAGGGAGGCAACAAGAGCTCTCCATTGCGCTCGATCTTGCACAACGTTTATGACCTCTCACACCATGTCCAGATTCCTCAGCTCTGCTTCGAAGGAGCGGAACACAGTATGAGAGGGTCGTCCTCGGGACCCTGATGGGAGGAAGAACAGCGCTCTCCTCGGCCAACTGTCATTTGGCATCCTTAACACATGTCCCAGCCAAGTCCATCAATATTACAGGAAATAAAGTGTATGGTGTTATTCTACAAAAATGAGATATGTAGTGACAACATATGTCTGCATCCATTTTTCTCAACCGAAGGAGGAACTTCAGTGCTTATGTAAGGCAAATGTACTTTGCATTGTTTGTTTAGCTTATTTCAAAGTTTGAATTTAATGATTTGAGTTAAGAATCATTTGCCCCTCACAAGGTGTGCATTGTGCAAACAGTGTATGAAGAGCTATACAGATGTGATGGAAGGGAACACATACACGAAATACTGGAATTGGTGCGACGATAATCCGGATACCTTGGTAATACTAGATAGTCTGCCAAGGGCCTGTTTGTTTCCTCCCCGGATTAGCAAGCCCCTGCTTTATATGGACGCTTCTGGACTAGTAGGCGTATCTCCTATGTTGTACCATAGGAGATACACTTGTTTAATCCGGAAGTGTCAATTATTATCTACATCTGCCAAAAGATATTCGTAACAATACACTTATTGTAATAATAATGATAGATCTAACACAGTGACAGCATAAGACAGTGAATAAGTTTAAGATAAATCCCACAAAGATTAAATTTCTTTAGGTAGCTTCATGCAGTAGACAGCATCTGATTAATTATATATTACAAAACACAGATATTACACTCTCAAAACATGATAGTTCGCTTGCAATGGATCCATTGCTTAACTCTACCGTTTATAAATGCTTCTAGTCATTATGATGACTTATCCCTCTCAACATCCATGAATTCCCTGTTTGTTTTGCAACTAGACCACTGTAATAGCAACCTGGTCAACCTCCTAAAATTGTAACTCGAAAGAAAACTACCTGCTTTTAATGCTACTGTCCGATTCATTTTTAAAAAAGATCAAAAGTCTCACATTCCAAACACTCAGTGAAACAACTTTTATCACGTCAACCACAGCCCACAGCTGATGTTGACAACTACGCTACTGTCAGACGCCGATAGAGGGCACTAGCGTCGGGACCGACGCTAACATTTAAACAGGCGTCCATGCCCGCCATGTTGCATGACCAATAATGTTGTGAAATCTAGGTTGTCCTGTTCTGTGGACGTCACTGTCATTTCTAAATCATAGACAATGGATCATAAGTAGATAAAAATAGGTAAAAGCATAAAAGGAAACTCAAACTTTTTGAAATTAACAATAGATGAGAAATTTATTACTAAAAATATAATATATTATATAACTAGGTGGTAATTTTTCTAGAACCAAATCCCAGTTATTCTTTCGCCGGATACGCCGCTAACCTTAGTCTGGAGAACAATCAACTCTTTCCGACATTCCACATCCCATAAAACTCCTCAGCCTGCTGACAGCTCTTGGCTTGAGGGTTTTACACAGAGATTGTCTCCTCCTTCTGTTCCTAGCCTAAATGAAATTACTCTGCCTTACAGCTTTCAAACCAAGAGTTGGATGGATGCTCCTTTTTGCCTTGGAGAACTCCAGGCCATTCTCCCATCTCTGAAGGACTCCACACCGGGGTTGGATAATATCTTCTACAGTTATATCACACATTTTAGTGAAAAATCCCTCAGTTATTTTCTCAAAATCATCAATATCTCTTTTGAATCTGGTCATATCCCACATTCCTGGAAAGTACAGCGTGTTGTTCCAATTTTAAAACGTAGTAAAGATCCAAACTTACATTCTTCCTACAGACCCATAGCCCTATCCTCGGTTCTTGCTAAGGTAACCGAACACTTACTTAAAAGACGTTTGGAGTGGTTCATGGAGAATAATCATATAATGCCCAATACACAGTTTGGTTTCGATCAAAACTGATCAAAACTGATCAGTGATCATAGAGTATAATATAATAATACTACTTTTCAAACTGATTTACCGTCGTGGTTCTATGTTAACTTCACCGTATTCAAACACCTGCGCATGCGCACAGCAGAAGGATTCGTCGACAATTTAACGCTTCGTTGTAAAACATCAGCATCCTTCTTCAGTACATCAATATCTATAACAAGTATAACGTCACGTCAAATCATAGAAGATTAATTTCCGAGGGAGAAAGACGCATAAAAATAGTATTAGAAATACACTGTTTAAAAATGAATAACTGGGATTCTTCTTCTTTTATTTTTGGCTTATCACCCCTAAATGGGGTGTTCCTGCCATGATCACACTGTTGATTATGCATTTTTATTAGTAAATAATATATTATGATATATCAAAATGGGTATTGTCAGTATGAATTATTTAATAAGATTATAATATACTATATCAATGAGTGAAATTGAGTAAAACAAAACATTGAGAAAAAATGTAAATTAAATTTTAAGTGCATTGGTCTTAATAAAAGCTACTAATGTTTTAAGAAGGGCTGTGTTGTCGGATGATAGAAGAGTCGAAACATCAGTTGGAAGTTCCACGCGGCATCTTATCAGTTCACTCATTAATGGGAATTGGTCATTAATGGGGCATTCAAAAAATATGTGATTAAGGTCCTCCGTACTACCGCACTCGCAGTACGGGGACTGAGCCACTCCTATGCGAAACAAGTGTGAGCCACAGCAACAGTGGCCCAGTCTCATTCTAATTATAGTTGATACGCCAAACTTGTTTAGCTTGATTTTTGAAAACCATGGCTTGCTCGGGATATTGGGCTGAATTCTGGCATAAGTTTTTCCTTTGAGTTTGGACGATTCTGCCCAGTTTAGCTTCCAGGCATTTGTTAGCTTGGTCTGTAGAAGGCTCCTGACATCTGATGCAGTTATTCTTGTATATAGAGGCAAACCATCCATTGCAGCCTCCTTGGCGAGTACGTCAGCGTTCTCGTTTCCACGAATCCCACAATGAGCTGGGATCCATGATAGAGTTATATGGTATCCGGCTTCTTGAAGTTGCTTTAACTTATCCCGGATCTGCACACTAATGAGATCCTCTGGGTCCTGATATGCTGGGGCGTCTAACTTGGTCAATACACTTAAAGAATCACTTAAAATAAGGAATCTCCCGCGGTCTTTGCCACTAATGTATTTCAAAGCCTCAAATATCGCTATTGATTCAGCAGTAAATATTGATGAAGCAATTGGGAGCCGGACTTTGCATATTCCACCGTCGTGGGTGAAAAATGCTGCTCCAGTTTCCCCTGACTCTAACTTGGACCCGTCAGTGTACATCACTGACCAGTCAGACCATCTTGTCCTCAAAATATTTTGAAATTCTGCTTCAGCATGAGGACCATGGTTTACACCAAGTGATAGGATAACGTTTGGTTTAAAAATTTGGATGTCAAATGGGTATGAATATAACGGTAAACTTGGTTCTTTGTGAATATTAGCAATGATTGTCTCAAGTGTTGTGAGACTGTTAATCAATAGGGGAGGGGTTTTATGCCTCCAAAAGGCAGAGTTCATCTCCATTGACAATTCCCTTAGCTTTGGAATTAATGGATGATTGGAAAATCGCGAACATCTAACAATGAATCTGTCAGAGAGAAGTTGTCGCCTAAGATTCAGTGGGGGGTCCAACGCTTCCACCTGGAGTGCATTAACCGGAGAGGACCGCATTGCACCGAGTATCAGACGTAGTCCCTGATATTGAATCTTGTCAAGCCTTCCTAAATTTTTCTTTGTTGTAGGTTCGATCAGGAATGTTGCATAGTCCATCTGACTTCTGACGTATGCATTATAAAAAAGTTTTTGTGTAATAGGGTGTGAGCCCCACCACACTCTCGACACCGCTCGCAGGGTATTCAGTCCGCTCTGACAACGGTTGGTCACTTCGGTGATGTACGTGTTCCAGGTAAGGTGACAATCCAGGGTGACTCCCAAGAATGTAACCCCCTTCACAACAGGTATGATCTCATTTTGACACCTCACCACAACGCTCGGGGTCTTTCTTTTTCTAGTAAAAAGTATGAGTTTGCATTTAGAAGGGCAAAGTTGCATACCGTGTTTTACAAGCCAAGAGTGAAGTGATTCGAGAGACTTATTTAATATATTTTGAAGTGATTGAATGTGCGGGCCGGATGAGAAGATGAAGAAATCGTCTGCATATTGTAGGATCCTAGAATGAGTGGAAATAGACTTATTGATATCATGGGTATATATATTAAACAGTAAAGGCGAGAGAACCGAACCCTGTGGCAGGCCCTTAAAGACCATACGGGAGATGAGAGTGTTAGAGTTAATATCCTCTATTTCAATAAATCTCTCTGTAAGGAGATTCAAGATATATTGAGTAAATTTGCGTGGAACACCCAGTCTTAACATTTTCTGCCCTAGGACGCCCAACAGTACATTGTCAAATGCCCCGCTCACGTCCAGGCATGCCCCCAACACATGTTCATTCCGAGAGAACGCTAATCTCACCTCGGTGACCAATAAAGAGATACTGTCCGCTGTGCCTCTGGCTCTTCTGAAACCAAACTGTGTATTGGTGAGGGGGGGATTGAAGGCAAGGAACCCCCCCCCCCACGACTTCGGGGGCGGGTGAGAGAGGAAGTTGAAAAGAGAAAGCCCCCTCTTGAATAAGTACCTTCGTACCTGTTTGGAAGGTCACGAACAATCACGAAGTTCTGTTTAACTTCTTCAGTCCTGAAGTCCGCGTGTATAGACCTGTCTATAAATTTTATTTCCATTTTCTAACTGTACAATATTTTGTCAAAATGATTTTAGTATCTATCGTCTTATTAGCTTGAATTTACAACTCTATAACGCAAGTCTCTAAAAACCTTAAAAACATTCAGAGTTCCCATAGAAATATTATTATACGATAAATTGTTAAAAAAAATAGACTACATAGTTGAGTTCTAAGGTCCTATGTGTGAACCACCCCTTTAGGGAGGGGGAAGCATTTCTCCCCAAATAAGTATTGCATTATTTTCTAGGATGGCCAATTAGAATCAACCACAAAAATATTTACTTTTGAGGACATCGGGATTTTTTTTTATTTTATTTATTTATTTATTTATTAATTGAACACATACGGCCTCCAGGCCAATTACAGTCAATCGATATTACAAATGTAACCACATCACAAAAATCTCAAAGCATATTAAAATTCACGAAAAACTCTTATGACAGACGAAATATATAATAATTTATAAAATATGGATAAAATATTGCAAGAAGCATGCGTAGTGAGCAGACATGAAAAATAAAAGCAAATGAATATATTATAGTCTTATAAGTAATAATATTTTTTTTTACAAAATATGGACAAATTTTCTGCAGACATCGGGATTGAAGAGGTTAATGTGAGGTCGCAGGAAGGTTACTGCTTAAATGTGTGTGTGTCGGGCACGTACCCGCGAAATTCGAATACTACATGAAGGGGTCGCATGAAGGGCACCGCTTAAATGTGTGTATGTCGGGCAAATGCCCGCGAAATTCGAATACTGCATGAAGGGGTCGCATGAAGGTCACGAACGTATTGCCGGGAGCCTGCCCTCAAAATTCGAGTACTACATGAAGAGGTCGCATGAAGGTCACCGCTTAAATGTGAGTATGCCGAGAATGTGCCCGCGAAATTCGAATACTACAATACATACACCTATATTTAATTATAATTTACAAACAATCAATGTTGAGCTTCAAAGGTTCTAACTTGAACTGTATTTAATATGCAATAATTAATATATTGGTAATATGTTTTTTACCCTTTTGTGAGTATCGCTGTATTTTTTTCCGGACAGTATAAAACTAAGTACTAATATTGATTTGATTGAAACGCTATATTATATTGTGTTATATATATATTTTATTGTTTAAAGACTATTTTTTTATTTATTCACAAGAAAATAAATAACTATATGAATTGTATTTGTACAGGTATTTTCCTGATCTCTTACGGAATTTTTGACTAATCAAAAGAAAGAATTTTATAAAAGAAATATTTTTATAAAAAAACTACCTATAAGAATTTATTAATTAATTAATAAATGGTACTAAGATCACACAGCTGATTGCAACAGAAAGAAAACCGTTATGTTATAATATAAATTTGTGAAAACTCATTTTTTTTTACATTTATTTACTTTTGAAAAAAAAAATTTTTGTTTATGTAGGTCTGTATGTTTTCATATTATTACTATAAAAATAATTATTATTAACTATAAAATAATTATTATTTATCATTATTAGTTGTAATATTATTCAAAATATAGATCCATAATGCATATCATTAGAACATTATTTCTTAGATTTTGAAAAATTGTCTATTGCTTAAACTGACACTGACAAAGCAAAAAATATTTTTTTTGAAAACGTGCTCGAATATAATTTGAAAATTTTAAATCATAAACATCGTAGCTTTTTTATTCATATTCTTTAAACAATACATTTTTTTAAACTACTAATTATCTTTTAAATCTGTTTCAGGTGAAAAAATATCTAAAAAATGAGGACCTGCTCCGTGCCGAATTGCGAAAAGAGCCAACGTCCTCTCCACGTTTTTCCTAAAAATCCTCATTTATTTTTTGAATGGAAACGTAGAGCTGGATTACCATCAACGCTGTCTGACGAATCTATTTTGAAAAATAAAAGAATTTGCGATGCACATTTCAATGCCTTCAACAGAAACTCGGAAATTCCTATGTCGTCTTGCGCTCGGTTAAGGTTTTGTTCCGTCCCCACGATAGACGTTCCAGGTAATATATTTCTTAAAATCAAAAAAAACTTTGTCAGTTCTACTTGAGTAGAACTGACAAAGTTTTTGTTGATTTTATTTTATTTTTGTTTATTTTAAAATGGTCTACAAAGTTGCTCGCGACATAAAAATTGAAGACCCTCATTCAAATTTATATATTCTTTGTTGTACTTTCTTCATTGATTCTCTCAACATACTCGAACCACATAAATATATTCACTTTCATTCCAGTAACTATGCTTAAATTTTACTCCAAATTGACTGTAGGTAATCATAATTAAATTACATCTTATATGCAAAGGGGCTTCCTGTCTTTCTAAGCCAGCTTCAGAAAATGTATGAATATAAATAAAAACGTGCAATGTGTAATAGCTGTGGAAAAATGTTTGTGTATGACACCAGATGCAGAGTGAATCCCAATTTGAAAATAAACGCATTGTGGACATGTACCTGGGAAATCACACATTAATTAACTAAACTTGCAGCTTTAGATTATTTAGCAATGACTTCCATGTATGAATACTATAACTGATGAAACCACATGCACTTATGACCGTCTTCTACTGATATTTCAAAGGCTGGCTTGTGTGCTGGCAATGTGTAATAGCTGTGGTAAAAAGTTCGTGTTTGTGTATGACACCAGATGCAGAGTGAAGTGCTATTGTTGTATTTGAAAATAATTCACATAAATGTGTATGTTTCAGACACTACCCCTCATGAGTGCAGCATGTTTCACAATCATTCGTCTTGTTGGAGTATTGAAATTGTCCTGGAAGTGAAGTTCTTTAGATGCAATGAAAAAGAGTGCTCATCATATTTTTAAACACATTCAAATGGTAATTATAAGTTTTTTTACCCATCACAATTGTATTTCGGAGGGGGTAAGCAGAGAATAGGGACTTCCATTCATTCCAAATCGTACAAACCTCATTCGCTTCTCAAATAGCATATTCTTCTGCATACATCGTCTCCTATTCTTTAAAGCTACTCATGACTTGGCTTGCCTTCATGACAGCACTGAAGTTGTTAGCCCTCATCAATCTAGGACGACCCGTTCACCCCTCATTCAAATTTATATATTCTTTGTTGTACTTTCTTCATTGATTCTCTCAACATACTCGAACCACATAAATATATTCACTTTCATTCCAGTAACTACGCTTAAATTTTACTCCAAATTGACTGTAGGTAATCATAATTAAATTACATCTTATATGCAAAGGGGCTTCCTGTCTTTCTAAGCCAGCTTCAGAAAATGTATGAATATAAATAAAAACGTGCAATGTGTAATAGCTGTGGAAAAATGTTTGTGTATGACACCAGATGCAGAGTGAATCCCAATTTGAAAATAAACGCATTGTGGACATGTACCTGGGAAATCACACATTAATTAACTAAACTTGCAGCTTTAGATTATTTAGCAATGACTTCCATGTATGAATACTATAACTGATGAAACCACATGCGCTTATGACCGTCTTCTACTGATATTTCAAAGGCTGGCTTAGTGTGCTGGCAATGTGTAATAGCTGTGGTAAAAAGTTCGTGTTTGTGTATGACACCAGATGCAGAGTGAAGTGCTAATGTTGTATTTGAAAATAATTCACATAAATGTGTATGTTTCAGACACTACCCCTCATGAGTGCAGCATGTTTCACAATCATTCGTCTTGTTGGAGAATTGAAATTGTCCTGGAAGTGAAGTTCTTTAGATGCAATGAAAAAGAGTGCTCATCATATTTTTAAACACATTCAAATGGTAATTATAAGTTTTTTTACCCATCACAATTGTATTTCGGAGGGGGTAAGCAGAGAATAGGGACTTCCATTCATTCCAAACCGTACAAACCTCATTCGCTTCTCAAATAGCATATTCTTCTGCATACATCGTCTCCTATTCTTTAAAGCTACTCATGACTTGGCTTGCCTTCATGACAGCACTGAAGTTGTTAGCCCTCATCAATCTAGGACGACCCGTTCACCCCTCATTCAAATTTATATATTCTTTGTTGTACTTTCTTCATTGATTCTCTCAACATACTCGAACCACATAAATATATTCACTTTCATTCCAGTAACTACGCTTAAATTTTACTCCAAATTGACTGTAGGTAATCATAATTAAATTACATCTTATATGCAAAGGGGCTTCCTGTCTTTCAAAGCCAGCTTCAGAAAATGTATGAATATAAATAAAAACATGCAATGTGTAATAGCTGTGGAAAAATGTTTGTGTATGACACCAGATGCAGAGTGAATCCCAATTTGAAAATAAACGCATTGTGGACATGTACCTGGGAAATCACACATTAATTAACTAAACTTGCAGCTTTAGATTATTTAGCAATGACTTCCATGTATGAATACTATAACTGATGAAACCACATGCGCTTATGACCGTCTTCTACTGATATTTCAAAGGCTGGCTTGTGTGCTGGCAATGTGTAATAGCTGTGGTAAAAAGTTTGTGTTTGTGTATGACACCAGATGCAGAGTGAAGTGCTATTGTTGTATTTGAAAATAATTCACATAAATGTGTATGTTTCAGACACTACCCCTCATGAGTGCAGCATGTTTCACAATCATTCGTCTTGTTGGAGTATTGAAATTGTCCTGGAAGTGAAGTTCTTTAGATGCAATGAAAAAGAGTGCTCATCATATTTTTAAACACATTCAAATGGTAATTATAAGTTTTTTTACCCATCACAATTGTATTTCGGAGGGGGTAAGCAGAGAATAGGGACTTCCATTCATTCCAAATCGTACAAACCTCATTCGCTTCTCAAATAGCATATTCTTCTGCATACATCGTCTCCTATTCTTTAAAGCTACTCATGACTTGGCTTGCCTTCATGACAGCACTGAAGTTGTTAGCCCTCATCAATCTAGGACGACCCGTTCACCCCTCATTCAAATTTATATATTCTTTGTTGTACTTTCTTCATTGATTCTCTCAACATACTCGAACCACATAAATATATTCACTTTCATTCCAGTAACTACGCTTAAATTTTACTCCAAATTGACTGTAGGTAATCATAATTAAATTACATCTTATATGCAAAGGGGCTTCCTGTCTTTCAAAGCCAGCTTCAGAAAATGTATGAATATAAATAAAAACGTGCAATGTGTAATAGCTGTGGAAAAATGTTTGTGTATGACACCAGATGCAGAGTGAATCCCAATTTGAAAATAAACGCATTGTGGACATGTACCTGGGAAATCACACATTAATTAACTAAACTTGCAGCTTTAGATTATTTAGCAATGACTTCCATGTATGAATACTATAACTGATGAAACCACATGCGCTTATGACCGTCTTCTACTGATATTTCAAAGGCTGGCTTAGTGTGCTGGCAATGTGTAATAGCTGTGGTAAAAAGTTCGTGTTTGTGTATGACACCAGATGCAGAGTGAAGTGCTAATGTTGTATTTGAAAATAATTCACATAAATGTGTATGTTTCAGACACTACCCCTCATGAGTGCAGCATGTTTCACAATCATTCGTCTTGTTGGAGAATTGAAATTGTCCTGGAAGTGAAGTTCTTTAGATGCAATGAAAAAGAGTGCTCATCATATTTTTAAACACATTCAAATGGTAATTATAAGTTTTTTTACCCATCACAATTGTATTTCGGAGGGGGTAAGCAGAGAATAGGGACTTCCATTCATTCCAAACCGTACAAACCTCATTCGCTTCTCAAATAGCATATTCTTCTGCATACATCGTCTCCTATTCTTTAAAGCTACTCATGACTTGGCTTGCCTTCATGACAGCACTGAAGTTGTTAGCCCTCATCAATCTAGGACGACCCGTTCACCCCTCATTCAAATTTATATATTCTTTGTTGTACTTTCTTCATTGATTCTCTCAACATACTCGAACCACATAAATATATTCACTTTCATTCCAGTAACTACGCTTAAATTTTACTCCAAATTGACTGTAGGTAATCATAATTAAATTACATCTTATATGCAAAGGGGCTTCCTGTCTTTCAAAGCCAGCTTCAGAAAATGTATGAATATAAATAAAAACATGCAATGTGTAATAGCTAGAGACTGGAAAATTTCGCGATCGCGATAAAACGATTTTTTTCGCGAATTTTGAGGTTTTTGTGCAAATAACGCGAATTTCGAAGTTTTTGCGCAGATAGCGCGAATAATGTGATTTTTGGAGAAAAAACGCGAATTTCATACCTATTTTACAGAAATAATATGATTTTGTAAAAATAATATTTATTTATATAACGTATGGCCAGTTCATCACAAAAGATTATAATACAATCGATAAGAAAATTATATTTTTGTATGTAGTTAAAAGCAATAAAAAGGATTGGAGCGCAGGAGATATTTTCCTGCTCAAATTTGGCTCAAATGCCCTAATTTGTGCTAACAAATCGAAGGAATCTTTCAACAAAACAATATTTTTTTAGTATTATTTCTGAACGTAGTTTCAATTCTGTCTGTAGGATTGAATATTGATTTTAATTTTTTTTTTAATTTGATTTTTTTTTTGCATAATATTACTTTTAATCAGATTTTTTCATTCATTTGGCAATGTATGTTTATAAATATTGTTAATTATACTATAAATTCTAAAAATTGCTATTATTCTTCGTTTTGCCATAATATCTACCTTCATTTTGAACAAATCAACGTTGAAAAATAACGCGAATTTCCGTGTTTTAGAGCAAAAATAACACCGAATTTCTCAAAAAATAACACCGAAATTCACAAAAAATAACACCACTATTTTCCAGTCTCTAGTAATAGCTGTGGAAAAATGTTTGTGTATGACACCAGATGCAGAGTGAATCCCAATTTGAAAATAAACGCATTGTGGACATGTACCTGGGAAATCACACATTAATTAACTAAACTTGCAGCTTTAGATTATTTAGCAATGACTTCCATGTATGAATACTATAACTGATGAAACCACATGCGCTTATGACCGTCTTCTACTGATATTTCAAAGGCTGGCTTAGTGTGCTGGCAATGTGTAATAGCTGTGGTAAAAAGTTCGTGTTTGTGTATGACACCAGATGCAGAGTGAAGTGCTAATGTTGTATTTGAAAATAATTCACATAAATGTGTATGTTTCAGACACTACCCCTCATGAGTGCAGCATGTTTCACAATCATTCGTCTTGTTGGAGAATTGAAATTGTCCTGGAAGTGAAGTTCTTTAGATGCAATGAAAAAGAGTGCTCATCATATTTTTAAACACATTCAAATGGTAATTATAAGTTTTTTTACCCATCACAATTGTATTTCGGAGGGGGTAAGCAGAGAATAGGGACTTCCATTCATTCCAAACCGTACAAACCTCATTCGCTTCTCAAATAGCATATTCTTCTGCATACATCGTCTCCTATTCTTTAAAGCTACTCATGACTTGGCTTGCCTTCATGACAGCACTGAAGTTGTTAGCCCTCATCAATCTAGGACGACCCGTTCACCCCTCATTCAAATTTATATATTCTTTGTTGTACTTTCTTCATTGATTCTCTCAACATACTCGAACCACATAAATATATTCACTTTCATTCCAGTAACTACGCTTAAATTTTACTCCAAATTGACTGTAGGTAATCATAATTAAATTACATCTTATATGCAAAGGGGCTTCCTGTCTTTCAAAGCCAGCTTCAGAAAATGTATGAATATAAATAAAAACATGCAATGTGTAATAGCTGTGGAAAAATGTTTGTGTATGACACCAGATGCAGAGTGAATCCCAATTTGAAAATAAACGCATTGTGGACATGTACCTGGGAAATCACACATTAATTAACTAAACTTGCAGCTTTAGATTATTTAGCAATGACTTCCATGTATGAATACTATAACTGATGAAACCACATGCGCTTATGACCGTCTTCTACTGATATTTCAAAGGCTGGCTTGTGTGCTGGCAATGTGTAATAGCTGTGGTAAAAAGTTTGTGTTTGTGTATGACACCAGATGCAGAGTGAAGTGCTATTGTTGTATTTGAAAATAATTCACATAAATGTGTATGTTTCAGACACTACCCCTCATGAGTGCAGCATGTTTCACAATCATTCGTCTTGTTGGAGTATTGAAATTGTCCTGGAAGTGAAGTTCTTTAGATGCAATGAAAAAGAGTGCTCATCATATTTTTAAACACATTCAAATGGTAATTATAAGTTTTTTTACCCATCACAATTGTATTTCGGAGGGGGTAAGCAGAGAATAGGGACTTCCATTCATTCCAAATCGTACAAACCTCATTCGCTTCTCAAATAGCATATTCTTCTGCATACATCGTCTCCTATTCTTTAAAGCTACTCATGACTTGGCTTGCCTTCATGACAGCACTGAAGTTGTTAGCCCTCATCAATCTAGGACGACCCGTTCACCCCTCATTCAAATTTATATATTCTTTGTTGTACTTTCTTCATTGATTCTCTCAACATACTCGAACCACATAAATATATTCACTTTCATTCCAGTAACTACGCTTAAATTTTACTCCAAATTGACTGTAGGTAATCATAATTAAATTACATCTTATATGCAAAGGGGCTTCCTGTCTTTCAAAGCCAGCTTCAGAAAATGTATGAATATAAATAAAAACGTGCAATGTGTAATAGCTGTGGAAAAATGTTTGTGTATGACACCAGATGCAGAGTGAATCCCAATTTGAAAATAAACGCATTGTGGACATGTACCTGGGAAATCACACATTAATTAACTAAACTTGCAGCTTTAGATTATTTAGCAATGACTTCCATGTATGAATACTATAACTGATGAAACCACATGCGCTTATGACCGTCTTCTACTGATATTTCAAAGGCTGGCTTAGTGTGCTGGCAATGTGTAATAGCTGTGGTAAAAAGTTCGTGTTTGTGTATGACACCAGATGCAGAGTGAAGTGCTAATGTTGTATTTGAAAATAATTCACATAAATGTGTATGTTTCAGACACTACCCCTCATGAGTGCAGCATGTTTCACAATCATTCGTCTTGTTGGAGAATTGAAATTGTCCTGGAAGTGAAGTTCTTTAGATGCAATGAAAAAGAGTGCTCATCATATTTTTAAACACATTCAAATGGTAATTATAAGTTTTTTTACCCATCACAATTGTATTTCGGAGGGGGTAAGCAGAGAATAGGGACTTCCATTCATTCCAAACCGTACAAACCTCATTCGCTTCTCAAATAGCATATTCTTCTGCATACATCGTCTCCTATTCTTTAAAGCTACTCATGACTTGGCTTGCCTTCATGACAGCACTGAAGTTGTTAGCCCTCATCAATCTAGGACGACCCGTTCACCCCTCATTCAAATTTATATATTCTTTGTTGTACTTTCTTCATTGATTCTCTCAACATACTCGAACCACATAAATATATTCACTTTCATTCCAGTAACTACGCTTAAATTTTACTCCAAATTGACTGTAGGTAATCATAATTAAATTACATCTTATATGCAAAGGGGCTTCCTGTCTTTCAAAGCCAGCTTCAGAAAATGTATGAATATAAATAAAAACATGCAATGTGTAATAGCTGTGGAAAAATGTTTGTGTATGACACCAGATGCAGAGTGAATCCCAATTTGAAAATAAACGCATTGTGGACATGTACCTGGGAAATCACACATTAATTAACTAAACTTGCAGCTTTAGATTATTTAGCAATGACTTCCATGTATGAATACTATAACTGATGAAACCACATGCGCTTATGACCGTCTTCTACTGATATTTCAAAGGCTGGCTTGTGTGCTGGCAATGTGTAATAGCTGTGGTAAAAAGTTTGTGTTTGTGTATGACACCAGATGCAGAGTGAAGTGCTATTGTTGTATTTGAAAATAATTCACATAAATGTGTATGTTTCAGACACTACCCCTCATGAGTGCAGCATGTTTCACAATCATTCGTCTTGTTGGAGTATTGAAATTGTCCTGGAAGTGAAGTTCTTTAGATGCAATGAAAAAGAGTGCTCATCATATTTTTAAACACATTCAAATGGTAATTATAAGTTTTTTTACCCATCACAATTGTATTTCGGAGGGGGTAAGCAGAGAATAGGGACTTCCATTCATTCCAAATCGTACAAACCTCATTCGCTTCTCAAATAGCATATTCTTCTGCATACATCGTCTCCTATTCTTTAAAGCTACTCATGACTTGGCTTGCCTTCATGACAGCACTGAAGTTGTTAGCCCTCATCAATCTAGGACGACCCGTTCACCCCTCATTCAAATTTATATATTCTTTGTTGTACTTTCTTCATTGATTCTCTCAACATACTCGAACCACATAAATATATTCACTTTCATTCCAGTAACTACGCTTAAATTTTACTCCAAATTGACTGTAGGTAATCATAATTAAATTACATCTTATATGCAAAGGGGCTTCCTGTCTTTCTAAGCCAGCTTCAGAAAATGTATGAATATAAATAAAAACGTGCAATGTGTAATAGCTGTGGAAAAATGTTTGTGTATGACACCAGATGCAGAGTGAATCCCAATTTGAAAATAAACGCATTGTGGACATGTACCTGGGAAATCACACATTAATTAACTAAACTTGCAGCTTTAGATTATTTAGCAATGACTTCCATGTATGAATACTGACTAGACTAAGTGTTAACAGTATAAGCATTACACAATATATTTAATATTTTAATGATCAAATTTAATCATTCATTTTTCTTTATTTTAATAATTCTCTATTTTTTTTTCAATATTTTTAACTGTCTTTTTTATTTTATATCTATTTATTTTTTTCTTACGTGTATGTATGAATTTTCATTTTATCGTATTATTTTGTTTTGTAATTGGCCCAATAGCCGTATGTGACCTTAATAATAAATATTATCCTGGTATATAAATTCATAAATTTTGGTTTGGGATTATAACTTGGTGTGAAATCATCAATATGATATGAAATGTACTTATAAAAGTTTTCATTTTTATTTTCAGACTAAACCGTTACATAATTGAATCCAGCTTTACAGTAACAAGAATTGACTTCAACCTTGACGTCATGGCATCTATTATCTTGACACACAGATGCGCAGACTTCGCACACAAATGTGGTTGGACAGATCTCCCTGGGTGCGACTGTGGAGCTGAGAGACAGACCATAAATCACATAGTTACAGAGTGTGATGGAAGAGCATATCAAGGCAGTTTCTCAGATTTCCTGATCTTAACCGACGGAGCGATAGCATTCATTAATAACTTAGATGATAGCGATAGCATTCATTGATAAACATCTGACAAGCAGGAAAATTGACCCTTTGCTACCTCTTATTTGTATTAATATTTATCCTTTCCTGTAAAATTGTAATTAATGTGACTGGCAAAAGCTAAATAATAAATAATGGCATCTATTACACTTTAATGATTTAGCTGTTTATAAATTTTCATTCGTTTAAGTATATTGTTATGTTTATACATATTTCATGTTAAATTGAATTAATGTAGATAGTTTCTGTACCCGTATTCTGTGTTTAATCGGAAGGTAGTCACGGAAGTAAAGTGAGAATTTTATTTATTTAAACAAAACACATTGCAGATGACAACTATACATTAAAAGTAGAATCATTATAAATGTATGACCTTAAACTAAGTTGACCTCCATCGAGAAGTGTCACATGTTACAGAATTACACTATACGTCATTTTGTATGGAAAACATGTATAGCGCTGCCGACGTAAAATGTATTGTGTTATTCACTTTGCTTCCGTGACTCCCTTCCATAAAACTTATAACACGGGTAGTGTTGATCTTAATTCTGTGTGAAATATTGGAAGTATCTGTGACATTGATTGATATTAAAATGGTGAGATTCACCTTGCTGATTGTGGTGAGCAATATCGCTACCTATGTAATGGTTCCAATATAATAGGATGGAAACACATGTAGAAAGCAGATTCCAACCCGTGCCGGATGACGCAAAGAATGTTTCTATGCATTTGCATGGGGATACTGCTTTCGGCATACCCATTTAAATACATTGAAACCATAGACAACATTCTTTTTGCCTTCTAGCCTGTTGGCGCGGGTCTTAATTGACTTTCTACATGTTTTTACCCTTATACCTGCTTATTTTTTTTATTTTGTGTTTTGTTGACAAATTATTGATGTTTTCTGCAGTGAAATCCCATTTTAATATAATTAAATTATTAAAATTTTAAATAAAACACTGTTTAGTTCACTCTTGAGTTTTGTATTGGCAGAAGCCTTTCGGTCACAGGACCATCTTCAGTGCCACAAATACTTAAAACTTTAAGTATATGTGGCACTGAAGATAGTCGTAAACAGTGTGTTTTGTTGAGTTGTTATTTTTGTGTAGCTACATAGTTTGGGTAACCTAGTATGTACGGGGAACCAGATTCGCACCAATAGAATCCTTGCATAAAGTGCGCATGCGTGACACTAACAGTAGATATTAAAGTTTTTCGGCATCGCTATCAAGTTCACAATGGTCCTACGGTTATAGTCGCCGCCGTTGGTATTGATGGTTGTTGGTTCGAATCCCAGTGGGGGCGGACCTTTTTTTTCGTTTTTTTTTCTATTTATCCGTTTTTTTCTGTGAAAGATGTCTAAAGTGTATTTGTGTTCACTTTGGCTGAGCCAAATTCTTAAAAAATAGGTTCGTTAGCCTATTTTCATGACTAACAGTCATGAAAATAGGTTAGGTTAGAACATAATTATTTAGGGGGGTTTGGGGGGCAGAGCCCCCCATACATCTTCGCACACACCCCCGAATCCATTTTACCCTCTGCAAACCGAATATATTTGAATTTTAGGCGCATTTGAATTGTTGACGCCATTTGAATTTTTAGCGCGAATCTGGTTCCCTGTACATGCTAGGCTACCCACATAGTTTATTTATTATTAATTAGGCATGCAAAGGATTTTACTGTCATGCTAAACAGTGTCATTTTTTTTTTAAATAAAATGTAACGAGTCCTTTCTTGGAGCAACACTGGTGTTGCTCCAACAAAAGAATAATAGGCTATATTTTGTAAAGGTGATAATTTTAAATCATATTTTGTTTTCTTCCGCTTTGTTTCTTATTATTATTATTTGTATTTCATGTCAACATGTATTTTACAATAAAGTTTTTTTACAAATCCAGTAGACCCTTTTTCTTCAAAATTTACCCAATTTCTTTTTTCAGTATGGCAATAAGGCGAAATACTTTTAATGTATGGCAACATTTATAAGAAAAAAAAAAAAAAAGGAGGGGCTTATTAAGTTAGTACTCTACCGCCAGATGGTAGTAGAAGTATAAGTAGTCTGTGGCTGTAGTGGTGTGGTCTGTGGCGTGGCTGTAGTGGTGCAGTCTGTGATGGTAGTTGTAATAAAGGAATGACGGTTGAATTTGCCAGGAGTCCACTATCTATTTACAGTATATTATATTATCTATGATTATTGTTCTGTGGTCTGAGGCGTCTGGTTGTTAACTTTGTTGTTCCGTTTTTAACCTGTGTTCTGTGGCCCGTGATTTTTGAGAATTTCACTCAACATGATCGAGCCAAGGCCATCCCTTTTGATAAAGCGGAAAACCGCATTTGGAACATTGGTGCTGTCACGCACATGAATGAGTGTCAAGATTTGGGCGCTTACCCTGTCTACCTATTTTGTTTGCATTATTTTCATCATGTTTGCTACCGAGATTCAGCACATCATTTTAACCTATTGCAGCTTTTTATTCAAAAAGTTTTTGATTTAATTAAGATATTAAAGCTGCTTTAAAAGTCTTAAGAATGGAAAATGACAAGGAACATTCCGGCTGAACTACCATTAAGTAATATACCTATAGCAATGGACACCATAAAACCCAACTTCATAAGAAAGCTAAAGTATGGAATCATATTACAACACAAGCTTTAAGTAGCTTACTGTGAAAGAATCAGAGTGTATTTGTGTTCACTTTGACTGAGCACAGATTCGTTTGTTTGAAAAAAAATATAGGTATCTATTAAAAATAATGGACATTAATGTTATGGGAAACAATAATATACCCATAACATTACATATTTTAATTATAAGACTAATCGAAACTATTGACATAACATAACGCAATGCACTGTATTGTTTTTTTTTTCATTTACAAAAAATAAGGCAATAAAAATCATTAATGATTGCTCTCCAATGTGAGTAAGAACTCGTGTTTTGAAGAGGTAACTTAAGTATGATATCAATAAGTGTCCCATATCCCATACCAGTGTCAAATCCTTTTTATTTTTTATCTCCATAATATGATTATTTCTCTTTAAAAAGCCCTCTTGGCGTGAAAGAAATAAATGACGAGTGTCAAGATTGGTCAAGATCCACACCATTATTTTGAATTTTGCCGCCAATTTGTCATGCACAGTTTAAACGTCAAACAGGATTCGTCGACAATTTAACGCTTCGTTATATTATTTACAGTATATATTATATTATCTATGTATATTATATTATCTATGGCTGATGTGAGTGACGTTTATTGAATATCTGAAAGTATTTATCATATTCTTGTTTTTATTTATTGAAAAGTGAACGATATTGAAATGGCGTATCAAATTTTAATGTATTTAAGTGCTTAACCCTTTTAGTGCAGTATTTAGCTACAAGAGATTTCTTCATTTAGAAAGGGACGTTCGTGGATTGTAAACTACGGTAATGTTTTTTTTCCTTCATTTCAGTAGATTTTCGGTTAAAATGCAGAAAGTTTTATTAAAATAAGTGTTTTTTTTTTCATATAGATTGTTTAAACTACCCCTGGCATCGATTTCCATTTAAAATGGGTAGTGATCCAACATCGAAATTTACTTCAGCATTGACGTTGTTGCGAGGAGTTGCATCAAAATGCTCATTAGGATCGCTTGGTCAGCCCGATTTGGCCGAAGATATATTGACTGCTGTTGAAATATTACAAGAAATATATAAAATTCAAAGGAGAAGAATTTTAGAGCTGGAAGGTGGATCAGAAATTGATGTAAGTTTAATAGATTCTAAGATATTAACCCATTTCCTAATGTTTCACTTAATTTTAATTTAATGCGTGTGTCTTTTGTAGAATCCCATTATTTGGCCGGATAACTTGGTTACTAAACATGAAATATTGACTCCAGTGGACAACTTGCAGAGCACGGAGTCTCGAGATTTGTTTACAATGCCATCTCTTCATGATGAAAAAATTGATATGATAGATTTTAAGGGAGATATTTTAGACAGCAAAATGGAAAATTATGATGACGACCTAGATGATGATCACTTCTCCGAACCATTATCTTCTTACATCAAGAAAAAAGATCCTGAGCAGAAAAAACTAAGTAAATTATTGAGAAGATCTACAGATATTGAGTGCGATATTTGTCACAAAGTTTATAAAACGTATAAAAAATATCGGGCACACAAAGTAATACATCAAGATAAAAAATTCAAGTGTAATCAGTGCGACATGGCTTTTGTTTCTAAACCGTATCTGAAGAAGCATATGTTTGTGCATGCAACCGAAATATTGGAATGTGAATATTGCAATAAAAGTTTCACTAGACCGAAAAGCTACGAACTACACATCAAAGTGCACCTGGGCGAAGCTAAATCATACAAGTGCTCACGTTGCGACAAGACATTCGGAGACAAGAAGTGCTTAAAGTCCCATATGCAGCGACATGACAAAAGTTTTCATTGTGACAAATGCCCCAGATCTTACGGTAGCAAAAAAGATTATGAAAGACATTTAAAAATTCACGTTGGCGTTCGGGATAAAGTTTGTGATATTTGCAACAAATCATTCTTCCACATACAAAGCTTGAGGCGGCATCTGGATACTCACCAAAACACCAAAATCTTTGTATGTGATCAGTGTGGCAAGATCTTGGGAAGTCAAAGGGCCTTAGAGCTCCATTCCTTCACCCACGGTGGCCAGCGTCCATTTCAGTGTGATTTATGCGGGAAGGCATTCTTAAACAGTAGCAAGCTGCGGTACCATCAAATGGTTCATACTGGAGAAAAACCTTTGGAATGTGCCGAATGCAAGAAATCTTTCCGACTCAAAAAGGACCTCAAACGCCATATGGTAGTACATTCTAAAATGAAGGCTTATCGCTGTGAAACTTGTGACAAATGTTTCACTCAATCCGAAGGGTTAAAAAGACATTATTTAATTCATACAGGGCAAAAAGATTTTGAATGTGAAAGATGCAATCGTACTTTTACTTACAAAGGGAATATGAAAGTGCATATGAAATATTGTAGTCAAAAGAAAATCAAATCTGATTATGATATGGTCATTAATGATGTCCCTAAAGATTTTTAATCGTTGACTTCTCAAGGATTTTAATGTGTACTTGTCAAAAAATTAGGAGACAGTTGTTCCAAGTTTCATTTGTTAACTGGAAGGTAGAATGTAGCTTGTGAAAAAAATTGTCTGATTGAACTCAAGTAGTGTTAAAGTTTTATGTTATTAATTTTGTACTAATATTTAGGATATAAATTGTAAAATTTGTACATTTTAAGTACGGGTTATTCCGGGAATACCTTGAAAATTATAGCAAAGAACCATAAGAGATGTTGATGATTAATTGGAATGTGCTTATTTCGACATTTAGATCATCTTTCAGCGCAACTAACATACAATATATGGGACCGGTTGACTTGTAGAAATAGCCTCGAAAAATATGTTCTGCCGGCTATGCTGACTCTTTTACGCATAACAAATTGAGATTGATCATATTTTTAGTTTCATTAGATAAAACAGAAGAAATGCAAGAACAAAATCATTCCATCTATAATCAGATGCAATTGTTATCTTTTAGTATTTTTTATATTTCTCATAACTATTTAGTAGTTTAAAAATGCATATTTTTGGTAACTCAATTTGATAATTTGCTATGTATTATTATAATATTAATTTATTTTATTTAGATTTTTTGGATGTATAATGTACCTACTTACACTTATATAAGCTCTCCCAATGATAGGTCAGACCTAAAAAGGGAAAAACTCATAATCTACTTTTTTTTATTGGATGTATGATAAATAGTTTGGCCTCTTCTGCCGTCGATAACGGTTTTATAAAATACATACATTATTAGAAATTCATTTTTAGAATTGAGACATAGACCATGTGAATCTTTTAAACACAACTTGTAAAAAGCAGTATCCAGAAACACTCCTACCTAACCTGGTCCTGAATGATCAACTCTATGAAATTAGAATTTATCGTTATGAATTTGAAAAAAAATGTGGCGTGTGGCTAGAGTATTATTTTAAAGCCTAAAGTATAGAATACTTTGATAAAATGCAATTTGTTAGTCTATTTTTTGGTGTATTTTCTGTTGGCATCAGCGTACTGATGTATTCTTATAAATTTATATTTTTATAAAGTGCACAGAAAGTTTGTATGCTAACAAAAATGGACAGTCATATCCTAAAGCGTAGCTAAGACAAGGTTGAGTAGCAAGTAATTTAGTTGCTAAAGTACAAGCTACTCGACCAAGAATTGTTCACTTTATAAAATTTATAAGTTGTTGAACATGCATTTTTCTTGGTGGAAGTAATTTAAATAATCAAATTTAAATAAAAAACTTTTTAACTATTCCACAAATTTATTGTACCTGACATGTTTCAAAGGGGCACGTCCTTCATGGTCACAGGTTATTTGAAGTTTCAAATTTGATCACTTTATGTCCGAGTAAAGTTCATTAGTACAAAACGTCATTTTTGCTGAAACTATTACATAATATCAACACCTGGCGGCCATTTTTGGCCTCTCGCGTCACGGCCGCCGGCGTGTAGACAGATATCATAGTGTAAATGTAAGTACATACAGATATAGACAAGCGAACGGTGGGCCTCCCGATGTGACGCAGCACTAAGGCCTTCTTATATAGGTGGTGTTGATAATATTATACCAAAATCTATGGTCTTACGATATTTTTTATAGAAAAATTATGGTATTTTTTATGGTTTCATCTAATTAATATAGGTTTACTCAAGCAAGAAAATAGAACAAATAATTACTCAATTAAAATACTCAATCAATGTGAACTAGGCTTAACTTATATTTCGGTGGTTAATGTTAAAAAAAAATCAACAGATACCTTTGTATTGTAAAAAAAATAGTTGGTACCTACCTTCAAATTCTTTTAAAATAAAATTCTCAGTTTTGGGATCTGGAAACACAAGCAGGAATCTTTTGTGGTTCCAGAGGTTTTTTAATATGGTGTAATT
Organism: Mystacides longicornis; assembly: GCA_963576905.1. Taxonomy (NCBI): domain Eukaryota; kingdom Metazoa; phylum Arthropoda; class Insecta; order Trichoptera; family Leptoceridae; genus Mystacides; species Mystacides longicornis. The sequence goes on along the minus strand of OY756424.1, from coordinate 5,448,951 downwards.
CGGTATGTAATATCCAAACGAACACATACACTTCTTTGCATAGGAAAATTTTAATTTAAAATCAGACGTTTTTATTACAATTGAATCGAGATGAAATTATTATAGTCTTTAAATTAACCATAGTAATGAAATTCTTGTTTGTTTTTTAATTTGCTTTTCCATCCGTAAGCCAATATTCCCTTTTTTTGCTGCTCTATTATTTCTCACATTGTCAAAACGTGATTGTCTCTAACTTATAATGCCATCTTTTTGCACATCCTCTTTGTATTGGCATTTTGACTACATCTTCGAAAGTTACAGGGTGTTCAAAAGTGACACTCCACTCTTTTCTATCCAAGCATACTTCATTCGCTTCTTTTTTCCACTGACATAACATTTCTCATACAACCTCTCCTATTTCTCTTACTTCTGACCTGGCCTACCTCGAGAATGGAATCAACGTGTTCGATCCACGTCATTCTCGGTCAGCCACACTTTCTTGCACCTTTCCTTTCAGCTTTATAAATTCTCTTTGTACATTCTTTCCACATGCCCAAACCATCTAAAATTATAGACTTTTATCTTTGTCACAACACTTCTATTCCACATTCTTTCCTCATATTCTTATTCCTTTCCATATCTCACAGTCTTTCCACATATTCTTCATAGAACTCTCATCTCTACTGCATTTATACTACATTCTTCTTTTTTCATCCATGTCCACGTTTCACATCCATACAACATTGATGGTAACAGAATTGCGTTATGCACTAGTTTTTTTTCTTGCAGTGACACGTCTTGTTTCTCATAATAGGTCTTAGTGCACCGCCAACTCTGCTACCAGCCACTTTCCTATGCTCCATTTCTCGTTCACACTTTCCATCCCGACTAAACATGCTTCCTAAATACACATACTCCTCAACTTGCTCAAGACATTCATTTTCCATGGTTATTTTACACTTTTTTCTTCTTCATCCCTTTCAAAGACCAAAACCTTTATTTTGCAACATTCATTTTAAGACCGTTTTTTGCACAATTTTCAAACACACTACACAAGTTCTTGCAAATCATTTTCACCCTCAACCATAAGTACTAGACCATACATAAGCGCACATACCATTATTCCATTAAATTCCAATTCCATTCAATTAGCTGATGGGGTTAACATATAAGAGTCGCCCAACCAGATTACATTAAACATGTATTTTTATTCATTTTCGAATTTTATTATACCTGAGACAAATTTATATTTTTGTGGAACAGGTACCACATTATGATTATGCGAATAGTTAAATGTATATCCTTAATTTGTACACCGTGTCTATTTGTTATTTATTGTTGATTCTATTTATTAAACCTGTATATTTCATATTTAAATAAAATGAACTTTTTATAATGATTTTATATTATTTATATTTTCCCAACAGACATTTTTCTGTCTTTACTATAAATATTGGATTTGAATTGGTTTCATGATAAATAATTTATTACTATTATGAAGCATCTGTTTTAAACGATGTTTGCAGGGCACATTCTGACAATCGCAAAAACTATCAAACAACTTTCAGATGTTAAACGCCTATTAAAATTCAAAAATAGACATTTCATTGTTTACTTTGTCAAAAGTGTTAAGTTCTTAAATTTTCTAATGTTCAATGCAATTTTCTTATATTTTTCTTTATAAGAACTATCTCTCCTGACCATGGAAATTAAAACAAAAATAGAATTAGTGAAATCAGTAAAGCGGATCAATGTTCAATGCGATGTCCAAGTGAAATAGGGCTCCATTTTATATATAGAAGATGAAGTGGTTGGTAGACTGGCAATTACAACGCCGGCTTTCGCACTGTTTTGTGCGGAGGTGGTGGATTCGATCCCAGGTCCCGACCATCTTCCTCTCACAACACAAGCTTTAAATAGCTTACTGTGAATGAGTCAAAGAGTGAATTTGTGTTCACTTTGAGTGAATACAAACCTCAAGGTTATTATAAAAAATATACAAGACAAAGAAAGCAAGCTCATTAGTATGGATAAACCTAAGAAAACCAGCAATGGAGACTGATAATGCGTGGTAATATACCTCCAGAGCTTATCAGGTTTGGTAGCACAGGTCTGGGGCTCTAGACAATTTGAATTTTGCGAAACATTTTCATCAAATATCTTTTGAACTTGTGCTGTATGAACATGGCTAATATCTTCACATACGCAGAGAGCTTTCAAAAGGAAAATCGCAGACTGTGCAAGGTGCTTTTTATTAAGATGAATGTGCTAATTATTTAGAGAAAATGTAAAACTGTTTGTCTCGAAGTAAAAATCTTGAAAATTTTAAAGCTATTTAGAAAGGGATATGAAAACCTTAGATATTTAGAAACAGAGCAATTTTTAAGTTACATAATTGATGGAAGAGAAGACCACATCTTCCATGCCCAGTTCTTGCTCTGTTGATATTACACCACAGATGGTGAAGCATGTTCCCACCAGCAGGCATTGTTATGGGGTCATCGACAAGCAGGGTTGCCAGGTTTTTTTCAAAAATATACCGAACCAAAACAAAAAAAGGTCATTTTCAAAATTTGCTATCCGGAAAGTAGTAATTTCCCCTAAAAAAAAAAAAAAGGTCATTCTCGAAATTTGCTGTCCGGGAAGTTACAAATTCACTAGGAAAAATGAATATTATTCCCGAAAGTAAAAATACCGAACACTCCATAGTTCGGTATTTTTTTCATACCGAACACCGAACATGGGGCAAAATTACCGAACGGTTCGGTAAAATACCGAACACCTGGCAACCCTGTCGACAAGTTGGTCAGTGACTGGATTGCTTTCTCTCCATAGATGACCCCGCTCTAATCTCTTCTCTCCCAAGCTTCCAGGTAGGATGGTGGAGTCTGAGGCGGACAGAATCCGCACTGGAGCATGTCTAAGTGAATAGGCAAAATTGGGTTAGCCACGCATTTCTCGTTTATTTGGCTTATATCTGCAGAGTGTTGGGGAGAGTGATGTTGCTAAGGACTTGTAGCCATTGCAGTAGTGAATATTAATTAACTCTATATTTTGTCCAAGTTTTTTATTTTAATGAGCGTGTAATTCAAAGTAGGTACCTGGTAAGTATAGTTTTTTTTTCAAAAATAGTGATCCAAACTGTCATGGACGAAAGATTCTCACCAGGGATCAATAAGTTTTTAAAAGGGCATTTTGTTATCTACATTCTAGTTAATAAAGCATTATCTCTTAGGGGGTCATGACCCCCCCCTAGGCTATGTAATCTCAAGTAGGGCAGTGATATTTATTAATAAAATCTTTATTTTGCTAGCATAATTATAATTTCATGTGGGCCATGACCCCCCCCTGGAGCTAAAGTACCATATAACAAATTTAGTAAATGACCTTTTTTTTTTTTTAGGAAAAGTGTAGTTTCCAGATACCAAATTTTTAAGATGACCTTTTTTTTTACTTTGTGACCCCCCCTGGTGCCAAGGCTGGATCCGCCCTTGTTGTAATGGGATGTTTTTTTTCCTTTTTGTGCCGCTAGAGGCGCCCTTGCTAACCCGGTCTATTTTCAAATTCAGTGTTGCCAACGGGGGCGATTTACTTCTTCTTCTTCTTATGGTCGCTCACAATCTAACCTCCAAAATATCATTCTAGTTTATTTCAAATTAAACAACTTATATATTATTATACATGATAACTTACAATCGGTTTAGAGTAATCATTGTACATTTTTTACATACTATTACAAATAAAATTGTTCATCTTTTTTTATATACCTACCTAAATACAAATTAAAAAATACAGAACAGCACCCCTGAGATTAATTCTCAAATTTATGCGCAACAAAATCAACAACTTCTTAGCAACACAATGGAAAACAAACTTCCCAACGTTGGCATCACTGAAAAAACATCTCTACGTTGGCAGCACTGAATTTGACAATAGACCTGGGTGGTTATTCCTGACGCTTTCTTAAGTATTCCTTGATACTAAAGTTGCTACTTTTCAGCAATTGGTATTTTTGAAATTAAGAAGTGGCGCTATTTCGATGCGGATACTTTTGGAAGCTTGTCGTGACTAAAAAATCCGTTAATAAGTCTAGTTTGATACTAAATTGGTATTCCTGACACATTCTTAAGTACGCCAAAAAAGGCGGGTACTTACGATTTGACATTTTATAATAAGATAGCAAAAGTGTTGTCTTATTTGATTGACACAACACTTTTCCTAGCTTATTTGAATAAAATTTCGGGATTAAATATTAAAACATCTAGAAGTATTATTTTAAAAAAAAGTATTTTATACATTTTTTAAATATCAAAATATAATTTATTAGTAATTTGGTATATTATATACGGTGAACCAAAATGTTTCGATATAATCTAATTAAAAAACTTTATCTGAACATTTTTAATGTAATAATGAATGGAACACAGATAAATATTCCAAGTGCGCCACACAAATAATTGGCGGGAGACCTGACAGCACTCTGAGCGCGTATAATCTAACCCAGGGGAAGGAAACTACCTACTATATATTTCCGTATTTGTTTTTTTAGTGTGAGTATATGTGTGTACTAGTAGTAGTATGTAACGTATAGTAGTGTGTGTTTATGAAGTAGTAGTAGTAGTGTGTAGCTTTAGTTCATAACATCTACACGAAGCGCTATCATAGCTGGGTCTTGTCATTTTTTAGTGTGGTCATGCTTATAAAATATGCTTAGTGTGGTCATGCTAAAAATATATGGGTAGATAGATATTAGGAAGTGCCTCTAGAGCCGTAGCCGGATCCCGTACCCGCGTCCGTAGATTTGTGTGTTGCCATATTATTACAGTTCATACTATGGTAACACTCAAATGACAGTTAATGTCAAAGCGTGAATTGGTGCGAATTTCGTATTAGTACCAAAGGACAGTTTGAATTTTTGTGCGAATCTCATTGGGGATACATGGGATACTATTAGTATCCGGAAATAATAATTAAACATCTATATTATTCAAAATTTAAATTTTTATTTGCATGTCTTTAGCTTAGTCTTTTTTACTAATTATTAATTTTATTTCTTTGTGACTTTTTTTAATAATTTTTTTTAGTGATATTTTTTTGAATACGTGAAATGAATTTGTGTTTAAAGCCGAAAGCCGTTTATATTATGTAAAATAAAAAAAATATCAAAAATATGGCGGATTACCTAATTCTAGGAATCCCAAATTTATGTCTCAATACTTGGCAATTTTGCATGGTTGATAGTGAAGTGTTAATATTAATCAATTATTCAAAAATGAAAGTTGGTGATACAAAGATTTCCCAAATGTTTTGGCTGATAAATATAATAGACGCGAGGAGTATTGAAAATCAAATAAAGTGGCATCATACAGAAAAAGATGCTAAGGAGTCTTTAAAATACTATTATGCAACATTAAGTTGTATAAGAGGTGGCAAGAAATACCACTCAAAAAGTGAAAACTCCACAAGAAATATTTTGTCACAGATTGTCCCGCTTCCATCCACCTTCATAGTAAAAATGTGGACAATTCTTTACTGTGACAACTGTAATAACCATGCATCCTTGCAAGCTTATTTTAATGCATTGTGGCAGCAGCTACTTAAATTGCCTCCACGTATTGAATAAGAAGCTCAAGAGCAATTGAGATTCATCCTCATCTTCATCGGTCCCTCAATTCTGAGGATCATGATCATCATCATCGTATCAGCCCGCGAACTCAATAATTACCAAATATTTTTTTACGTTTTAACTTCTAAAATGTTATATTGTGGCAACCATACTTCTAAAAAATAAAAACATCTACATTAATAAGTATTCTATTGTTACTATTGCTGATAGTTGTAATTTTGTTATAGAATTACATTATTGTTCAATATTAATAATCAAATCCGTGCTCAGCGACAATTTAATATCATCTGTCAATGTCAATCGTCGGCTAAACAAGTGTCAATTTTTAGTTGTCTATGACAAAATATTGTCTATGGAGATCTACGGACGCCGTACCAAATTTTTGTTGTTTCCGTCTACGGCTCTAGAGGCACTTCCTAGATATTATGACGGGAAAAAGCAGGCTATCAATGTTGAGCTATCGAGGTTCTTACTAGAATTATGTATTTAATAAACAATTGAAATGACCATATTATTCAATAATGATGTTCATTTCACCCTTATCATCAGTGTATTTTTTTACCATACATACAGTATAAAAATATTAAGTTCAGTCAGCAACGAGGTCGCTGTTCTCAGAAGGCACACAAATTTGTATTTATTATTGTAACCTTTTGCTGAACAATATGTTTTGCTTTCTGCTTTCCGAAGTATTAAAGTAATGTTCAGTAATGAATCTATTTCAAATTAATATTATGTCTTTTACACTACCATCATTAAATTGAAACTATTTTTATATAGGTTTATAAAAACACATTTTATGTAGGTATTTATTGTTTTTTTTATTTGGCAATATATTAAGTTGTTACATAAAGCGCTCACCAAAATATATGTCAATCCTATGAAATTGGTTAAGAATAAGGGGTTTTTAATATTATATTTAATTAGGCATTCCACCCAACAATCCCAACATTAATATTATTCTAAAATAATAAAATTATAATTCATCGTCATAATTTTATAATACACATCTCTAACACAACATTGCAATAGGTAATGATTATTATCTTTTTTTCATCATGTTTTAAGCTTTTTTATTTTATATTAATTATGGAGTCATTTTATTATTTACTGTGTTTTTTTTTAAATATAATTAACTCCTTACCTTCTTTGAGATTGTTTGTATTGCTTGTGACACGTTCAATCTTTTATCCCATGTTTTATTATTTTCAATAATTCTTCTCAATAATAATATTATCAATTCAATCTTCTATTAGCCCATATTTAATATTATCAATAATTATTCTCAATAATATTATCAATGATTTAATTTGTATTTATAATGATTATTTTTGTAATTTAGTTTATTTATTATATCATATATAAGTACCTACTATTTTGTTTTGTAATCTGCTTATTGAAATGGTCTATTATTCATATTCAATGAACTTTGTAATATTTTATTTAATGACTGTAAGTTTGTTTGAATAAAAATAAAAAATAAATTATTGATTTTTGTGTCTCATTCTCACTACTTATATAATATGTTTTCTAAAAACGTTGTTGTTGAGAGGAAGCAATTAAATAAATAAATAAAATATATTTTTTAAATTTATTAATAACAAAAATCATTATTATTTTTGGTAGATGTTTTATTTCTATTGAGCGAGAATATATTTGTCTATGAGAATGGCGTTGCATAGACATAGATCATAGAAATGCACGTTAAGATTTTTCATATGAAAAATGTCAAAATCGCGTTGTTTCGCGTCGTATTTTTAACGTAGTGGTTTTAATAAAAATACTATTTTATTTCAAGCTTTTATCGATCGTTTTAACTAGTTAATAAAACGAGTTGTTAATTTACACATGTAGTAGCTTAAATGTGTATCGTTTAGTTTATGTAAATTGTGGTGTAATATAAAATGTGGGAATGTTACGTGAAACATACTATCTTTGTGATTTTCCTTTGGATATTCGATAAATACAAGATCTTAATATACATAGCTGTCCATATGATGTCAAGATGCGACTTACAAAGATTTGCTTATATTTTGTTTTTTATTGATATTCTAACATAACCATAACTTGGGTTACTTATTCCATACTCTGCTTTTTTCAAAACATGTGTGGAAGTTATCTAAGTATGCCCATTTTCAAATAATGGATGAAACAAGCATTACTTGAGAGCAGCTCAAGAAGATCAACAGAAGATGAAGAGAGGAATAAAACAAAAGGATATTATTTTTAAATGGTTAATATACCTTTATTTTTGTTTAAATTTGTACAATCTTAGAGAGATAACCTCTTGATTATTTTGTTAATATATTCCTGTATAAATATTTATTTTGTAAAATGGTAGGTCAGTTGTTTTGTAATTCATTTGCAGTTCACAATATATTCTTATTTACTTTTTCTTTTTTTTAGACGAAGCTGTTGTCGATCTACAGTTTTCAACCACATGACGTCACTCCGATATTCAACAATTATTGACATCCATCCATTTAGGATTTTTGCCGACTTCAATTTTGTTTTCCATTTTGTATTTTATTTTTTTAATAGAAAATAAAAATGTATTTTTTTTTCAATATTTTTATTTTTTGCCTACACAATTCTACCCTATTTTTAAGTATGGCAACATTCAGTAATTGGGGGGGGGGGGAGGACGGCTTATTAAGTTCCATTCTCTACCGATTGGGGTTGGTAGTATAAAGTAGTCCTTTGGTTGTAGTAGTGAAGTCTGTGTGATGGTAGTTGTAATAAAACAATGACTGTTGAAAATCATAGAAGAGGGCTATCTATTTACAGTATATATTATATTATCTATGATCTAACCTCAAAAAATCGTGATGTGTCAGTTTGCACGCACTTACCTCACCTCTGTGTTTTATTGAAATGTAATGTTTTAAATACATTAAAATGAAACAAATCAGTGTTTTGGCGTACCCTGAAGACATACGGGTTTCTATGTTGCAGTTAGCAGTTCACAAAATTGTTATTTATTTACGAAAATGTAAGTCATACTATTCTCGTATAATTTGACATTACGTAGTTCATTTCGATTATATTATTTTGTGAAAACTACATTCAAATGGCAGTTTGATTACGCTCTATGGCTTAAAGAATACTTTTATTTATTTTAGCAATGGATGAGCTCACCAGATTGTGTAAATATGTAAGGGCAGACATTTAAGAATACCAATAAACAAAGTTGTAATTCAGGAATTTGAGACTGGCCAAGAACACCATTAGGTCAAGAAAAGGAGAAAAAAATGTATGTATACCTTTATTCATTTAACCAAGTGTTATGCATTAACTTGTGGTTTGTTTAAATAACAATTTATGAAGTTTTATACTACTGAAAGTTTTCAAAGATAAGGGCTGCATGTACATTATTTATCAGTAGAAGTGGATACAAAGAATTCAATCAAAAATTCTTGATGAGTACTCTTTTGAGCTTGTATAATATTGATAATAACTTTACAGATATATACTTTTATTCGGCAATTGAGTTATGGCATCTTCGAGAGAGAAGAAAGGCTATACAATTTAAATTAATATTTTATTAATGTTTCTGTTCATATTTGCAGATATTGTATATAGTAAAGCTATTTCAACAACTTTTTTGTTCTTTCAAATGTATATACAAAAACATCTGGGAGTAATACGTGTTTTGTTTTTTTTTTTTTAGGTATTTATTTATTTATCGGCTTTGAGATACGAGCCCACAACCTCAATACGGCTATAGGGAAATCAGTGACCAAGATGCTATGCTACATGCAAGCATGCATACTCTGTTCCTCGACTCCTGCTTGTCATCGGCCAGCCTCTACAAATCTCCTGGTAGGTGCTGCAGTGTATGTCGCCGATCACCTGGTCAATATAATTATCTCTGGAGCGGCCTCTATGATTTTGTTACAATTACAACCTATTCAAATTTTGGATATAGGCATTTAATTTCAATTTATTTTAGGGTAGTCTTTGACAAAAGAAAACGTTTTTAAATTTTATTTATTTATTGTAGAAGTAAGTATATTTGTATTTAGTTTTTTTTTAATTATAAGGTGGTTGATTATTACTGTGTATGGTGTTGGGCTGATAGATAATATTTTGAAACTAACAATCTTTAACGAAATTACAAAAATTATTTCACGACTCTCATTCCAATAAAATCTTACATTGTGAATCTGTTTTTTCTTTACCATATTCCCTTCTTTTTTGGGATAACATACTTTCTTAAGTCCCTCATCATCATCAGCACATAAAGATGGATAGAATAATTGTTTTTTAAGGAAAAATAATTTAGGGTGAGTATAATGAGTTGAAGGTAAGATATCATAATTGCAAACAGCATTCATGAAAAAAGATTTTTTCTTCTGTTAAATACAGTTTACTTAACCTTGAAGCTTTTATTTGCTTACTATAATATAGATAGTAGAAGTTGGTTGCTTAGTGATGAATTAGCTGACTTTACATTCTTAAGGTACTTGAGTTCGATCCCTGGTACCTGCCTTATGTTTATAGTTAGAGTATGCCCGTCATTCAGTTGTAATAGTAACGCAGGGTGCTTTTGTTGAATCATTTCTGAATGTAATGCAAACGGATGGTCCTATATAAATCAATCGATTCTCCCTTTTACACTCTTCTCAGGAGCATAGGGAGGCAACAAAAGCTTTCCACATAACTCAAACGGGGCATAGATTTTTATGTAGATATAACTACCTAAATGAATTGGAGAACTATATTTTTCAAAGCAAAAAAAGAGAAGCCTCATTGACCTGCAATTTTAACAGTTTGGTAAGCAAATCGGATTGTAAAATTAGATTTAAACTTTCACAAAGAAACGTAAACATTACCAATTGCACTTATTTTAAAGTAAAAATTAAGATTTAAAGCAAAACATGAGAAACAAACATAGGTATCACACACTGCGTATTTTTGGAATCAAGCTGTCAAAATTGCAATATTTTGGCTTCACTTTTGAATGCGAGTCGGGATTTAAAATTCGGGATTCTTCTGGAGAAGAGAATTGTGAAATATTAGAGAATTATGTTTTTTTTCGTCACGCATCAGAACGGATAATTCATGAATTAATGACGCTTGTCGCTTAATTTCTAGGTTAGGGAAAGCTTGTTTATAGTCCTGACAGTTATCAATAACAATAATCAGTATGGCCAACTTTGAAATATCAAATTTTCTTTAAAAGATGATTTAAATTGAAATTATTTTACTAATAATTAAATAAATGTAGTAATTAATTGACATTTTTAATATTTTAAGTATTTGTTTTAAAATATTTCGTTAAAATTAAATATTTATCGCAATAATATTAAAATAAGCTGAAACCATAGACAATACGATAAAAAATACAATTATTGTTAACGGGCCGTTAAATTTAGTATCCGACGAGATTCAAATCACAAAAAAGAATCGGATTAAGAAAGCGTCAGGAATACCAAATTTAGTCACGGACTTTTTAGTCGCGATCTTTAGTCTAGTATTAGTCTCGAATAAGAAAGTGTCAGGAATACCCCTGCTGATTAGAAGTTCTGCCACAATGGTTTGCGGATATCAAACTGAGCAAACAAGTGGTGTCCACCATCTGTCGCATGAGATTGGGGCACTGCTGTGTCGGTGCCCATTTATTTAAGATAGGTATTTTTGATTCCCCGTCCTGTGAATGTGGCTCTGAAGAGGACACTCTCAACCACAACTTCTTTGAATGCCCGTTAATTGACAGATATCCGGACTTCCTCCGAGATCTCTCTCGGCTGGGAGTCCCGTTTCCATGCAGCCTCTCGGTTCTTTTATCTCCCCCTTCCAAAAATATATATGCTCTCCTTTCTAAATTCATAAATCTCAATTCCCTTAAAATATGACCCGTTACTTCTATCATTTTTCTCTACAAATTTTCCCCCACTTTTTTGATAACTTCTAATTTATTGTCCTCAATAACACAATTTCGTACCTAATAGACCAGTGTGTCCCAATCTCTCGTGTGAAAATGGCTGGGACACTCCTTTAGGGGTGAAAGCCAGAAATATGGAAGAAGAAGAAGTTCTGCCAGTGTGTATTGTCGGAAGCTCCCCAGAAAACTTCCCATTATAATGATGTCAAAAACGGGTACTTTTTCATACTGAGTACCGGAGGGTATTTCCAGCAAACTACCCGGTATTCAGTAACGGGTAATTATACCGGTATTCGTACACCTCCCCCCCCCCCCCACCTCCCGCCATCAAATTTACATTTTTGACACTCAAAACAAAGTTAAGAAAAATATACGTAATATTTGTATCGAAAATGACAATTTTTGATATACCTAGCTTAAGCGATCTTTTTCGTTTAGACAAAATATCTAATATTTAAAATGATTTTGATTCTTAGAAACGGATTATGCATTCATAATTTGAAATATGGTCTGATTATTCAAAAAATCCTCCATAGCTAAATGTTCACATTTAGCCATGCCATGACTTCTAAAAAAATCCTTAATATTTGAATAATTGAACTATTTAAAAAAAAAAAAAGTATATTTATAATTCAAGAGACCTTGCGCGCTCTAAAGGTGTCCTATCTAGTACACGATACAAGTTATTAAGCAAAAAAATATTATTTATATAATATAATAATATACTCCTCGAAATAATAAAATAAATTATGCAGGTATGAATATACATATGTAGTTAAAAAAAATCATATTTAAATGTAATATGTACGCAGAACATCCATAAACCGCGATACCTACGTTTGCATCACGTATACTCGAATCTAAATATTTTTCTGCTACAACGTACGTGTAAAACATATCTACTCAATGGCCGAAGTACCTCACCTCCATAGAACAAAAACGCAACTCTGTAAGGATACTGCACGGAGCTCGGTAGTCGGTAGATATTTACCTGCAGTAACGGCATACCGACAGAGTATCCGTCGTTACTTTTCTACCGAGGACCTAGTCGTTACTTCTACCGACAGAGTATCCATCGTTACTTTTCTATCGAGTCGGTACTTCTACCGACGGATACTGAACACTGGAATACCGATAACAAAACTGACATCACTATCCCATTATCAGTGTTCTTACGATGCTTGACGGGTGTGTTGATTTTACTTAAATTCTGTCGTTGATTTACGTTTCATGATGGTCACACAAAAACTATATATATATCAAACCAACAAACTAACACCTTCAATCATGTTCCAAACAACATCGGGAACAACTTACAACGCGACTGTATCCGAAACAATAATTTACATATATATATATATATATAATATACAAGAATGTGTGCCCTTCATAGTTTTGTTTTGCTAAAGGTGCACACCAAGACGTGCTTATCGGTTTTTGGCTAAAGGTTGACACCAAACTGTGTAGTATGTGTCAAATTTCCCGCGTTTTTTGTTTATTCTTCGTTGTGGCGGAGCTTATGTTTTTGCATTGAATTTTTTTAGTTTAGTTATTCGATTTAATAAAATATGGCTAGAACTAAAGCGTCCGTGGGTGCTAAATGTAAGTGTATTTTAAATATTTTCTTACTAATTAGACAAGTTAAGAAAGATTTCTCGACAAGTTTATTTTGTACTTATTTCAGTAACCAGTGGTAAAAGTAGTAAAGCCGTCAAAACTTCTAGCGTTGCCCCAACTAGGTATAATCCGAGTGCTCCATGTAAGTAAATATAGATTTTCAAAAAATAATTACGATTACTTTATTTAGTTACGAGAAATATGAATTTTTATACTATTTCCAGCTACTTCTAAAGGATCAAATGGTGGTAACCCGTATCATCCTAGACCAACCCCCAAGTGGCAGAAACCAATAACCTCATTCTTCGGAGGAGGAGAAGCATCCGCTGATGGAAATTCCGATGATGATGATGAAATCCGTAAGTATTTACAAGTTTTTTTATGGAGTCCATAAACTTTTTTATTTATTGAGAGCACTATAGATCCCGTTCCTAAGAACTTAATAGTCGCGTATGTGAAACTGTGCTCGACTACTTTGATCTAAGATCTTTTTATTCCTTATTCTACTTCTAAATTTCTTATATATGATTTTTCTAGCATCTGGCAGTAAAAACCGACCAAGACATAGTAGAATAATCAATTCAGACACTGAATCAGATTGTGAAGGTGCGACGGAAGGTTTGTTCTATTAACTCTTTCTATATGTTGTATTTATTTGACTTAATACATTTAATTTTGAATATACTTACACGAAAACATGCAGCTGTCAGTGGAAATGAATTTATAAGGCCAGCCTACACATACTTCCATTATAGTCTTCTCTTTATACCCAAGCATTCAGTAGAAACAAAGTCAAGTCAAAGCAGTCAATCTTTCTCATGTCAATGGATGTTGCAGAAAGTTTGATTTTATACTATACCACATAGATTTTCCCTCAGTTGAAATAACATAAGATGCACTTGATCTTTTTACTTGTGTTGTTTGAGTGGACATATTAACAGACACGCATGAAATGGATGAAATGTTTCTAATGGGCCGCTTCCACCTTGTTAAGAAGCAATTGCAGGTGGGAAGTGCCTGATGATGTGGATAGCGAACACGAGTGTCAAGTAATTAAATGTAGGGTTTTATCTTTACAGCGATAGAAGTGGGGATTTTTTGGCATTAGCCCCGTCCCCCGTTTGTCAGCGTTGAGACAAAAATATGAAACAACAAATTGGAACTTAACACTTGTGGACACTCACTTTCCACTTAAGAATCATCCAATGATGATGTAGGGCTGTAACGGGCTCCTCAAGAAATCTTTTCTGTTCCTCTGTCGCTCTCCTCCAGTTCATCATTCCGATCACTCTGATGTTGTCCTCTGTGTCATCCAGCCATCCCAATTTGGGCCTGTCTCTACTATGACCTTCTGGACAGTTGTTTAGGACCTTTTTTGGGATACGACCATCATTCGTTCCCACTCTGACCCAACCATTCCAATCTGCGTACTTTTATAAATTGTAGGATATTGGGTTCGTCATATACAGAGCCTGCAGTTCGTGATTATAGCATTCTACTAAAAAAAGTTGAATTAAAATTGTATGTTTCTTTCAGAAAACGATTTAAATGTTTCTAATATGAGCTGTCCTCCTCCGTCTCCTGATGATAGTTCTCATAAAATTGTGGAATATTTTAAAAACAAAGACAAAACTGTTGGTACAACTCAATCTATCAAAGGTAAAGGAAAGGGGAAACGATCTCTGCAATCAAACGGGAATGACGATTCTACGAAAATAACAGAAAACCATAACGGGCATTCTAAAGAAAGCGACGACGATAAAAGTAAGAGTGAAAATAAGGAGAACCAATCAAGCAGTAATGTATGTTTAGATTCTAAGAACGAAACCAACGGCAAAGCCGGCAAAAGAGAACTTGAAAATATGGAAACCAACTCTGCTAAAAGAGTCAGAACAGAAGTTTGATGTGCATTTTAATGTTATTGACTACAGAAAGTCTTGTTTTTATTTCAAGATGATTTCACCCAAGAAGATTGACAAAGTCTAGCTCAGCTCGGAAACTGGGGAACCAAAGATGACATGAGAAAATTTTCCCTTATGCACCATTCCATTCAACTGTTTTTTTATATATTTTTTTAAGATGTGTTGCTTAAAATTCTGTTAAAGCTTATGATCTGTTAAGAATATTGTATGTGTCATTATTTTAATACCTGATTTAGTATAAAATATATATATTTTCAAAATAATTTCTTTTCATAATAATTGACCACTTCTCTATGAAGATACCGAATTATGATTTTACTTCATGTATAAAGAAAACCTTAAATTAGAAGAGTATTTCCATCCTTGCATAGCCTCCACCTTAGAACTGTGAAAAGGAACCCTGTAGAGTAGAATGCTTTGGAGAAGATCAAAATGAAACCAGATTACTCAAAGTTAAGAGGCAGTAGTGGGTATCTGTGTAGAAATAATGTAAGATACATCCCATATTTTATTTGAAATTTATAAAATAAATCCACAGGTAGGGTACATATTGGAGGCTTATTCTTAGACATGAAGTTCAGCTTTTTTCTAAGAGATCATGCCGTTGTGTAGTAGAATCTTCAATAAAGTATTCCACTTGCTACATGGGGGGATGAATTGAATTTTAGCTCCCTTCGTTTTACACATAATTATTGTCATTTAGTGTGCACTTTCATGTGTGATCTCATATTAGATTTTTGTGTGAACTTTTTACCACACTGGGAACATTCATACGGAGTTTCACCGGAATGCACCATTAAATGGCGTCTTAAATGACCATTACAAATAAATCTCATACCGCACTGCGAGCAACAATGCTTTTTACTATTTTCGTTGTGGATTTTTTTGTGTTTGGTCAGTGAATTTAATATTGGAAAAGATTTTCCACACACAGAACAGACATGTGGCTTACCATCTCCGTGATTTACTCTGAAATGTCTACGAAGTGTTTGTTTTTGGGCAAACTTTTCAAAACATATATCACATTTATAAGGTTTTTCACCAGTATGTCTCCTATAATGTTCTGTCAGTTGTAATTTAGTTATGAAATTTTTCTTGCAGATATCACAGCCAAATGGTTTCTCATTAGTATGTGTCATTTTATGCAGTTTGAAACCATGCTTTCCAACAAATTTTCTTCCACAAATATCACACTGCAGTTTTTTATCTTCATTATGTATAACAAGATGTGATAAAAGGTTGACAGATCGATAAAACATTTTGTGGCAAATATGGCACTCAAATGATTTGATTCCCGTATGCACTAGTTGGTGACTCTGTAACTTGGCAAGAGACAAAAAACGTCTAGGACATTTGTCACATTGGTGTGGCCTCTCCATGACGTGGAGTGTTCTATGTTTATTCCAATCAGATTTCAAGTGAAACTTTTTGTGACATTCTTCACATTCAAACTTCTTCTCTCCATCTCCATGAACAGACACATGTAACTTTAACTCTTTCAGAGTTTTAAAATAATTTGAACATACATCGCACTTGTGTTTAGTCTTCCCAAAGTGTTTTAATCTGTGGTTTTTCAAAAAAAGAGCCGTTTTATAACTGGTATCACATATATCACATTTGAAACAATGCTGTTTAGCAGTTTTGCCATATTCATCTTGTTTATTGCTTGTCTTGTCAATGAGAACACTTTCTTTGCTAAAAACTTTTGAACTCTTGCATATTTTTTTAACATTTTGTGAACAACTTGATCTTTTTGAGTGTAAGGTTTTATAGTGCCTTAATGTTTCTTTATGGCTTGAAAATCGTATGTTACAAATTTTACAAAAATTATTCCTACTCTTAGTAAAAACATCAAAACTATCTTTATAATTAGACTGCTCAGTTCTTTTTAGAATATTTTCCGTTTTTAACAAATCAGTGTCGTTTTTCTCAGACCCATCATATGTTGACAAATTTTCTAATGGAAAATCATCATTACTATCATCAGATTTAACATCTAAATATAAATTTCCATTCTCTGTAATATCTGCAACATCATTATGGTTTTCTTCTTTTATCATACAAACAGAGCCAACATAACTCAATGGATCAGCAGCTTTATCAATAGATTCTTTTTTAATGTCTGTTACATTCACTTTGTTTGTAACTTCACCGGTATTATTTATTTCAAACAAAATGTCAAACTTTTCATACTCTATGAATGTTAAATATTTCACACTGTCATTAGGAATGAAGATTTGGATTCCCTCAGTTGTTTTCTCAAAATTTCCGTGAGTGAATTGAATGTAATGTTTTGATTCTTCATTATAGTAATCTATTTTTATAAGTCCATGGGCAGTTAATGAGTTGTTCTGTTTTGTTTCCATTTTCCCTGTAAATAGATCTATGTTTCACCTGCGAAATGAATTAAGATTACTATTTCTGTATATTAAATTATTTTTTTGAAAATGTACATTTTACATTACATTTACCTTATAATGTTACACACATAACCATCCTTCAAAACTATTCAGTGAAAATTGTATTAAAAATTAAAATAATGTGCAACTTATTTAGAAACAAGTTTTTATCTTCCAATGTTAACAACATTTTTTATGTTGTTGATTGTTGAAAGATTTATATTATTATGTTTTAGGTAAGAAGCAATGTTTTGTTATAGGAAAACATAAACAATAGGTATAAATAAAGTGAACGATGTTTTCCAATAGTGATGTCAGTTGGGTAGTTACCCGTTACTAAATACCCGTTACTTTTTGTTATCGGTATTCCAAACCGGTAGTGTTCAGTATTCGTAGGTACTAGTACCTACACGGTAGAAAAGTAACGACGGATACTCTGTCGGTAGAAGTAACGACTAGGTCTTCGGTAGAAAAGTAACGACGGATACTCTGTCGGCATGCCGTTACTGCAGGTAAATATCTACCGACTACCGAGCTCCGTGCAGTATCCTTACAGAGTTGTAATTTTGTTCTATGGAGGTGAGGTACTTCGGCCATTGAGTAGATATGTTTTACACGTACGTTGTAGCAGAAAAATATTTAGATTCGAGTATCGCGTAGGTATCGCGGTTTATGGATTTTCTGCGTACATATTTTAAATATGATTTTTTTTACTAGATATTATGTATATTCATACCTGCATAATTTATTTTATTATTTCGAGGAGTATATTATTATATTATATAAATAATATTTTTTTGCTTAATAACTTGTATCGTGTACTAGATAGGACACTTTTACAGCGCGCTCTCTTGAATTATAAATATACTTTTTTTTTTAAATAGTTCAATTATTCAAATATTAAGGTTTTTTTTAGAAGATGGCTAAGTGTGAACATTTAGCTATGGAGGATTTTTTGACTAATCAGACTATATTTCAAATTATGAATGCATAATCCGCATCTAAGAATCAAAATCATTTTAAATATTAGATATTTTGTCTAAACGAAAAAGATCGCTTAAGCTAGGTATATCAAAAATTGTCATTTTCGATACAAACATTACGTATATTTTTCTTAACTTTGTTTTGAGTGTCAAAAATGTAATTTTTTGATGGCGGGAGGTGGGGGGGGGGGGTATACGAATACCGGTATAATTACCCGTTACTGAATACCGGGTAGTTTGCTGGAAATACCCTCCGGTACTCAATATGAAAAAGTACCCGTTTTTGACATCATTATTTTCCAATTTTCATTATTCTAATGTCAAAACATGTTCTTCTTTGCTTTGGTCTGTGGCTTTGGCCATAGTGTAAAGGTCTATGGTCATTACATTTTGATCTTTTATTCTAGATATTATTATTTAAGGCTCTGGGGTAGGGTAATCGCTGTTTTTTGGTGTTTTTTTATGTAATTTTTTATCGTTGTTGTTAAAGATAGCTTCTTGAAAAAAATATTGCGATGTTCTTCTATCTTTCTTCTAGTGCAAACACTTTCAATATCTTAAAAATATTGAATATTTATCGTGAAAAAAAATATTTTAAAAATGTCTCTGTCGTGACTTTTCAAGAAGATTTATGCATTAACTACGAGACCTAGAAATGTAATTATTTTTATAATCGAAGGAAATTTTTAATTTCTAGTGCAAATACGTAGCATAATTAAGTTTTAAACTGTATTTCCAATCCAATCCAAACTCCCTTAAGACCCCACTTACGGGCATAGGGAGGCAACAAGAGCTCTCCATTGCGCTCGATCTTGCGCAATGTTTATGACCTCCTCCCACACCATGTCCATGTCCCTCAGCTCTGCTTCGAAGGAGCGGAACACAGTGTGAGAGGGTCTTCCTCGTCTTCGGGACCCTGATGGGAGGAAGAACAGCGCTCTCCTTGGCCAACTGTCATTCGGCATCCTTAACACATGTCCCAGCCAAGCCCATCTCCTCCCCACAATGGTGGAGGTGATGGGCTCACGCTGGGTGCGCCGGCGTATAGCGTCGTTCGTGATGCGGTGGTACCATCTTACGCCCAGAATTCTCCTTAGGCACTTCATCTCAAAGGCTGAGACTTTTTGTGCCTGGGCCTTGGTCAGGTGCCAGGACTCACACCCATACAAGAGAATGGGCAACACACACGCATCAAACAGTTTACATTATTCGTCTCGACACTAAACGCCGACGCTTTCCAAATCTTGGTCATGTTGTTAAAGGCGCCACTCGCCATACCGATACGTACCGGGAGCTCAGCCCCGAGGTCACCAGAGGTGGTAATGGTTGCTCCCAGGTACTTAAATTTATCCACCCGGGAGACCTGGTGACCATCGATGGTTATCGGTAGCTGTTTATCGGGGCAGGCATTATTCGCCATGAGCTCCGTCTTACTGTATTTAAAAAAAAAAAAAAAACTGAAAAAATACCAATAGGGTATTTGACAGTATGAAAAATACATGGATGTAAGAAGTAAGACGATGGAACGTCTATACTACTTTGTATGAATGACAGTGAAGCCAAAAAGTGGGGAAGGGAAATCAGCCGGCGGCCATCACGGAAGACCCACATACTTGTGAATTTGTATGGACAATGTATGAAAATTATTCACCTAGTATCAGAAAACATTATATTTTCTTCTTAAAATGATTATATTGTGACAAAATATACTTTTTTTCTTATGTTTGGTGAAATAGGGAATAGGTTTGTATTAAAATGAGTAAATAATACAAGAGTATTTTATTTTTAAATATATTTATTTAAAATTATTCTAACACAATATGGAGAATTGATGACTGTTAATAATTTGTAAAGGAAACCAGATACAACAAACTCAAAATCCTTTGAAAAGAATTAATTTGTTGAGTGACTTTCGAACAGAAAGGGAACTATCAATATACCTTTTAGCAATGTAATGCAATCTAATATCAAGATATTTTCGGGCAATAGCTCTCGTCAGTAAACCAATATGGTTGTTCAATGGAGACTGTTCTATTACATGATGCGAAAGATCATAAAATAAAGTATAATCTTTTAATAAGATCAAAACCATATTCAAAAGAGTATCCGTATTATATTTCTTGGGCATACATTTACTAGAAGTCTCTGAAAACCGTTGCCTGACAACCAGAGCTGGGCGGTACTCGAGTACAAGTACTCGTAGATTGTACTCTGAGTACTTTTGGTGTACTCAGTCCACGAGTACATTTCTAAAACCTGTACTTGTACTTGTATTCGGTACGTTTTTGAGCCTAAAATGTACTCGAGTACTTCGAATGTACTCGAGTACTTTAGAATGTACTCGAGTACATTCAAAGTACTCGAGTACATCAAAGGTACTCGAGTACATTAAAGGTACTCGAGTACATTTCAAGTTCTCGAGTACATCTTTGGATATATTGGAATACGTTAAACCTACTATGATACGTAATTTGTATTTATATTGCAAGTAGAGACTTGTTAGGTGTCGTGGTTATTGGTAGTGGTAAAGTGTGAATGTATGGTTCTCGTTTTTAATTCGAGAGTGTTGGTGACGAAATTGTTGTTTTTAAAACCCGTGTATTATCGTCGCTTATCGAACAACACCGCTCAACTCATTTTTACCAACTTTTCAGGAGAGTGAAAAAACTGCCTATTTTGGTGAATTTAAGTGTTTATTTATTTTATTTAATTCAATTTATCATATTTTTGAATGAGTTATACTATTATTTGCTAATATTTATGTTTTTTCAGTTAATTATAGTTTTAAACTGACTTGGGCGGTATTACACTAATATTTTATAGACTTAAGCGGTGTTGAATTACAATATTCTAATGAACGAACCACTAGGAAACAGTTATAATTTCAATATTGTATTGTTATTTTTAAATATAAAATCAGAAATAACTAAGCACATAGCAATAACGATAAGAGCATTATTAAAAAAAAAATTAACCTCCGCTTCCTATGACGGTCGAATTTGGTTCACAAGAGAATAAAAAAAATAATCGTCTATGGAATTCATGGTCTTCCAAAACAAGAGATTTCATGTTCAGCTGTAGTTCGATTCCTTCTATTCATGGAGGTTTCATGCTTCGATCTGGCTTATGGACACCATGTTTTACCATTCTTTCGCCTTTTCGTCACGTCTTTAACCTTCAACATTCATTCCCTTTTCTTTCTTATGTTGCGTTTATATGTACTTCTGGGTTCATTTGTTATCTTATAAAATTACCCCCGAGCTCGTCTGCAGGTCATAGGCCTGCTCAGTGCTCATGTCACTACTCCCTGTCTCTGGCCATCTGGACCTGACGGCCCGTATGATCCTTGGCATCGGCCTCAACCAATTCGAGGCTAGTGCAAAGCTGTAAAGATGTACTAAACACCTTAGGTAACAGAAATAAGGTAATATTGCGTTGGGTACCGGGACATGAAGGCATCGCAGGCAACGAAAAGGCCGACGAGCTAGCGAGGGCCGGTACTGAGAGGAATTTTTATGGACCTGAACCATTCTTTGGTATTCCTCATAGCACAAAACGCAAAACTCTAGCGGACATATAATATATATCATTATATTATAATGAACGCTCTTTTAAACTCTGGACTGAAACCCAGGGACAAAAACATTCCAAGGCGTTAATTAATGCCTACAATCAAAAATCCGTAAGGGACCTATTATCCCTTAGCAGGAACAATCTATGCACCATCACAAGGTCCCTAACTGGTCACTGCAGGCTGAACAAGCATATGTGTACCATAGGGATACTGGACTCAGGCATGTGCAGGATGTGTGGGGAATCACTTGAGACCCCGATGCACCTCCTATGCGAATGCCTACCAATGATGCATAACAGACACAAAAATCTGGGCAAATTTCTAATGTGCCCAGATGACATCAAAGAGTTGAACGCCAACAAAATCCTGCGCTTCCTCCTGGAGGCCGGGTTGAGCGATGAACTCTAGATACAGGGCCAGTCACAAAAGTTCCATTATGGGACGCAGTGACGGCGGCCTCCATGGAGGCTGCAGGCTAGTATTCAAATAATAATAATAGGTCGACGGGCGGGACAGCTAGTAATAGTGATAAAAAACAAAATAATAATATTAATATTTTCTTCTTCATTGAAGTCTCACAGTTAACCCACAAGTGCAAGTTGGATTGAAATCAAAACTCACTATGACACCATGTCTACTCAAGCCCGGTCGGCAGATCCAGGAAAATCATAAGAAAAGAAACAAACTATTATCCCAACTTCATTAGTTGGGGTTTTAACTAAATAATACACTACACGAGCAACCAATTACAATATGCAAACAGAACTATTAGATCGTTATCATTTAAACATGCTATGTAGGTAGTGAAGGATCGTTATTTTAGAAATATTGTATTTCATTTATTTAAGACTAGCTTATACCCGTCTTGCTTTACGTTTTTGATTCCGATTGTCAGGCTTGATCGGTAGGTAATTAAACAGGTTCTAGTCTAGCTTCCCATTGCTTTGTAGACCTCTATAACTGACATAAGCCCAGAAAAAGAAGAATGACACTTTTAATGTTTATTAAAATTTTGTATGAAGATCCTAAAAAATAGGGTTTTTTAAATATCTCTAAATATATTAAAGTTAATGCAGCAAATTGTATTAAAGAACCTTCTCCGGCATTTTGCACGGCTCTGTGCAGATTCACGTAGCATTTGTATTTTGAGCGTGATGCTATGACATACGATAAAAAGCAAAATAAAAAAACATTTCTGAATTATTATGTAGATAGAGAAGGAGGGGCTAATGCGAGTTTTATTTAATTTCCCAATTTACCACGCAACTTTCTTAATTTTTTCTTTCATAAGAACCTTCTACTGATAAAAGCCAAAACGACAAAAAAAGAATTAGTGAAATCGGTTCAGCCGTTTAGGCGTGATGCGATGACATTAGGTAAAAAGCTAATAAAACAACATTTCTGAATTATTATGTAGATTTACAACGCAACTTTCTTATTTTTTTCTCTCATAAGAACCTTCTACTGATAAAAGCCAAAACGACAAAAAAAGAATTAGTGAAATCGGTTCAGCCGTTTAGGCGTGATGCTCACATATACGGTCAAGCAACGACAAAAGGCAAATAAAAAAACATTTCTAAATTATTATAATAGATAGATATACACGGCCTAGGCCTTTTACATGTTATTACATAGTGTCGTACAAATTTAGAAAAAAAAACATAATATTACTCCAATAATGGTTTGTTAAAATATACATTTTAGGGAATTGAATGAAATTTTTACTTCCAGAAATAGTCAAGACAAAAAATACAATAGGAATTTTGAAATCATTCAAGATATAAAACAACAAATATTCACAAAGAACTTACATCTACAGCTGATGAAATATAGAATTAAAACAAAATCCTTGAGACTGTCAGTGGCAGAAAGATAATAGGGACGTCAAACACAAGATAAAAAAACAATGTCAACCTAGAGCAAGAGAATACTATTCTAGTATTCTATTCTCTAAGATGTCAACATACAAAAATTTAGAGTCAAGATACATTCAGTTAAGGTTCAAAACAGTCGGCAAGCTATGTTTGAGAGAACAATAAAGGAGACCAGGACTGAAATCAAAATGAAGTCCTTTAGAAAAACGTACAGAACGACAATTAATCCCAAATATAATTTTACACATAGCGGTACTTAAAAAGTATTCAACACAAAAGATTAATTTATATGTTATATATTTATGAAAATTTACAAAGTTATATGTACCTACATACTATTATGTGTCTGTGGCAAAAAATGAAGTAAATAAATTAATTGATCATATATGTAATCTGCCATCTGATATTTACTAGTTTCCTTTTTTTATTCATGGTAAAATACATGTATCAACTATAACAAGCGCTTTGACTATCCCAAATAAAACCATAAGATAAGAATTTTAATTGTATATAAAACTATAAGATCATTATTAAACATGTTTGTAGGTAGTGAAAATTATAAAGAAAATTGATGAAAAACAAAACATTAACACTTTCTCCTCAACTGGGGTTCCATATTTAAATAGCACATAAGGACAAGTTGCATCGAATATTAATCTTCAAACACATCTTCAATTAGTCGGTAGAAAATTATTAAAAAAACAAACTTTTATACTAAAGGTCCCATTCATTGGGGTCATTTAACTAGATAAAACATTATGAGTAACCCACAAGTGTAGTCAGAGCCCCAATTCTCTGTTTTATTGGAAGGTAGTCACGGTAGTAAAGTGAGTATTACACGATACATTTTGTATGGGAAACGTGTATAATGCCGCCACAGAAATATTTCTAGAAACAAATACGATTCTCGCATTCGATACGTATAGACGTTTTTCATACAAAATGTTTCGCCTAATAGTCACTTTTTTTTCAAGTGACTACCCTACACTTGCTACAATAGGGGTACAGATGAGGAGGTCTAGTGATGCTGGTCTTCTCGTGGTAAGTATTTTTCAAGTGACTAGCCTACACTTGCTACAATAGGGGTACAGATGAGAAGGTCTAGTGATGCTGGTCTTCTCATGGTAAGTATTTTTCAAGTGACTACCCTACACTTGCTACAATAGGGGTACAGATGATGTCTAGTGATGCTGGTCTTCTCATGGTAAGTATTTTTCAAGTGACTACCCTACACTTGCTACAATAGGGGTACAGATGATGAGGTCTAGTGATGCTGGTCTTCTCATGGTAAGTATTTTTCAAGTGACTACCCTACACTTGCTACAATAGGGGTACAGATGATGAGGTCTAGTGATGCTGGTCTTCTCATGGTAAGTATTTTTGATGCATCCTCCTTCCTCCCTTCAGCCATACATATTTATAACCCTAATTCTATGCGTGACTTTTTCCTTTACATACATATATTAAGTTTGAAATGTCTGTACCATTATATACCTATTGTTTTAGTATAATGTAAAAGCAACAATTTGCACAGTATCTTCTTCTTCTTCTCCTCCTTGCCCCTTCCCTGTTCATCTGGAGTCGGCCCTCCTGGTACGCAGTCTCCACGTCTTCCTATCCTGTGTTATCTCACTGGCTAACTGGTCTTCCCTTAGTTGTTTTTGGATATTTGTCCACCATTTAGCCTGTGGACGACCTCTAGTTTTGGGTGTGAGGGATGTTAAGGGCTATTTTGACCGTGTGATCGTCCCCCCTTTTATTTACATACCCGTACCATTGGAGTCTGGTTCCTGTAGGTTTCTCCGGTATAGGCGCGACCCCAAAACTACCTCCAATATATTCATTACGTATCCTGACCATTTTTTTGACCCCCTCAAACAAGTTGCGTAGTATATTAAAATAAAATAAAGAAAGTAAAACTTTTAATTACTTTTGTATTCACTTAATTGTCATTTAGTGTGCACTTTCATGTGTGATTTCATATTAGATTTCTGTGTGAACTTTTTACCACACTGGGAACATTCGTACGGAGTTTCACCGGTATGCACCATTAAATGGCGTCTTAAATGACCATTAGAAATAAATCTCATATCGCATTGCGAGCAACGATACTTTTTATTATTATCGTTGTGGATTTTTTCATGTCTGGTCAGAGAATTGAATAATGGGAAAGATTTTCCACACACAGAACAGACATGTGGCTTACCATCTCCGTGATGCACCTTTACATGCCTACCGAGAGATTGTTTTCGGGGAAACTTTTCAAAACAAATATCACATTTATAAGGTTTTTCACCAGTATGTCTGTAAATATGCATAGTCAAATTTCCTTTAGTTTTGAAGTTTTTCTTGCAGATATCACAGCCAAATGGTTTCTCTTTAGTATGTGTCATTTTATGCAGTTTGAAACCATGCTTTCCAGACACTTTTATTCCACAAAGATCACACTGCAGTTTTTTATCTTCATTGTGTATAAGAAGATGTGAAAAAAGATTAGTGGCTTGATAAAACATTTTGTGGCAAACATGGCACTCAAATGATTTGATTCCCGTATGCACTAGTTGGTGACTCTTTAATACAGCACGAGATAGAAAGCGTTTAGGACATTTGTCACATTGGTATGGCCTCTCCATGTCGTGGACTGTTCTATGTTTATTCCAATCAGATTTTGAGTGAAACTTTCTGGTACACAAGTTACATCCAAACCTCTTCTCTTCATCTCCATGAATAGACACATGAACCTTTAACTCTTTCAGAGTTTTAAAATATTTTGAACATACATCGCACTTGTGTTTAGTCTTCCCAAAGTGTTTCAATCTGTGATTTTTTAAATATCGAGCAGTTTTATATCTGGTATTACACAAATCACATTTAAAAAGTTGCCGATTACCAACTTTGCCATTATTATCTTGTTTATTGCTTGTCTTGTCTAAGAAAACAGTTTCTTTGCTAGAAACTTTTGAACTCTTGCATATTTTTTTTAAATTTTGTGAAGTTTTTGATCTTTTTGAGTGTGAGGTTTTATAGTGCCTTAATGTTTCTTTATGGCTTGAAAATTGTATGTTACAAATTTTACAAAAATTCTTAGTTCTCTTAGTAAAAACATCAAAGCTATCTTTATAATTGGTCTGTCCATTTCTTAGAATATTTCCCGTTTTTAACAAATTAATATCGTTTTTCTCAGTCTCATCATGTGTTGACAAATTTTCTAATGGTAAATCATCATTACCATCATCAGATTTAACATCTAAATATAAATAACCATTCTCTGTAATATCTGCAACATCATTTTGGTTTTCTTCTTTTATCATACTAAGAGAGCCAACATATCTCAATTGATCAGCAGATTTATCAATAGATTCTTTTATGTCTGTTACATTCACTTTGTTTGTATCTTCAACACTGTTATTTATTTCAAACAAAATGTCAAACTTTTCATACTCTATGAATGCTAAATATTTCACACTGTCTTTAGGGACAAAGATTTGGATTCCCTCAGTTGTTTTCTTGAAATTTCCCCGTGTGAATTGAATGTAATGTTTTGAGTCTTCATAATCTAATTTAACAAGTCCACGGACGTCAAATGATGAGTTGTTCTGCGCTGTTCCCATTTTCCCTGTACATTAATGTACGTATCACCTGGGAAATTAATAAGGATTAACAATGTTTTAAATTATTTACATAATCAAAATTCATGTTGAAACATTGGGAAAACATGAATTTTAGCGTCGCGAACATTTCTTTTCGAATTACCCACAACTTTCATTTCCTATTCCTATGACGTTTCCATACATCTCGTTAGAGAGTATATGTGTCACGGTAGTGAAACTTCCATAGAAACCATAGACAATATATTTGACAGATAAGTTTGACACCTCATGGTCCTTGAGCCAGAACTTTTTTTTCGGAAATTATTGGAACTACAGCCGCGCAGCCGCATGACAGCTGTTATTGAGTTGCTAAGAAGTTGTTGATTGTTGCTAAGAAACTGTTGATTGGGTTACTAAGAAGTTGTTGATTGAGTTGTTAAGAAGTTGTTGATTTAGTTCCGCGAGTTTATATTTTTTTCACCATGTGTCAGTTTCTTTATATTTCGAAGCTTGATATATGATAAGTTTGTTTTGTGATTTCATTTTTCGTAAATATATTATTTTTGTGTCGTTGTATGATATTTGGACGCTTTATTCCCTGTTTTCATTCATGTGTTGCGATATAGGTCGCTTTTTGTTTTCATCAGTGCAGCGATGTTTGAACGAACTGTCTCGTAATTTAATGCAAAATCTGTGGTTAAATATTGGAAGGTCTGAGTGATGAACAAATCTCAAGAAATAGGAGGTTTTGTGATAATTTTCTTTAAGTCTTCACTCGTGATATAAATTTTATTTAAAAAAAAATTATGTAAAAGCACTAAGTATAAAAAATAAATAAATGTAATTTATTTTATTGGATTGTTTTATTAATGGATTATAACATCTCAAATTTTAATTCCTTTTCATAAAATATATAGTGTAAAATATTCATCAACACACTGACATAATATTCAATTTTGTCCATAACTTATGAATATTTATAGTTACTTATCCTATTTCTAAAATGGATATATTTTTGTTTTAATTTAACATTTTAATCTTGAATGTGTAAAAAAAGTTTAAAATGTTACGTTAAAATAAAAAATATATTTGCTGATGAAATAGAGTAGGTCATTTTTGAAACTATTCATAAGTTAAGGATTAAATTGAATATATTGAGGGGATGTTGAGGGGTATAAGATTTGAAAGCGCGCATCACAGAACACAATATACTCTCTAACGAGAGAAGAATACCAACTTCATAGTAAAAATATGCAAACACGGAAATTGACAGATTGCATCTATCTTTCTCGCTCACGCTTTTCTAACCCGAACACCAACGCGGGAAATTCAAATATGGGTCGGTACAATGCGCACTAGCGACCAAAACAGTTGCATTCTAGTACAAAAATGGGATATAAAAATATCCCATCTTTATACTAGAATACAACTGTTGAATCATTTATCCTGAAAATGGTTATGATAAAGAATTAAAATGCAGCAGTAGTTAAATATGGCATTTATTTTCTATGCAAATAATAAAACATGTAACAATATAAATAGTATGTATTGGTATCTATTGCATAAAATAATACTAAGCCAAAAATATATTATCAATAACAATTAGGTACACGAAAAAAACTATGTTTAAACGACACAATACATCATGATTCTACGTACGTACTTATTACAAAATATTTTAAAAAGAAATACAAATGTGTCTTTAATTGTATGTGATTATTATGACGCCACAGAAGGAACATTTCCGATACTTGAAACTCATAATAACAAAATAATAAGGTAAACGAAAGAGTCAATGTCTAGAACCGACACACAACCACTTGTAAATATTAATTACACTATGAGTCTTTGTTTTAACAACTTTTTATGTGCAGACAATAGCGTAGTGGTTAAATCTCAAAACAAAACACGAGTCCATTTGTCGAAACAAGAGTCCATATTTTGTCAAAACAAAACAGAGTCTATTTCTCACAAACAACAGTATCTTTCTTGATATCAACGAGACTATTTTTCACAGCGATACGAAACACCGATTCGACTTCACACAAAATTAATAACACAATCTCCCGAGTTGGAAACAGGAAAAAAATCGAAATAACAAAAACAGCCAGCGCTCGGCCAAATAAAAATGGCTGTTGTTTGGGTTTGGAACGAAGCCCTAAATGCACGAAACATTCCAATGTGCCATGCGCATGCGCCATATCACATTATTATACTCTCTACGAGAGCGCGATATTTTGACGTTTAAAATGACAAGTCGGCGGCAATTGAAATGTCACATTAAATCATAACATGGGAAAC
Source organism: Mystacides longicornis (assembly GCA_963576905.1). Lineage (NCBI taxonomy): Eukaryota > Metazoa > Arthropoda > Insecta > Trichoptera > Leptoceridae > Mystacides > Mystacides longicornis. The sequence goes on along the minus strand of OY756424.1, from coordinate 5,419,199 downwards.
ATTGTATCTTTCTGTATTACTTATGAATGAAATAAATTCGGAGTTTTAGCTGAAAGGGTATAATTTTGTCGCTCTATTACTTATGAATGAAATAAATTCGGAGTTTTAGCTGAAAGGGTATAATTTTGTCGCTCTGATTCTCTTAACATGACTGAATCTTGACACCTTTTATTCTTCGAGGGGAAATCAGTCATGGACACCTCTGGGATGCCAGGTACTGCCGGTTTTTTTTTTTTTAATAGAATGTGGACTCACCCAAATTGAACACATACACTTTTGACACCTTTCACAGAAAGCAAAGGCTTGTGTCGTGAAAGAGGAAGATGGTCGACACCGAGGATCGAACCCACGACCTTCGGATCGAAAGTCACCGACTGAACTGCTAGGCTACCAACCACTTCTAGAACTTAACCAGCTAAAGCCCATTTATACCAGCACATCAGTGCTGCAAAGCCTTGCATTCTTTTTCATCTCACAGTTTAATTAATTAAAAAAAAAATTTAATGAAATAATGAAGTGGTTGGTAGCCCAGCAGTTACAGTCGGTGACTTTCAATCCGAAGGTCGTGGGTTCGATCCTCGGTGTCGACCATCTTCCTCTTTCACGACACAAGGCTTTGCTTTCTGTGAAAGGTGACAAAAGTGTATGTGTTCAATTTGTGTGAGCACAGATTCATTTTATATAAAAAAAAAACTGATTTGTTGTGTGACACAAAAAAGTGTCAAAGAAACCTAGTCACCTGTGACCATGCAGGGCTGTGCCTTTGAAACTAGTCGGGGTATTAAAATTGTGAATAATTAACAAATCAATTGTTTCATTTAAATATTTATTTAAATAAATCCGCCAAGAATGAACATTCAGTTTGTTAATTTAATTAATTTTAATTTATTTGAATAAAAAAACTGCAATAGGTACACAAATAGATTCAAACAACTTGTTTGAAGTTATGTGCCTATCCTTAGAGTGCAGGATCTCGGTAGAGATAATTAATGTGTCAGAGATCGAAAACGTTCTAACAGAACGAAACGCGTCTCTGCAATAAATAATTTGTGTAGTATAAGACAAGTGTTTTTTCATTCACATTATGAATTACCTACTACACGGTAAACACCAAAAATATTAATTAAGAGATAATTAAGCCGACCTCGGTAGCCTAGTGGCAAAGGCTCTGACTTCAGATCAAGAGATCCCGGGTTCGATTCCCGGTCGGGTCAGAAATTTTCAATGTGTTTTTTCACTTGAAATTTCTACTCGGGGTTGGAATCCTGTCTCAGATTGGACGGGACCGGTTGACTGGTAGACGATGCTTCAAGCATTAAGTTCCGCCGGCTATACTGACACCTATGTATAGAAGAGTGTTATTTATTTAATTAAGACAAAATAGGTAGATGAGCATAGAGCCCAAATCTTGACATCTAACCAAGGATCAGGAGCATAAGATACTCAGCTTTAAAAATAAGTCTTAAAAGTATATTGAATGTCAATCAATCATACAAATGGTGCTGATCACTCTATCATATGGAAGAGTGGGTGATCCTGGCTGGTTCATGTTCCATTTATTACTAAAGAATTTTGGAGCAACAGCTATAATATCAGGATTTGGGTTGCCACTGAGAGCAGTAAGGAATGTATTAAAGGAGTGCTTTCTGTTATATTTTGATCAATAAATGGGCATCTTTCAATAATAAATGACAAAAATAATGCAGTTTTTTATTATTATTATTATTACATAGGTACCTAAATTATGATGTAAGAAAAATTTATAAAAAACATGGTTGGGTTTGGAATAGAAATAAAAATTAAATAAAATAAGAGGCCACACACATACTCCAAGAATCTGATGACAGTAGTGAATAAACTATCCCACCAACAATCTCAGAGATTAAAGCCACTTAAAAAGTCTTAAGAATGGAAAAGCACCAGGAATAGATAACATTCCAGCTGAGCTATTCAAATATGACAATGAAAATCTCAAAACCTTGCTTAGGAGCAGGGCCCCCACATGGCCGGTGCTACCGATGCTACAGCAACGGGGCCCGCAAGGACGGGGGGGAAATAAAAATGTAGAACATTTTTGATACATCATAGAAAGAAAACAATAATTAAATCACTAGGACTAGATTTATGAGTATCAATGATTCAATAAAATATTACAATATCAGAGTAATATAAATTGGTTCATTGGATATCTAACACCTGCATCAAACCATTGTAATGTCATTATAATATTCTCAATGATCAAAGCCAGAAAAATGTAGCTTTCCTTCTTTCAATAAATTATCAGATCTCAGAAACACTACAATGCATCATATAACCATGCTTTATAATGTAACCACTAATTTCCTCCGACAGAAGAAAACAAAAAGAATTAATTAGTTCAACAATTTATTTACCAGTATTTAAAATAAATTTACGATGATAATCTAAATACTGTCTAAACTCTTAAAACTGCCTAGTTTAAATTTGTGTGTTTGAAAAAAAAATATTGTAAGTTAAAAGTTGATATGGGGGGGGGGGGGGGGGGGGTTATCATGACTTTTAGCAACGGGGCCCAGGAAATGATGTGGGGGCCTGCTTAGGAGTGGCAAACAAGTATATTATGTCCCATTTATTTTATTTTTATACAATCAAAAAAATTATTACTCAACATAACAGGTACAAACACAATTAATATCAACAATCTGAGCGGGTTGTGTCAACAAAATAGGTACAATACATACAGGCGTATGCAGGTACTCAACTTGTGGAAGTGCAAAACAATATATTATAGGTAGGTACTACACTTTTATGCACCCGAACATGATACAGGCACACCGAGAACGGCTGGACCAATTTTCATGCTTTTTGATTTGTTATATTTGTCTCCGTCCCGAATAGCAGAGTAGCTATTAAAAAGTGATATGTAAGGAATAAAATATATGAAGAAAAAATAAATTCTCATACATTTTGAATGGAACGGTTCCTCAATAACAACGCCATATCTGATAAGTTACTTGACAACGCAATTTTATTTACCAAGCAACCATTGAGTTTCAAAACACAGGTACGCAGATTTTTGACAGAATTTGCTTCAATTTTTCATAAATAATTTTTTAATGAACATTAATTATTCAACTAATTATTAATTCTGAGGCGGGACGAAGTTTGTTGGGTCCACTAGATGGGGCTAGTGAAAGAGATGATGCATGGTCTAAAGGAATTCTACTGCCGCTTTGAGTATAGGCTAGGATATAAAATTCAAAGTGTAGCTCCATGCATGGAGTACATGATGCGGTTGCCTATGAATAGTTAAATTCCCATGCATAGTTAAATACATAAAATTACAGTAATATTTTATCTTAATTAAAACAATCATGAAATAAATTTATACCTTAACAAAACTGAAAAAACCAACATACAAAAAAATGTCCCTTTACTGAACAGGTAATAAGAATAACTAACTACCTGATAATAAAATATATTGCTTCTTTAAACTCATTATATTTATAAGAATGGTGACAAATTGAAATGTGAAAATCACCGAGGCATATAACTGCTTAGATTAAAATAGCGAAATGTGAAAATCATGGAGGCATATAACTGCTTAGATTAAAATATAGAGAAAAATGGCAATGGGCGGGACACCTATCCAGACAGGGCAGTTCCAGATGGGAACTACGAATATTGAAGTGGAGGCCATGGACAAATAAAAGAAATATCGGACGCCTACGGAAACGATGGACCGATAATATTGTGGAGATCGCGGGAAAGGGGTGGATGCAGAAGAGCAGAGAAGAGTGGAAAGTTATGGAAGAGGCCTACGTCTAACAGTGGATAGAAAACGGCTGATAAAGAAAGAAAGATATAACTGCTATGTCATGCCTATAAGGATCGAGCCATATGAAAGCAGAAAACCTTTTGGCGGAGTACCGGACTGGCTTAAGAATGTGCAGATCGGCAACGCAAATTTGGCATTGACATATATCGGTCTACAATAAATAATTATGATCGACAGACTTATCTTTGGAAATAAATAAACTGTTACCCCCAGTCAAAATGTTCTTGATTTCGTCTGTTTCTCGAACATTAGGTTTTTCACAGACATTATTGGTATACTTTCTTTTCTTTTTTGTTGATGTAAACCTTATCTGCGGATTTATTTTGATTTTATTTTCAGATTCATGATTTAATGGCTGTGAAAAGGCTGTCGATGATGAGATTTTCTTCATTCTGGTTAACATTGTTAACTTTGATAAGCAGCTGTTAATTTCTTTTACTATTTCACTATCATAATCTTCAATATTTACTCTTGATAATTCAGCCATTGCTGTTTCATACCGTTTTTTATTTTCATTTATATCATCTGCACTCTGTTTACATAAGGCTAATTGATGTACCAGAGTATTTGTAACTTCATCATTTGTCAACTCGGCCATTGTTGAAGATGAACTCGTCGAAGGGCCATTTTTTTTTTCATATAAAATCATAAAATGTACATGTTTGCAGACTACATTATTATAGACATAATCAGGGCACGTGCAAGAATACATATGCCTGCAAACTTGGCAAGCAGTACACAGGTTTTCACAACACTTCAAGCTTTTAATTTTTTTAACGTCATATGTTTTTAATGATTTAGTGGTCAGGTGATATCCACCATGACTCTCTACTAAATCATATGATGAAGTTAAAGATTTGTTGTGTTTTAAAAAATTTATTCTTTTTTGCTTCGTTGTTTTCCCTTTCGTCAAATCAATATATCTAGATAGTGTTCTATCTTTTAAATATGACATGACGGCATGGAGCCCTCTGTCAAGGCGACGAACGACCTTTCTCTCCAAGTAAAAATATTTAATTACCTTATGCATACTTTCCAAATGCATGTTGGTATTTATGCCGCAGTCAGTACGAAAACAATATGCCCACTTCAAAAAATTGCTACAATAATAAGACTGAAAATATTTCCCAAATGCTATTGTCTCATCGTCATCCATCAAACTATTGACAAATATTTCCAGACTTGTATGAAATGCCCTTGCCTCAGTTTTTTGTTGTAAAACTTTCATATGTTTATAGACTTCGCTTCTCTTGGTTTTATCAATAATTTTGTTTAAATTTGACTGCCATATGCTCGATCTACATGCCACGAACAGAAAAGGGTATGTTTTGTTGCACCCATAACATTTTCCCAAGCCAAATAAAAAGTTCCTTCAAGATCCGACATAAATGTCTTTGCTTGAAGAGGCCCAGCATTTGTTTTGATCATATCAAAGAAAAAACAATACACAAACGTGTCTTTCCTGTTCGTGAACATGAATGCAGCTGGGAATCCCTGATTAAACTCATCAATAACCATTAACGTGGTTAATTCAAAATCATATCCATTTAACCCATGAGTTCCATCGATGGCAACAATATTTCCTCCGAATTTTTGATACATATCTTTCTGCACAACATTCATAAATACAAGACAAAAATCATCTTCTGAAAACCCATCTCTTTCCATCCCTTGAGCTTTATAAAATAGGATAGGATTTCCATCTGCTTCATTTTGCCTAAATTCCGTCACCCAAAGATCAACTGATATGGCATCACTTTCATGCCTTTTTCCACTATCGCTTTCAATTTTAAAACTGTTCTTTATATTCCTAATATCGTCTCTGGTCAATAAGTCAATCCTTTTTGGATGATTATATATTGAATCACCCGTGGCTTGCAATATCCTGAAAAAAAAACATAAATTTCTTTCATATTTCATATTTTTATTACTCAGGAAAAACCTAAAAAGACATAAAAATGTGAAAATCTTTTAAAATATCAATAAGCATGAATTTAGAAAACATTTAAACGTAAAACATGGTTTTGGATTATCACTTTATTATTTTGTATTTAATTATTTATTACATTTCTTTTGCCTTGTGCTTTCGCCTTGAGGCATCATCAGAGCAAGAGTTAATTAAAATATTAATGTTGGTGAGGTGTTTATCTGACTTCGACTTACTTGGTTGGTGGAACTCCACTGATCAATTTTGATGCGACTAGTTGCCTATCCTCCTTAGGTATTCTAATGTGTTGTATCTCGGGAACGTGGCCATAATGAGTTTTTTGCCAGAAAACCTTAATTTCGTCTTGATTTTTATGTTCTAATTTAATGTAGCTTGTACATTTTGATCCAATTTTGCAAGACCTTTGGCTTTTTTCTTGCCTTTTATATAGATCCATATTGGATCGTTTGTGCTCTCCTGAAATTGATAATTAACGTTTTCAAATGCTTTATTACCTACTTCCATTTTTATAAAAATTTACTGAAAATGCATATCTAGTAATTTTTTTTCACAAATTTCAAAATATTTTACCACTTTTTTTAGAAAACATTTAAGTAACAAATTTTATTGATAAAATAATCTATTTTATAGATAAATATAGTAATCTTTATTCAAAATATAATGTTGCTCTCAGGCAGCAGAAAAATATGTGGCAAGCCAATATGTTTGCCTAAGCCTGGTGCAGACATAAAATCTATTTATCATTAATAAATATGTATGTGTGAGTGGTGCGATGTTGTGTCGGCGTGCCTCGTTGTGTTTCGCGTACCTGGACATTTTACATAGATTATATATTATTATTGCATGTTTTGTTATTATATTTTAATGGCCTATGGCCGTGTATAAGTGAATAAATAAATAAATAAATATTAACTTACTTGTGCTGCTTCTGTTGCAATAATAAAAAGAATGGTTGGTGAATTTTCTGTTTAAACAATAGAACGAAATAGTTTCCTTCTCAATCTTCTGTTTCCATTCATCAAATTCTGAAAATAGATAAATATATCAGTACAATTTTTTTTTGAGATATGTTGAATTCGATGACATTTACATATCTGCAAAGAGTATATAATACCTTACGGATACTATAATTAAAGGAAATGAATTTGTGTGAGTGTGATCTAGGTATGAATGTGTGAGGGTTGTATGTGGTTCAACAATGTGGGTACGGTTTGAATGAATCTGGTGTTAAAAAAATTATCAAAAAAGTTGTAAAACTTTTTTCAATGATCAACACTTGTGTAATGATTAATTAATTTATTTAGTGAAAGTACACTTAAATAATCTTTGATTGTGACACGTGTTCCATAATCATATTCTGGTCCTGTTATTGATGGTCTATATTGTGTCCAAAAGTATTCAAAACAACAGCAGATATATAGTCTAGTTGAGTAATATGTTGCCTAAATACCTGACATTGTAGTAACAGTGAATTCTATCTCTTCGAATTGTATTCCATGTACTTCCTTCAAATGGTTTCGCAATTGTATCTGTTGCTTAAATGTATTCTTGCAACCATCTTCCAGACATCGAAGATAGGATTTCTCATATCTAATGCTTAATTGAGGATGTTTCATTCTCAAATGCTTGTTCAAATTGGATTGATTAGTATATTTTTTCAAACACACACTGCACTGATACTTCATTGTAACTGCAAAAATTTGAGGAAAACATGAGTAAATATATTTCATTATTATGCATAGGATGAAACTTTAATCATAATTCTTATATACCTTGAGTGTTTACTAGGCACAATTCACGATAGGTAAATAAAACAAAGTTCATAAATCGAAGAAACAATCTACACTCTACAGTACTTGCTAAGCGAAACTCTTAAAACCACACGACACGGATAGTTTACAACCATTGTATCACACATTCCACAATCTTATTGTTTATTAAAAAAAATTGTAGCTTGGTTATCAGATTATAAATGTATAATAAAAAGAGTCAGTGTCTCACAAAAATAAATATATAAAGCAAAAAGAGTCAAAGCTCACAACACAATTAACATCTCAGAAAGAGTAAACAATTAAATGGAGTCTAAGTATATCTTGCAAAAGGTCACCAAAAAGAGTTAACACAAAAATAAATATAAAAAATAGAAAGAGTCACTATCTCACAACACAATTAACATCTCAAAAAGAGTAAATAATTTAAAGAGTCAAAAATCTCAAAAAGAGTGATTAGAATCAATATTTTTATTTTTGTGAATATTAATATACGAGTTATAGCTCCTAAATCTATCGAAACGCACAAGTACCTAATAGCCGCCAAATTTATCGACTACAATTTTCACACGCACTGTCAAATGGAAAATTTCTAACGATATTCTTTTTAAATTGGTGCCAAAATTTCTACAAATAAGCAACCAATGGAGAGGCTATTTATATCTAGGTACCTTCTGACGTCATATATTTCCTTGCCATAACAATAATTTAAAAAAATAAATAAAATGAATTTACACAATATGGCAACACTAACAATGTCGCAGTAGTGGGGGGTGCTACCGTTTTGGTTGTCAAAATGGAATGTTTCGTGCATTTAGGGCTTCGTGGTTTGGATGTTGTTTGGTAACAAGATCAGTGTAGCCAGCTTTCAAAAAGTAAAAAAGTTTTGTAACATTATTTCTCGAAATCTGGTGTCTTATAAAGAAATAAATATTAATTCACGAATAAAAACACCGCATGATAATATAATAATAAATTGATGTTTTTTTATATTCACTCTAAGATCATATTTCGAAACTTTTTCATAACCGGTAATTCTATTTTTTGCGTCTGTTATACAAATTTCATGCCCAACTGTCTACCAACATTACCACCACGATGTACCAACATCACCATATTCTTGTTGGCAAGTACTATAACCAGAGTTAACACCCCCTGGCGCGCATGCGCGTAAATCTAGTACGATGAACAAAATATGGCGTTGTATACCCAGTCTACAAAAAACGCTCGAGTTGCCACTCTATTTTAAGTAGTATTATTATACTCTATGATATGTGTTCTGCGTTTCCATAGATTTTTATACACGTATCTGGCAGTGTTGCCAACGGATTTTGGCCGATGTCGCCGATTTTAAAAGAAAGTAGCCCAAAGTCGCCGAACTGAAAATTTGGTATCCGGAAACATGAATTTTTGCTAAAAAAAAAAAAAAAAACAAGGTCATTCCGAAAATTTTGGTATCCGGAAAGATGAAATGTAGCTTTAAAAAAGGTCATTCCGAAAATTTTTGTTTCCGGAGAGGTGAAATTTCACCAAAAAAAGGTTATTTTGTATCCAGAAAGGTGAAAATTTGGTAAAAGGGAAGTAGACCAAATGGCGACCTGTCGCCATTTAGATATTTTCGTCGCCAATTCTCGTTCCGAGTAGCCCAAATGGCGATAAATCGCCCACGTTGGCAACACTGGTTGCCAACGGATTTTGGCCGATGTCGCCGATTTTCAAAAAAAAGTAGCCCAAAGTCGCCGAACTGAAAATTTGGTAGCCCAAAGAGTCGCCCAACTGAAAATTTGGTATCCGGAAACATGAAATTTTGCTAAAAAAAAAAAAAGGTCATTCCGAAAATTTCGGAGAGGTGAAAGTTCACCAAAAAAGGTCATTTTGTATCCGGAATGGTGAAAAATCGCTAAAAGGGAAGTAGCCCAAATGGCGACCAGTCGCCATTTAGATTTTTTCGTCGCCAATTCTCGTTCTGAGTAGTCTTGGGCATAGTAGTTCGCGACTGAGATCGATCGGTTTAGTTCTCCGCCCTTAAACGAACTAGTTCGCTCTTCTAGTTCGTCAGCTCCCATCTCGAATCAGTGAAAGGCAGATCGTTCGCTCGTTTTGATACTGCTCTGGCTGCATGTGTTAAGACTATGGAATGCTGTACTTTTAACAGCAAAAACCTCCGAATGAAAAGTATAGTAGTGATTAAAATACCTTTCTATATTGTTAATTTTAAAGTTTTATATATTTATGTATAAAAAAAATTAAATACAAAAAAAATTTACATATTACTATGTAAGAATATCAATTTGGAGACTTTATTCGATGACAACAATGTCTTATTATTTTAAAATGAAATTTGGTTTTGGCCTGCTAAAACTTTTCTTTCATCAGTGTGGCCACTCGATGACCATAGATAGTTCCAGCAGCCCGATTCACGGAAAAGTTTAAGTCTAAGTTCTGTACCTTAGAGCATAAAGTGTGGGAGTCACATTTTAGTAATTTTGCAGGAGAGAGGATTTAGTGAAACTTGAAATTACAAAACGCGAACTTTTTTTCTTTATGAAAAATATTAAATCTGAAAATATTTTTTTTTTCACCAATTAGACCATGTTTTATGTTTAATTAATACAATTTTCAATATTCTTTATAATAAGAAATATAATGGATTATGCTCTAACAAAAATTGGACTTAAACATATTTTTAATTTCAAAAGTCACCTTTTTTAACAAGTGGTGACTTCAATATTTTGACCACTTATAGAACCTTCAATTGCGAATAAAACTGTATCATTAAGTCAAAATCGCAAAAAAGTGGACTCCCACACTTTATGCTCTAAGGTACAGAGTTTAGTTCGAAGTTCGAACGAAGTTCGATTCAAACTTTTCCGTGAATAGGGCTGCTGGTTAGTGCCCTACTTTGCTGGTTTAAGTTGCAAGATCGAGCGCAATGGAGAGCTCTTGTTGCCTCCCTATGCCCCTAAGTGGGGTCTTAAGGGAGTTTGGATTGGATTTAAGTTGTAAAATAAAAGAAATGAGCTTTCTTGGGCCATTTTCAAACAGGATGATCACAATCTGTAGCTTATTTTCATAGTGTCAAATACCCTATTGCCTTACTTGAATTTGTAGCATTTTATTTAGGTATTTTTTTTATTTTTTTGTTATTTATATGTCATCAACCCGTAGGTCCCTTGCAAGACACTTGGGATCATCAAACATTTACAATTCTTAATACATAAAAGATAAACAACACACAATAGGTACGAGAGGTCACTGAATCACCGAAAGAAAAGAAAAACAATGAAAACAAGAAATTTTGTTTTTCGATACTAGAAAGATGTTAAGGGTCTTTCTAGTACCATGTCAAGAGTAAGAGGCAGATGGTAACAAGAATGTGTCAAGACTAACTACACGAACAACTAGAATTATGTTAATAAAAAATAAATAAAGTTGAGGTCAGTTTGTCAATTTATTTATAAAAAAACATGTACTGTATAAGGATGATAATAGAGACTAGGGGTACTTATACTTACCTACACTCAGAATGTAATTTTTGTCAGAAAGTGAGGTTGACCTAAACACTGTGATGGGACTTCTTCAGGTGAACGCTTCTATAACAAAATGTAGGATTGTACCTATCTAAAACACCTTGCCTTGCAACCACATTGAGAACGTTATTTAATGCTGGTACTCTCAAATAGAAATTGTAGGCATGTTTCAGCACTTGGGCTTGGTAGTGAACACCATCAAAGATATTAGCATTGAGATCAAAAGAAGAATAACTGTGGCAAATTAATGCTATTTGGGTATCCACAAACATCTTAAATCTCATTGTGACAAGAAACACCAAGTTATTATTGTATAAACCACTGTTGCGGCCAGTACTTGTGTACAGTACTGAATGCTAAGCAGGAGAGACGAAAATGCCCTATTGGTGTATGAAGGAAAACCTTTGGTCCTTTGTGTGATAATAGAATTAGGAGGATCAGATATAACCACGAACTGGAAAACCTTTACAGATCAGATATAACCACGAACTGGAAAACCTTTACAGATCAGATATAACCACGAACTGGAAAACCTTTACAGCAAACCAAACATTATTAATGGAGGACAAAACTCCGAGGAAGGAGGAACTCTGAGGATACAAATCAGAGGGGAGACGTAGTGTTGGAAGACCAAGGCTGAAGTGGATGGATGGCCTCAGGGCAATGGGGGTGACTAACTGGAGGAGGCCGAGGCTCACAATACATAGGTCGTAGTGCTAAAAATGATGATGGAAGTCAATAGGTTGATATGGTTTGGGCATGTAGAAAGAATGATAAAGAGAATTCATAAGGCTGAAAGGAAAGGTGTAAGAAAGCGTGGCCAAGCCAAAATGATGTGGATTGAGCACATTGATTCTGTCTTCAAGGAAGGCCAGGAGAAAGAGTGGAGGTCCGTTCACTCTGCTTACCCCTTACAGGACATGGCATGATGGGTAAAAAAAAATCACTTGTATCATATTAAGAATAGCACGAACATATGTCTTTGTATTTTAAAATGTGGTGTGGGGGGGTCCATTAAACATGTGAGCCCAAAAGGGGGTGGGGGGGTCTTGTGAGAAAATCACATGCATTTATTATTTCTGATGAATTTAAAGGAACACAGTAAAAAAACTTTAAAAATTGTCTATTATTAAAATCGTAAATTTCTTAATTCAATGTACAAAAAAAAAGAAGGGATCTAAAAAGTTGCAAAAAAACATCACGTGATTAATGGACGTCCGCTGTATAAAAACATAATATAAGTAAGTTTGTCTATCACTATTTCTACTGTAGCGGCCATGTTTCGCATGACGACATCATCCACCAATAGCGTTTCTCCAAGATGTCCTCCAAGGCAGCACAGCAACCATCATTCTTCACCAAGTTTGCATGTAGCACAGAACACAATATATACTCTCTAACGAGAGGCATGTAGTCATCACGCACCTTCTATCTCGTGACGTGCATCGTGGTAAGCCTCTCGGCGCCTGCTCATTAGTATATTCTGCATTCTATTATAACATGTTACTTCTACAATAAAACTGATCATCCATCCAACCTTCTATCTCACTCTACCAACTACCATACCCATACTACCATTATGGAGAGGTGGACATGTGTTAGGGATACCAATTGACAGTTGGCAGAGGAGAGTGCTGTTCTTTGTCCCAATATGATAGAATGATTAATATTTTAATTACTTTTGTCTTCACATAATGGTAATTTAGTGTGAACTTTCATGTGTGACCTCATATTAGATTTCTGTGTGAACTTTTTACCACACTGGGAACATTCGTACGGGGTTTCACCGGTATGCACCATTAAATGACGCTTTAAGTGACCATTCGTAATAAATCTCATACCGCACTGCGAGCAAAAATGCTTTTTACTATTTTCATTGTGGATTTTTTTGTGTTTGTTGAGTTTACCTAATATTGGGAAAGATTTTCCACACACAGAACAGACATGTGGCTTACCATCTCCATGATTTACTCTGACATGTGTACGAAGCGTTTGTTTTTGGGCAAACTTTTCAAAACATATATCACATTTATAAGGTTTTTCACCAGTATGTCCTCTATAATGTTCAGTCATTTGTAATTTAGTCGTGAAATTTTTCTTGCAGATATCACAGCCAAACGGTTTCTCTTTAGTGTGCGTCATTTTATGATATTCAAAACAATACTTTCCAACAAATTTTCGTCCACAAATATCGCATTGCAGTTTTCTATCTTCATTATGTATATGAAGATGTGTTAAAAGGTTAGCAGATCGATAAAATTTTTTGTGACAAATATGGCACTCAAACAATCTGATTCCCGTATGCACTAGTTGGTGACTCTGTAACTTGGTAGCTGATAGAAAGCGTCTATGACATTTGTCACATTGGTGTGGCCTCTCCATAACGTGGAGTGTTCTATGTTTATTCCAATCAGATTTCAAATGAAACTTTTTGTGACATTCCTCACATTCAAACTTCTTCTCTCCGTCTCCATGAATAGACACATGTAACTTTAACTCTTTCAGAGTTATAAAATATTTTGAACATACATCACACTTGTGTTTAGTCTTCCCAAAGTGTTTCAATCTGTGATTTTTTAAATATCGAGCAGTTTTATATCTGGTATTACACAAATCACAATTGAAAAGTTGCTGTTTATCAGCTTTGCCATTATTATCTTGTTTATTGTTTGTCCTGTCTAAGAAAACAGTTTGTTTGCTAGAAACATTCGAACTCTTGCATATATTTTTTAAATTTTGTGCAGTTCTTGATCTTTTTGAGTGTGAGGTTAAGTAGTGCCTTAATATTTCTTTATGGCTTGAAAATTGTGTATTACGTATTTTACAAAAATTATTTGTTTTCTTAATTAAAACATCAAAACTATCTTTATAATTAGTCTGTTCATTTCTTAGAATATTTCCCATTTTTAACAAATTAATGTCGTTTTTCTCAGACCCCTCACGTGTTGACAAATTTTCTAATGGTAAATCATCATTACCATCATCAGATTTAACATCTAAATATAAATAACCATTCTCTGTAATATCTGCAACATCACTATATTTTTCTTCTTTTATCTTACTTACAGAGCCAACATAACTCAATGGATCAGCAGCTTTATCAATAGATTCTTTTTTAATGTCTGTTACATTCACTTTGTTTGTAACTTCACCACTATTATTTATTTCAAACAAAATGTCAAACTTTTCATACTCTATGAATGCTAAATATTTCACACTGTCATAAGGGACAAAGATTTGGATTCCCTCAGTTGTTTTCTCGAAATTTCCCTGTGTGAATTGAATGTAATGTTTTGAGTCTTCATTATAGTAATCTAATTTAATAAGACCATGGGCAGTGAATGATGAGTTCTTCTGCTCTGATCCCATTTTCCATGTGTATTTATTCTTCACCTGGGAAATGAAATAATAAGATTAGGTAATATTTCTTTATATTTAAATCTATAGTTTTCGAAAATGTAAACACTTACAACAGATTTAATATTATATTTACCTTAGAAACTTACACACATTAACAGCCATTCTCAAAACTAAAAAGAAAATTGTATCAAAAAATAAATGTACAACTGCTGACATAAGAATCAAATTATTATTTTCCAATATTGAGAAATTTATACGAAAATTAATATTGCTGAAAGATTTGTATCTTTCTCAGAGTGAGAAGCAAAGTTTTATTATTGGAATTAGAAATAGTTTAAATAACTTGCAATAGTTGAACAACATTTTCATTGATTATTTTGCCATACATACAATCTCGAATCTATGCATCACAGAACCACAGAACACATAATATACTCTCTTGCACAGTACAATAATACCTTTTAAGTACTATTATTATACTCTATGATAATACCCTATTACATAGGGTAGGGATGGGCAAAAAATATCGATATATAAAAATATCGATATTTTTCATCGATTTTTTTAATCTGGAAATATCGATATTCGATTTTTATTTCTGAATATCGCAATCGATATTTTTTTAAGCGCTTTAATAAATTTTGTATAAAAATCTAATTTTTACATTTATTTTAAGTTGTAATGAGTTTTAGCAATATACCTTTGAAATACTTATATATTGCCGCTTCTAAATCTCAAGTTTAGCAATAAACAATGGTAAATGGACCTGAAACTTGTAAAAATAATACTGCACAAAATTTGAATATCGCCGACCTGTTGGTGCGTTGAGCCTTGTAAAACAAACTTCTTGGCACAATAATTATATTAAGCGGGACTAAAAATCGATTTTCCCAGGTAAGATAATTGTGTACATGCTTAATTTAATTTCTTGCTTTAGTCATATTTTAAAATCGTTTTTTTAAATTAATTACAAGTTTTTTGCAGTTTACGTTTGGCCTAAGAAATTTGCCAGCATCTATATTATTTTTTCATTTTATATACGAATAATAAAGCCAATAAAACTATGTACCAAATATGTGCTGTTTTTCTATTCATTTTTAAATAATTTGATAATATAGGTATTTAGGCTTTGGGCTAAAAAATCGAAATATCGATATTTTTTCCTCCTCATACATCGATACTTTTTAACCTATCGATACGATATATATCGATATATTTTTTTCATTTGCCCATCCCTAACATAGGGTGAATAATTAATATAACATAATACGAAGCGTTAAATTGTCGACGAATCCTGTTTGACGTTTAAACTGTGCATGACAAATTGGCGGAAAATTCAAAATAATGCTGTGGATCTTGACCAATCTTGACACTCGTCATTTATTTCTTTCACGCCAAGAGGGCTTTTTAAAGAAAAATAATCATATTATGGAGATAAAAAATAAAAATGACACCGGTATGGGATATGGGACACTTATTGATATCATACTTTTACCTCTCCAAAACACGAGTTCTTACTCACATTGGAGGGCAATCATTTAATGATTTGTATTGTCTTATTTTTTGTCAATGAAAAAAAAAATACAGTGCATTGCGTTATGTTAAGTCAATAGTTTTGATTAGTCTTATAATTAAAATATGTAATGTTATGGGTATATTATTGTTTCCCATAACATTAATGTCCATTTTTTATAATATATATATTTTTTTTTTCAAACAAATGAATCTGTGCTCACTCAAAGTGAACACAAATACACTCTGATGATTCTTTCACAGTAAGCTACTTAAAGCTTGTGTTGTATGCTTGTAGTGATCATAGAGTATAATATAAGGGTCGTTTTCAAAATATATGTACGTCACGAAATTGTCAGTAAATTGTTTCGTTAGGAAATGTCAGGAAGTTGTAAAAATAATGCCGCGTTTAGAACAGTTATTTATTATGGTATTTTCAGACTACAATTTTTCAGAATTTTTGTTAACACCAAAAGTTAAACAAAATAGTAAGGAATGTCCTTATAAACGTAACACTTGCAAATTTAGACAATAATACATACACATAACTTAAAAAATAATTGAAACAAAAAATCTAAAATATATTAAATCCATTTATTTCTGTTGCTTCTTCCTTTTTTTGTTGTCTGCTGTTTTTTTCTTTTCTTCTATTGTTATCTTCTTTCATTTTTGTCTTTGAGCTTCTTTTTCACTTTCAATAAGATCTAATGTTTTCCTTTGCTTCTGTTGAACTTTCTCTAAATATTTCTTTCTTCTCTCTTGAATTTTTTTAGCGTTTTGGGCTTAAAGTTCGTCAAATAACCAGTGTCAGGAAATTGTTTTGATTGTTGGGGACATTTTAAAATGTTAATTTTTAATTTATTTAACGTTAAATTACATAGTTTATCTAATCGGCCTAAGACTTGAAGTGTGCTCTATAACTTTGTGTTACAAAAAACAAATGAGTTTGGTAGAAAATTTTTGATAAAATTAATATTTTTCAAATAGCTTTCACATAGGGGACAAAAAAATGTATGGCGAAGTTTTGCTACCTCATCTTCAAACTTAATTTAAGTCAAGATTATCATCACAATCTGATTGTTTTTTTTATCAGGAATAATCTGCAGTATGTTTAGAATAATTTGTGAAATTAAAAACAATATATATTTTAGTTACAACCACTGTTTTTCAAAGTTTCTTGACTTGGACAAAAAAGTTAGTCGTATGTACAAAAATTTTGAAAACTACCCATAATAATACTACTTTTCAAACTGATTTACCTTCGTGGTTCTATGTTCTCTTCACCGTATTCAAACACCTGCGCATGCGCACAGCAGAAGGATTCGTCGACAATTTAACGCTTCGTAACATAATAACATATTGGTGGTTAATATAACTATTGTTGTATTATTATACTCTATGCATACAATGCATAGAGTATAATAATACTACTTAAAATAGAGTGGCAACTGGCAACTCGAGGGTTTTTTTTGTAGACTGGGAATACTTACGCTTACAACGCCATACTTTGTTTTTCGTACTAAAGTTACGCGCATGCGCGCTTTCAAATCATATACCCCGCAATATTCAATTGGAAGTGTATCTATTTTCACCGAAATTTGAGCACTGGCCAAATCTATTCAAACTATAATACAATAGAAAAGGGTAGGATCACTGCCTAGGATTATTTTTATGACGGATGCACCCTTGTATTATTGTTATTGGCGAAACATTAATTGGAAATTCATTACGTCAACCTGTCTAGATAAATATGGCTATAACTGACAGGATATTAATTCTTGCTATTTTTTTCCTGGAACAGTTATTGCAACTTATTTCCTTTCATAATGGGAATTTTTAAATACTATAAATTCCGTTGAATTCAATAATAGGGTATTTGACTAATTTCCAGAAACCGTTTTAAATTATTCTACGATACATTATAAGCACATTCTCTTTATATTTTCTGAAGATATGCCATATTTTATATGAAAATCATGTTTAAAGTTTAAATATCCAAAAACGCGCGTAAAACGCTGTCTTGTAAAATGGCGCTGGTCACGTGGTGCATTTTACGTCACACTTCTGTATTGGTATGAGGTTGATGACTATCATTTACCATGGGGTGACGTCACCTTGACGTCACGGGGACCACAACTAATCACAAGGCGTTTTCATCGGTGACTAGTTCCATAGAAATATTTGGATTTTTATTACGTGTTTTTATAAAAAATAAGCCTATTTAAAATAAAAGAAATAAGCTTTCTTGGGCCATTTTCAAACAGGATGACCACAATCTGTATCTTATTTTTCATAATGTCAAATACCCTATTACATTTTTATGTTTTCTATAGTGTTTTGAAAGTTCAAAGAAGATGTTAGGAACAAAGTACGAGTCATCGACCTTTATTATTGTATTAATGCATCTTTAGACTGATTGTAGATTATTTGAATTTAAATGACAAGCATGTATATTTTTACTGTTTAATTTCTTGTGAGCTTTGAAATTGATCAGAGAAAGCTATTAATATTTTATTAAAATTCGTGAAAAAAATCTTGGTTTTTGTAATTTGCCGATAACTCTAAGAAGTAAAAGAAAGTACCTGTGCAAAACCCTTCGATATTTACACGGTACGTGATTGGTTAATAACACGTGTCACCATAAGACAATACCAATACCTGCTATTGTTTCCCTACTGCTATTCTTTTGAAGATTTATGGCTTGTTCGTCAGATTTCGAAAAATTCACAATAATTTGCCGCAAGCGGTATACTAGCAAATTGCGCTAAAAAGCCGCCAGTGGCAGTGCAAAGAAGAAGTGCGCATGCGCGATAATAATAGTAGATGTTATAGTTTTTCGACGTGTTACGTAAGTCCACTGCGGATGAGTGGTTACCATCGCCGCTGTTCATATTGATGGTTGTAGGTTCGAATCCCGGTGCGGGTGATCTTTTTTTTCGTTTTTTTTTTAATTTATCCGTTTTTTTTCTGTGAAAGATGTCTAAAGTGTATTTGTGTTCACTTTGGCTGTGCTCAATTCATTAAAAAAATAGGTTCATTAGCACGCTTTCTACTATTTTCATGAACAGTCATGAAAATAGGTTAGGTTAGGTTTGAACATAATTATTTAGGGGGGTTTGAGGGGCTGAGCCCCCCATACCTCTTCACATGTACCCCGAATCCATATTACTATGTTACATTCAAAGAAAAATCTTCTGAATTGAAACTGTAATAACACATCATAATTTTATTTTATAGTATATTATTTAAAAAGAGGGAAACATAATAAATAAAACAATAGTTTTTTTAAAAATAGTAAGTTTTTTTTCAATTTTTCACCTTTTGACCTAAAATTTAAAATTGTGAACAAAAAACTCCATTTAGGAAAGTAAAAATATGCTTTTCCAATAGGTAGCTGAAAAATAAAGGAAAAGCTGATCTAAAAAATCAAGAAGGAAATCTTAAAAACCTCGGAAATACAACGTTTTAAAATCACAATTCAGTGTTTTTTTTATTTTTTATTTCGATTTGTCTAACGGACTTACTCCAAAACACAAGAAAAACTTCCCCAATTAATAAGCTTTCAGAAAGCGTATGAATGTATTCTATTTTACCACAGTTTCGGAAAATAAATCATATCAAACGATTAGAAGGCGCGGATTCAGTTCAACTTCGCCATACTAATGCTGGGTAGTGAGTACGTAAGGGCTATAGCACGACTAACTACTTCCTAGTGTAGTTAGCGCGAGTACGTAACGTCCGACTTAACTACAAATGTAGTTAGATGTGTGTTTCAGCGTGGTTATTATAACAGCATCTGTCGGGTCGCGTTCCAGTGTAGTTAGCAGTAGTTAGGCAGTTTATATGTGGTTTAGAGCTGTCAAAGTTGCGCGCTTTGTTATTATTTTTGCATCGTTTGTTTTAAATAATTAATTTATTGGAAATAAGAATGCATTACTACTTTTATTAATTTTATTTTTTATTTTATTTCCCAAATTAAATATTTTATAATAAAATAGTAATACCGTAATACATATAAAACTAGGTTAATTTTTTTTTTATATGGGATTTGTTATCGACGAGATATTTTTTTTATGTCAGCCGATTGGAACAACTCAAGTTTGTAGAAAAATTAGCAGACGAAAGGGAAAACAATACATGATTTTGAACATTTGTATGGAAATTATTAAAAAATAAATAAATAAAAATAAAATCTTTCTTTATTTCTCGCAAGCAAATATTTTACAAACAATTAAGACATACAAATAATAATTAAGATAAAAAATCTATAGGGAAAATAAAAGAGTACCTATTCAAAGAGTATCAGAAAACATCAAGTGTATTTACTTCTTTAAATTATTAAAATTCCACAAATCATAACTGTTTTTATATATTTGATGAAAAATGTCAAATAATGATGGCCGCCACAAGTTTCTTCATTGAAAAATACAATGAAAAAACATTTTTTTGTGTTAGATGTTGGCAAACCTTACTATTTCCGGCTTAAAACTTAACTACATTGCGTTATCGCGTTACGTACTCGCGCTAACTACTAATGTAGTTAAGTCGTGGTTATGAGTAGTTAGGTTGATGCGTGGTTAGTCGTGCTATAGCAAAAGTTACGTACTCACTACCCAGTGTAGATAATCATAACGAAGCGCAGCTTTGAATTTTATTCATGTTGAAGTAAAGTCGTTTGTATGAAAACGCCTACGGCACAATCAACAACTTCTTAGCAACTCAATCAACAACTTCTTAGCAACTCAACACTTGAAGTTGGCGGATAAGGTAAGAACACATAGAAAGCCGATTCCGAACCGCTTCGACCGGCTCATAGATTGTTGTCAATGGTTACAATGCATTTAAATGGGCATGTCGGAAAGCGGGTTCCTGCTTTTTCTGTGGGTATCCCCATTCAAATGCATAGTAACATTCTTTGCGCCGGTCGGCGCGGGTCGGAATCGGCTTTCTACGTGTTCTTACCCATACGCATTGCGGCTGCGCGGCTGTCGTTCCAATAATTTCCGCAAAAAAAGTTATGGCTCAAGGACCATGAGGTGTCAAACTTATCTGTCAAATATATTGTCTATGGTTTGTATGGAAGTTTCACTACCGTGATACAATGTAAAAAAAAATTTTTTTGATCACAGATTTTGATTCAATGCATAGATTTCAAAGAGAGCATAATAATAAAACTAAATAGAGAATAGGGAAGGCCAAATGAAAAAAAATATCGATATTTTCATAAAATATCGATGGATCCCTAGGGGTAAGAACATGTAGAATGCCGATTAATTTTTAAATTAGTGTTAAAATATTCGATGAAATAACACTCATTTGGTAGTTCTATTATCAGTTACAATTTTTAATAAATAGCAGGGTGACACACGTAGAAAGGATATTTATAACGCTTCTTTTGTTGGTATAGACAGCTTTCATGTATCCCTTTCTATGTTTAAGAGGTCCATAATTGGATCCCTGATAGTTTATGGGTCTCATCGGGCATAGGCGGGGGTCCTCCGGTCCATTGTCGTCTTCCCTTTTCCTCTTTCCTTACCCAATCCCCACGGTGTCCATGTTATATACATTATAATGAGGGTACTGCTGTCTAGAGTCCGTCATGTCGAGCGTCGAGGTATGCGCCCTGGTGGGTTTTCGAGCCAGCCCGTCTAGCTTTAGTGTTTTTCTTTTACTTGACAGTATGTAGTGTGTCGAGTGGGAAAAATAAAGAAAAACCCTCCAGAAATTTAAAAATAAGTAAGTAATTTTGGCAAACTTTGCTGGTTTATGTGTTGTATTTTTCATATATTTGTTATTATTTGTTAAAACTGTATGTTGAAAAATAAAAATAAAGCCGATTCCGACCCGCTCAAAGATTGTTGTCTATGGTTTCAATGCATTTAAATGGGCATGCCGGAAGCGGGTTGCTGCTTATTCTGTGGGTTAGGAAAAAACTGTTTATAATAGATTTATTGCAGTCAAATAAAAATGTACAATGTGAATATTATAATTGTTACACTAAATGTAGCTTCCACTGAAAAAAACAGCAGTTGCAACGGCAGAAAATTCAGCAAAACAACTCCTGTACCCCATTTAGCAGTCAATTCTGACCCTTCATGGAAAGCTTAATTATTTTATTGGCTGACACATACATTTCTTGGCACCCACAGATCGGTGAAGTCAGCCGCAAACTCTTCTATCAATTTCACATTTTGAGGAAGCATCAAAACCTTATATCCATTTTCACTAAAATTCTTTTATGTCAATCTGTCTTACATCCCATATTGGACTTGTTGATTGTTTACTTGGATATTACACAAGAGCAACTACTAAGGTTGGAACGTCTGGAAAATGTTTGTATTCGTTTCATCTTTGGCCTCAGAAAATTTGACAGAGTATCTCAGTTCAGAGCGGAACTCAAATGGTTAACTATGTCACAACGAACGAAGAGACTTTCACATTCCCACATTACTTTTCTCGGCACTCTCTAACCCCAACGCTCCTAACTATCTGAGGTCTTTATTAACTCCATTAGTATTTCATGGCCTTCCTCTGCGGTCTGCTGCGCGTGGCATCCTACAAATCCCAACACATCGTTCTTCATTTTTCACTTCATCTTTCACTGCACAGGCGGCCAGGTTATGGAACCAATTACCTGATGACTCTCTCCAACGTTATTCTCTTTAAAAAATAGATTGAAGCGTCATTTCCTTTCTTCTACTCCTGCTCCTGTCTCCTGATCCTCTCCTTCCTCGCTATACTTGATTATTGATTATGTGTCACATTTTTTTTATATGCGTATATATGAGTATTTTTGTATATCTATTCTTCTTCTTCTTCATGTGCCCTGTCAGGTCCCCCCGACGTTGGCGATCACTCTGGCGAAGCCCTCTCTATCCTGCGCCGTCCGGAATAGCTCCTCCACCGTTCCAATCCCGGTCCACTCTCTTATATTGCGCAGCCAAGAGATCTGCCTCCTACCAGCCCCCCTGCGACCCTCTATCTTTCCTTTCAAAATCAAATGGGGCAGGCGATATTTTTCTCCCCGTAAAACATGACCCAGATATGAGATCTTGCGGACTTTTATCAATGTCAGCAGCTCTCTGCTCACTCCTGCACGATTAAGGACTTCTGTGTTCGTTACTCTGTCTGTCCATGGGATCCTGAACATTCTTCGGTGAAGCCACATTTCAAACGCCTCTAACCGGTTCATCGTGTTTACTTTTAATGTCCATGTCTCACAACCATATAACAGAACAGACCACACATAACACCTTATCATCCTCTGTCTGAGTTTTAAATTGACATTGTCATTGCAAAAGAGTGACTTCATTTTGTTAAATGCGGTTCTTGCTGCTTCGATCCGGCATTTCACCTCTACATCTGGGTCAAGGGTCTCCGTAAGCATGCTGCCGAGGTATCTAAACTTTTCCACCCTTTCAACATTGCAACCGTTCAGTTGTATCACTGAACCAGAATGATCCAGCCGTCCGAATGTCATCCACTTGGTTTTACCGACATTGATCGTTAAGCCCAATTGTTCTCCGGAATCATTCACCATATTAAGTAGGTCCTGAAGATCATCAATACTGTCAGCTAGTAATACAGTATCATCTGCATATCGGATGTTGTTAACTGCAACCCCACCAATCTTCACACCTTTCTCGGTAGTACTGAGGGCTCTTTTAAAGACATAATCGGAGTAGAGGTTGAATAGTAAGGGGGACAGAATGCATCCCTGCCGCACACCTCGTTGAATAGCTATTGTGTTAGATCTCTCATTCCCATGTCTTATTTCGGCTGTTTGGAACCAGTAAAGATTTTTAATGAAATTCTGGTCCTTCGTGTCAATGTTGCATTCCCTAAGCATTCTCATTAAATCATCATGTCTCACCCTTTCAAATGCCTTCTCGTAGTCAATGAAGCACGCGAACACTTCCTTTCTTTGGTCGCGGCATTTTTGCAATAATACATTAATGGATAACAGAGCCTCGCGGGTTCCAAATGCGCTTCTGAAGCCGAACTGTGAGTCATCCAAATCTTGCTCACATTTGTTGCGTATCCTGGCATGTATTATTTTAAGAAACAATTTGAGAACATGACTCATCAAACTAATCAGTCTGTAGTCAGTGCATCTTTTAGGGTGCTGCTTTTTAGGCAATGTCACAAAGGTGGATTTAAGCCAGTCTTGGGGTATGTTCCCTGTGTCGTAAATGGTGTTGAACAACCTCAACAGGTACTCAATATTATCATCGCTAATGAGTTTCAACACCTCAACTGGGATATCGTCTGGTCCACAAGCCTTTCTATCGTCGGAGATTTGTATGGCATGGAGGATTTCCGATTTCAAAATTGAGGGTCCATGAAGCCGTTCAGTCGGAGCATCTATGTCTGATCTATTATCCTTAAATGCGTCAAAAATGTATTTCTCCCATGTTTCCAAAGTATCCTTTTCATCCAATATCAATTTATTGGAATCGTCAATCAGACACGCTGGAGTAGTCTTTCTTGTAGTGCCTGTTATTTCTTTCAATTTTTTATGGAGTTTGAATGCATCGTGATTACGATTGTAGAACTCCAATTCCTCGCACTGAGATCTCATCCACTCCTCCTTGGCTTTTTTGACTTCTCTTCTTATTGTTCTTTGCAAATTCCTGTATTCCACTTCGTTACGTTTATGTTTGCGCCTTTCATCCATCAAACTCAAAATGTGGTCTGTCATCCAGTTCCTCCTTCCAACTGGCTTATCAGCTTTCAAATCTGTGTCACAGGTTTCCTGGATTATCGCTCTAAAGTTGTTCCATTGCGTTTGTACATCCATGGATGAGTCGCAAGGAAGCTGCCCGATCTTATCGTTAATAGTACGCGTAACCCGGTTTCTAACCACATTTGTATTGAGTTTTGAGGTGTCTACTCTAGTTTTGGCTGTTGGCTTTGTGATTTGTTTTAGACGTAATACAATATCAGCGGTCAGCAAAACGTGATTGGATGCAACATCCGCCCCAGGGTAGGTGATAACCCTTTTCACGGAGTTTCTGAATCTATTATCAACTAGCACATAATCAATTTGGTTACGAACTACATCAGAAACTGTTCCATCTTGGGGTGATTTCCACGTATACAACCTTCGTTTAGGGAGCTTAAACCAGGTGTTCGAGATGACCATATTCTTATCCTGGCAAAATTCATACAGTCTATCACCCCTTTGGTTGCTTATACCTAAGCCATGTTCGCCAACTATATGAGAGCGGCGGCCTTCACCAATCTTGGCGTTAAAATCTCCAATGACAAACTTAATTTCGCCGCCCTTCAAGCTTTGTAATGTACTGGTAAGCGAGTCATAAAAAGTTTCCACATCACTGTCGTATCTCGCTTCAGCTGTTGGTGCGTACACCTGTATTACATTAATGTTGGTAGGTTGACAGCTTAGTTGTAATAAGGAAATTCTGTCTGAGATGGGAATAAAATTTTTAACAAATTTTATATATTTCTTCATGACAAATATGGCAACTCCATTTCGACGATTTCTGTCTTGTGGGTCACTTCCTGAATAATACAAGTTTCCCTTCTCGTGGTGATGTACGCCACTACCAGTCCACCTCAGCTCGCTAATATCAAGAATATCTATCGAGCCTTTCCATCTCCTGTACGGCGTTATCCAACTTACCATCGTATAGGCTACGCACGTTCCACGTCCCCAATCTCAACTTTGAATTCACTATTTTGAGCCGGGAGATTCTTAGCACCCCCTGCCCATCTAAGGGCTGCCCGGGACTAGGGGCCGTTCTTTGGTTTCTCTCCATAGTGATTTCCTGGGAAAGGATAACCAGAGTGGTTTCCCGTTGCCTTTTCTGGTGGATTTTCTGTTGGGGTTACCTTCCCTTAGCTGTGGTGTTCTGGTTTTGAGGCGCCAGAGACTCGCCTTTCATCCTCTCGTTACCTGCTATGACTCCTCTGCCAGAGTGAAGCCACATTGCCCGGGGTTCGTGACGTGGACACTAACGAGTAGGACTAGCTAGTAGTCTTGCTGATGTTATACAAGAGAGCGTTACGCAGCATTTTATAGACTTGCATCCTACAGCACAGATGCAAGTCACTGCGGCTCCTACTAACCATTTGAACCCCATTCTGTATTTATTTGTTTATATATGTGTATGTATTTTTTTTATATAACATACAACAGATTAAATGTTATATCTATAATAGGTTGGTTGGAAGAAATTGCCCTAGGCAATAAGCCCGCCAATTTTGGTTAATTATGTTCATTATTACCCAATAAAGTGTTATATTATTATTATTTATTCAAATGTTGAAGAATGTTGCACATCCAGAATATCTCATCTTAAACAATAAACCATATAAATGAAGATTAAAATTATGATAATATAAAAGTTTGTATCTATAAAATTGTCAACTGTCGCGCTGGACCAGGGTTGCCACCTTTTGAAAAACTAAAATCGGGACATAGCCGATTATAGGAGAGGGGGCGTCCATTAATCACGTGATGTTTTTTTGCAACATTTTAGACCCCCCCCTCCCCCTTGGTGATGTTTCAGGAAACCCCCTCCCCGAAAATCTCGTGTACTTTTTTAGTACAAAGAATTACGAAACATATGATTTTAAACTTCGTAATTTTTTTTAATTTCTGAATTGTTTTTTTTCAAATTCATCAGAAAAATAACTGCACGTGATTTTCTCACTAGACACCCCTCCCCATTTTGAGCTCACGTGATTAATGGACGCCCCCAGACTAGTTGTTACCTGTGTACAATGCAGAATTATATTCTCATCAAAATCTATATTAATAAAGGAAAGTGCCTGACTGACTCATCAACGCACAGCCCAAACGGCTAATCGTAGAGAAGTGAAATTTGGAAATCAGGTAGGTCTCAATACAAAACCTTCCACTAAGAAAGGATTTTTGGAAATTCCACCCCTAAGGGGGTGAAAAATAGGGTTGAATGTTTTTCAAAGTATGCGAATATCTCGGAAACTAGACATGGTACGAACTTGAGATTTGGCATATGAATTCTTCTATAGAAATGAGTGTTAGCATATTCGGCAATTTTTCCAAAATTTAACTAAAAGGGACGAAAAAGGGCACATATAAAAAGGGATGATTTTTAAGTGCCTCCTAAAAAGTTTAAAACTGGTTTTATCGAAATTTCAAAAAAATGATTTCTTCAGAAAGAGTCAAATTATATTATTCTGTTTTCAAAAGATAACATTAATTAGGTAGGAAGGGGTTGGGGGTGGTTTTTATTGAATAACCATATCTCTTAGATAACTGAAGTTAGAAAGCTCTAAATTAATATATAGATTCTAATTTTAATATAAAAATAAAATTCGTGTTTCAACAAATAAATATTATTTTTTAAGGAAGATAAGCCATGATAAAGATTTGCATCAAACATTTATTGTAACAAGGTCACACCCCGTGAGCAGTGCCGTTTGAATAATATAGGTAGGTACCTACATAAACTATGTCGCGTCCGCCTCGCGAGAATGACTGAGGTTATAAACTAGGTAGGTAGGTACCTACCCAACATTTTTTGAGTGTAGTGGAGTACCTACGCCTTTGATTGGATTATTAAATTCTATATGTAAATTCTATTTGTATATGAAACACATTTTCATCAACGCACAGCCCAAACGGCTAATCGTAGAGAAGTGAAATTTGGAAATCAGGTAGGTTTTAATACAAAACCTTCCACTAAGAAAGGATTTTTGGAAATTCCACCCCTAAGGGGGTGAAAAATAGGGTTGAATGTTTTTAAAAGTATGCGAATATCTCGGAAACTAGACATGGTACGAACTTGAGTTTTGGCATATGAATTCTCCTATAGAAATGAGTAGTAGTTTTCTTGGACAGTTTTACCAAATTTTTACTAAAAGGGACGAAAAAGGGCACATATAAAAAGGGATGATTTTTAAGTGGCTCCTAAAAAGTTTAAAACTGGTTTTATCGACATTTCCAAAAAAAGATTTCTACAAAAAGAGTCAAATTATACTATTTTACTTTCAAAAGATATCATTAATTAGAGGGGAGGGGGTGAGGGGCACTTTTCCAACGTGTGTGTGTGTCCGTCCCCTCTTTATAACTTTTGATTCGTTTGATGCACACATCTTAAAACTTCAAAAAATATTGAATACTTTAAGCCTACAAAATTTGTGTACTCAGAATTTTGAATTTTTTTTTTCAGTCAGGGGTAATCAACCTTTGAATTTTTATTTAATTTTTTCATATATCTCGAAAACCATAAAATCTAGAACCCTAAAAATGAGTATGTATATAGAAAAATACAATATCTAAAATATAATTTAATGAAAAAGTTCCAGGATTTCTCAAACTTTTTTTTATAAAGAAAAATATTTTTTTTTATGACAAATTTACGAGTTTCAGTGCATATATTTCAGAATTTTATAAAAATATCGATAAACGCCGAAACCCTCCAACTAGATAATTGATTTTTCTATAAAAAATATTTACATCATAGCAGTACATCTCAAACTTTTCTTAACAATTTTTGTAAAAATTTAATTTATTGACGACATCGTTTCATACAATAAACATACCGACTCAGGCCATCGACAGTTGGATCTCATTTTTACATGTAACTTTTTTTATAAAGTAAAACATTTTTTATGACAAATTTACGAGTTTCGGTGCCTATACCTATTTCAGAATTTTATAAAAATATCGAAAAAAGCCGAAACGTTTAAAACTGGTTTTATCGAAATTTCAACTGCAGATAGAGTCAAATTTTATTATTCCGATTTTAAAGTAAAAAATATTTAGGGTGCTTGGTAGTTTTTTTCGAAAAACCATATCTCTTAGATAAATTAAGTGAGAAAGCTGTAATATATAGATTCTTACTTTAAAATAAAAATCGACCGGTTTCATTGTTTTGTCAAAGATTTATTTTAAGCAGTGATATGGTATGATAAAGATTTTTGCAACAAACAAAATAATACTATGGAGATCCTAACCTTGAAACGCGGCACGATGAAGTTAATACACGTGCGGCTAGGTATATACATACTGCATGTATCTTATCGTAATGCCCAGAACAGTGGTTTCCAAAATTAAAGATTTTCCAATTTCCTATCAGGTGACAACTCTTCTGGCAGCTAATCTACTCGGCAATTTTTTATTGATCACACAACCCTTAGTAGGGGAGAGTGGGGATGTATGGGACAAATTTATCAAAAATTGAATTTTGGAAAAATAAAAAGCAATTTATTTAAAAAAAAAAATACTAGGTTGCTGAATGTATGCTATTAGCTATGACATATACTTAAAATTATACGGTTGAGCATATTTAATGAGTTATTCAAAATATTATAAAACCCTGATTTTGTCCCATTCCTCCACACAGTGTGGAGGGATGGGACACCTATATGGGAGGAATGGGACATGCAAATAAAATTGTAACTTATTTCGCTAAAACGATCAAATTTTATTTCGAATGCATAAACTTCTTGCATTCTTTTGCACTGCCATGTTTTTGAGGTGGTGGCAATACCAGTATGTACTTCATTATTTTGTAATTGAACAGCCTGGCGAATTTTTGTATAATCATTCCTTATTCAATTTATATTTTTTTATCCTTAATCTCGGCATCTACAAAAAATACATTACATTTGATAAAAAATAACTAATTGTGGAAAAATATTCACATACAGGAGGTATGGGGTATGTCCGATACCTCACTCAATGAACTGTCCCAAACCTCCACCATGAACAATAAAATGGTAAATGACATAATTTAAAACAATAAGTTTTAAGTTATGTTAAAACAATGCGTTAATATGACGAATAATTATCGCAGGTTTGGGAATAAAACATAGAAATAATCTTACCTTTGGTTTACTTTCCCCCAAAAGGATGGGTTGTAATAGGTATAATATTACTTTTTATGTCGAAAAATGATAATCAAGAATTATTTTTTCCACACGCACAAAACACCAACCGTCAATGATTTTTTACTAAACGTACCCCTATATACATCTTTTGACAAGTATATGAATATATAACTGCGCCAAATATGAATAATACGAGTACTGTCCCATACCTCCTGCATCCCATACCTCCACACTCTCCCCTACTAAATTATTCGTCACTCGATTAAAACACTCAACCAACGTAAACTACGCTACTGTGAACTAGGCTTAAGTACCTTACTGTATTAATTGATCACCAGTATTTCTTTATCCTCATGTACCTACATACGTACCTCGGTGTTATTTTTATAGCAATAGGAGCACGCCTCATGGCCTTGAAAGCCAACAAGGACACTGTTCTGTTGTGTAATCGGGAGTTGGCTGGGTAGGTAGGTACCTACCTACTTATGACGTCATTAAATTATTTTTATGAATAGGTACGACTTTTTCCCAAACTGTAGGTAATTTACAGAAGGCTGTTATTGGTGTGCTTAAGTTTGCCTATATTGATGGTACCTACATTGAATAAAAAAAGAATAAAATATGCACATGATTTTCCAAAAAGGCCCCACTCTTCCTTGGTGATGTTTCGTGATTGTTTTCTTTTAACGAACTCCACCGTTTACGCCGTTTTAGAAATTTTCATACAAAATGAAGCGAATTCTCGGGCACGTTCAAATGTTAACTCGCAGTACTGTAGTAATATTTCATAGGCGAGGTATATTTTCTCGCCTATTTGTTCCCACCTGGGATACGAATAAAATAAAATATGGATGTTGTTTCCGAAATATTTTAATGATGGTTTTAATTTATTAGTTTAAATAAGACGAATTAATAATGTATTTTTAGCAGGGAGCACAGTGCACATTATGCATGTGAATGTAGGTGTCAGCGTTCCCCCAGTTTAGGAAGAGAAACCAAAAAGCACGTG
Source organism: Mystacides longicornis (assembly GCA_963576905.1). Lineage (NCBI taxonomy): Eukaryota > Metazoa > Arthropoda > Insecta > Trichoptera > Leptoceridae > Mystacides > Mystacides longicornis. The sequence goes on along the minus strand of OY756424.1, from coordinate 5,388,409 downwards.
AGCGAAGCCACGGGTAACTAGCTAGTTAATTATAATAAAAACATCTTGTCCATTTCCAAGACGTATTTCTTTTTTAATTTATATTATAAAATTTCCATTAAATAACCGAATTACCTACTATATTTTTATTATAGTTTTGTCATTATCAATCTGTATTTAAATTAAATATGTGTACAAATATATTCAAATATAATCAGCCCGAAAACTTAAAAATCACCATATTTTAGCTAACTTGACCAACATTGTCCGATGAGAATCCCAAAAAATAGCTCGAATAACTTTTATTGCACCAAATGACGTCAACAATAACTCGAATAACTTTTATTAACCAAAAATTGTCGAGTGGCGTGTTATAAAAAATCGGGACAAAATTCAGAGGTCGTCGGGACGCGGGACAATAGCATCGAAATCGGGACTGTCCCGGCAGAATCGGGACGGGTGGCAACCCTGCGCTGGACTTCGAAATTTCTTTTGAACGAAATAACTGGATTCTTGATGTAGGAGATTTTTACCAGAACAGAGAGAATATTATGTTACAGTACCAGCTTGGAAATATAGGAAGATATGATTTCTCAATAAAAATTATTGGGTAAGCATTCATTACACTATTAAACTAACCTGTCACGTTTGTTAATGTATTACAAAAATCTGAATTTATATGCTGGATAACAGCTTTGTTTAATTTGTATAAGACCGGATACAATAATTTGTATATTATAATACTTTCAGACAATTAGACTAAACGATATAATTGAGTAATCTAAAAAATGTTAATATCGGTACTTTAAAAACACAACAAAACACGCACAAGCAACGTGTTCGTTATAATGTCCAAGTTTTCACTGTTGTCGGCAATGATTCCGTTTTCGTTTCACCGATGGTACACCAAAACCGGTCACCGCCACACAAAATGTGCTTTGATGACGGTTTCGACCACGTTTCGTTTCGACCCACTGTGAAAAATGTCAGATAGCTTCGTGGAGCAAGCGATAGACGTCTTTAACCCGTATGAAAAATATCGATAATATATCGATATTTTTTGCCCATCCCTAGTGTCAACTACAGATTCTCTCGTTAGAGAGTATATGTGTTCTGTGGATTCTATGATAGTCAATATTTTGACGTTTTCTTTTGATTTTATGGTTAAAAATGTTAAAATAAAAGTTGTAAGTTATTATGAAAATTTCTCTTCTGGTGCCCTTTATTAAAAATATCAAACTTTTGTTTTTTAACCCTGATAAGAAAAAAAACAAATTTTTGAATATATTTTGACGGATGGGTTTCAATATACCTATGTAATTATCTAAGGTAATATAATATGAAATCTGTTGTATTTATTTCTTTATAAGATTTTGTCAACAGGGTAATGAGGACGTGGATGAGTTGGCGAGGTCAGCAATCACTGCTGGCGTAGCCCCGGAAGAATTTACTGTTCCTATAAGTGATCTTAAGAATCAACTGTCCCTAGAAACCCGAATCAAATGGAAGGAATGGTGGGATCACGAGAGTCGGGCGAAGGGATCGGCGTATCGCAGGGTTCAATCTGTGATACCTTCCAGGCCATGGTTTCATGGGACCGGTCTCTCGAGGTCTGACATTTCACGACTTTGCAGGATGCGTTTCAATCATCATCGACTGAACTCACACCTGTTCAGATTCAATATGGTGGAGTCACCGTATTGTGAGTGTGGTCTAGACCTGGAGACACTGGACCATGTCTTCCTTGGTTGTCCTCTGCGAGATGCCTATGACGTTTGCTCGGCTCTTCCCGATGTTCCACTTCCAACGAATGTGGAGCACCTTTTATCAATAAATGATACAACGGTGCGATCAGTGCTCCTTAGGTTTATAAATAAGAACATTATTATACTATAAACTTCATAGATAATTTAATGATCTGAAAATATTCTTTGCTTTAGATTGTTTTTGGCTATTTTTAATTTATATTATTATTATCATTCTGAGACTGTTTTGAATGAATTTTAATGTATCTATGTATGTATAAGATTGATCATGGCACAAATCGTCCCTGGTTGGACGCAATGCCAATAATTAATAAAAAAAAAAAAAAAAAAAAAAAAGATTTTGTCAAAACTCTGTTAATCCTCAATTCATTTCCCAGGTGAAGACTAAATACACATGGAAAATGGGATCAGAGCAGAAGAACTCATCATTCACTGCCCATGGTCTTATTAAATTAGATTACTATAATGAAGACTCAAAACATTACATTCAATTCACACACGGAAATTTCGAGAAAACAACTGAGGGAATCCAAATCTTTGTCCCTAATGACAGTGTGAAATATTTAGCATTCATAGAGTATGAAAAGTTTGACATTTTGTTTGAAATAAATAATAGTGGTGAAGTTACAAACAAAGTGAATGTAACAGACATCAAAAAAGAATCTATTGATAAAGCTGCTGATCCATTGAGTTATGTTGGCTCTGTTTGTATGATAAAAGAAGAAAACCATAATGATGTTGCAGATATTACAGAGAATGGAAATTTATATTTAGATGTTAAATCTAATGATGGTAATGATGATTTTCCATTAGAAAATTTGACATCACATGACAAGTCTGAGAAAAATGACTTTGATTTATTAAAAACGGAAAATATTCTAAGAAGAAATGAACAGGATGATTATAAAGATAGTTTGGATGTTTCTACTAAGAGGACAAATAATGTATGCCAAATTTGTAACAGACGATTTTCAAGTCGTAAAGAAATATTAAGGCACAATAAAAGATCACACTCAAAAATATTAAGTCTTTCACAAAATATTAAGAGTTCGAAAGTTTCTAGCAAATATGGGAATCGACGTCGTTTCAAATGTGATTTATGTAGTACCAGTTATAGAACGGCTCGTTATTTAAGAAATCACAGATTGAAACACTTTGGGAAGACTAAACACAAGTGCGATGTATGTTCAAAATATTTTAAAACCCTGGAAGAGTTAAAGTTGCATGTTTCTATTCATGGAGATGAAGAGAAGAAGTTTGAATGTGACCGGTGTCCCAAAAAGTTTCACTTGGAATCTGATTGGAAAAAACATAAAACAGTCCACGTCATGGAGAGGCCACACAAATGTGACAAATGTCCTAAACGCTTTATATATATTTCTTTATTAAAGAGTCACCAACTAGTGCATACGGGAATCAAATCATTTGAGTGCCATATTTGCCACAAAAAGTTTTATCAATCCAGTAATCTTTTTTCACATCTTCATATACATAATGAAGATAAAAAAATTCAATGTGATATTTGTGGACGGAAATTTGTTGGAAATCATGGATTAAAAATGCATAGAATAACACATACTAAAGAGAAACCTTTTGGCTGTGATGTATGCCAAAGGAAATTCATAACTAAATTAAAATTGATTATGCATATTAACACACATACTGGTGAAAAACCTTATAAATGTGATGTATGTTATGAAAAGTTTGCTCAAAAACCAACACTCCGTAGGCATGTACAGGTGCATCACGGAGATGGTAAGCCGCATGTATGTTCTGTGTGTGGTAAATCTTTCCCAATATTAAATTCTCTGACCGAACATAAAAAAATCCACAATGACAATTATAAAAAGTATTGTTGCTCGCAATGCGATATGAGATTTATTAAAAATAATCACTTAAAGCGTCATTTAATGGTGCATACGGGTGAAACCCCATTCGAATGTTCCCAGTGTGGTAAAAAGTTCACACAGAAATCTAATATGAGATCACACATGAAAGTTCACACTAAATGAACATTATTTGAAGCGAAAAGTAATTAAAATTTTACTTATATCTAAGGGTTACGATTCTATGTGTATGCATACACTGATGGATCCATGCTTTCGGAGGGGGCACACGCTGGTGCAGCATTTTGGGTCTCTGATCGACACTTCTTCTCTTGCGAAAAATCAGTTTTTTCTGCTGAATGTGTTCATGGTCTCCCTGTCCTTGATATCTCTGTCATCGACTCCTTCTTCAATGAAACCATCACCAGGATAAAAAAAACATGGTTTAACCTTGAAAAGCACATATGCGATGTCACTTTGATCGGGATTCCAGCCCACTGTGGTATTACAGGCAATGAGACTGCTGGTGGTCTGGCCAAGAGAGCAGTGGCCTCCGGGGTTCTGCCTCAAGATTACCACCCCACTGTTGGAGACATGAGAGTACTTGCAAGGCATCAGACCTATGGGGCATGGGAGGAGCATGGAACAGCAAGCGATTAAGATTAAGTAAGATTGAATTATTAATTCTCTTGTAAGCGATTGCTTACATGGTTCTGGTCTCAGTAGTGGGCAGATTGTGAACATTTCCATGATGCCCTTGACCACCATAGTTGGGATGGTCCCATCTCCGGTCTGTGCATGTGGACTGGATATGGAATCTCCTAATTATCCTATTAGAGATGCCTTCGACCTGTGTGCCAGGCTTCGCGATGTTGAATCTCCCTTGTACATAGAGTATTTGTTATTGCTGAATCGTATGGATACCTTCTTTTATTGGACTTTTAAAGAGAAGCATAATTATCTTGTGATTAGATACCTAATAAACATTTTTTCCTTCTTTTAATTTTGAATATTCAAAATTTTTCTGTTTTTTTTTTTCATGTTTTTCAGAGTAAAACCCTCTTAAAAGCATTAAAACCATGGTACAAATTGGCCCAGTGGGCTGAATTGCCGTAAAATGGAATACATACATTTCAAACTATGTTTAATATTACTTTTGATTGCATTGATGCATATATCTTAGAAGAAGAGATGATGAAGTATAGAGATCTTAGAAGACTTAATACAAAGATTGTAGCTCAGTAGGACTTAATTATAACCTTAAAAATGTTCCAACTGACTATTTCAATATGTTACGTGGAATTTTGAGAACTGCAGCCCTATTCACGGAAAAGTTTGAATCGAACTTCGAACTAAACTTGAACTTTTCTAAATATCTAGTCATATTAAGTAGTAGTCTGTGATCTAGTCACTAGTGTTTACTACCTGTCAGATTTACTCCGACTTTTCCAACTTATTGAGCTGTCAAGAATTCTGTCTGTTCGATATTATGTACATTTCGCCCATCTAAATTTCTTTTCCAGCCTTTATAATTGAATGTAAATGAATAAAAAACACTTTGTTTATCTAACACAGAATTTTTGACAGCTCAATAAGTTGGAAAAGTCGGAGTAAATCTGACAGGTAGTAAACACTAGATCACAGACTACTTATATGACTAGATATTTAGAAAAGTTTTCAGAAAAGTTCAAGTCTAAGTTTACTTCGAAGTTCGATTCAAACTTTTCCGAACTTTTGCTGGTCGACCTCTAGTTTTAATAAACACGTCCATTCATTATTCCAGACACAATAATTCCAATACATACGTCATTATTTATTTTTAAATTGACAATATTTTATTATTTTAACTTTTTAAATTACTTAGTTTCGTTGTATTGATTTGACAACCCATGGGCGATGTTTTTAATATTTTAATAATAAATTTTTTAATGTTTAATATTTGTGTAATAATTATTTTTGTATACCTACTTATTTGCAAGAATATTCTGTATTAACTTACATGAGATGTGACATACATATCGCGGGCATCAAGTCAGAAGGGTGAACATGCAAAAATGCGATTTTTCACTTTTAATGCCATTCGATGCCTGAACATTATCTCCACCTCTTCTAAAAAAATAAGAGCATTTCATTTCGTATGCTTTGAGATTTTGAAAAAAATTGTTATGGGCATATGCTATGGCATTGTTGATCATGTTGAGCCAGAAGGGCGTATGAACATACGCCGTAGACTTGACAGAATATGTTTGTGTAGTATTGTCACCCAGAACGCTGTAGACTTATTAGAATATGTTTGTGTAATATTGTTGTGCCATAAAGGCGTATTATCGGTACCATTTAACCTTGCCGACGCCACATTGTCGCTGCGTTCTTGACTGTATTGGTTAATCCTTTCGTATTACGAAAAAAAACAAAGGTGCATAGTTATTGTTTAGCGTTTGTGGTGGAAGGGCCTTTGATTGTTGCTCTAAAATACCGGGTGTTAACAAATTTTCTTGTTAACAAACATTTTTAAAATGTTTATGGAAATTAGAGCTACAATTAAAAAGAGCTACAATAGATCTACTTCCTACATTATATTCGTATCATACAGATCCCCGGTTCGATTCTCGACCAGGTTCGCTTTTATGGTTTGCATTTGCAATTTCTGTCTTGCCTTTTGCCTGTCTCAGATTAGAGGATCAGTTGACTATAGAAAAACAAACATCTCGGACGAAAATTTGCGGCGGCTATATTATCGTCTTTTTGTAAAAAGTGTTATATTTATTTCTATTTAGGTTTTATCCGAAGTTGCAGCTGCTGCTAGTGGTGTCTTGTCGCTGTAAGATCTGTTCAAGTATACCTATCTCTTCTATATCTACAAGTATAGTTTCGCTAAGCAAGACAGCGAGTAGAAGCAGTAATGAAATCCCAAAAAAACAGAACTGAAGCAAAAATTGGGCACATACACACACGAACACTATACATTTTATTGAAGTTTGATGACATCGTCTTCAAATCGTAAAATAATGTCACATTGTATCTTATATTACCTGTACACCCTATACGAAGGGTTCCCCAGACAACGTGGAGTCGGCATTCTAAAATGAAATACACTGTACGTACATACGCTTTGTAATAATGTTTTTTACGTGCACGCCCCTTTTTATGACCCCTCACCCATCCAGAATGAGAACACGCATTTCGTCTCGGCACTAAACGCCGACATTTTCCTTATCTTGGTCATGTCTTGCCACTTGTCATACCGATACGTAGCAGGAGCTTAGCCCCTAGGTCCAGAGGTGGTATTTTTTATTCCTAGTTCTTCAACTTTTTCTACCCGGGAGACCTGGTGACTGTCGATGGTTATCGGTAGCTGTTTATCGGGGTAGGCCTTTTTCGCCATGAGCTCCATCTTTCTGGCATTGACTTGAAGGTCAAAGCGTGCTGTTTCCTCGTTGAGTCTTGAAACGCTGCGCTGTAATTTCTTCTTATTTACGGACACAAACGAAGCAGCCACCTCTATATAAAGAAACAAGTATTCATTCTCCATTATTTACCCTTAGTGCAGTATGTTTGCTAATAAATTTTCTAAGTTGTAGAATTATTCGTGTGATTACAGGATGTATTTCTTAAGCGATACTTACTAAATAAATAAATTAGTTATATAAACATATTATAAGTTATAAGACCCCCTTATACCAGCGCAACATGCTGTCTGGGGGCATTTTGTTAGATTAAGTGTTCGATTGTGCTTGCTTGTGATTCTGTTTGTATATGTTATGTAACATTGTTTTTCTTGAATAAAGATTATTATTATATATTTTTTTACTATCATATACAAAATAGATTTCGTTATAATTCTGATGAGTCCTTGAATAGACCTCAGTTGACACAAATTTCTGAAATCTTTATACTAGCTTTAATAGGCACCTATTTGTCTAAAATAAGCCTGATAGACGTTCCTGCAAGTTCCAGATCGAGTTGTTATGCTTGATTATTGTTAATCATAATATTATACGGGGGCTGGCTACGAGGGTAAAAGTTAAAAATCTAAACGCTATAATATAGGAAAAATGATTATCACACCACACTAATCCAGTTTTTTTCGTCAAGTTGCAATATACACCCATGAATGCACCAAGCAGAAACATAAGCCGGATATCCGGTATTCGGCAGCTGGTTGGCCGAATATCCGGCTAAACTGCTATCCGTTTCATCTCTAGTCCACATTCACGTATATAAACGAACCAGAAGGGCTGAATTTCATAAAAAATAACTACATTGATAATTTCAATTGTTACGGAAATAAATAGTTTTTTGTCTTCCTGTAAAGTAGTCGTTTCGTTCATATACCCTTCTGGCTTGATGCCCGTCGATATATGACCATATGATAAATAAATAAATAGGTATGTTGTCCCATTTTGATAAATTTAGAATGCTGAAATTGGAGAATCTTGATCTTAAACACAAGCAATTTTGTACGGGCTTCATTCAAAGAATTTCCCTTTTCTGTTGGCACGACCCAACTATTCACATTACCAGTCTATAGATGTAGTAGATCTATGGTAACATACCATAATGTTAAGTCTTCCATAATATCAAAAGTTATAAAAATATTCAGAACTTTCCAAGGCACACCATTAGGTGTGTGTATATTTCCCTTTTCTGTTGGCACGATCCAACTATTCACATTACCAGTCTATAGATGTAGTAGATCTATGGTAACATACCATAATGTTAAGTCTTCCATAATATCAAAAGTTATAAAAATATTCAGAACTTTCCAAGGCACACCACTAGGTGTGTGTGTATGGAAACAACAAATTTATAAAACTATTTTATATATTGAAAATAAACCAACAGTAAAGTAATGAGTGTACAATAAAACTCTCTTTATTTCATATACATACATATATCTTAAGACAATAAAATTAACAATAATGAAAAACAACAAAAAGTTCCGCAGAACCAGTTTTTGTAAAGCACAGTTAAGTTTCAAATTTTATCACAATACCAAGAATAAAAACATCATAATTAGTAATTTATTGTGTATTGGTCAAATCCTAGTTTGAACCTACTGTGAAGAATAAATCGGATGTGCATATTGTAGAAATTTTAATTTGTATAACTTATATTGTTTTATAAATACAGTCTCCAAAAAATAATTTTATTTATTTATTTATTTATTTATTTATTATAACACATAATTTATTTATTTTCCTGATTTATTTACATTTTGAAAATAAATCAGAAAAATACTTGAATAAAGGAAACAGGAGTTTTTCAAAAATATCTACTTGAGTTAATTTCCAGGGCTTGCAAGTTAATATGGGGCTGTCCACTAATAATGTGAGCTCAAAAAGAAGGAGAGGGGGGTTGGAAAAATCACCTAGGGGGGAAAGGGTTCGGGTCGGGGTAAGGAAATCATATGCATTTACTTTTTTGTGTGATTTCGAGGGAAGAGGGAGAGGCGTAGTCTGAAATATCACCAGGGGTATAAAAAGTTGCAAAAAAAATCATCCCGTGATTAATGGACTGTGCTATTTCAGGTATAAAAACTTATTTGGTCACAGTGAAGTATGAATTTAGGTTTTTTGGAAACATATAGGATGGATGATTATACTGAGAAGCCTATTACCGTGGTATAGGTCTGGTTATAGATACAATTTCTAATACTATTGGTACCATTAAGCATTCGCATAAGTTGCTACAGATTTTTTTATTTTATTTAATAAATCTGTGCTCACTCCAAGTGAACACAAATACACTTTTGACATCTTTCACAGTAAGCAAATGCTTGTGTCGTGAAAGCGGAAAATGGTTGACACGGCCGGGATTCGAACCCACTACCTCCTCACGAAAGCCGGTGTCGTAACCGCTGGTCTATCAACCACCTCAATTTTTTTATTATCATTTAAATTACTTGCAGAAAAAAACTACATTAACAAAATGGTGAATTCTGTTTTATGGAATGAAAATTTAAAATTAACTTCATAGCATATTTAATATTAAAACAACTATTTTTTTCAGATGCAGATTAAATTTTAGGCTAAAGCTAAATATGGTTGGTGCATTCATAAAAAACTAAAAAGGATTTGTAATGCATCATGTATGAGTGTTTTGATCAACACCACCTATATAAGAAGGCCTTAGTGCTGGCGGCCATTTTTGGCCTCTCGCGTCACGGCCGCCGACGTGTGGACAGATATCATAGTGTACAAGTAAGTACATATAAATATAGGCAAGCGAACGGTGGGCCTCTCGATGTGACGCTGCACTAAGGCCTTATATACGTGGTGTTGGTTTTGATGTAGGGTGATATCACAGCCAGTGAGAAACATTCATAAAAATATAAGGTTTTTGTTTCTATGTTTGTTCAGAGAAAATAAATAGTTATCCGATAGTGTATTAAACATTTTCAAATGGTGTGGGTACGCATAAAATTACCAAATATATTTTGTCTATGGTAACCCTTATCTAAAATGAAAAGAATTTTTTTATGTTATGTTATGTAAATGATGGAATTTGATTTCTTTATTTCTAATAATTTTGCAAGAGATATAGCACGCAGAAACTTTGGTACTTTAGCCGTACTATAGTATCGATTCATGCTAAGCCCCAATTTAGTATCAGTTGATTTTTAACGAAAATCAGTGGATGAAAAATGTATATTTAGGCTAATACAAACAAAATATGGATATATTTTTAACATATTACGCATACATTAAATGTGGTTTATAATAAAATATTGAATACCTACTAAAAATAAGTGAAACCAAAAAATAGAAATTTATAACACAACAATCAACTAAATGTTTTTCGCCAGTATACTGTCTATAAAGATTCTATCATGGATTGGATTGTCAAAGAGTGCTGGAATGGCTACTGGAAACGCCTATGGGTGATTTGGGTGGACTGGCAACTTTTGACTCATTGTCAGTAGAACTTGAAGACTGCAACATATTACCAAACATTATTTACTGGATATGTATGGGAATGTCCAAGTATTACGTAATGCAAAAAGGTTTGTTAACTTGGAAGACTTGATGATATTATTATGAAAAAAAATGTGTTAAGTAACGCGTTGTTGGCTCCCAGTTGGTTCTCCCCCCAGTAACGAACGAGAACATTTTAAAAGACCCCTCCCTTCTCCCGCATTGCGTTACGTAAAACTTGAATGTTCCGTATAAATAAAAATTCAAATATTAACAATTATTGTCTCTATGTAAAAACCTTAGCTTGAGGCCTGTCTATGGTGAGACTGGATTGAGAAATTTGAGTGTCAGGTTCAAATCCCATTGATGAATAAATTTCCCTCAAGATTAACAGCATTGTGTCGGCAGATTCCCTGAAATCATTTTCAAAAGAAAAATGTAACAAAATATTAAACAAATGGGTGAAAAGAATATTGATAAAACATCCTACCAATAACAAACGTGACTGGCCAATGCAAAAATGTATTCGTTAAAAACTTCAAAAGGAGCTTCTTGCAAGACGTAATCTATCCGGCGACCCGCATTGAGACATCCTAGCTTACCACTTAGTCCTGGTGGGGATTGTGTGTTTTCCGGAGATGCCGTGCAATCCTACAACATAGGAACAAGCAATAGTATCGTTATTAAAAAAAATTACAAACTCTCTAATAATCTAAGATATGATTTTCATTTTAAAAGACATTTATTTAGAAGATATTTTATTTTGGTTGATGAAAATAATTTGAATCATACTAAATTGAAAAAAAAGATATTGTGTAGTAGTGTAGTATCAATTTATTTTTTGTGTTTTTTCACTTGAAATTCTACTCGGGGTTGGCCCGTCTGAGGTTGGATAGAATTTGCCACCTTTGTATAGAAAAGTGTTTTTTTTTAATGAATTGTCCTCACTCAAAGTGAACACAAATACACTTATTTATTTTTTAGACATATTTTTGTTTTCTAATATAATTGTATATTTTTTAGCAGATAAATGCACGGTGCTACACATGGGCAAGGCTAACCCCATGACCACATAATATATCCTTGACAGCATCCATCTCAAGCCAGTTCGGGAGCAGAGAGACCTGGGAATCATAGTGTCCCACGACCTAAAATGGGAGCCACACTTGTTGGCAATGATCAAGAAAGCTAACAGTTTGATGTACCTCATTAGGAAAGCCTTCAGCTGCTTGTCCCCTGCTCTACTGCCAAAATATATAAGACATACCTGAGACCAGTCCTTGAGTACGGATTTCAGATTTGGAATCTGTACTTTGAGAAAGATATCCAATTGGTGGAAAAAGTGCAGAGGAGATTTACCAAGTTGGGTACGGGCCTGAGAAATCTATCTTATGAGGAAAGACTGGAGACATTGAATTTAACATCCTTGGCTGATAGAAGGAAGAGAGGGGATCTGATAGAAACTTTTAACATCCTGAATGATTATTTTGACTGCCCAGGGCTTCACGGAATGTTTTGTCTGAACGGGAATACTTAAAATTGGATGGAGGAAGATTCAAGTTGTATCCCAGGAAGAATTTCCTGAGCAACAGAATTGTGAATGATTGGAATGGACTGCCACAGTGTCTGGTCATTGCCGATAGCGTTAATGGCTTCAAGAATGGACTTGACAGAGTGTGGTGTAATTGATGGAGACTGGGTGCATCAGCTTCAGCTGCCTGCTCAGAAATGCTAATAATAATAAAAATCTATTGTTTTGCCAATTTTACTTTTTCGATATGCTGTCTTTGTTTTATCTGGGTTGGCTGGCAGAGATCCTTCAGGATAAGTCCGCCCTGTCGACTGTCTTTTTACTGTCGCCACACTTTACTTCCGTTTATTTATTTATTTACACTCTTTTACTCTTTCACATTAAGCTACTTAAAGCTTGTATCGTGAAAAAGGAAGATGGTCAGCACCTGGAATTGAACCCACAACCTCCTTACAAAATAATACGAAAGCTGGCATTGTAACCGCTAGTCTACCAACCACTTCAAAAAATGTTTATCTATTAACTTATTTTTGAGAATATATTTACAACCAAATGACCATGTAAACTTCAAATCACCTAACCAAGCCAGTCAATAATAAGTCAAAAAATAAATAAAGATCTTTTATTACGACACATTCCAGTGGAAACACTTTGTATGGGAAAACAAAATTGTTAGTTATTTTGCTAGCAATTATTTCATATTTTTTTCAACGTTTATATCTACTCTAAACTTATAAAAATATTTCAAAACCGATATTCAGCGAGACACATGCACAGCTAATCAATTTTATCTACATAATAATTCAGTTATGAATGTATACTTAGACTTTACTTAAAAGGAGTTTGAAATAAACAAGTGAATGCTTATTCTGTCTGATTGTAGAAATGTCTCTTTGTCAGATCAAAAGACAAAGACAGATCATTTAATTCATCAATGGAATGTCCATGGAGTCTAGTTTTCATTCTTAATAAGCAAATACTGGATTCTATCTTAGACTCTCGCTTCTTTTAGTCTTAATCTACCTTCATAGATTCTCAAATCAAAAAAGCAATAATTCAACTCAATAATCATAAACACCACTATATTTTAACAAAAATACTTTTGAGTAATTACTAGTTCTCAGGGCAGTTAATGATGTTTAGACGATGAGTGATACCCTCTCAAGCTACCGGTAGCTCGCAGTGGCATTTCGAAGCAAAGGAGTATTTCTTTATCTGTCTTGTAGTGACTCATTATTTTATATTTACATACCGGACTTTGGGATTCTTCTTTTTCAACGGCAGCTTCTCTGTTGAGTTCCTCCACAATAACCTTGAATCAAGAGTATTTTAAATTAGTTATACATCTTAAAGGCAATAAAAAATAATCTTATAATATACTTACAGGTCTAATCTCAGTACAACGAATTTCACGGGACCATAAAAGATATTTCGTTATACTGGATACCTGTATAGGAAATCATACATTTTTAATATTTTGTGTCGCCATATTATACCTTAGAAATAAACTATTATTGCTATTATTAAGTGAGAACAAAAACATATTTCAAGGATTCATCAATCACGTGAAGGAAATATGTTAGGCAAACACTCACAAACTTCCCAATGCCAAGGACAAACTGAAGTCGGAGTTATTTTATTGCCTAATTGTAACATGAATTTAAAATTTTAAAACAAAAAAGTTCGCTATACTGAGATTGACATCGTTACGATTTTTGGTTCAGTACATTTTATATGGCAGTTCTTCGGGGAGAAATTGACGATTCGTTATACTGGAAATTTTGTTACTTCGGTATTCGCTATAAAAGGATTTGACCTGTAGTTAGAGATTTTCCAAGCCAACATATCAATCACAATGAAAACATTTTTATGTAGAGTTAAGCAATGGAATTCATTTTTTCTTATAAACGCCTGATGGCCTGTTTTGTTCTATATTTCAACAGTGTTCATCCCATTTCAAATTCGAACAGTATTAGCCAGTCATCAGTTGTTGATTTATATTTATTATTAAGATCTAGTCCTTAAAAAATGGACACAAGAATCTAGACAAACTAAGAATGTTGTATAAACTATATGTAGATAAACAATCATATGTAATATTGGAGGCAATAATATTATTGTTAGAATGTTTACAAATTCGAACAGTATTAGCCAGTCATCAGTTGTTGATTTATTATTAAAATCTAGTCCTTAATTTAATTTAATGTAATTTTAAAACAATCCATAGTAGATAGTGTGGTTAAAGTATGTGGGGAATCTAAAACGGGTAGGAAAAAAGGCGATGCATGGTGGGACAAAGATGTGAAAGCAGCTGTGGAAAAAAAACAGAATGCGTATAAGAATGTAGTTTGTGCGAAGAATGAATCCGACAAAACAGTTATGTATGATATTTATAAGAAAGAGAAGACTGCAGTTAAGAAACTTGTGAGTGTGAAAAAGAAAAAATTAGAGGATAATGAATGTAAAAAATTAAGTGCGAATGTGAATGGTAATTTAAAGCTCTTTTGGAAGGAAGTGAAAAGGAAAAGGTCTGGGAAGGATGAGAAAGTGAATTGTTTGAAAGATAAAAATGGATGTATGCTGACACAGGAAAAGGATATTATAGGTTTGAGGTGGAAAGAATATTTTGAAGATCTGTTTGAAACTAAGGATGGATGCGACAGTTTGTGTCTAGTAGGTATAAATGGACAGGATGATGAAAGTTACGAAATCAGTATGAATGAACTTACGAATGCGATTAAGAAAGCAAAAAATGGGAAAGCTTCAGGTTGCGATAGGATATCAACGGAGCTTATCAGGTATGGCGGCCGAGTGACGCTTCAGTGGTGCTTGGAGCTTTTCAACTTGTGCTGGACGGAAGGCCGTACACCAGGTGACTGGAGGAAAGCCATTATCTGCCCTCTGTACAAGGGGAAGGGCTCCCGGCTGGACTGTGGCAACTATCGTGCAATCAGCTTGTTGAGCAACGTGGGTAAATTGTACAGTAGAATCTTAGTAGAAAGGGTTAGAAAAATAACTGAAACTAAAGTTTGGGATGCACAAGGGGCTTCTATGAATGGGAGGGGATGTGCCGATCAGATCTTCGCACTGCGGATGATTACGGAGAAGCTTTTGAGTAAACATCAGAAGCTTTTCTGTGCATTCGTAGATTTGGAAAAGGCATATGATAGGGTAGATAGGGGTAAATTATGGGAGGTTCTATCAATCTATGGAGTGAACAACCGGTTGATTCGTGGCATTGCTTCGCTATATTCGGATAGTACTGCGTGTGTGAAGGTGAATAGTCACGTTTCACCGGAGTTCTGTCTTACGAAGGGTGTGAAGCAAGGGTGCGTCATGTCACCATGGTTGTTCAATTTGTTTTTTGATTTTTGCGTCAGTGGGTTAAAAGATATAAATATAGGGGTTGAATTGAATGGAATAAAAGTATGTGCGCTTATGTATGCCGATGATTTAGTACTTATGGCTGAGTGTGAAAATGATTTGCAAGAACTTGTGTCAAGTGTGTTTGAAAATTGTGCAAAAAACGGTCTAAAAATGAATGTCAGCAAAACAAAGGTTTTGGTATTTGAAAGGGATGAAGCAAGAACGAATTGCAAAATAACGGTAGAAAATGAATGAGTATGTGTATTTAGGAAGCATGTTTAGTCGGGATGGAAAGTGTGAAAAAGAAATCGAGCGTAGGAAAGTTGCTGGTTGCAGGGTGGGCGGTGCACTAAGACCTATAATGAGAAACAACAACGTCTCACTACAAGCAAAGAAACTAGTGCATAACGCAATCCTGTTACCATCGATGATGTATGGTTGTGAAACGTGGACATGGACGAAAAAAGAAGAATGTAGTATAAATGCAGTAGAGATGAAATCTCTACGAAGAATATGTGGAAAAACTTTATGGGATATGGAAAGGAATGAAAATATTAGGAAGGAATGTGCTATGGAAGTAAGTGTTGTGACAAAGATGAAAGTTAATAAGTTGAGATGGTTTGGGCATGTGGAAAGAATGGATGCAGACAGAATGACAAAGAGAATTCATAAGGCTGAAAGGAAAGGTGTAAGAAAGCGTGGCCGATCGAGAATGACGTGGATCGAACACATCGATTCCGTCCTCAAGGAAGGCCATGTAAGAAGTAAGAGAAATAGGAGAGGGTGTATGAGAAATATTATGTCGGTGGATGAAGCGAAAGAAGTATGCTTGGATAGAAAAGAGTGGAGGTCCGTTCTCTCTGCCTACCCCTTACGGGACACGGCGTGATGGGTAAAAAAAAAAAAAAATTTTGTCCTTATAAAATGGACACAAGAATCTAGACAAACTAAGAATGTTGTGTAAACTATATGTAGATAAACAATCATATGTAATATTGGAGGCAATAATATTATTGTTAGAATGTTTACATATTCGGACAGTAGTAGTCAGTCATCAGTTGTTGATTTATATTTATTATTAAGATCTAGTCCTTAAAAAATTGACACAAGAATCTAGACAAACTAAGAATGTTGTGTAAACTATATGTTGATAAACAATCATATGTAATATTGGAGGCAATAATATTATTGTTAGAATGTTTACAAATTCGAACAGTATTAGTCAGTCATCAGTTGTTGATTTATGTTTATTATTAAGATCTAGTCCTTAAAAAATGGACAAAAGAATCTAGACAAACTAAGAATGTTGTGTAAACTATATGTAGATAAACAATCATATGTAATATTGGAGGCAATAATATTCTTGTTAGAATGTTTACAAATTCGGACAGTATTAGTCAGTCATCAGTTGTTGATTTATGTTTATTATTAAGATCTAGTCCTTAAAAAATGGACACAAGAATCTAGACAAACTAAGAATGTTGTGTAAACTATATGTAGATAAACAATCATATGTAATATTGGAGGCAATAATATTATTGTTACCAGCCCAAATCAATTGTGGAAAAATGTGAATTTTTATTCTTTCAGCGTCATGAGTGACCTTTCAGCCTCTATGTCTTTTGCAAAGCCTATAGCACCCTTTTGATACTCATCCAAACAATAAATGGAAATCAACTATCTATGCACACTATGTGGCTGTTAATAAAACTAAAAAGTAATTATAACAAGACATCCGTCTACCTCTTTAACTCTTTCCCCTATTGCAGCATCCCTCGGTGAAGTGAATGCGGCCAATTGGGTGAACGTCTCCCAGGTGCTCTTCACAGATTCCATCAGTTTCTGTTTTATGTCATACCCAACCCTGAATACTGTGTCCTTCAATTCTGTATAAAGTTTATTCTTGTGAGTTCATGCCAAAAAAAAATTCCATTCAAATAATATTATTATTTAAAATGTTATTCTTGCTCAGCTTACCTAAATGCATCCTTTTTCTACCCTTGTGGTGTGGAATTTGTACAGGGGAAACATTTGCCATTTCTGGATTTATCAAGGATTCAATCCTGAAATGCGACAAAACACATTGTTCTTTACATTACAAATACCTACATTTTGGAATTAAAGGGCTAAGCAAATACAATACAACAATACAATTCTCCCTTTTACACCCCACTCAGGGGCATAGGGAGGCGACAAGAGCTCTCCATTGCGCTCGATCTTGCGCAATGTTTATTACCTCCTCCCACACCATGTCCATGTCCCTCAGCTCTGCTTCGAAGGAGCGGAACACAGTGTGAGAGGGTCTTCCTCGTCTTCGGGTCCCTGATGGGAGGAAGAACAGCGCTCTCCTCAGCCAACTGTCATTCGGCATCCTTAACACATGTCCCAGCCAAGTCCATCTCCTCCACATAATAGTAGAGGTGATGGGCTCACGCTGGGTGCGCCGGCGTTTAGCGTCGTTCGTGATGCGGTGGTACCATCTTACACCCAGAATTCTCCTTAGGCACTTCATTTCAAAAGCTGAGACTTTTTGTGCCTGGGCTTTGGTCAGGTGCCAGGACTCACACCCATAGAGGAGAATGGGCAACACATACGCATCAAACAGTTTACATTTCGTCTCGACACTAAACGCTGACGCAAAGCATATAAGCTTTTTTAAATTAGTTTTAAACTACTACATAAATTATTCTCTCGTAAATTATTCAAAGTGAAAATATTAATTAGATCGGGTGCTTAAATAGACCTTTATCTAAAAAAATTACAATAAAAAATTATTTACATGCCCCATATTTATATGTATACACCCAAATAAATATACAAAATTAAAAAAAATAACTGGATGACCGATCACATCCTTCAGCTTATGGATGAAAGACGTAAAAGCAAAAATAACCCTGCACAATATAGAAATCTTCAAAGACTCATAAAGAATGAAATAAGAAAAGCAAAAGAAGATTGGATGAAGTGTCAGTGTGAAGAGTTGTAATCATATGATCGTTCACATAATAGTTTCAAAATGCACAAGAAACTTAAGGAGTTGACCGGTAACGAGAGAAAACATACTCCTTCATGCTTGCTTGACGATTCCAGTAATTTGATACTGGATGAGAAGGAAATTATGTTAACGTGGGAGAAATATATCTTTGATACATTTAGAGATAACAGACCGGGTATTAGAATTTATAATGATAACGAATTGAATGAGTAAAAATAACAACTAATGACTCTAACAATTCATTACTAATGTTCGATTTTTAAATGGAACAAACCACTACGGGCTTACGACCGTCTTCTACTGTTATGGACCACCAATACTTAAATCTGAAATTCTTCACGCAATACACACTTCTGAAAACAGGAAAGCATGCGGACCGGATGAGATCCCAGTTGAGGTGTTAAAACTCATCAGCGACGATAATATTGAATATTTACTTAGATTTTTTAACGCCATATATGACACAGGGAATATCCCCCAAGATTGGTTAAGATCTACTTTTGTGACATTACCCAAGAAGCAACACCCGAAAAAGTGTAATGATTATAGATTGATTAGCCTAATGAGTCATGTCTTGAAACTGTTCTTGAAAATCATACACGCTAGGATTCGTAACAAATGTGAACAAGATCTGGATGACACTCAATTTGGCTTTAGAAATGCATTCGGTACAAGAGAGGCATTGTTGTCTGTAAATGTCCTACTTCAAAAATGTCGTGATCAAAGAAAGGAAGTATTTGCCTGTTTTATTGACTACGAAAAGGCCTTTGACAGGGTGAAACACTCGGATCTGATGGAAATGTTGAGGGAGTGTAATCTTGACACGAAAGATCAAAACTTCATCCAGAATTTATACTGGTTCCAGAAAGCTGAAATAAGACGAGGAGGTGAAGTGTCAAATGCAATACCTATACAGCGGGGAGTGCGACAGGGCTGTATATTGTCCCCTCTGCTTTTTAATCTTTATTCTGACTATGTCTTCAAAAGAGCTCTCAATGACATAGAAATAGGTATTAAGATAAATGGAGTTGTAATCAACAATGTTAGATATGCCGATGATACTGTTTTAATGGCAGACTCCATTACTGACCTTCAAAACATTATTAACCGTGTTGATAGACATGGCGAACAACTGGGGCTAACGATAAATATAGGTAAAACAAAATGGATGACTTTTGGTAGATTTGACTACACTGGATCTGCGCTTCAGTTAAAGGGTGTTAATATAGAACGTGTCACTAAATTCAGATATCTTGGTAGCATGCTCACAGAGACTCTCGACCCAGATGTGGAAGTAAAATGCAGAATAGAGGCAGCAAGAGCTGCATTTAATAAGATGAGATCTCTTTTCTGCAATGACAAACTGAACCTGAAACTGCGACAGAGGATGGTAAAATGCTACGTGTGGTCCGTACTGCTGTACGGCTGTGAGACTTGGACACTGAAGGTCAACACAATGAACAGGCTCGAGGCTTTCGAGATGTGGTTACATCGCAGAATGCTCAAGATTCCTTGGACCGACCTGGTGACAAATTCAGAAGTCCTTAGTCGAGCCGGGGCAGTGCGTGAACTCCTGTCGCAAGTAAAAGTTCGCAAAATTTCATATCTGGGACACATCATGCGTGGGGAAAAGTATCGACTGATCCACCTGATACTAAAGGGAAAGATCGAGGGTCGCAGAGGGGCTGGAAGAAGGCAGATGTCCTGGCTGCGCAATATACGAGAATGGACGGGCTTCCGTACTGTGGAACAACTGTTCCGAGCAGCCCAGGACAGAGAAGGATTCGCCACAGTGATCGCCGACGTTGGGAATACCTGACATGGCACCAAAAGAAGAAGAAAAAAAATAACAACTTCTTATTCAAGTAGGTACATACTTAATTAAAAATACCAGTTCAGTATTTACCTGTAAGCCACAGGATCAAATGGATGAAATATGTTGAAAAATCTGGGGCAGGTTGGCAGGCGGAATTCACTGCCGAGTTGCTCATGTCCTCGCACACATACAAACATTCCTACACATTAACATACAGACAGAAAAAATTAAAAGTAAACATTTTATTCAAAGGCTGTGTAAACAGGATAAAAAGATTTATTTTATATGAATGAAAAGCCTCACCCAAGGGCGGATCCAGGGGGGGTCCAGGCCGTATATTGTTGTCTATTTTTAAGTACAGTACTTACATTTATTAAAATACCTACTTTTCTATTATAATTGTAATTTCTTGTGGGCCATGACCCCCCTGGGTCAAAAGTTTAGATTCCAGATATCGAATTTAGGAAATGACCTTTTTTTTATAGGAAAAGTTTAGTTTCTAGATACAAAATTTTGGAAATGACCTTTTTTTTATAGGAAAAGTTTAGTTTCTAGATACCAAATTTTGGAAATGACCTTTTTTACTATGTGACCCCCCCCCTGGCGCCAAAGCTGGATCTGCCCTTAGCCTCACCTGCCGACTTTCAGCAAGTGACAAGCTAAGTCGTCTATATTAACCCCCAGCGATGTCCATAACATCCTTAGTTGAAATTTTATTTTAAGATATTAAAGAATACTAACCAATTGGACTGCCAAGAGCGAAGAAGGAATGCGGATTGAAGACAAGCTGTGGATAAATGACGGAAGGTTGCCCTGTGCCAGCAGGTCCACTCATGTACGATACTGGACCTTTGGATTCACTAGTAGAAGGAGTGCCACAATCTGAGGACTAAATTTTCAAAAAACAAACATAATTAATAAAGCTATTTTAGTAATCTTATCTTCGCACTGCGGATGATTACGGAGAAGCTTTTGAGTAAACATCAAAAGCTTTTCTGTGCATTCGTAGATTTGGAAAAGGCATATGATAGGGTAGATAGGGGTAAATTATGGGAGGTTCTATCAATCTATGGAGTGAACAACCGGTTGATTCGTGGCATTGCTTCGCTATATTCGGATAGTACTGCGTGTGTGAAGGTGAATAGTCACGTTTCACCGGAGTTCTGTCTTACGAAGGGTGTGAAGCAAGGGTGCGTCATGTCACCATGGTTGTTCAATTTGTTTTTTGATTTTTGCGTCAGTGGGTTAAAAGATATAAATATAGGGGTTGAATTGAATGGAATAAAAGTATGTGCGCTTATGTATGCCGATGATTTAGTACTTATGGCTGAGTGTGAAAATGATTTGCAAGAACTTGTGTCAAGTGTGTTTGAAAATTGTGCAAAAAACGGTCTAAAAATGAATGTCAGCAAAACAAAGGTTTTGGTATTTGAAAGGGATGAAGCAAGAACGAATTGCAAAATAATGGTAGAAAATGAATATCTTGAGCAAGTGAATGAGTATGTGTATTTAGGAAGCATGTTTAGTCGGGATGGAAAGTGTGAAAAAGAAATCGAGCGTAGGAAAGTTGCTGGTTGCAGGGTGGGCGGTGCACTAAGACCTATAATGAGAAACAACAACGTCTCACTACAAGCAAAGAAACTAGTGCATAACCAGAAAGACGATTACCAGAAAGAAGCGACTGGCTAGAGGACAAGATTATCTTTGAAGGCCACTCGCTGATATGGTATACTGACGGATCCAAAAACAACCTCAGAGCAGGTAGTGGTATTTACGGAGAGAAGCCACGATACCAGGCGGCAATAAGCCTTGGTAGGCATCCCTCTGTCTTTCAAGCTGAGGTTTATGCCATACAAATATGCGCAATGATAAACCTTCAGAAAAACTATTCAGGACAAATAATCTACATCAACTCGGATAGTAAGGCCTCCCTAATGGCCTTGACATCGGCCTCAACCAATTCGAGGCTAGTGCAAAGCTGTAAAGATGTACTAAACACCTTAGGTAACAGAAATAAGGTAATATTGCGTTGGGTACCGGGACACGAAGGCATCGCAGGCAACGAAAAGGCCGACGAGCTAGCGAGGGCCGGAGCTGAGAGGAATTTTTATGGGCCTGAACCATTCTTTGGTATTCCTCATAGCACAAAACGCAAAACTCTAGCGGACATTTACAATGAACGCTCTTTTAAACTCTGGACTGAAACCCAGGGACAAAAACATTCCAAGGCGTTAATTAATGCCTACAATCAAAAATCCGTAAGGGACCTATTATCCCTTAGCAGGAACAATCTATGCATCATCACAAGGTCCCTAACTGGTCACTGCAGGCTGAATAAGCATATGTGTACCATAGGGATACTGGACTCAGGCGTGTGCAGGATGTGCGGGGAATCACTCGAGACCCCAATGCACCTCCTATGCGAATGCCTACCAATGATGCATAACAGACACAGAAATCTGGGCAAATTCCTAATGTGCCCAGATGACATCAAAGAGTTGAACGCCAACAAAATCCTGCGCTTCCTCCTGGAGACCGGGTTGAGCGATGAACTCTAGATACAGGGCCAGTCACAAAAGTTCCATTATGGGACGCAGTGACGGCAGCCTCCATGGAGGCTGCAGGCTAGTATTCAAATAATAATAATAGTGCATAACGCAATCCTGTTACCATCGATGATGTATGGTTGTGAAACGTGGACATGGACGAAAAAAGAAGAATGTAGTATAAATGCAGTAGAGATGAAATCTCTACGAAGAATATGTGGAAAAACTTTATGGGATATGGAAAGGAATGAAAATATTAGGAAGGAATGTGGTATGGAAGTAAGTGTTGTGACAAAGATGAAAGTTAATAAGTTGAGATGGTTTGGACATGTGGAAAGAATGGATGCAGACAGAATGACAAAGAGAATTCATAAGGCTGAAAGGAAAGGTGTAAGAAAGCGTGGCCGACCGAGAATGACGTGGATCGAACACATCGATTCCGTCCTCAAGGAAGGCCATGTAAGAAGTAAGAGAAATAGGAGAGGGTGTATGAGAAATATTATGTCGGTGGATGAAGCGAAAGAAGTATGCTTGGATAGAAAAGAGTGGAGGTCCGTTCTCTCTGCCTACCCCTTACGGGACACGGCGTGATGGGTAAAAAAAAAAAAAAAAAAATCTTATGTATTTCATACTCAAACACTTCGATGTATTTGGCATAGATCTTTTGTTTATCTGTGGTCAAATTGAGAATAGATTAATATTATTTTATTTTAAATAACCATAGAATTTTTTTTTAACATATCGTCGCTTATATAGACCATTAAAGGATGACGTCATCTGACATTAGGCTGGATGCAAAATGGCGGCCATGGCGACACACACACCACACATGCATAAACCATAGTGTTGGGTAACAAATTATTTTGCATAGCGACCCGAACTGCCCGAATCAATAGTGATCGGAATCAGTTGTCTGGTTCACTTCAGTCAGTTTTGTGATACTTTCCAGGAATAAAACACTATTAGGTATATATTATTTTTCTTGTAAAATACAGAAATTTTGTATTGTTCGTATTATTTATTAATAGATATCTAATAATTACCTACACATTAAAATATTTTATTCCATATTAAAATATTATCAATGATTCTTCTCGGTCATAATAATTGTTACCGTCGTGACCCCGAACTTCGCCTGGTTTTCAGAAGTTTTTTTTGAATAGCTCCAATAAAAAAATCATTGATGTGCCTTGAACACAAAAAGTTTGCGGAACACTGCTCTAATTGACTCGTCACATCTGTAGATTCGCTCTATCCGTGACCCGATAAACACACTCATACCAACTCTTGAACTTTTTGTTTATGTTTATGCCTCCCGGCTAATGTCAAAATCCACGTGGCCGTTAATGGTCTATTGCAATATGTTTTATGTCAACATTTGTCAATTTTACAGGGGGAATAAAAAACAATATATTTAATTTAATTGTATTTTTTTTTTGTAATGGGGTGTTTTCTAGGGATATTCCGACAATTCCCACCAGATGGCAGCACACCTAATAAGGGTCTAACGTCAAATGTCATTCCATATGTCATTCATTCTTTTCGAAAGCGTACAGTTGGTGTCTTGCTGAATTTTCTCAGTTTTGTTGTACAGTATATCCTAAATAAATATATTCAAAATGAACAGGAACTATTGCACGTTAAGTTATTACAACAATTCCTACACGCTTTTGTATACAATTGTCTTAGCGTGGCTATAGCCAAATCTAAATTTGACATTTCTATCAGTGTTTCTACTAACGGCTCTTGGCCTAATATCGGCGTTTTTCATACAAAAAGTAGCCCAACTGAAAATTTGGTATCTGGAAAGATGAAATTTGGTATCTGGAAAGATGAAATTTGGTATCTGGAAAGATGAAAAGTGAGGTGAAAGTTCACTAAAAAAAGGTCATTCCGAAAATTTTGGTATCTGGGGAGTCGCCTTTTAGATTCTTTCGTCACAGATTGTCATTCCGAATAGCTCAAATGGCGATAAATCGCCCACGTAAGCAACACTGAATTCTATTAGACCCTGTTTGTCAGTGCTGCCCCCGGTGGCGAAAAGAGTAAAGAAAA
Source organism: Mystacides longicornis (assembly GCA_963576905.1). Classification (NCBI taxonomy): domain Eukaryota; kingdom Metazoa; phylum Arthropoda; class Insecta; order Trichoptera; family Leptoceridae; genus Mystacides; species Mystacides longicornis. The sequence goes on along the minus strand of OY756424.1, from coordinate 5,363,612 downwards.
CAACCCATCGCTGTTGTATATTCCTTTGTAGCACTAATGCTTACATTTTAAAGTATTTTAAAACCAATTAGATCTTTATTACAGTGAAAAACCTTGACATATAACAAATTGCATCTTAGAATTCAGAGAATTTTGGTAAATTTGCACGACATGGAACATATTGTTTTCTTAATAAATAAATAGGCGTCGTTTTCAATATATTTGTGCAAAAATTGTTATTACAATGTATAGATAAAATATTAATGATATTGGAATGTGCATTGTGTAGGTATTAAAAAAAATCATTTAAAATTCTCACATAGTACGAATTGCGTGATAAAAATAGTCCATACTCGTATGACGTATTGCGCCTACGCAAAATCGAGCTTTTTCATTGGTTGTAGACATCGGATGTTTTGCTGATACATGCAGCAACGTATTTAAATCAGTTTGAACGAATACATTTTTTTTTTGACATGGAACGTATTGCAATATAAGCGACGATATCATCATTGTTATAAGATATATAAAAAGATTTTATATAACTTTATAAAATTAATAAAAAAATAAATAAATAAAAATTTCAAATTTGATGCATATCATCATTTTTGAAAAAAAAATATGAAAAAGCGCTCGCTTATTTTTTAACAACTCAATCTTAATAATTTTCAAACTTATAATCTAAATTAGTTATGGTCGATTTCGAGCATTGGCCGAACACTAGTAAAGAAAAATGTGCAACATTAAATTAGTAGCAGATTTAATTTCTTTTTCTTAACAAAATATTAAAATTAAACAAACCTGTTGAAGCTGTTGGTGTGAAAGAAGATCAAAGCAAATGACACTGCCTAGGGAATGACCACCAATAGACACTCCACCTTTAAATTGAGGGTTTCTCTGGCAGAACAGCTGGTAGATTCGATTCATCTCATCACCCACTGTTGATATTATTGTCTACAATATAAAATAACTCTAAACAACTATGTATTTTTGTGGCAAATATAAAATAATTTTTCAAGATAGTGTATGAGAAAAAATTAATAAATTTATACCAACCTGACAGAATTTAGGACTTGTGTAAAACAAAATATCTAGGAGAGTATCATTTGTGAAGCCTCTCAACTTAGGGACTGACTCCAAAGTTATCTGATTTATTCTGCGATCAATGCCCGTCTCCTCTGAATGAAGATTCCAATGCCACGATATTGGCAATACCTACAAGAACAATTTGGATTGTGCGTCGAGAAAAGAGAAAAATTAAGTAAAAGATTTGGTTAACAACCTAGTGCATACCTCAATCTTGGACAGTTTACCAGTTTCACAGGAGCTCTTGTAGTGTGATTGTATTAATTGTCTACCAATCGATCTAAAATCATCCACTGCAATGAGAAAAACATTTTCAATTAGAGCTACATATTCCATTAGTGCACAGTGCACTTAGTATGTACAATAACATCAGTAGGCTAATAATCTAGACAATTTACAAACGAGAGGTCTTGCTTCAATTCAGAAATATTCCAATATTTTTGCTCTTAAATTTTATAGCAGGGTTAGCATACTCTGTTTCACAATTGGACGGGACCAGTGACTGGTAGAGTTTACCTCTGTATAAATAGAGTTGATTATTTATAAAAGAGGAATTATCTATGGAATAGAAGTTAGTGTTGTTACAAAGATGAACAAGTTGAAATGGTTAGGGCATCTTCAACAAATGAATGCAGATAGGATTACAAAAAGAATTCATGAGGCTGTTTGACTGATAATGAACATGGATTCTGTCCTAAAAGTGGGCCAAGTCAGAAGCAAAAGAAAAGCTCTCTGGTAGATGGGTAAACAAATGTCAAAATAGACAAAGAAAGATTTTTTTGGATTCCAATTCAAATGACATCAACGAAGAATAAAGAAACAGAACTGAATAATAGCTGGTGTAAAGAGCACATAGCAGTTCATGTATACCCAAAGATGGTAAATAAACCATCCAAAGATTTTTCAATGTTAGAGATACAATATAAAATAATCTTTTTATTTATTCATTCATTCTTTACTGTACATTGAAATTACAGGTCAAATCTCGGTATAACGAACTTCACGGGACTATAAAAAATATTTCATAATCAAATTTAGTTCGCTATATTGAGATCGACTTCGTTACAACGAATTTTGGTTCAGTACATTTTATATGGAAGTTTTTCAGGGACAAATCGACGATTCGTTATATGTACTGGAAATTTTGTTACTTCGGGTATTTATAAAGAGATTTGACCTGAATAAGAAACCAACATAAAAAGACATCACAGAATCAACATACAGAGGGCGAGTCTCTAATAACTAACCCAACAATAACGAACTGCCAAGGGGTATAATTTCAAACTTACCCACTTCTTCTAATGACCTAAATTTGAGATCACACACAGCACCAATCCCGTGCACTAGTAGCATGAGATGATCAGCTTGTTGCTGTTCTCCAGGTTGCTCCACTTGAGACGGATCTACTCCCCTCTTGACTGGATGAGCGCGGGGTAACCCCTTAAAAAATTTAAAAAACATTTTAACCAATGAAAGTCTTATGATATAACAAAGGTTGTGGCCACTATATGGTTGGCATTTGTCACTAGATTAAGTAGTCGGCATTCGAAATAATATTGTAGATTTTAAGGAAACATATTTACACCATTCAAATCCAATACATTGAAATATGCAATTATTATTTTCTTATTCCACATATTTCTTTCTTTGACTTCAGAGTTAAACGAATATGAAGTGATGCAGGCTGCGAATGTGGGATGCCACAAAGAATTGATTATCTGATAAACGAATGGCCCATATAGGTACGCAAGAGAGACATCAAGAATTTCAGCCACTGATAGATAATGCAATTCAATGGCTTCGGTCCCAGGAGGACAAATCATGGATTATCTACTCTTGCCTCAGTAACAGATTCAAAACAACTTTCTTGGCAGCAATGATTTTTAATTTTTTTTACAGCTCTGGATGACGCCCTATTAAGGAAAGGCACTGTTTGCTTTCAAATTACGGCAATCAGAACAAAATTAAGTTTGCATATCTCCTATGATCATACTGGAAGAGCGCCTTTAAAACTAGGCAGAGAAAAAACATGTGGAAAAAGAAAATGATTCTTTCATTTGAATTTAATCAATTCAATTTGCTATGCACATTCATAAAATTTACTAGATGAACATGCATTTCTTGGTGGAGTTTATTTGAAAATAAAGTTCAAATAAAAGTTTTTAGGTATAACCTATAACTTTTCCACAATTTTTTATTATCCAGTCTAGTTTCGTAGGCACACGTCCTACATGGTCCCTGGAGACTAAGAAACAAAGGACGTGTGCCTACGAAACTAGTCTGGATAATAAAAAAAGCTGCTAACCTAGGGTAGCCCAGAACTCATAGTATATTATAACAGCCAGAAGACAATTATTATCTGCTTTAGAACTACATATTCAATATTAATCGGTACTTTAAGGGGGACCCACTGAAGTTACGGACCTCAAATTTTACGTGCTTGTGTAGGAGCATAAGACCAACCCGTATACCAAATTTTATGAAAATCGAAGACATTTTTTTTTTCTTTTGTAGCCCTTTTTCTAGAACAAGTGAAATTTTCTTTGGATACTTTAAGAGGGTTCCCATGAAGGTACAGATCTCAACATTTTACTGACTCATCTACATCGAGGGGCTAACCGTTCTACCAAATTTCAATCAAATGGGATAAGAATTACTATGAGTTATGGGTGCGCACATATTTTTGGTGTACGCCTACGGGTACGGGGAAATTTATGAAAAAATTTTTTTTTGCATTTTTGGAATCTACACCCTCGAAAACGTCGAGAAAATTAATTTCAGTGAAATCTATTTTTTTTTTTGAAATCCGATCACAAGACTCATGTATATTCCATATATGTACTATGAGTAAAATGTGGTAAAGTTATACAATCTTTTATTTGAACTTTATATACATTCAGTTTGTGAATTTAAACAAATTTATATGCCAATTCAGTAATAATTGCATAACCCCACACCTTATTCTAAAAAAATTTACATTAATACAAAGTTCACCTCTAAAAATACACCATTTACTCTAAGTGATACATTTTTTTTCAGTTTGTCTGCCCACAACCAACTAAGTAATCCATCATTATTTTCACGAAGCAACATTGAATAAAAATTGATATAATTTTAATTATAATTTTTGGACAAAAGATCATACACACAATTATATAGGAAGGCAACATATCCTCATCATAATCGCAAACGATCACATCGAGAAATCTAGATCCTTAATTAATTTATTTGCAGAATTGCGAAGCAATTTACAAGCCACGATAATTTTGAGGAGATAATGAAAAGCAAGGTAAAAAGCATGTCTTAAAAAGCTAAAATAATAAAAATACTGCATTAGAAGTATTGTATAAAACTAAAATATAGTACTTGAACATTGTAATCGGGTATGGATGTGCACTTTGGACCTCAACTTCTGATCAAGTGTGGCTAGTGAATATGGAAAAGTTAATAGATTTGTTAAATGTTAATGAAAGTCATGGACAATATAACATTCACATTGAACACATAATATAAGGACTAAACAATATAGATTGGCTTATTTACTTTACCATGCATTCCCCTTAGTACTCCTAGAATAGCAGACACGCTAGTGGAGCTATTGCTACATCCCACTACTGCTGCAGAGCCTGTTATGCCATAAAAATCTCAATCTTATGTTGCCATACTGATGATACAGATGTGTTTTATTTGAAAAACTATACACTATGGTTTGCGAGAATCAAAAGTTTGGCTATTGTTGAACTGGAGGATTATCCTAAGCAAAGGTGTTGGATGGACATACATATGACTGATGGAACTTATCACGAAAGCGATGTTAAGTATTTGTAAACAAATGGTATGATTGCTGCAACATTTTTCAATGATATGTTCTTGTACCTGAATCTCTTGCTTATGTGGAGGTGGCGGATATCGGCCACAATTTTGACATAGAAAGGTTTATAAAAAAATGGAATAAATAATAATTTCCAGATATCAAAAAGTTTCCAGATACCAAATCTTCATTTAAGGTTTGTAAAATAAAAAAGTATTAAGCTTTTAATAATAACAACGTTATTTTCAATTAATGAAACTGTCCCACAAGCCCCAGGAAAAATATGACCCATGAGGCTGGTTACCAGATCTGTGAGTGAGTCGCGTCATCAGAAAATGAGTAGGTTAGCATGCTACACACGCACCCCTTCCCTTCACCCCGCCAGAGAAGACAAGGGGGTGTTGTGACGAGTCCAGCGATCACCCAGCAGTCCCAAGTTGTATTCTACCACTATTTTTTTTTTTTATAAATTGAATCTGTGCTCACTCAAAGTGAACACAAATACACTCCTTGACTCTTTCACAGTAAGCTACTTAAAGCTTGTGTCGTAAAAGAGGAAGATGGTCGGCACCTGGGATCGAACCACGACGTCCGCAGTACGAAAGCCGGTGTTGTAACCGCTGGGTCACCAACCACTTCATTACTATTTGACTATTTGTTGGTATATTCTTGCACGAATAGCTAATCTTTGTGTCATTCCCAATTAGCAAACAAAAGTGAGTATGAACAATATAATATATTTTCTGATATATTAATATTCATCAGCTAGTGTGCTACTTTGCCAAATACTTAAAAAATTGTTAAAAACTATTCACAGTGAATGCGAACCCCTAGTAAAGTTTTGGGAAACATCACTGGGTCTGAGGTTATGAGATAGACATGTGGGGTTAGTGGAGGTTTGTTAATGAGAGCATAAGTGAGTGTGACACGATAGCGCCAAGCACCATGTTTAGTGGAGCTAATAAAACATAATCTCATTCCTAACTTCTTGGCAACTGTCCGAGTCCTTCCGAATATATTTTTTTGGTTCCCCTATTCCATGTACAATGAAGAGAAGATGATCAACCCCCTCTGCACAGTCTTCCGAAGGGGGCACACAGTCCAACAACACATCCATACCCCGATAACAAAGTTGTTGAGTGGGAGGCGCGAAGAAGGGCTGTAGCAAAAAAAAAACAAGTAATTTTGAAAACATTTTTCTTAATAATTTTATTATTGACATGATCAAATTATATTTTCTCAAAATATGAACTAGAGATACCATCTTAATGTTGTTCGGATGTTTTTTTTTCATTCAAACAATAAAATATAGTTGCATGGTGCATCTAAATAGACAATTTCAAATGCCCTATATAGTAGGGTGGTGCGAAAAAAGTGAAGTTGATAACATCGACTCACTATAGTGCGGAAAAGTTGCGATTGGTAAATACAAGAAAAACAAAAAAACAATTTTTCAAATCGGACTTTATCTTCTGATTCCGCAAGCTTCCTAAAATTTGAAAGAAATGAATATTTCCATTTTTTTTTCAAATTTTTTAAAATTTTACGCATACATAATTTTAATCGCTATAGTGAAAAATAGTTAGGTAAAGATTGTACAGTTTAATAATAATAGAAAATATCATTGCGTTTAGAGAATATCTTCCGATCGCGCATAGCTCATTAAATATTGAGAAAAATTCAATTTTTAGTGAATTTGATGCATTATGTAAAGAATCTCCTGAAGTCAGTTTGCGGTCTTAGACTAGGTTTGAAATGTTAATAAGATATTATTGGGAATATAAGGTTGTTTTAAAACAACCCAGAACTTACATTGAAGAGACACCATGACAGAGCTGCGGCTCCGCTTGCTCAGACCCCATACAACCCAGTCATAGAATGCATTTACAAGTTTGAAAGTACATTGGGGGAACTTTTAAATACCAAAAACTGATTTAAAAGAGTTTAATTTTCCTTTGAATTTTGGTTGTTTACAATACATATTGTGATGCAAATGGCACCATACAGAGAGAAGCACCTTGAATAAGTAAGAAATTGTAATTCGTCTCATAATCATGTACTATTTCATCAATTGAAGGAGTTTGCTATGCTACTGAACAGTGTAGTAATCCAACAATTTATGAAAGCATATACATTACAAAACAAATGACATATTGGTTGCAGTAACAGTTATATAGACTCAAAGACTATAAAACAATTACCTGCTATCTACCCGGGACATTTAACAGCCTGAAATATTCATTACACTAACAACAATATGAACATTCTTCCTTTAATTAATTGCATGAAAAATCATGTTTCATTATTATATTATTCAAGTTCGTAATAAACCATTTTTTATTTGAAACTACACGTTTCGGTAGTAAAATAAATAATAATTAAAACATTAATAATAAAAACACTTCCATCGCACGATTCTGTCTAATAATTGAAATTAATTTCTATATAAAAAGGAGAACAAACGTTGCAACGTAATCAAACTCGAGATTACCCGCTCGAGGTATTTTTAGGATTCACTTTTGTTTAATTTCAATGTCTGTTGGGAAGTGGTTTCTGGAAATACATTCACACTTTTAACCCTCTGTGGTTAGTTATTGGTTGTAAATTAAAATGAACTCGCAAATAATATTCCTGCTTCTTTCTTTCTGTTTAGCGATTATCTTCAGCACTGGACCAGTTAGTTGTAAGTAACTTTAGATTGTTATGGATACTAGAAAGTTAAGTAACATCAAAATTTTTTAATTTATCCTTTCAATTGTTTCCCATCCCATGAAGAAATTAAATACAGCAAGTGTTTCATTTATTTTTTTTCAATATTGGCAATCCAACCCCTCTGGGCTGATTTATGATGTGTTTCATTTTTAATGCAATAAAATTTTATAGAAAATCCTCCAACATCAACTCAATCCAAAATTGTTCTTCACCAATTATATGTTTTAAAAAAGAAATTTAGAAATCTATAGTAAAAATTAATTTATATAATTTTACTTTCAGGTGAAAACAAAGTTGTAACTACAACAATATTTCAAATAAAATGTAAGTCCCTAATAAATAAATCAATATAGTATTAAGTACTTTTTTGGAATTTATTTTCATGTAAAAGAAAATGAGCAAAAATATGTACCTACTTGATTCATCTATTAAAACATTATCAAATGATCTAGATCACTGATCCTGTAATGCGGTTTGGTGTTGTGCTGTGAATGTATTATTACCAATAGAAGTCTATGAAAAATTTGTTACATAAGACAAAGACCCAGATATGAGATCTAACGCATCTTAATAGTCATGAGTAGCTCACGGTCAACTGCGCAGGACCTCCGCGTTTGTAACTCTCCCAGTCCACGATATATCAAGCAACCACAAATCATAGTGTTGACTTAAAGTGTCCACGTTTTGGAGATGTGAAGACATAATATTTAATCATCCTTTGTCTTAGTTTTAAATTCATATTATCATTGCAAAAGAATGGCGTCATCTTGTTGCAAGCATTTTTCTCCAATTCATAAGAACTTTATTAATTACTCGTGTAACATGCTTTAAACGTACCTGAAAATTAGACCTAAATTATGCTGCTAAAATGTTACCAGGGTTGATTTTTCTATTTCGGGGTTTGCAATAACTATCTATAAATTTGTAACAAATATTCTTTAATTATATATTAAAATCATTTCTGTGATGATCAATGCAGTTTTGCATTCGATTGATCCAACCTTCAAAGCCTTTTTCCTACATCAATTGGGGCACCTCAACAACATGCTTTTTGAATGCACCAATCGCGTTCTCGAGGTCAAAAAAGTTGCCCCTTTAATTATTTTTAATATTTGGGAATTGAAAGAAGTAGTTGTGTACCAAATCAGGACTTTATGGTGGATGACTCATCAAATCGGCATTTTGACTGTTCAAAAACTCACTTCGTTGAAATGATCGGTGAAAGTGTCGTGGCGGAGAAAGATCCCTCTTCGGCGGTGGGTTTTCCTGATTTCTTCGACGATTTCCGCTACAAAAATGATTAGGTCTTCATTTGTGTCGATTTTTTTGTTTGGATTTGGTTCATCTTGAAAGACCCTCACAGGCGACTGCTGTTTACTTCAAGGTTCATATGCAAAAATTTACGATTCGTCATCTGTCAAGATATCAAACGTTTTTTGAAGAATCGCTATTTATTTTTTTAGGATTTTTAGTAAGCCTCTTTTTCAGTCGTTGTCATATCAATGTTGTCGTTGTCATTTTCATTGCAAATAAATTATTTTGGCGGGCAAATGTTCATGTAAAATATAATATAGTTCAAGTTCAGTATATATATATATATATATATAAAAAAGATACCTTAATCTCTCAGTGCGTCACGTGGTGATCCTGTTAAATTAGGTCCAGCACAAAATTCATGTTTTTCAGCACGACTACCGATTTGGACCTTCACAAAACCGTCACATCCACGATTGACGTCCTCAATCCCTTGATATACAATTGCCTTAGATTATGGATCTTCATCTTCAAATATCAAACTAAGTTCATAGATGCATTTTAATTGATTTCATTCTAAATTTTAATGTTAACAGTTTTTCAATTAATCATGTTAAAAATGTTAATAGACCAATCTGCCAAAATGAGTAAACTTAGTCTCAAAAATGTCAAACATTAGGATAAAAAGATTAATTACAGGATGGAAGCATCAGGTTAAGAGAATAAAAGGCAACCCACGTAAAAGCAGTGTGTACGCATTATAAAATACCCAAGCCAAATCGATTAATATTTATTACAATACGTTCAATTTCTTTAAATATCTTTACAAAGCGGTACGGTCAGGACAAGTTTAGCCAACTTAAAGCCTAACTGAAAATCAGGTGACGAAGCCGTATTATAAGTAATTAAGTATTGTCCCAATGAGCCAATAGAACATCTTGTTTTATTTACACTTATTGATATAAAGTTGTTTGTTAGGTGACATTTGCTATAAAGAGAAGTATGGGGCTTGGCCACCGTGGGTTTCAAAAGTGCACCAAGATGTCAGAGAAATGTTTCGGTGAGTAAAACATTTTTATTATATTATTTTTAAGATAAAACATCAACAGAAATATAATTTCCAAAAAGAAATTTCATAAGAATGCATGTCATAGACATATAGAATACTACTTAAAGAACTTAGCTTCAGTTTTTTTAATATCATGTCCGTGATTAAGAGGGGAAAAATAAAAAATAACACCCTGAACTTGCGACTAACCATAGCTTAAATTGAAAAAAAATTCAGTCCATTCAATGTGTCAAAAAAATAAAATAATAGAGACAGAGAGAGAAAGTTTTAGTATATGCATGAGTGGTTTGATCCTCATTGAAGAAGTTTTTAACACGCAACTTGAAATAATCTTCTATGAGATTTAGAAAAACGTCTTAGAAATTCGGATACTAGGTATAATTGTCATAACTCTAGAGAGTTTATTTTACAAAAATAATATTCTTTTTTTTTTTCAGAAACAAATTCTTGTACAGAGATGGTATAAAACTTTCACCAAAGGAAATCAAAATCAAATGTGCCGCATATAAGCACCAAATTTTAGATCCAGAGGGAAATCATATTCACTGTAAGTTGGTAAAAAACTATTTTATATTATCAAACTGGCATCTGCAGTCCCACACATAAAGGGAGGAACTATATTTAAAAATACACTGGAAGATGATTCAATTATTATTAATCAATCAGTTTATTAAAATGTATTCAACCAATTAATTGGTCCATTAATATATTTATAGTTGAAGTGTGTTGGTACTTGAAATATGGTTCATGGCAACACGTATCAGCCTCCATGGAAGAAGTAGTTGCACGTCAGGAACTACTTGATAAGATATTAAAACGACAATTTCTACTGAGAGCAGACATTGCAAAATTATGCCCAAATTATGACTTTATACACTGTAAAAAGTGTAGACTATTGAAAGGTTTGTCTCTTCTAATTATATCTACATGAATTTATCTTGAGATTATGATGATGATGATGAGATTATCAGGGAGTAGTAACGTAGATGCAGGGTCAATGACCAAAAATCATTATAATAATCATAATAATAAAGTAATGAATAAACTAAAATTCACACAATGTTTCAGAAAAAATGTGTTATTTTGCTGCATTTGGAAAATATCCAAACAGTATAACGCCAACATTCAAAGAAGAGAGAAAGTTTTTCTATATCGGAAATAAAAGGATCGGACCACGATACATTGAAAAGAAATGTCCAAAATATTTCAAAAAAATGAAGAAGGGGCATAGAAAGATACATTATCCCAAATGTATAAAGTGTTATTATTGCCCAATATCGTCATCTCCTGGTCCATCATCACCAGGACCTTCAACTCCTGGTCCATCATCTCCTGGCCCATCTTCACCTGGACCTTCCTCACCAGGACCATCTTCACCTGGTCCATCATCTCCTGGACCTTCGTCGGCTGGCCCCTCATCTCCTGGCCCATCTTCACCTGGTCCATCATCACCAGGACCTTCATCTCCAGGACCATCCTCACCCGGTCCATCATCTCCTGGCCCATCATCACCAGGACCTTCCTCACCTGGACCATCCTCACCCGGTCCATCATCTCCAGGACCTTCCTCACCTGGCCCATCATCACCAGGACCTTCCTCACCTGGTCCATCATCTCCAGGTCCATCGTCGCCTGGTCCTTCACCTCCTGGTCCATCATCTCCAGGACCATCCTCACCCGGTCCATCATCACCAGGACCTTCCTCACCAGGACCATCGTCGCCTGGTCCTTCACCTCCTGGTCCATCATCTCCAGGACCATCCTCACCCGGTCCATCATCACCAGGACCTTCCTCACCAGGACCATCTTCACCTGGTCCATCATCTCCTGGACCTTCGTCGCCTGGCCCCTCATCTCCTGGCCCATCTTCACCTGGCCCATCTTCACCTGGTCCATCGTCGCCTGGTCCATCATCACCAGGACCATCCTCGCCCGGTCCATCATCTCCTGGACCATCATCACCAGGACCTTCCTCACCTGGCCCATCATCTCCAGGTCCATCCTCGCCCGGTCCATCATCTCCTGGACCATCATCACCAGGACCATCGTCGCCTGGCCCCTCATCTCCTGGCCCATCTTCACCGGGTCCATCATCTCCCGGCCCATCATCGCCTGGTCCATCATCTCCCGGCCCATCATCGCCTGGTCCATCATCTCCCGGCCCATCATCGCCTGGCCCATCATCTCCTGGTCCATCATCACCAGGACCTTCCTCACCTGGACCATCATCACCCGGTCCATCATCGCCTGGACCATCCTCACCTGGCCCATCTTCACCTGGCCCATCATCTCCTGGACCATCATCACCAGGACCATCCTCACCCGGTCCATCATCTCCTGGCCCATCTTCACCGGGTCCATCATCTCCCGGCCCATCATCGCCTGGTCCATCATCTCCCGGCCCATCATCGCCTGGTCCATCATCACCTGGCCCATCATCTCCTGGTCCATCATCACCAGGACCATCCTCACCCGGTCCATCATCTCCTGGACCATCATCACCAGGACCTTCCACACCTGGACCATCATCACCCGGTCCATCATCGCCTGGTCCATCATCTCCTGGACCATCCTCACCTGGCCCATCTTCACCTGGCCCATCATCTCCTGGACCATCATCACCAGGACCATCCTCGCCTGGTCCATCATCTCCTGGACCATCATCTCCTGGTCCATCATCACCAGGACCTTCCTCACCTGGACCATCATCACCCGGTCCATCATCGCCTGGTCCATCATCTCCTGGACCATCCTCACCTGGCCCATCATCACCAGGACCATCCTCGCCTGGTCCATCATCTCCTGGACCATCATCTCCTGGTCCATCATCACCAGGACCATCCTCACCTGGCCCATCATCTCCTGGACCATCCTCTCCAGGTCCATCTTCGCCCGGCCCATCATCGCCTGGTCCATCATCTCCCGGCCCATCATCGCCTGGTCCATCATCACAAGGACCATCCTCTCCAGGTCCATCTTCGCCTGGCCCATCATCTCCTGGTCCATCATCACCAGGACCTTCATCTCCTGGACCTTCCTCACCAGGACCATCGTCGCCTGGCCCATCTTCACCGGGTCCATCATCTCCCGGCCCATCATCGCCTGGTCCATCATCTCCCGGCCCATCATCGCCTGGTCCATCATCACCTGGCCCATCATCTCCTGGTCCATCATCACCAGGACCTTCCTCACCTGGACCATCATCACCCGGTCCATCATCGCCTGGTCCATCATCACCAGGACCATCCTCACCCGGTCCATCATCTCCTGGACCATCATCACCAGGACCTTCATCTCCTGGACCTTCCTCACCAGGACCATCGTCGCCTGGCCCCTCATCTCCTGGCCCATCTTCACCGGGTCCATCATCTCCCGGCCCATCATCGCCTGGTCCATCATCTCCCGGCCCATCATCGCCTGGTCCATCATCTCCCGGCCCATCATCGCCTGGCCCATCATCTCCTGGTCCATCATCACCAGGACCTTCCTCACCTGGACCATCATCACCCGGTCCATCATCGCCTGGACCATCCTCACCTGGCCCATCATCTCCTGGACCATCATCACCAGGACCATCCTCACCCGGTCCATCATCTCCTGGCCCATCTTCACCGGGTCCATCATCTCCCGGCCCATCATCGCCTGGTCCATCATCTCCCGGCCCATCATCGCCTGGTCCATCATCACCTGGCCCATCATCTCCTGGTCCATCATCACCAGGACCTTCCTCACCTGGACCATCATCACCCGGTCCATCATCGCCTGGACCATCCTCACCTGGCCCATCTTCACCTGGCCCATCATCTCCTGGACCAACATCACCAGGACCATCCTCACCCGGTCCATCATCTCCTGGACCATCATCACCAGGACCATCCTCACCCGGTCCATCATCTCCTGGACCATCATCACCAGGACCATCCTCTCCAGGTCCATCTTCGCCTGGCCCATCATCTCCTGGTCCTTCAACAGAATCCTCCACTGAACTCTCTACACCATTTACTGAAAATACTAGTGAATGGAATGTGGCATCATTTAAATCAAAATGTCCAGATGTTTATACAGGAGACACTACCTATGCTTATGGCTACACTGGTGAAACTGAAACTGAAAATACTGGCCCTACCACAGAGTGCTTGTATTGTAATGAGGCCTTTTCTAGTGATATTAAATATTAAAAAGGATAATTCAACAGTCAAAGCAAGAGAATATTTACATATAGTCAGATAAAAATATTATGTGTAGATCTTTTGTAGAGTGGGACAATTTTGTACATTAAATTTCCATATAAAATTAATAAATTGGTGATGTTCGACAATCTTTGCAGGATTATATATCTTTGTTTTCTTTTTTTTTAAGTTTTTTAAGTCTTCCCTATAAAATATTTCAATGTAACATTACACAAACACTTATAAACATAGTGAAAATAGAAAATGAAATGTAAAAAAAATCAGGAAGCAGACAGCAACTTTTCACCTCAAACCTGCCCATTCACAAATTTGTGAAAGGACACAGATTAAGTATTGAAATGAATAAAATTCATAAGGGGGCCAGCAATTTTTCATCACAATGTAAATTTTCTATGATGGATTTACCTATTTGTGAGTGCTGATTATAATATAAACTAATCACTCAAAACCAACATTCGAAAGCAAAAAGGAATAAAAATTCAAATCAAAACAATCATGAATAAAAAAAAACAGAAAATACAGTGGAACACTTTATAACGAGCATGATTCCCTTCAGAGTCTTATGCGAAGCATTTTTTCCCATAGAAATGTATGAAAAGTACAGTAAAACGTTCCATATGTAAAAATACTTTTTTCTGTGGTATTATAATACCCCACATTAAAAGGAAAACTTACTTATAAATTTTTAAGGTAAAATATGAACTTTGACTCGACTTAGATTTGTCAAATAAGTTAGAAGTGTCGAGTGGTTGGTAATACAAACTTTGCTTTCCTTTAAAGGATGACCACTTGACCGTTCTTCAAAGTTTGGCGAAAATGTGTCCCAGCATAAATAAACCAATAAATAACACTTTATTGAATGAAAATAAAAATTTGAAAACATACTATGGACTTATCCCGAAGGATCTCTTCCAGCCAACCCATATCTTACCATAATAATAATTGGGTAAAATTTGGTTTTGATGGACGTCTATTCTTTCAACAACATATAGAATATCGTAACGTGTATAACAATATGTGATTTATTAACTACTACACCGAATTTGACATAGTTTTTTGACAACTAGAACTCGTGGTTTGACAGCGGATTTTTTTTCTCACAGGATTTTGGTGATATTATTATAGTTTTTTTTATTATTTTATGTTATTTGTGTTTTGTTTGTAATTAGTTATTTGGTAGATTAATAAGTTGTAAATAAAAATAGTTTAGTTTGTCTTTTGTCCCTTAGTTCGAGTAGTTTGTTTTAGGTTAACTAATTTTGTTCAAACATAATGTATAAAAAACCGCCTGACCCCCCTGACAAAGATATTGGCTTGACCGTAGAAAATGTACCTTCTCCATCAGAATTTATCACCTTGCCGGCCAAAAGACACCTAACAAGTGATAAAGATGATAGTGATATACCATACAAGACTAATATGCGAAACATCAGTGTCGTACCAACACGTTTATATAATTTTAGGGATCAAGGGCCATATATCGTACACGTTACCAAAAGAGACGCCAACCAATTATTCCATGTAGATTTTGGCAAATTTCTGCACACAAATAATATCTCTACAGCCTGGGGAGGTATCAAATACCTCGGTAGAAACAGATTATCGGTAGAATTTAAGTCTGCTGATGATGCCAATAACTTCATGGCCTCAGAAGTAATCAAAGCCACTTACGGTACCTTCATACCCACCTTCCACATAACCCGCATGGGGCTTATCTGCGGATATCCTACACATTGGTCCACAGATGATATACTAATTGACGCAAATGTTCCGAATAATGGGAACATTATTAAAACCAGGCGCTTAAAGTTTAAGTCTAGGTCTACACAAGGTGTGGAATGGAAACCTTCACAGGCGGTGGTTCTGACCTTCGATGGCCAATCTCTGCCTAAATCCATAAATATTTACAACGTACATTTCAATGTGGAACTATATTATATCGATACCTGAAAGGCCAATTAGCTTAAGCGACACTTTTGTCGAAATTGACATTTTTATTGAAAGATACTTAAAAAAATATTCCTCATCGATAGATCTGACTCCCACGCGTGTAGGAAAAGAAATCGAAAAGTTATGCAGAAAAGTCATTTTATCATAAGATTTTATAACATTTTTCTTGACCGTGGTTTTAGTGTAAACGACACGTCAGTTTTATCGTAAATGACCTATTTTTACTTAACCAGTTACACGTAAGCGTCATCGCTGTCGGTTACGATAATTTATAACATCACACATTTCATCTTTCCTTTAATACTGTTTGCAAAATTTAGTACTATTAGGGTTGTCTGCTTAGAGTTTTCTTTCTTTGCAACTGCAATTGACTCTTTCTTAAATGAAAAAAATCTTCATCGAACATCTTAACAAGTAGTGAAAAGACTTGTATGCAAAAATCGACGGAAGAAGTTCCCTGTAATATAAATTGTATAAAAATTGTAAGTTACTCATCAAGTTTTGATGATGATGAATCTCAGATTCCTGTAGCGGCAGTTAATGAGTCCTTGATCGATAATTTTTCTGACGATTTTGAAGATTTTATCAGAAGAATCTTGGAGACCAGACGATGATACCCTTAAAGAATCTTCTGAGGATAGCGACAAAAATTTGGAAACAAGAAATTCGGATTCAGACATTGTTGGTGAATAGGGAATGCGGAAAGAGAAAAGAAAATCTAAAATGAAGATTAAACGTTCCGAAAAATGTATTGGTTAAGGGAAATCTGTTCAACCGAATCCATGTCTGGGGAAAAACTGTGGGAACAGCTGTGCTAATAATTTCACCGAAGATGATAGAATGCATATTTACAGCTTTTATTGGGGAAGGGTTAATACCGAAAGACAGAAAAACTGGCTTCTGACGTGTACAAAAGAAAATCCTATTAAAAGGAAAAGAGTTGCTGGACAAAGTAAACGTCATAAAATGTATGAGTATTATATTTCTTGGCACAAAAAAATCATAAAGTGTGTCAGCAATTTCTCTTTAAGACTAATATTTCTGAAATGTGTTTGCGATATACACGACAAAATAAAACGCATAACATATACCACAGGTAGATCATCTTCTGAGTAGTCTACTTTGCTCGAGAACTCGAGAACAAGGCCAAATAACTATAATTTTCATATTTTAACACGCCATCTTCCTTGACTGGAAATTATTTTGTCCAGTTTACATCCCAAATAATCACAAAATAAAATTCAATAACCTGCGAAAACCAATATTGGAAAAGGCCAACATTTTCTAATGTACCTACGGTTATTTTGAAAATTATTATTATTTCAAATCATTTATTCATTAAATCACAATATATCATATGAAGTATACATCATTGTAAAAAAAAATTAATAAAAATAAATTAAAATTAAATACAATGCTATATACTAAATATAAAAATATCGGTATTATCTCTCATGATACATCACGATGTAATGTAATCATGAGAGATCTTCGAACTATAGAGAAAGGAACCTTCTTAACATCCTACATGAGGACAACAGAACTGCCTTTTGGATGGCATATCTGAGACCACAACAGATGCCAAGTTTCCCTAGATTGTCTTTAAGAGACTTAGGAATAACTCCATTCGTCGATATCACTATAGGTATTATGTGGGTGGTTGGTGTATGCCACATATCCTTGATTTCGTGAGCAAGATCAAGATATTTAATTATCTTATCCTGCTCGGCTTTTTTCAAATTTTCGTCATACGGTATAGTGATATCCACGAGATATGTTATCCCGTTCCTACGATCAACCAATACAATGTCCGGACGATTTGCGTTAATCGTTCGGTCAGTTTGTATTGGTATATCCCAATACAACTTTGTATTACTGTTTTGCATTACCGAAATTGGGGTGTACCTATAATAAGGTACTTCAAGATCGAGCAAACCATATTTCAAGGCAAGTTTTTGATGAACTATTTTAGCCACATCGTTATGTCTGTGCAGATACTCAGAACCACACAGGAGAGAACACCCAGACAAAATATGTCTGAGTGTTTCTCCTGTTTGGCCACATGCACGACATTTATCAATTATATCAGGTGTTTTAATAATATATTTTTTATAATTATTAGTGACGATGATCTGGTCTTGTATTGCACAGACAAAACCTTCTGTTTCGCTAAATAGTTCACCAAACCTCAACCATCCAGTCGAATCTTCAAGACTTACATGTGATGAATTTAAAGTTTCGAAGAATCGACCGTGGAGAGACTTGCCTTTCCATATATCAACCCGAACTTGTACCCCAATTATCGGTGGTGAAACAGGATTTGATAAATTTAAGGGCGTGTACTTCAAATCACACGCAATGAGGTCTTCATAACCCAATTTATTCCTTGATGAGATAAAGTAAGATTGGAGGAGGTTTATCTCTTTGTTATTCATGTTTTTGATGTTTAACATGCCTCTACCACCAATCTTCCTTGGTAAATATAATCTCATCAAGGAACATCTTGGATGATGCATCCTATATTGTGTGAGCAAACTACGTACCTTTAAATCCATCTTGTCTAGTTCCGTTTGGTTCCACTTAATGATTCCAAAAGAATACAAAATTTTCGGTACAACCCATGAATTAATGGCCATAATTTTATTTCTCCCGGAGAGAAAACTTTTCAAAACTTTTTTTAATCGTTTAATAAATTCATTTTTAATGTTATTTTTAATAATTTTGTGGTCAAAAACTAGATTTTGTTGAAAGCCAAGATATTTGTAATTTTGATTATCTAAAAGAGGAATGTCTGTAACAGATGAAGAACTATTTTGATGATTGTTTCGGATTATTCCTTTTTGAACATTAATTTTTGCACATTTTTCTAAGCCAAATTCCATTTTTATATCATCACTAAATTTTTTTGTAATTTTGATTAATTTTTCTAATTCAACTAAATTTTTACCAAATAATTTTAAATCGTCCATATAAAGTAAATGACTAAATTTAATACCAGACCTTTTTAATTCATAGCCACAATTTGAGGATTCCAATAATTTACTCAGTGGATTTAGAGCTAAGCAGAACCAAAGCGGACTTAGACTATCTCCTTGAAAAATACCTCTATTGATATGGATTGAATCGGTAATATATTTTCCAGAAGGTTGAGAAACAGATATTTTTGTTCTCCATTTTGACATCAAAAATTTTAGAAATTCTACGAGTTCGTTGTTAATTTTATATATTTCCAAAACTTTTATTAGCCAAGAATGTGGGACTGAATCATATGCTTTTTTGTAATCAAACCATGCCATAGAGATATTTTTCTTTTTGTGTTTCACCTGCTCACAAATAATACTGTCTATTAAGAGCAATTCCTTTGTCCCACGAGATCCCATTTTACATCCATTTTGTCTGACAGATAAAATATCATTTTCAATTAAGTATGAATGAATTTTGTTTGAAATTATAGATGTCAAAAGTTTATAAATTGTTGGTAGGCATGTAATTGGTCTAAAGTTATTTGGAGTTGAAGCATTATTGATTTTTGGGATCACGTGGGTGTTAAGAATTCTGGAAAGTTCAAATTTTCAATTGCAGATTGAAACTGTCTTGCCAATATTATATGTGAATTTGTAAATTTTTTAATCCAAAAGTTTTGTAGCCCATCTTTTCCCGGAGATTTCCAATTTTGTATTTTTTTTATCCACTAACCGTGCAACCAACGCGGTATAAGCGCTGCGTAAACAATGTTGAGAATATAATTTGTTCTCATTTGAATTTTAAAACGTTCCAAATACGAACTTCACTTATTTTATTTTTTTCAATAGAAGCAACTAGAATATCGTCCCAGCAAGGTGTGAACCAATTTTACGTCATGTAAAAATTGAATTATAAAACATTATCAAATCTACAGAATACAGTCCTAAAAATCGAAATATTTGTTTTTAAATACCAGCACCAGTTTACCCAACATTTTATTATTATTATTATTATTATTGATAATGGGCGAGCAGCTTACAGCTGATGTGCCCATATCAGGCTTGCACAATTAATTATATCCCAAATATTGGTCCAGTTTATTTTTAAAAACATTTACACTTGAGGCTTCAACAACTTTACTAGGCAGTCTGTTCCACACCTCAACCACACGATTGGCAAGGAAATGTTTGGCCGGATTGGAGTTGAACTTAGTTCGATTGAGCTTGTGGTGATGTCCTCTCAGATGTGTGTTAGAATTCCTTGTAAACATATTACCAAGGCTGGGCAGGCGGTAATGCCCATTCAGGATCTTATACGTCTCTATTAGGTCACAATTAGATAACATTTGCATTATAAAGATACATTACATTCTCCCTTTAAGGCACCCCGCACACCGCAAGCCATCCCGGTGGAGACCAATCCGCAGCAAACCCGACCCGCACGAAACCGACCTCCTAGCTCGATCGAAGCAATCAAACAAAAAAGCCGGCCCCGGACAAATAAATCCCGCCCGAACTACCCCCAAACCAACCAGCAATGCTATATTATTAAGTAAGTAATATTAAGAGTATACCAAGTGTATTCAGTACTGTACTGTACAATACATAATCATGATTCGTACATGTAAATCTCATACAAAATTAGCGTAACCGACGCGAACGTACATTTCGGTGAGCTAATTAGTCCGGCAAAATTATCGTAAGCGGCATAAGTACCAGAAAGCATGTTTATTTATATAAGAATCATTAACACATCGATTTGCTATATTTTTAATGAATATGTGGCAAAACCTCAAGAGTCCTAGATTTTTTTTTAATTTTTTAAACAAAAAAAACCTCTCCTGTAAAATTGGGTTTTTGTCGCTTACGCTAATTGGCCTTTCAAGTATCCATATATTCCCGACCATCCAATGTTTCCAGTGTTGTCGATTTGGTCACACTAAGACCGTATGTCGCTCACAACCGAGATGCTTTCTGTGTGGTGACGCACATTTGGGTGAAGGATGCGGGATTCCCGAGTCCGACTACAGATGTCTAAGCTGCGGTGGAAATCATTCATCGGTTAACAGAAACTGTCCCGAACACACGAGACAACAAAACATTAAAAAAACCATGGCCGAACAAAATATTTCCTATGTAGATGCTTGCAAGAGACACTCTCCAACAATGAAGGCCTTCTCGGAAGTCGTAGCTTCCAAAAACTTCACTACAAAATCTGCTCAAATACAAACAAAACCAATTTCAAACAAAATTCCCAATACTCCTAAAACTTCATATAGACAAACGTTCTATAAAACTCCCACACAACGTACATAGATTCAAAATAACAAACCCGACCACTCTCATCTTCTTTGGTTTCCCAACGGACAGCTACCGCACTCCGAAAATTCTCCAAATGGCACTGCCTTATACAAAGAAAACTCTCTCCCTCTTTTATTCAATCTCTTAATCTCTATAGTCAATGAAACAAATCATATACCGTCCTACGTCGCCAAAAAACTGTTCGAAATAATTAGCCCCTTCTCTCATGAATCCTCTGAAATCTCTGATTCAGTGGAACAGTCGTAGTTTTTTTGATAAGAAAGATTAATTTTTACAGCTCTTAAGATCCAACAGAGTAACCGTAGCAGGAATTTCTGAGACATGGTTGAATCCGTACATACATCTCAGGATTCCAGATTACCATGTCCTCCGCGACGACCACCCAGAGAGGTGCTGCCCTCCTTGTACACCACAAAGTTCCCTTCCAACCTCTCAGCATAAAACCCCAAAACTGCCCATTTGATGTTGTTGCAGCCAAAATATACGATACAATAGTTGTTTCTTTATATATTTCTCCTTCAAATCTTCCAAGCATGCAACAGCTTGAAGATTTCTTTCATGGAATCACCCAAAAGTTCATAATATTGGGAGATTTTAATGCCCACCACCCCCTGTGGGGTTCAGCTAATTGTGACAGAATGGGTAGATGCTTTGTGACCTTATGAACAACCTCAACATCTGTATTCTAAATGATGGCTCACCCACCCGAATAGGTTATTACGGTCAAAAACGAAGTGCCGTAGACCTATTCATGGCAGATCCCCAAATTGCCTCACAGCTTACGTGGAGGGTTCTTGACGCTGACACCTTGGGAAGCGATCACTATCCCATTCTTATAACCAACTTGTGCTATGCTGGTCACTCACACACACACAAACCTTGGAAGAGGGCCCCTAGGCTATGGCTAAATAAAGCTAACTGGTCAATGTTTTCTGAGAAAATTGATGCAGGCATTGATAAACTTCCTGATGTCACGGCGGAGTCCGTCCGATCTTGCTGTGAGGCTTTTGCTGAGCTGATAAGGGAAGAGGCTTATGCATCTATCCCTGAACAACCTACAAAAAAAGGAAAAAAAGCTCCACCTCCAACCTGGTGGGATAAAGACTGTGAGGAGGCAGTAAGTATCAGAAGAGAGAGTATAAAAAACTACAAACGACATGCGACACTAGAAAACTACCTAGAAGTCAAAAGGACACAGGCAAATACTAAACCCATTTTGAAAAATAAAAAAAGGCAGGGTTGGAGACGTTTCTGCGAATCCCTTTCGCCGGATACGCCGCTAACCTTAGTCTGGAGAACAATCAACTCTTTTCGACATTCCACATCCCATAAAACTCCTCAGCCTGCTGATAACTCTTGGCTTGAGGGTTTTACACAGAGATTGTCTCCTCCTTCTGTTCTTAGCCTAAATGAAATTACTCTGCCTTACAGCTTTCAAACCAAGAGTTGGATGGATGCTCCTTTTTGCCTTGGAGGACTCCAGGCCATTCTCCCATCTCTGAAGGACTCCACACCGGGGTTGGATAATATCTTCTACAGTTATATCACACATTTTAGTGAAAAATCCCTCAGTTATTTTCTCAAAATACTCAATCACTCTTGAATCTGGTCATATCCCACATTCCTGGAAAGTACAGCGTGTCGTTCCAATTTTAAAACGTAGTAAAGATCCAAACTTACATTCTTCCTACAGACCCATAGCCCTATCCTCGGTTTTTGCTAAGGTAACCGAACACTTACTTAAAAGACGTTTGGAGTGGTTCATGGAGAATAATCATATAATGCCCAATACACAGTTTGGTTTCAGAAGAGCCAGAGGCACAGCCGACAGTATCTCTTTATTGGTCACCGAGGTGAGATTAGCGTTCTCTCGGAATGAACATGTGTTGGGGGCATGCCTGGACGTGAGCGGAGCATTTGACAATGTACTGTTGGGTGTCCTAGGGCAGAAAATGTTAAGACTGGGTGTTCCACGCAAGTTTACTCAATTTATTTTGAATCTCCTTACAGAGAGATTTATTGAAATAGAGGATATTAACTCTAACACTCTCATCTCCCGTATGGTCTTTAAGGGCTTGCCACAGGGTTCGGTTCTCTCGCCTCTACTGTTTAATATATATACCCACGATATCAATAAGTCTATTTCCACTCATTCCAAGATCCTACAATATGCAGACGATTTCTTCATCTTCTCATCTGGCCCGCACATTCAATCACTTCAAAATATATTAAATAAATCTCTCGAATCACTTCACTCCTGGCTTGTAAAACACGGTATGCAACTTTGCTCTTCTAAATGCAAACTCATACTTTTTACTAGAAAAAGAAAGACCCCGAGCGTTGTGGTGAGGTGTCAAAATGAGATCATACCTGTTGTGAAGGAGGTTACATTCTTGGGAGTCACCCTGGATTGTCACCTTACCTGGAACACGTACATCACCGAAGTGACCAACCGTTGTCAGAGCGGACTGAATACCCTGCGAGCGGTGTCGAGAGTGTGGTGGGGCTCACACCCTACTACACAAAAACTTTTTTATAATGCATACGTCAGAAGTCAGATGGACTATGCAACATTCCTGATCGAACCTACAACAAAGAAAAATTTAGGAAGGCTTGACAAGATTCAATATCAGGGACTACGTCTGATACTCGGTGCAATGCGGTCCTCTCCGGTTAATGCACTCCAGGTGGAAGCGTTGGACCCCCCACTGAATCTTAGACGACAACTTCTCTCTGACAGATTCATTGTTAGATGTTCGCGATTTTCCAATCATCCATTAATTCCAAAGCTAAGAGAATTGTCAATGGAGATGAACTCTGCCTTTTGGAGGCATAAAACCCCTCCCCTATTGATTAACAGTCTCACAACACTTGAGACAATCATTGCTAACATTCACAAAGAACCAAATTTACCGTTATATTCATACCCATTTGACATCCAAATTTTTAAACCAAACGTTATCCTATCATTTGGTGTAAACCATGGCCCTCATGCTCAAGCAGAATTTCAAAATATTTTGAGGACAAGATGATCTGACTGGTCGGTGGTGTACACTGACGGGTCCAAGTTAGAGACAGGGGAAACTGGAGCAGCGTTTTTCACCCACGACGGTGGAATATGCAAAGTCCGGCTCCCAATCGCATCATCGATATTTACTGCTGAATCAATCGCGATATTTGAGGCTTTGAAATACATTGGTGGCAAAAACCGCGGGAGATTCCTCATTTTAAGTGATTCTTTAAGTGTATTGACAAAGTTAGATGCCCCAGCGTATCAGGACCCAGATGATCTCATTAGTGTGCAGATCCGGGATAGGTTAAAACAACTTCAAGAAGTCGGATACCATATAACTTTATCATGGATCCCAGCTCGTTGTGGGATTCGCGGTAACGAGAACGCTGACGTACTCGCCAAGGAGGCTGCGATGGATGGTTTGCCTATATATACCAGAATAACTGCATCAGATGTCAGGAGCCTTCTACAGACCAAGCTAACAAATGCCTGGAAGCTAAACTGGGAAGAATCCTCCAAATGCAAAGGAAAAACTTATGCCAGAATTCAGCCCAATATCCCGAGCAAGCCATGGTTTTCAAAAATCAAGCTAAACAAGTTTGGCGTATCAACTATAGTCAGAATGAGACTGGGCCACTGCTGCTGTGGCTCACATTTGTTCCGCATAGGGGTAGCTCAGTCCCCGTACTGCGAGTGCGGTAGTACGGAGGACCTTAATCATCTATTTTTTGAATGCCCCATTAGTGACAAATTCCCATTAATGAGCGAATTGATAAGATGCCGCGTGGAATTTCCAACTGATGTTTCGAATCTTCTATCATCCGACAACACAGTCCTTAAAACATTAGTAGCGTTCATTAAGACCAATGCCCTTAAAATTTAATTTACATTTTTTCTCAATATTCTGTTTTACTCAATTTCACTCATTGATACATATTGTAATCTTATTGATATTCATACTGATAATACTTTTTTTGATATTTCATAACATATTAGATACTAATAAAAATGTATAATCGCAAGTGTGATCATGGCAGGAACACCCCATTTGGGGGTGAAAAGCCAAAAATGAAAGAAGAAGAACTACTACACCGCCATCTCTTGGATTTATTTGAAAGTTACACATCCATAGAGGAATTTATTGTTTTTATTACAAACTTATGACCCGTCGAACTTTATCCCACATCCGAATCAACAATAATCATAATATACATTGAAATAAATTATTAGCTAAATTAAATTCAGATTTATGTCATAAACTGTATTTAATCATTAAATAAGTCAAAATTATTTTTTTATTCTGGATTATGTCGAAGTTCGACAGGCGGGTCAGCTAGTTATTTAATAAATTTACCACCTCTCCTTATTTGGGTTCAATATTTTTGGAAAAAGAATGGCAGCCTTCTTGCGGTTTTTACTTCGGAGACATGTTTTCAAGGAAAATTAAGTATAATTTGCACAGAAATTGATTTGAGCACCTGTCTGAATACAAATTTTGAAATATAAGTGAGCGCGGAACGAGCTCAAACACAATCTAATCCACTGGTGTGGAAGTCTCAATGTGAAAACGGAACTTCCTGTTCTGTGAAACTGGAATTTCATCCTCGTTATGGGAGCTAATTTTTCAAATTTTATTTTGCTCGTTATGAGAGGTACTGTGCATATTATCATAGCGTAATAATATTATGTGATCCAAAACCAAGAATGTGTGTTCGCCATTAAAATGTTCAACTTACGGGTGTAGCATTCCATGTATCTGGGCTGCTTTGTTTGGTGAACAGAACCATAACCAGCTGGCTGTGTAAAACAACGGATTCATCTTGAGGTAACGCCACTTTACGATTCCACACTCCGGTTATGACACCTAGACGATATTCCTCCTTGAATAGAAATCACAAAATGATATAGAAACTGAAGACAATAGTAGTAAAATCTAGAAGAAATCGTATGAATAACAATCAAATAAGATAAATGTGAATGAAGATGAAGCAGGAATAAGAATAAGTGAAATAGAGACTAATATGGTCCCATATTTTAAAGATAAATTTAATAATTTTAATAAAATTCTCCTACCTCAAGGATATCAGCAACATCTTCCGAAAAAGGGATATATTTGGACTCATTGTTTCCCTTAAAAAACCAACTGCACCTGAAAACGACGATTAATTTATTATTCGTAAGTTATATTTATTTGTCTCAAGCGGATAATCAATTCCTTTGGTCACATATGCTTTCCCAAAATTTCACCAAGGGATTCACATTCATAGTGAATATTATCTAATTAAAAAAAAGTCTAATATTCTCATTGAAATATTATTTAAAAATAAAATAAAATTAATTAAATTTTATTTTTATAATAGACCTCCACCCGGACTCCAGTGATTTTGGAAATTAATTAAATATTATTTGTAGCATTTTCTAGAAGAAACCACATTATCATCCGTTCTAGACTCAAGAGAAGTGTACAGAAACAATGGTGCCCCATTTCTACCATAAAACTTTTTTATTCTTGAAAAATTGAGAAATTTAAGATACCTTCTAACTATTTCAGGATTTTCTCTCCAATAAACAGGAAGCCTTTCTCGTTTGTTAAGATTGACATCGTATCTTCCTCCGTCTGTTGGGATGAGCATATCCCCGGAAGCTCCTGTAAGCATTATAATATAATATCCAATACATAATCATTATAATATAATATCCAATACGCCTCGGCCTTCGAGTCAATGCCAGTAAAATGGAGCTCATGGCGAATAATGCCTGCCCTGATAAACAGCTAACGATAACCATCGATGGTCACCAGGTCTCCCAGGTGGATAAATTCAAGTAACTGGGAGCAACCATTACCGCCACTGGTGACCTCGGGGCTGAGCTGGCTGGCCCGATACCTATCGGTATGGCAAGTGGCGCCTTCAACAACATGACCCAAGATATGGAAGGCGTCGGCGTTTAGTGTTGAGACGAAATGTAAACTGTTTGATGCGTGTGTGTTGCCCATTCTCCTGTATGGGTGTGAGTCCTGGCACCTGACTTTGGCCCAGGCACAAAAAGTATCTGCATTCGAAACGAAGTGCCTCAGGAGAATTTTGGGTATAAGATGGTACCACCGCATCACGAACGACGCTATACGCCGGCGCACCCAGCGTGAGCCCGTCACCTCTACTATTATGTGGAGGAGATGGACTTGGCTGGGACATGTATTAAGGATGCCGAATGACAGATGGCCGAGGAGAGCGCTGTTCTTCCTCCCATCAGGGTCCCGGAGACGAGGAACACCCTCTCATACTGTGTTCCGCTCCTTCGAAGCAGAGCTGAGGAATCTGGACATGGTGTGGGAGGAGGTCATTAACGTTGCGCAAGATCAAGCGCAATGGAGAGCTCTTGTTGCCTCCCTATACCCCTAAGTGGGGTCTAAAGGGAGTTTGGATTGGATTTGGATCCAATACAAGATAGCCAAGTATAATGGTAATACACCTTTAACATACCTCCGCTATAAGCGGCTTGTAACTTGTCTGAATCCAACTGAGAGAATGGTCTCCAAACTAGTTTGCCTTCGACTTCTTTACCATGAAACCAATGAGGTTGAACCGGCTTATATGTCTGTTCAAGTTTTGGTGACTGAAAAAGAGGAAAAGCACTATTTTCAGATTAAATTTCTATATTTGTACTGCCATGTTGGGGTTTCTTAAGAAACTATATGAAAAAACCCAGACATAAAAATACGTAGCAAAATGAAAATGTATAAAGCCTGTGTCAGACCCATTATGACGTATGGCTTGGAGTTTGGGGCGGATTCCACCACAATAAAAATGCACTGAGAGACTCTAAGAAGCATCTCTGGGAAGACCCAAGACGAGGGTAGGGGAAATATCCGAGGTTGAAGATATTATAGTAGGATGGGGGAGGCAAAGAAGATTCTGGTATGAATGGATTCTTCCAGACTCCCCCACATTGCATTGCAATGCAAACCCCATGGAAGACGGCTCCCAGGCACGCCACCAAAGAGGTGGATAGACAGCTGGTAGTCAACCTCACAAGAGACTGTTATTATTTATTTACTAAGCCTGCTGCCTCCTAGAAGGTCGTCGTCACTTCGTCCCGCAAGAGGCTAACCCCACCTTTTAAATAATAGGTCATCTCAACTGTTATTTAAAAAGAAAAGATACCGTCGTGACCCCTAACTTCGCCTGTTTTGGTAATATTCAATATTTTTGTATTTTTATCTATAATACGATCTTCATTTAATATTTGAATGAAAGTTTTATTCATAATGGCAATACTTTTCCTTAAATTTGGTGCTAACTTCATGCGAATACGTCAGATGGTTGGTTTCAAGTTGGCGCGAAGGCAGCGTTCATTGTATTGTTGTGCGAAACTTTCACTTTAACAAAAATCTGTCAAAGATATGTTCCTGTATTGGAATTTAATAGATTACAAAAAGAATCTAATGTTTGTAATAAAAATCGGTAGAACGCTATCTATTATAGTCTATAATTTATTTAAATAAATATTCACTCAGGCGTGTTACCTCCAAAAATGATCCAATCTTCGCCTACCTATAGGGTTGTCACAACACACTTTTTTTGGAACATGGAAACAAAAATTTGGTTAAGTTGTAATAAAATGTCCTAATAAAATGTATAGGATAGCCTCATGATAACAAAACTGTTTTTTTATTCTTAAATTTTTAAGAATAACTGTTCTTACAATTTGCGTTGTAGGTAATGTATAAAAAAATGTAACATGAATTGTAGTTTTTTTTTTACAACCTTGACTAAAGTTTGTCAAATGTATGGAAACAGATTTAAATGTGTACCTAACTTTGCCTAGTGGAAATATATTGCTAAAAAAGACCTTATTGTATTCTCGTTATGGTTCATATTGCTTTGTATGATGTTCACAACACAACCGTATTATTTTTATGTGTCTGTGGTGCACACTTTAATACTTACACGTGGTAGGCGAAGTTAGGTAAAAGTTCCCTAACTTCGCCTGCCGTCTTTAAATGCTAATAAAATGGTAATTATTATAAAATACAGGTATTTATCATGACATTCCTTTAGAATTCTTCTTATTGAATATTATTTTCAATACCAATTCGTCCAGTAATATTCTATTTTGGAGCTATTAAAAAAAAAACTTCTGAAAACCAGGCGAAGTTCGGGGTCACGACGGTATTCATAGTGACTGCTTCTTACTAGAATGTGTGAAGTAGACGGCAACAAAATTCTTGCGTAAAATCCTGATTCATTAGCACCGTTTATCGGTGAACTTTTTTCATTTATGATTAATGTTACGATAATCATTATTAAGTTCGTGGGCTTCTTAGATTTTTCACGATATAAACGAAACACATATCAACTTTATATGCAGATCAGAGAACAAGCATGTTATGGATTGATTTGATAACATTTCAAGTATTTTATCAACCAATTTTAAATAAAAATCAATTTTAAAAGTTGCCTATTTTCTCATACAAACTTTTCCTTGCATGGGGTGACATTATATTTTTTTGATTCTCAAATTGGTGTTTGGGTTTGAAAAATGAAGACGTTGTTGGTCAGTGTCGTTTAGTTAGTCAATTTGGATAGATTAGGGGATTTGATAACACTACGAATTGAATAGGTTAGGTTATGGTTGGATCCCAGTTTTAAAAGGGGGTTTGGAAGGTGGAACCCCCTTTGGACACCTCCCCCCGAATGATAACGCTACACTCTGTTAGGTTAAAATATATTCATTTAGAAGGATTTTGTCAAAAATCGAAGAAGCCCCTCAAACACAATAAAATTGACAGAATAACAAATATTTTTAACATGCAAATACTGCATAAAAAAGTCATATTGATAATAACAGTAATTTGTGATTGTAAACATAATAAAAATAAACAATTCATACATGAACGTGACCATGAACGAATATCAAAATAAATTAAAACAAAGTGATTCAAATTTGATAAAAACATACCTCAGGTTGATCTGGTGAACCATCTTCAGAGAGACTTGGATCCATTTTCGCAAAATATACTTCACACAATGTTTCTAATCAAATTATTTTTAATTTAACTATACCATTCAACCACAAAAAAAAATATTTTTAAAACTACACAATTTTAATTTAGACTAAAAATAAGTACAAAACACTACGAGGTGCATGGAACTGAAAAGATGGTTTATTTAATTAAGATAATAATATTATTTATATAGACACAATAACTCAATTTCAACTACATTATATTCGTGATTATTTTGATTATAATTATGTTGCAGATCATTGTTTTAAAATAATTAAACCATTTTAAAGATCAGTTTTTGTTTTGAAATTTATTTTATGACTAGGATTGTAAAGAATAAAACCAAATGACAAATATTTAATATCACTATAGTTACTGTAAAATATTGCCGCCTAACATAACATGGTGTTACAACATAGTTAGAATATTATAAGCTAACAGCAAAACCTGTCAAATGACGGGTAGAGAAAAGAATAAGTAATTGTTTGATTGTCCTATAAATCAGTTATCCTCCCTTAAAGGGTCCCATGATGTCCCACAAATCAGTTATCGTCCCTCAAAGGGTCCCAAGTTGTCCCACAAATCAGTTATCGTCCCTTAAAGGGTCCCAAGTTGTCCCACAAATCAGTTATCGTCCCTTAAAGGGTCCCAAGTTGTCCCACAAATCAGTTATCGTCCCTTAAAGGGTCCCATGTTGTCCACAAATCAGTTATCGTCCCTAAAAGGGTCCCAATTTTACTTTACCACGCTGAGAACTGTAGACAACTTGACACTTCTTCCCATTGCAAACGGTCTTATGTAGGAACCTCTAATCAAGTATCACATATTATTTCCTTGATATAATATTTCCTGCAGACACCTGTTATTATTAGTCCTTATAGTAACTAAGTACGAAAAATATTTAAAATGGGTTTCAACCAAAATACCGAGTTACAGACAAACTAACCAATTATTATAAAGGATACTTAATGATTTTTTTGTAAGCATTGGTTTGAAAAATAATTCCATCAAAGACTATATTTATTAGTTACCCCATACATTTTTTAAAGTTTTTATAAGACATGATTAAACAATTCGTTCTGGAGACCATTAAAAACGGGTCCAAACAGCTTGGCTTGGATGCCATTGCTTTGACCTCCTCCAACTTATTTGCAGTCATTGTTCCTTATTCACATTCCTCTTTACAAGAAGGCAGAAACCAACTGGCATAGGTACATTAATATTTCGCAAAGTCTCAGACTATGCAGTATGCAATTGTGTCTTGTATAAGTAGTTCAGTATTACCATAAACGACATTCAAATTACAGAGAACAAATTCGTATTTTGTGCACTCAACAACCATTTTTTTTTTACTTATTCTGACACATTCCTTTATACATGAAAGCATTATTTTCAAAATATTTGTGTTTTTGTTATGGAAAAAAAAATTATTCAAAGAGATGGGGAAGAATAAGTACACATGAATATATAAAAATATTTTAATAATATAAAATAATGAAACATAATAAATAGTCAGAATATATCTTAATTGGTGACGCATTTTACAAATATATAAAAAAATATTGACATTACAACTGACCGACATTTGTAAAGTTAAGAGCGTTCTTTAGATGATTAGAAGTCAGTACACAAATCACTCCACGGCCTTGAAATGGCAAAGGACGAGACATATTTAAGTGAAAAACTAATATCGGTAATAACATTTGTTTTTCAAATCAAAATATTTAAAGCGTCAACGAGTTTTGAGCCTTAAACTTGTCAAACAATTGAACATTTCACCTTTTTCACCAACAAGGGCCTGAATATGATATAATTTTATATGACGATAATCAAGTAGGTATAGTTTTTTTTTATATATGGCATTACATCCAAAAAGAATGATGCAGCCAATGACACTACTCCATAGTAGGTATAGTTAATCCTTTTGTAATGAACCTATTCTGATTTTAGAAGAAAAGTTAAACAATAGTTATTTCCCAGATTGTAACTTGCATATTTTTAAATTTTATTCAATTTATTCCATACCAAGAACATATTGTATCCCATAAAAAGAGGGTTAACTGTTACTATCTACTTACTGTAGAAATTATTTAACTCGAGAATAAAATTGATTGTAAATGCCGATGAAAAATATATTACCACGATTCAGCAAAGATAATTAACAATTAAATTGAAAATGTATCAAAAAAAAAACTTTTATACAAATATTAATAAAAAAACATTCATAATGAAACTATGAATGGGTTAAATTATTTTAGAAAAACGAACAATAAAATTATTAGTTAGTAACAATTTATAACTAATTGAATAAAATAAAATAAAAATAATAAATATGATACCTACATATTACCTAAAAAAAAAAAAAAAAATGCTCTTAGAATATAGCACCGGTCTTCTTAACCCATACCTGCCCGCCAAACACAGGTAGAGTGCATTTACGTTCTGAATAAAAATCATTTCAGTGTTGGTGAGACTAGACAGTACACATAAACAACATTGTGTAGCCGTAGGGGTGGCTAGCTGCCCTGTAGGTACAAGTAGTATGCGTACCACTTTACTTCAAAATATCAAAGTGGGAGTACCTAACTCTTTTTAAAAAATTGTTTAACTCTGTCGCAATGATTTTGTGTCATGAACACCCCCACTAAATACATATAATGCATTTGTCGCCCACAAAAAACTAACAATTTTGAAAATGGCAGGCAGGTATGACAAACAGACCCATAAAAAGAAACTGCTATTTGTTCCAAGGGACATGATAGCGGGAAACTGCCGAACCAACCCAAAATGTAACGAAGACGACTGTATGATTGTATTAGTGTTCAATTTTATTTTACGTTAGCAAGCTTTCTACTATTTATATGATTGAGTTAGGTTAGGTTATAATTATATTTTTAGCTTTCCCCCCGAATTTATTTAAAGTAATACAAATAACATCAAATTATCATTGACACTAATACAATCGTTTTTGTTACACTTTGGGTTGGTTCGGCAGTTTCCGGCGAACATGTTCCTTGGAACAAATAGGAGCTCGTCCCATAATATTCTTTTCTTTATAATAGGTATGTGTCATTTGATATACCTACATAATTGTGCGGAGTTTAACAGTTATGAAAAAACAAGCTGCCAACACAACATGTTTTTTGATTTTACAAAAAAAAAAACACATTAATTGAAACTCAGTAATTTTCAGTCCAACTCAATATAAGAAGTGAAATCATGCTGCAGACTAACTGGAAAAATATGGCATTATTGGAGAAAAAAACTTTGCACATACAAAACTGGCTTGCTGCTAAAATTTATTGACATACACCCGAAGAAACAATTTAAAATTATACAAAATAGCAAAAATTTAATTAATTGTGTTGTGGAATATTTAAAATCAACTGATAGATGTTAGAGGCGACAATATACAATTCAAATATTCTAAACATAATATATACTGATTTTTTTTAACCGCAATTGAAAGAAAATATAAGTGTTTTCAGGTATTCACATAACTATATTTTTTATCTATTTAATTAAATTGATTATGTGATTGAAATGTATCATTTTCACTTCCAAAAACACGAGGGGTTTGAAATTGGTGACACACAACATTTTGGGGAGGTTGATATGCATATGGAATGGGATTATTTTGGATTGGCTGTGCTTGCCTTTCCAACGGATTGAATGCGTTCAAAGGCATCGCAAATGTATTCTGCAAATTTTGCTGGCTTGCATATGTCTGGGGTGCACTTTGAAATATATTAGTGGAAACATATTGATGTGGAAAACTATGATGGCTAGCTACATTTGACACTACTTGGGGAGAATTATAATTAGCTGACGGTTGTGCAAAATTTGAACCAGAATCAAACACTTTATTTGCCATATTTTCGCCGGAGATAATATTTGGTCCAGTTGTTACAGTTTTCTTTTGAGAAATATTTACAGAATGGAGTTGAGCAACACAGACTGGTTTCGAATAAGTTGTTTTTGATACTGATTCTTGTGGTGGAATATTACACGCTGATATGAAAGATGAATCATCCAAATCAGAAGTGAATTTGAATGCACTGAAGAGAGGTATGCTGTCTTTATTTTCTTCAGGTTCAACCAACTTGTCCTTATCAACAGACTCACACTCTTTGTTATGTATAGTCAAGACATTTTCAGCACTGGAAACCCCTTCAGAAGTATTAATTTGTTCTACATTTTGTTTTTCACAACTCTCCGAATTATCAACAGAATTTATATAGTGACGTATATCATAACCTTCATTGTTATTGTCGGCAACGGAAGTATAATTTTCACTGCTATAGTTATTGTCAATTTGAAGGGATTGTTCCTTTTCTGACAAACAAGGACTCTTGGAGTCTTCAAGCAGATTGTCTAGCTGTTGGATATCAACATTGTCATCAAAATTGATGGAATCTAATTCATTGAGGAATTCTAAGTCATTCTCTTCAGATAAATCAATATCACAGATTGAATCTTGCTGTTTGGCCAAATTTCGTATTTCTTCGTCACTTGTTTCACTCTGTGTTTCCAAAGAATCCACCCGGTATTTTAGTAAGGAATCAGAAAATTCTATTACGGGATTGTCAAATTTTGAAATATTTTGACCTTCTTTCTTGTTGTCATTTGAATGAAATGAATATGTTGTACCGCATTTTTGTTCTGTGGGAGTATGATTAGTAATTGTATTATCGGGTGTTAATGGTTTTGGATGACCAAATGCATTTTCAAAAGATGGCAAAAAAGTTGTGACGGGTACAAAAGCAGAGAATGAAGAACCATGAGAGAGAGGTAAGATAGTGGATTCCTCCTGCACAATGTAGCTGTTATCCCCAAGTTTGTTTTCTTGCGATGTTCTCCTTCGTTTGTGTATATTTAATTTAGCGGTTAGATCCATATTTTGCATAATTTTCATTATAGTTTCACCATCTACATCACCAATACTGTCGTGTAATTCAAAATCTCTATCATCAATCCTCATATGTTTAGAAGTTGCAACAGTTGGAGTACAAACATCTTGATTTGAGTCAGTCAAATCTATGACATCAGGCTCTTCTGATCTCTCCGCATTAGTAGCTTTATCATTTGATGTGTCATCGTCCAACAGCGATATTTCCCCCGATTCTAATGATAAATTATTGAAAGAGTTACTGAGAGCTTCGTACTCTATATCATCGCAATCTTCTTCACTTTGAGACTCGTCGACGACAGAAGGAATACTGTCCACACTGCAAGACAGAACGTCATCTTTTTCTATAGGTTTGAAACAAAAGGATGAATTATTTTCATGACCAGGGTCTATTTCGTCATCTACCTCCTCTGAACTATTTTGATCAGCTGCAAAATATGACTTCTCAAGATCTTTTACTTGGACATTTCTAAAACCCCAGATTTTGTGCTGATCTTCATAGTACTCTCCAATACAATCAGCATCATGTTGTACCAAAGGTAAAGAATCTTGAACTTCCATGCAATATTTCATTGTTTTTGCATCTGTGTTTTCACTCGAATCAAATCTGTGTTCAGAATGGTTTTCAAAATTAAAATTATCATCAAAGTATTTATTATTCAAAAAATTATGCTCGCTATTAACAGAGTCTTCAGTATTTTTATTTAGAGACTCACCCATATTTTCTTTGGAATTTGGATTGGCCGAAGAATGGTCAAAAAAATATTTATTTTCGTCGGCTTGTACATTTTTTGCAAGTGTTTCTTGATCGTTTCCTATATTAGAATTTTTCAGGTCATTAGTTTTATCGTCAGACAAATCTTTCAAACTCCTCGTTCTTCCGATTGGATCGATCGTATTGTTACCAAACAGATCAAATTTGAATAGTACAGGACCATCGTTTGGGCCATCTTGAGTTTCAGCTCCTTTGTTATTGTTTAGGAAAAAATCTGAATTATCAAAGAATTCAGCTGCATCCTGCTGCAAAAGATGACTTCCGACTTGTTTATTATCCTTAACTTCATCAATATCTGTTGTTTCAAACTCGTGACATAGATTCAAAACATTTGTATCTATTTTTGAAAGGACTCCTGCATTATTAATGTCTCCAAAAACATGGGTTTTCTGCATGTTTTCCGATATGGTAAAATCCTTTGGTAAAACATCTGAAGTGTACGAAGGTCGTCTGTTAGATGGGGTAAATGGATCCATACTTAATTCACTAAAGTTCGATGTGTCTTGAGCCATGGAAGAAGATACAGACAAGTCGGCAACGTTACCACTGACATTCTCGTTACTACTATCCAAACCGTGATTAATAGAATCATTAGGAACATCTATATTAGAGTTCAAATAAGCTGTGTCAACATCGTTATTGAATGGTATTAATCCAACTGTATTATCAACACTTATATTATTGTTTATACATTCGTTATTAACTAAGACTTTGTCATATTGGTTCACGAAATCTGGTTCCGATGAAACTTCACTGACTTCTTCGTTTTTAGTTTCGATTGTTTCCTGTTTTTCCATGGGCGCATCATTTTTGTAGTATTGATTAAAATTACTCGGTGATTGAATGTTGTATGAGTTCAATTCATTAGAGCCTACAAGAACCATTGGAACAATGTTTGAGTATGATCCGTATTGCGACGAAACCTGCCTTTGTTGTTGTGGACAATATGAACCAACCTGAAGAACCTCTGGAATATCATAGTTCGTTTGAATACTGAAAGGCTCCCTATTATTTGAAGCAGGGTGGAACGTTTCCACTTCCTTTTGACCATCATAGAAATTGGGATCAAAAAATGATGCTACAACATTTTGAATCTTATTCAAGTTGACCTTTTCTTGAATTTTTCCTAAAGCCGAAGTAAGCCCATAATTGGCGATACTTTTGCTACTTTCGTTTGTTTCATGAAGTTGTTGTGTATTGCTTGTTGATCTTGTCTTAAGATCATTCGTTGGACTATCAAAAATATGATACGTTTTTAATGGATTTGGTGGTAAATATGGAAATTTTTGCGGACTATATATTTCTGGCTTATCTTCAGGAACAGGTGTGAAACTTGATTCTCTTTGTGTATTTGGTGTGAAAATTTCTGGAGTATTGGAGGTTAGCTTAGATGGAACATTAGATTCTGAATTACTTTGAAGATTATTATCCACAGTTGTAGCAGTTCCATGGTTTTGAGCAAACAGGTCAGAGTTTAAATTATCAGATATGGATTGGTTTGATATAGGCCCTGCATAGTACTGTAGCCGCTTCTTTGAAGTTAATCGGAACTTATTGGGCGCACCGGTTTCTACAACAGGTATACTTGGTGGCAGGATATTGGTGACCATAGTTTGGGGAGGAATCATTGGAATACTTTCATCTTTCTCAGATGGATTATTTGAAATATTACCATCTGTTATGGGGGGTGTGCTTGATCTCATTTTCATTGTATGTTCATACGGGTTTGCCAATCCCTCTGTTATGCTAACAGTGGTTTTATTTAATGATTTCAACGGAACATCAACATTTTTATCCACATCTCGAGGTAAAACTGAAGTTGTTTCAACATTATCATTTAATGTTGCGTCAGGAATAAGAGGTCTAATTGCAGTTGTGGCGTAAAACGGTATTGAATTGGAT
Source organism: Mystacides longicornis (assembly GCA_963576905.1). Classification (NCBI taxonomy): domain Eukaryota; kingdom Metazoa; phylum Arthropoda; class Insecta; order Trichoptera; family Leptoceridae; genus Mystacides; species Mystacides longicornis. The sequence continues at coordinate 5,325,670 of OY756424.1, read as the reverse complement.
GACAAATTGGAATTATCAAAAGTCTGATAACTTTCCACTGATGTCGAGGAATGTGACTTGGAGAAATCTGTGGGATCAAAAATTTGTGGTATAGCCATAGTAGGCTGTACAGTTGAAAGATTTTGAGAAATAGGCGACGAGTGAATATTTTGTTGTGGAGTTTGGAATGGAGAATTCTTTTTTAACATACCAAAAAAAGATCGAGGATTATAAGATTTCTTTTCAACACCATCTCTTGTTGGATAACTAATTTTTGGTGGCAAAGATGGGGGAAGTTGAGTAACACCAAAATTCGATGGAAATTCTTTACCTGGAATACAAGAGGGACTGTCAGGCTTTTGTATATATGGAGCCTCGTGACTTTCATTTACCATTTGGTTCGAAATATTCAATAATTGCGTACCGGAAGATGAGTCAGAATGAATGAGAGAAGATTTGTTGTCAGTCAACTCCATAATGTTACCAGTGGTTTCATTTGGTGCACGGGACTCTAAAGGATTAAATATCAATGGTGTGGATATTTCTGGCAAAGATGTGAAACTTGAAGGCACTGTTTGCAGAGTATTTTCTTCGGGACCCTTGAATCCAGAATTCTTTTTCAACATTGCAAAAAATGATTGGGGGTTATATGACAGCTTTTCCTTGGACGATTCATCCGTAGAATATGATTTTTTTGGTGGTAATGGTAAAGAAGGGGGCACAGAAATTTCAGCATAGCGAGCATTATTTACATTTGGAGGTGATATATTTGTAGAAGAGAAATTTAAGGCAGTTTCGAGTAAACTGAAGGTATTAGATTCAGTGGGCTCATCTGTGACTAAATCATTTTGAGGACTATAGGAAATATTTAATTTATTTTCATCAGCCGTATTGCCCCTTATGTTGAAGCTATTATTTGCCAAGTGTATTGAATCCATATGCTGTGCTGGAAGGGGAGGTAAATGAACTCCTCTTAAGGGATTTGCAGGCTTCGAATCTGAGTACTCTGTATTGTCTGTATCTCCCAATGTCAAACCTGGAACTTTTGCATACATCTTTTTAGATTTCGTTGATGATAGCCGGAACGCATTACTTGTACCTGTAATGAAAGGTTAAGATACATTTAGTTTTGACATTTACTTTCAATCATAAGTGAAAGCAGTGCTCCACAACCTTTTCTCACCTGTGGCATACCAAATTTTTCCTAGAATTTTGCGGCACACCAAAAGCTAAAATATGCCTATAGACATTAAATTGATACACAAACTATACCAGGGGTAGCCAAATTTACATATGTTGGAAGCTACTTTTAAACGGAATTTTTATTTTTTTATTTTATTCCCAAAAAATACAAAAAAAACATAAGCATTTTACAATGTGTGTATATATATAATATATAATTTGTATAAAGGGTTTATTACCTCACTAGACGAGATAGCAATTTTTTCTATGTACGTAAGTATATACTCTGTACATCCTGTATTAACCTTAAAAGTTCTCCAACAGGAATTTTTAAGATTTGACAATAATTTCGAAGCAACATTTTTCAATTTAACCCAGTTTTATTCAATCTATTATTGCAAAATCACCATACATGAATACAGATCGTTCAACTTGTGCTACTATAATTATGTCAAATGCATAACAACATAGGTACATCACAAAGCACAGAAAATTTAAGGTTTTGAAAAAATCATTTAGCTTTAATAATTTTTACACTTATACATTTTGAAATGAGTTTTACTGCAACAGATCGGTTGCGGAGCACGGCATTAAGCATCCAAAGAACTACGTACCTTGGTTATTCTGCATTGGTGGGAAATTCAACAATTGTTCGTTATTCTCTTTTGCACCATACTCAACAGTGGAAACACTGAAAGTGTTTGCATCTAAAAGTGGTATGGGAACAACGGGTCCCATCATAGAGTCCTCATTCGTTTTTTGAAAATCTTCCGTCTCGTACGATGTGTTTGTACTTTCAAATGCCACGGAATTAAAATTATCATCGTTTAGATGATGGGCGACTTCTTCATTCTTGGGCTTACTTTTACCCCAAATATGCGAAAACGAAGAAAAAACCGTATTGGCCACATGTGGTAGAACATTGGGCAATTGAGATAAATTAGATGCTAAGTCTGCCGCATAGCTCTGGGTTTCAGCAGTGCCGGTGACAAAGTTATCTTCTTCCGTAGAAGGTGACGTTAAATCAATTTCGGCAAAAGCGTCGGGATCGTTCTTTTTCAAAAGTGAATCAGTCTGCACATTTGTTATAGTGGCAGGCACGTCGGGAATAGAATGGAGCCGAGCATAGTAGCTGGCAAAATCAAAGTCGTCATCGTTAGGTGGTCGAAGATTGGCAACATTTTCTTTTTTGTCAGTAGGCAGATGTACGTTAGGAGCAACTGTAGTTGTTGGTCTATTATTATCGTGATAAACATTAGTTCCACGGATATTTCCAACATTGCCTGCAATTAAGTCGGTTTCGGGCTCATCTGAAACAAAAGAATAAAAGCATTGTTAATAAAAATATACCTGAACGTTAAAAAAATAATGGCCAAAAGAGATTGTGTAGGACACTGGAAGATCTGATCACAAAACAACATAGAAAAAGAATGATGTAAGGAAATAAAACTCTCTTCATTGACAAGGAAGATGTTGAAAATAATGGAAAAATATTGACATCCATTGAAAATAATCGAAAAATCCATCGCTAGTAGTAAGACCGATGCAAACAATCAAAAGGCTATAATGCCGATCTTGGGAGCGTTAGGAATAACTAGGAAAGGTTGCGTAAGAACTGTCTTCTGATAGGATTAGGAAGCAAACAGACTGGTAGGTAATAGGAGGATTTCATCAGTGCTCAGTCGCCGACTTTCACGACACAAGCTTCAAGAAACGATTCATGTTTAACAGCAAGGTTATGTCCGGAATTAGCTCAATATGCCATAAACACTGTAATTGTCTTAGTAGCATGTATGGAAATCCCCCGTGTACTCGTGCGCCTTGTACTATCTACTGGAACGCTCCTATATTTGCGGAAGAATGAAGCACCGCGACACTGGCCCCTATCTTGAGAGGATATCCTGCAGGGCGCGACACGTCGCTCAATCCTATTCTTTTACAAACAAAGCCCGCCCAATTATTACTAATCGACTATTTATATTTGTTTAATCTCTAGGTAAATTTGGTAATCGACCATTGCCATACTTCCTTTACGTATGCCTAATTGTCCACACAAATGACTAACGACTAACTTATTGCCGTGCGTCGCTGGATGGGCCGTAATTCCGAACAAAACGCCAGTAGGCACATTCCACAAGTGGTCGGTAGACTTAAATACCGAAGGTCACGGGTCTGAATCTTGGTGCAGACCAAATTTATCAATCACAGCACACGCTTTTCCAAGTATGGCAAACGCAGAAAAATCCACGTAGACATTTTCTACCAAAGAAATCGAATGTTGATTACCGTAAAATTTTTTCCAAACTATTTCCCCGACACAGAGCCAGGACTAACATTCAGAATTCGGGAAGCGGCCAAAAATAAGTAGTCCCTTTTCCCAGTGATGGCTACCGTCAGGGACAATCGATGAGTCACTCAAAGAAAAACGATTATCGCATTTAGCTATATAGTTATTGAGAATGAGGTGTATTACACACATCGATTTGATCCTCAAGAAAGGTCAGGTCAAAATTAACAGCAAGCCTCCACGATGCAAGTCCAGAGGCGGTGGACTGGCTGGTGGCGCTGTAGCCAAGCCTGTAGATGATGGTGGAATGCAGCTCCTGTTAAGATATTCGGGATGCCGCACGAAAAGTAAGTAAGGCGTAACCGAAATAGGAGAGGCTGTTTGAGAAATGGACGGAGAAAGCAACTGACGTGTGTTTGGATAGAAAATACTAAAGATTCACTATCTCTGGCCGTGCCTAAAACATTGAAAGCGGAGTGCATTAGGCTATATTATTATCAGTAGGAATCGACCAATGACCTAAATAAGGTCCCACCTGACATAACCTAGCCCAAAGATGACATCACGCAGTGCACAGTGCAGTGGCGTAGGCAACGCAACAATGTACCCAGTAAGTACCCACCGACATTACGCATATTTGGTTGTAGCAGACGAGGATACTCTGGCATGTGGTTTCTGGCGGATGCCCCAATTTTATGTTCTCGGGAAAGCGATAAGACGAAATTTTCCTCAGGAAATCATGCGTGAGTCTGTTCCTATTCCAATATTCTTAATCAGATTCATTCAATGGCGAGAAAAATAATATAGAAAGTAGGAAAATTCTAGAACATAGACTTTAAGTTTAAGTACCAACAATTAGGGGTAAGCATCTATATTTTTAACAAATTAATTGTTTGGTTACCCGACGGTAATTCTTTGGGTTAGTTATTACAGGCAGCAACTTTATTTTGATGATTTGTGTTGTGCTTTAATAAAACTTGTATTTTTTGTTTTAAATTATTAAATTAAACAAGTACTGACAGTAAAGTATATATAGATTGTAAGTACTTGTACTTATTATTATACTCATGTTATTGGTAATGGGAAATAAAATAAATAAATAAATAAAGTAAAAATAAATTCAATAGCGTCTCCTCAGTACGAAAGTAGATTTTTTTAATCCAGCAAATAATATGTTACTGAATGCCGGATGAAACCATTGATCTCTTCTCTATACAACACTTCTAATTTGCTATCCCAGAAATTGGTCCAACCAAGTAATCGCATCCTGTGGTCATTTGTCTCATAATTTCTTGGCAACCGCTACGGAAGATATTACCTAAGCCTGTCCTTTATCATTCCTTCAAAGATGGTAAAGAGCAGGTTTAAAGGTCTATTACATCTTACCATAGCAGGGTACCTTTTCATAGGAGATGATAATCTGATCAAAGACACAAGGAATCCAATGGCAAAAATACAAAATCAAATTGTAAAAAAAAATACACCTGGCATTAATTTGTTTTTTTTTCAACTCTTTCATTCTAAGATTCTGGTAAGACTCACCCAAGCTCCATCACAATAAAGACGGAACCCTAAAGGGGTGAACGGACATCTGGGAGTCAATCTCCCAAGAAGCTAACACCAACCCAATAATAAGCCAACAGGCCTAAACTAAAGGCGGCGATACACATGTCGGGAGAACAATGGTCTACGACGGAGTCCACCAAGCATGATGACCACGATCCTCAAGAGTAAGGATGACAACTGGAAAGGTAAGGTATTATACGGAGAGGTATCCCAAAAGATGCAATCGAAGATATTTTTGTTAAAAATTTCGCACGTCATTTTAATAAATTTATGGAAACTAGCAAAAAAACCTGCGTTCCAGCTCTACTATAGCGGAATTGGTGTTTTGTCGGCACCGAGTTTATTTCACAGTAGGTATGTAACTGTTGTTTTATGACTAAAATAGTGAGTTTAATAAGGCCAACACGAGTTATCTATTGAAAGGCATTGATAGTTCAAAAACTTTTTTTGACATATGGGTAATATGAGGTCAAAAAGTTCTTAAAAAGCAAACCCTCATCCCGAGCAAAAAATAAAGCAAGTTGCCTATTGTCTTATAATATGCACTATGATAATGGTGTAGGTCAGTGCGCTTGTATAGTAGGAACAAAAAAAATATAGGTATGAGTCACCTCCGAGTTATCGAGAATGCACGTGGATATTTCAATTGACCCAAAACTCCAAAAATTCCACACAAAACGCGGGTCCTAATGTAATGCGTGAGATGTGAACAAAGGATCCCACGTGCCCGGGGTCCAGCGAGCTGCCAACAACAATGCTCCCGTGTCCACACCAAATACCGCGGCCCATGTCAGCTATTCAACATCGGTATTTTAAATATTTCGTGATGGTTTTTACAGGCGAGATCCGGGAATTCGTGGAATGTAGTATTTGGACAGGTACGCACAACCGCAGAGATCCGCCCGACACTTGTGCGCCAATCCATTCATGGTGACCTCACCTCAGATTAGGGGGCGTGCACTCGAGCTACGCGGGTTTACACATAGATATTCAAATACCCAACTTGAATAGACAATAAACTAGCTTCATTGCTCACGATTATATTTAGTTTTCCAAGCAACTAACTCCATCTGAGGAATAAGATGTGCACTATTTGGCACCATGAGGTTGGTAGCCTAGATAGCCTGATCTGCGGTGCCGACCGTCTTCCTCTTTCACCACAACATAAACTTTGCTTTCTATGACAGATGTCAAAGATTAATAAATTCCTACTTACAAAGCTCATTTTTTGGGTTCTCATATTTGTGCATAGATATATTGTGACTCATTCAATTTCGTTCTTACTACTCGAACATTGAACGTTCAAGGTGACATTATGGTCTGTTTTCCTAGGAATACGGTACAGGTTTAAACAGCGATGAATGTGTCAGTGCCATGGTCAGTGAAGAACATTATCTATGTGTTTACCTTAGCGACTAAAAACATTGTCGCGAATTTCAATGACAGCAGTCTTGTCAGGCGACGCACCGCTCCCTATAGGAACCCAGTGCATGATGCAATGGATTCCTACGGAGGCATCGCAATTATAGGAAATTACAGCATAAAATCGTGTTACTGAAAACCTCCAGAATTCAGAGTCTATGTAAGCAAGCTCGATCGTGATCTATGAGCTAGAGTTCCGCCGACAGTATTGGCGCATCGCATGTAGCCACGATTATTTTCGTACAGCTATTATATGGGCGAGTATAATAACATTCACTGGTTTATGTAGATATACATCCATCCACATACATCTCCAAATTATATTATTGTCCGTCTGCAGAAATTTGTAAAGAAATATTTCTAGAAGTACACGCCCGCTTTTCTACAAGTACTCGAGACATAATGAACTGTCGAAATCACAAAACACAACATGGGGGTGTAAGGTAATGGTTTATTTTTGCTGGTCGCTTTTCCTCTAGAGAAGAAAACAAAACCGTATCTTAGTAGGTGTATAGCAGATATTTAATGACGGCAATTAATTTCTAAATAGCTATATGAATATTTTTGCTTTGAAATTCGTACATAGATAAATAGAAAAGATGACCACGTTTGAGCTACAACTATGCATGTAGGTCCAACGCCGATAAACCGGTATATAATTTATTTTTAGGCAAATAGATCGTTATATAATAATCGAGAGTGTATTCAAAACATTAGAAGAAATAAATATCTAATGCATTTTAAAAACTATAATTATTATTGAAGTGTTTCTTTCTTCGGCTTCTGAGCACGATCTAAAACTCCCCGATCGTCGTCGAATTATTTCGACAGGTTTCGGCAATGATCTCGCGATGGATCATCCACAACCTGTCAAACTTTCCACATCACTTTCACTTTTTCTAACAGCGACACTCCCGCCCCTTCCTAACTACAAGATACGATTATAGATCGCTGCTGATTATACGCACACGCCGTTATTTATTACAGCTTTGAACATTTTACAATTCGTCAGTAGGTAATGTAACAGTTAACCTTTTATTTTATATTCGCTTTATTGAAGCAGGCTAGATCGAAGAAGACGCATCTCATGACAGATTGCAATCAAATTAATCATCAATGATCAAGTATTTTTGTTCATGCCAAAATCTCTAAGAAAATAACGGTAATAGGTTCTAAGCAAAGTTAGACCTCACGGGCACATAAGATCTCGGATTCAAGTAATAATTTCACTTATTCCTATTTTTATAGATAACTAGCTTTCCCGACAGACGTTGTCCTGTAGTTCTAACTCGAGGCGGCCCATTCATATGTACATAATATGCACTTCGCCCCCATAAAAAAACATATAATTAATTCGATTGAGTTAAGCTAATAAAAATATTAATATTATATTACCAAAACATCCATATTTCATTTGTATTCAAAACTCAGGCGGGAACAACGCGAGAAAATAATATGCGCGCGCAGACATTCTACCTCTATGTTCCCGATGTTGACTTTGTATGGAATTTAGAGTAAGTGGGATGGGCTACTGTAAGAGCGACAATTACGTTTGCAAGAATGAGAGGGAAGTACCCGCGCAGGCGTTGGCGCGTGCCAGGTGTTTTTTTTTGTTCCATACTAACTTAAATATTTTATTTTATATAATTTCTTACCAATTTTTTTTTTCAACTTTTTATTAGTTATTCTGTTATCCGGAGTGGAGAAGAATCCAATAAATCAAACATCGAAAGAATCTGTTCAGCCGATCTCGAGTTATAAGTGTTCGCACCGACCCGACTTTAATTTATATTAGAGATTTCATGAACTTATCAACGGTCTTCGAGATAATAAAAAAACAAATCCTGTGCCGTGGTTATATATGTGTGCTTTCTAATATAGCTTTAATTCAAGAAGTAAGAAAAGCGCAGTCCAACAATACTCTACTAATCCATCTTGATGGAAATAATCTCCCTTCAAGCCGTCTAAAATCCCGACATCCGTCCTGATTGGCTGCTGCTATAAGTGCAGATTGCTCGATGAAAGACAACAACTATGGACCGCATCGTCAGAGAACCTAGTAGCTGATTAACACAACCCATCAGAAATATATTATGGAGTAAACTTAACCGAAAACAAGATGTGATGTAGACTGCACTGCATCAAACTGACGTAAATGGGGGGTGGACTAACTCATCAGCATGCGTATGTGGGATGACACAAACAATCGATCATCTGATAAACAAATGCATTTAAAGAGGGACTCCAACGGATGGCGCGATCCAATAGTTTCGATCCCTGGAGGTCAAACTGTATGAGAAAATGAATAAAGTACAACCCTTTTCAACGCCTTCTTACTTCTAAAATCTCACGCAAAGTAAACCAAACTCAAGTTAAGGTTTAATAAATCTGTCGGTGTGATAAACCATCAATAAACTAACACTATACGAGTACAAATAATATGATACTATAGCCGACCGAAATTATTGCCAGAGACAACTTTGAGCAACAACAACGCGATACCAACCCCCGGGTAATGGTTGAAGTTTTGAGTGGAAAGCAGAAAAAATAGAGAACAGAGGTTAGTCAAAACGATGACACACTTACACTACAGGCACAAACTGGACACAACAACTATCAACGTATTTTTTCAGAGTTCCGCACCACATTTGAATATTCGTCATCACCTAATACTAATTAGCGATTGAAAACATTTGTTTGGAAATAAAAAAAAACACTAAAACCAACAAAACGCACATACATAGCTGGTAGATATACCCAATATTATATATACGAGTACACACACCTTGTAGTATAGTAATATAAGAACACACCTACATAATATAAGGTGCACGTAGTACGCTGAGAGATAGATAGATACGTATGTACAGTGGATAACATTAGATGTATGTAGTGTGTTTAATAACATTTTAATAACGTCACTATTTAAATCTTATGCGAGGCTCGCAATCAATTTAGTCTGTTTAGACACCTCTCTAAGGACGTGCGACCGCGCATACCGCTCTGCTTTATCTTCTTTTCAAATAACACGCGCGAAACACCAATCATTCTAAAATAACAATCAACAGTGATATCGTTTTGGATAAACGGATAAAAAATACATTCAAGTTTTTCTTTTGAAGTTTGGATAAAAATATCAAACAGGTGAATTTGTGTGCAGTTTAATAAGATAATGAAATAATGTGATTTGAATCCTAAAATAGTTCTATTTAATTGATATTGTGACAATGTTTTTAATGATTATTATTTCTTGTCTATTTTGATAATAATTATTGTATAGAATGGATAAACCTCTAAAGCCAGTATACACACGTACTATTATAATATCGGCCAAATTTTTACAACATACCACGAATGGTCCATGGTCAAATAATAACGAAATAATCTAATGATACTCGATACATGAGTGTATGAGTGATTCGGAATGAATAAGTTTGTTTACGAATAGAGTTTGTATGTCATACTTTATTTACTTTTTGAGCTTCGTTTTTTTAGCGACGAACTTAGTACCGCTTCAGAATCTATCAATACATAATTTTATAATTTTGTTACAATCAATGGTATTCAAAAAAATTTAAATGAATAGTGCAAATAATGTTATAAAGTGATGAAAAGTTTATGTCGTTTTACACAGAATTTATGAGAAATTGAAATTTCTTCATAAAGATTTTATTTTATTGATCAATAATAATTAATTAATCAGACAAAACAATACGTATTTTTACAAATTAAAATATCGTCAAAATTGTAGCCCAAAATAGTATTAACGTAATTCATGTAACATGCGCATTAAAGAAGTGTGTTTTATAATCAAATAAAAATCTATAAAATAGACTCACTAAAGAGTGGATCGGGAGTAGAGAAAGAAAGGAAGAAAAAGGAAAGGTTAAAGAGTGGATCGGGAGTAGAGAAAGAATGGAAGAATAAGGAAAGGTTATAAGTGTCAAAGAAGAAGGCAGTGATAAAAAGTTTGATTTAGGGAATGGCTACCAAGTTCATTGTGATTCCAAGTTTATTTCAATGATTTAACCTATTTATTTATGTTAAGACAGATCTAACAAACCAAAGATCATTAACGTCGGTCAAGATCTTGAGTTATAAAATGTGTACTTGACCCGAATTTGTTTTGTTTAAAAAAAAATTGATAATGTACGAAAAAATATTGCAATATAAATGTGAAACGGGAACGCGTATTTTTTTTGCGGGAATACGTCCGGCGATGGTACCGGTGCGATATTGCCCACCGAATCGTTGGACCGGCATCCTAAATATTTTTAGCTCGACGAAAACATTCCAACCAAATTATATAGTGCTACACAACGACGGATCCTCAGGAACAAAATTCCATTCGATATAGCTAAAGGGGTTATCCCTACATGGTCCGAACAAACATCTCGCACCACGCAGGTAAGCACCATCCAATTCGTGGGGTGAATAATTGACAAATCTTCATTATTGAGTGAGTAAAAAAAAATACAATTTTTAAGTGCACAATCAATAACGCCATTAATCATTCGAGAAAATTAAATGTAGGTCAGGTGTAAAGATCAAACTAAAACAGTAGGCACCGCGTGTAGAACGAAGTTTTCGCGCTTCCTAACAAAAACGCGTCGATGTCATTTCAAAACAAAAATCAGTGTCAATAGTATGAGACTTGATGATATTATAATATAGGATTCTTATTTCAAAAGAAGTCTGCATCTGGCGCGATGGTCTCTGCGCTGGTTTAAGGAGGTCCGAGGTCATCTCGACCTGTACCCAGAGCAGTACAATATATTATTATATTCAACTAATTAATAGTAATCTCGATACGCGACTTCTGTTGGCAGTGCGGTCACATTTATATCGACTTGGTCTATTGCCTTATAAATATGCAAACAACAGCAAATCCATGTGCGTCGGGATAGACACAGTGGCGGTGCAATGCGTAGAGGTTTTTTATACTTGTTCGTTCCTTGTCCTTTAGCATTCGTTCACATTGTTGTTTTAGCAGTTATTGAACAATAAAAAAATGTCCTTATAAGAAATAGGTATCCCAGATGCCTAATAGCTTCCTCTTTCACGACACAAGCTACATAAAGTAGCTCACTGTAAAAGAGTCAAATGTATATATCTGTTTACTTTCAGTGAAAACAAATTCATTAAAAAAATAAATAAACCTGTCAAATTATCGAATATGATGACGAATATCGAAGTTATGATTAACAATAATTCATTACTGATGTTCTATTTTTAAATGGAACAAACCACTACGGGCCTACGACCGTCTTCTACTGTTATTTCGAAGGCTGACTTAGTGTGATCACTTTACGTTAACAACGTTCGCCATTAGGTGGTAATGTTTAAGGCTCTGAAACTCCTAATCATGAGAATTCTCGACGTGTTTAACATGTCAGAAAATCCCATGTATACCTACAACAAGCAGATATTTAATAATCAATAAGATATACCTAGAGCTAAAAGTTGGAAATTATTGAGAACAAGTAGAGCGACCAAGTTTAAAGACTGCGACTGCTGTCACATGACAACAGTGTATAGTGGAACTAAAATCGCACTAAACGCCAAAAATGAAAAAAATATGTTCTATAAACCATTGTCAATAGCCTAAATATTGCACTTAGTCCATATCGATGATCTAAAGATGTAAAAAACAGCTGATCCAAAAATCATCATAGTACTATGTCTGTATGGGGGAAAAATCAGTTTTATTAGATTATCTCAAAATGAAGTTTTTGGCGTTTAGTGCGTATTTTATTTCCACTATACTAATTATGTTAATGTTTTATAATCCTGTTGGGTGAAATGACAACATTACCTTTAAAATTAACTAAGGGTATCTTCCTATGTGTGTATAAATTAATGCGTATTATGACCGAATGTATAGTTTTTTTTATGAAACGAATCTGTGCTCACCCAAGGGGAACACAAATCCTCTCTTGACATCTTTCACAGAAATCATTAAGGGTTGCGCCCTCCCACACCTTTGGATGTTTGAGGAATCTCAATTCTCATTTTTCCTCCATAGTTTGTATAAAAAAAACAGTTTTAAAGAGATGATAAAAGAGTGCAACGTTTCGGATAAAAGTTCACTACGACTACTTTAATATTGATTATTTTCCAAAACTGTAGTAAAGTGGAAAACTTTTATATCTTTGCGGAAAGCTTATTAATTGGGGAAGTGTTTCCTGTGGTTTGTACGCCAAGTATATTGTACTTTTTTGGAGTAACTCCCTTAGAAAAATCGAAATTAAAAAAACTACCTTGTGATTTTAAAACGTAGCAGGTTTTTGAAATTTTCTTCTTGATTTTTTACTTTAACCATTTCTTTATTCTTCATCTACCTATTGGAAAAGTGTATTTTTACATTCCTAAATGAAGTAGGTACTTTGTTCACAACTTTCAATTTTAGGTCAAAAGGTGGAAAATTAAAAAAAAAACTCTAAAAAGTTCCATAACTCGAACACCCTAGTTAATGGGAACAAAATTATTGCAAATTTTCCGTAGTATAACCCCTTTGAAGGAATGTACCGAATTACCAGTCACCCTGTATAGAGATGGAGTGGCGAATGATAATAGGTAGTTTTATTAAATCAATAAAAAAAAATCATATTTAACCAGAAAAAAATATTACAAGATGTTTAAATTTATAGAAGGTTTATCATAATTTAGGATACATTATATTCTAAGATTTATCTTGTAGCAGGGTTGACGGTGCAGTTAGACCTCTAGAGAAAAATAAGTTATATTATATCTTTATACAGTACCATCCATGATGTATGGGAGTGATAATTGGATATCTGGATGTTTGCATAAATGCTGTAGAAATGAGATTACTAGGCAGGATATGTGGAAAAATACAGATTGATAAGGCGAGGAATGATAATATTATAAACAAATGTTAAGTGAATGTTAAGTGAAAGTGACTAGAATGAAAAGAATAAATTGAGTTGTTTGGGCATGTTGGGAGAATGACAAAAAGGATCTATAAATCTGAAAGAATGGGTGCACGGAGACGTGGCCGACCTACAGGATGACGTGGTCCGATCATATCGGTGCCGTTTTAATGAGATCCACATTAGGAATTATGAGGAATAGGAGACAATGTATGCGGAAAATTATGCTGTAAAACGAAGTAAAAGAAGTTTGCCTGGATAGAAAATAGTGGAATGCCGTACCTGTCTATCCCTTCTGGGAAACGGTAAAATAAAAAATAAGTGTAATATTCTTGGAGTCTACCCTACTGACGAGTTTAGCACCAAATCCTCTGCGTAATGTCTAGAAATATGAATGACATAAGAACCTACAAGAAATTACGTTGTTAGGCTTCCACGCAGTGGGAAATTGATTTACAAGAATAATGCGTATTCGCGATCCAGACACAATTCGCCGTGCATTGCCTGAATAACAATAATTATCAAAACATCCGAATTATAGAGATGGTTCAATTTAGAACGTCGGTAGACATTAAAAGCCCTTGATAACGAAATATTTCCCCTAAGAAATACCCAATTTCTGTCCATCAGTTAGCTGATAAATTCATTAATTCAATATCCCTGTGTGACCTACCTAGGGGCATAAGAAGGGAAAAAAAAAATTTTTTTACAATATTCTTCCGAAACGGGTCGACCGATTTTTATGATTTTTCGTATTAAGTTGGCCTGTCTCAGACTGGACAACACCGGTTGACAAGAAAAAAATTGCCTCAGGCGATAAGTTACGCCGGCTATACTGTAGAAAAGTGTTCTGATTGTAATCAAACTCTATCGCGGACCTCCCAAAAAAACATTCACAAAATTCGGAAAGTACCTACTGTAGTCGGGGTTACACTCATTTTTTGATTGATAAACTACATATAACATATAATCCCTCGCACAAAAACTTGACACTTATATTTTTAGAGTTGCCGGCATCTCGATCAACTGGTTGGACTGTCGAAAACTCCGTAATCGTAGATACGTGTCTTATTTCCCTAGTTCTAGTTACATCGTACAACGATAACGAATTACATTTTTTGGCTAAAATAACATCAAGGCTGTCTAATGAAAGAATCTGCCGTCAAAATTAGCCATGTCATAATATATTATTATAATATGGATAATTCTTACGAACAAACGGCTAAACGTAATACCGATGGGTTGAATAGCGCTAATTAAGCACCTATGAATTGTTTACCTTTGGATTCGGCATGACTAATTATTACTCTGAGTTCATCTGAATAATATTAGACAACAGACAGCTGTGTCAACAGCCGTTCGGTGCGGTGCAGGTCTGCCAAGACTAAGATCTCGAGGACGCATCCACGAAAATGATAATACCGGTGTGCAACAGCGTGCAACTCTCCAAACACTTATACTTACAAGATATGAAATTTATAATTACACTTCTTAATTTGTTATGCTAGGTTCACCTTAACTGAATTTTATATAGAGAGTGGGCATTTCGATCCTTACGAGCTATTTAGTCTTCTACGTTAATATCCCAAGTAGATCCTTATTCTGATCGAAATATTAATCAATTTACAAAAATTAAAAAAATCTTGCGCAGTTGAAATAATGAAATACGTTTCGGATATGTAGGCCTCAATCTAAATAACAATTTACGGATACATACAACTTCATTATAATGGTTGCCAATAAAAATAAACATGCTCTTTTTAATTATCGTTGCAGGTAGCTGCATGGTTGATACATGTGTAAATGATAGAGGTCAATCCAGTATTATCTAACACCAAGCTATGACCAAAAGAAGTAGAAAATATGTACATATTATTACAATGCAAGCATCTCGGTGAAATATATTGAGTAATCAAACTTATTGAAGAACCAGTGACCAGAGACGCACAATAATGAAGACACTCTTGATCGCGTTATGTGTGTGGATGTTGTGTGGTGTTATTAGCGTCCATTGCGACGAAGCTTTATATAAAGACGGCAGAGAAAGAATTCGGTATGTAAAAGACGATGGAGTCGATAAGATAGTTGTTGAAGATAGAAAAAAAGTTGGAAATATACAAAAAGAAGTCAATATAATCGCAAACGCGCGAGATGGTATAAAAAAGGAGCAGGAACCAAAAACAGACAACGAAGAGGTTAGTGTAGAAAATGTAGAAATAAGTGATATTAAAGAAATAGTGCACGCGGTATTAGAAAATAACACTAGCGAAGGTGCTGTCAAGATTACCACCGACTCCAGTAAAAACGTCGAAGGTGATAAATCGGAAAATAAAAGCACCGGATTACCTGTGTTCATTACTGACGACGGGAAAACTATACAACTACCTCATAGTGACGTTTTATACAATTCAAAAACTGGGGAAATACTTATAAGGAACAGGGATCATCATGATGATATAACATCAGCCGCTGAAACCAAAGGGGTTGCTGACATTTTCCACGCCCAAAAGCCAAATAATAGTGACATCAAGAATCTGAAGGGTTTCGTAATCGACGATGCACATATGAACAAAAAAGTTCTTTATCCTGTTACAATACCATCTATTGAAATAAGCCAAAGCGAAATAGTCAATGAGACGGTAGAAACAACAACGCTGCTCAATACTCAAACATCGAAGAATATAGAGATACAGCAACGTATTTCAGAAAATAATAATGAAAAAAATCAAAATAACGATTTAAACATTATCCAAAATATTACGCACGATGTCGTAGAGGCAGCTACAGAAAATATATTACATTTTGTTCAAGAAAACATATCCAGCTCGATGATTGCGATGGAACCTAGTGTTCAAATTAAACCGGTCTCAGAAAATGACAATATTCAGACTACTCAAATAGATATAACAGTTCCTTTAATTAAAAACTCTAAATCTGCTATGGGACGGAGTAACGAAAAGGTTTTCGACGAAGTTTATAAAAAACAAAATGAGAAAGATATTTCAACTAACGATACAACAGCTGATGATGAACCTATTTACAAATTTCCCATAACAGAAGACAACGAAGAAACATCAACTGGGGTGATAAACGTAAAGGAGCACATTATGGAAAAAACTACCAGACATGTAGAGTATGATCCCATTTTATTCGAAACTCCTGAAGCCCCTTTTATAGATGAATCTGAAATAGCGAAAATAAAGAACACACGGTTGTCCGATCATGTCGAAACAGCCAAAAGCTCGGTGACGGTGGTCACTCGAAATGAAGGAGAGTCGACAAAAGAAACCAACACAGCGAACGCTAAAATGATGCAATCTAACGAGAGATTAATTGGAGTTCAGGAACAACGTGTATTGAGCACGACTACTGAAAAACTTGAGCCAGCAGATGTACTCCGCAACTATTTAGAAGATGTATTCTTAAGAGGCCCTATAGCCATTCTCGTAGACGTGGAACCAAAGAACTTAATACGTACAAGAGAATTGTGGTCTACTGTGGAATCCAAGGCTGGCAAAATAAGCATTGAAGATGTTGTATTATTTGGCTATGATATTGACGGTGAGTTGTCACTCTATATTAGAATGTAAATATATAATTTTTATGTATGAGAACGGCATTTGAAGCACAATGGTAGACCACCAAAACACATTGTGGGATCAATAGATGAATAGAACAAAATATGTACTCTTGTTAGGACATTACCGCGTCTAATATCTTTTGTTGACATTTAATACCCAAATGAACAAAATAATAATTTGATTGTTCCCATACAAATGTCTCGTCAACTTAACCTAAGAACGGGTTTATATTTAGTTTCTTAACAGTTGGCAGATATCTCTTTTGTTGCAAAAATTTCAATGTAATCAATATTCTTAAAACTAAAGGTTTTGTTATTTTCAAGGTATAACCACCATGTCCTATCACAAAGGAAGTCGACAAAACGGAGCTACGGAAGGAGATACTAAATCATTGGCCAAAGCTCTCTACGGCATAACAAGCACATCCAAGGTATTGTAGTATAAATTTTCGAGTGCTTTTTTAACAAAAAGAGCCAACGCTAATCATTTTTTCTGAAATATATTTACAGTATTACTCTGGTCCAGGTAATCCCCGCATGGCATTAAGCAAGGCTGCCCAACTGCTGCCGTATGACAGCGCTATTTTCGTTTTTGAAGCTGATCGCAATAGCGAGAGCGGGGCGGTTGTACCCAGCCAGGTGCCAGGAAAACTCATCAAGCAACTCATCACCAAGAGGATCAAGGTATAAGAATGCTAGATCGGATTACACAAGTATTATCTATTTATCTTAACCCTCAGACATTTCGATTGCAAAAAGTATCTACCCATGAATACCCCTCTTCAGAAAAAAAATTAAAAACAACAGGGTAAGAAAGAAAATTTGACGAAAATATTTTGCCGCCCATATCATATACGCGAAGCACGATAAAATTGGATAAGTGCACTAAAGCACTTATATTTCATCTTGTCTGTTTTTAATAAATACAAAGTTTTACCAAGGCAAAACAGTAAATTTGAGATTTATGAATAATGTGCTTGGTCCACCGACCCTAGAAATAAAAATCCCATACAAAAATTCAATCAGTTATAAGAGTTACAATAATATGTAATAAACGCTCTTCTGATTAATAAAAATTAAAAAAAAAAATACTTGAAAAAGTATAAGTAATGATAATAAATATAGATTTCAGCGAGTAACGCTAGAAAATATATTTCATAAGTAGATTGACAGTTTCCAATTAAGCCCTCCAATAATATTCCTCCTAAGTTTTTAAACAAAAAAAAATGTCTCGTTTTCAGGTTTACTGCATATCATCAGGAGAAGCATGGGCTAGCGGAGTGGCGTTGACAAGCGGAGGATCTAACATTCATCTCCCCGCGGTATCTTTGAGCACTTCGCCCTCGGGCTCGTTGCAATCTTCCCATTTGACACAATCCCAACACAGCTTGCAGCACCACATTTTCTACAGAGAGCATCCGAAGCTGTCCCACTACAGGGAGATGAGGGCGCTGTCTGTTTACTACGACACGGACGACGATGATGAACTGGTCTACGATGAACAGGTTTGTCCTCTTTTGTAACGCCCTTTTCGCCATAAAAACACGAACCACTCTTCCTGATTCCCAAGTATTTCGAAAAAAATCTCGACAGAAAATAAGAATATGATCTTTGACCGAGCGCAATACGACTGAAAAACTCCTTCGGATTCGAAAAATCGAACATTAGTAATGAATTGTTAGATTCATTAGTTGTTATTTTTTCCTTCGGATTGGTTTAAGACAGGATTGGTTTAAGACAGTAGTCAACTATGTAACTACAGCCCACGGGCCAAGTCCAACTCGCAGACTGCCGAGTAACTCACAAAAAAGTTCAAATTACTACTAGTCAAATATTTGAAAATTATGGGTCCATTCTATCAATATATTCGTTTTTTGGCACTTTTTCTTAATCAATCTTAAAGATTCCGTGAGTCCTTAACATACGAAATTGAAATTTACGTTTGATTGTAGAATAAACTTTAATTAAATACTTTAGCTAGTTTAGTTCCGGAAAATTTGAAAATAAATCTGAATAATGATAGGAATTTGTTTCATTCACTTAAAAATTTTTTTTTAACGAAAACCCTTTAGTAGCTAACTAACTGCAGGTTTCATAAAAAGCTTCAAAAGAACACTTTAGTTAAAGTTCTTTTTAAAATTTAAAGACTCCTTTAAGTTGACGCGTCTCATAAAAAATATTCCAGCCAAAATTTGAAATGTCAAAAAAATATTTTAAAGTTGGTAGTAGTTGGTAGTGTTACCATGGAAAACATAGGTTGTTTACTAATATTTTCGCGGAATTTCTGTTGATCTGTCAATTTCATTTCTCAATAGAGCATCAAAGTGCCGTTTTTTGTGTTAATTTATTATTATGGTTTATGAATTAGTAAACGAAATGTGTAAACAATAATATTCTTCCCGTTTTGCTATGTTTTCCGCCCTATTTTAGTCATTTTGTCCACAGTGCCACCGCATACAAAATGTTTATCTTTGTGACAGAGAAAGCGCCACGAAATTTTCTATGAACTCCGGTGGTAAATATTTGAACTCACTAAAGTCGACTTTAACTAAAAATAATAATCAATAACGGTACTTTAGCTAAAAGTCGGTTTTAAATGTCGTTGTGTTGTTATGAAACCCGTTATTTTTTAAAAGGAGTTTAAAGTCTCCTTTATTTTTTATGAAACCGGCCGTAAGTTTAGTTCGAATTTAACTTTTTCGTGAATTAGATGGCCGTTTTCAACCCGGCCCGCGGTATTAATTAAAAAAAAAATAAACAAACAATGAAAACAAGTGAAATTTATCACTTTCCAGCTGTACAGAGTTATGTCGGCCAACGAATTAAAACTTATCGCACTGAACCCAATTTTTCATATAAAAACCCAACGGCATATTATGCCAAGCAAGCTTATTATAAGCTTGCGCCTTTTCAGTTAGGTCTCAAATACGCAATATGACAATGCATGTAGCATGAACATAAAAAAAAACCAAACAACTAGATGAAAATTGTACCTACACACATGTACGAATAACTGTACCTAGATATTTTTTTCATTTTTATATTTTACTTAGGTAAATAATTCAATAATTGATATCTTTTGTATTGCTTATGATTACTTGAATCTAGGTACTCGTATATTATTCCTCTTTTACAATCTTATATATAAAAATGGAGAGCTATTTCCCGATGTCATCGCATCACGCCTAAACGGCTGGACCGATTTCGCTAATTCTTTTTTTGTCGTGTAGGCTTTTATCAGGAGAATGTCCTTTTAGAAGAAAAAAATTAAGAAAAATGCATAGAAAATTAAAGAAAACTCTACGTAGACAACCTTATTACTACTTTTTACCTTATAATTTTTATTCCAATTTCGAAATTTCGACAGAAATTGTCAATTGGTGCGATTGACAGAATACAGATGGAATACACATGGTTTAAAACAGACGCATCGTTCGGAATCACATTGGTCAAATGATAATCAATTCATCACCATACAAATTCGAATTCAATATTCATAGATAGGAACACAGGACAACGTCTGTCGGGAAAGCTAGTAATTATATAAAAATATTCCAGTTTGGTACTTGACTGTTAAGGCCTATTTTATTATAATCAGCAGGGTTAATCACGAAAAAGTTCAAGTTTAGAACTATATAGTCAAATATTTGAGACTTAAGGGTGCTTTGCAGATACACACCCGTTTTTTGAACAATTACTTTTTCGATTTTACTTAACTATTTTATATTACAGGTTCTTAACGTTCGAAACTGATTTTTTTTTCATTGTAGAATGAATATAATTTTTTTAGCTGGTTTAGCTTTAGGATTCTTTTTGAATATTTTTTTCTAGAACATCCTTCAATTTTTTTCTTAATTCATTACTCTAAAATATTGTATATAAATTTAATATGTGTAAAAATGTGGTGATTAATCTTAATAATAATTGGATTTCGTCTCATTTACCTAAAAAATGTTACTGTTGACTGTCATAATTCCCCTTAAGTAAAAGAATAAGTTTAGTTCGAACTAAACATTTTCGTGAATACCCCTGCTGGTCTTTTCTAAAAAATAAAAACGGAAACCTAGTTTAAGGGAAACTTCAATCTTACAACAATGTTCACCGTTTCCACTCACGTCACGTTAAGTGTGCCCCCAGGTGCCCCCAGATAACTTTCAACTTCTTACCATTTCCCATGCTAGAGACAACTTTTGATGATTTCATATAATATTATGTAATATTGGAGGGATCTGTTGATAATGACTGAATATTGTTACTCCTATTTCAGCAAACACTATTGCTGGCGCACAACATAACTGGTCGAACGACAGTGGCATTCCAGCTGGATTCTGGTATTAGGACCCTGACCATCAACATAACGGAACTACCCAAGAATGCCTTGATGCGAGGACCTCAAGGTTTGCGTCTAGGTTTTTGTCTGTTTTTTTTTTTACCCAAATTGTATATGTACCTACGAAATCTTGATATAATAAAGCAAAGTGTCCTGACTGACTGACATACTCACTCATCAACGCACAGCCCAAACGGCTAATCGTAGAGCAATGAAATTTGGAAAGCAGGTAGGTTTTAATACAAAACCTTCCACTAAGGGAGGATTTTTGGAAATTCCACCCCTAAGGGGTTGAAAAATAGGGTTGATTTTTTTAAAAATATACGAATATCTCGGAAACTAGACATGGTACGAACTTGAGATTTGGCATAAAAAATTTCCAATAGAAATGACTAATATAGTATTCGATGGTTATTCCAAAATTTCACTAAAGGGATGAAAAAGGGCACATAGAAAAAGGGATGATTTTCAAGTGGCTCTTATATTCAATAAAAACAAACGTTCACATTTCAGGTATAGAAATAGATATGTTGGATGAGGCCTCCATATCTAATTTCTCGAGTGGATCTAAGCGCCTTTCCTCCGATGCAGACAGTTACTTGTGCGTTTTGTTGTTTATGACAAAGAAGGCAGTCACAGACGAACTATCGGATGAAGAAGAAGAAGAAATGATCGGAGGAGAATCTTCAGAGTGAGTGTTTTAGGTGAACCTTCATTAGATCGGGTAGACCATGTTACCTCTTCAATGCCGAGGACATTATAAAGTAGTTTTCTAAACGTCACGTCGGCTAAGCCCAAAACATATTTAGAAAACCTTCAGTTTTAACGTTTCTTGAATATTAATATGGTCGGAGTAGCAAGGCTAAATTCTTTTCTTGTCTGCATTCGGTGAAAAATTGAGATGTGAACTTGTCTACTCGTTGAAATAAGCCCCCGTATGTTGATCGGCAGGTACATCGTTGTGCCTTGTGTAGTTGGTCTACTTAGAATTTTTTTTCATGTTATCAGACGAGGCCTTCATACATTTATACTTCAGCAATTTTCACAAGGTTGACATAGTAATATTCAGTATGCCATCATTTGATATGCTCCATGAACTTTGAGATTGAACATTTACATCTTTTGAGTCACCATGTACCTAAGTATTTCAAACCTATTTGCGTTTCGACACGTTATGGTAACTTTCTGCAACAATGTCTTTTAACTTTTTTGTTGCTCAACACATACTAATTACATACTGGGCATTGAAACAAAATGAAAACTTACTAAGTTTTATGTATGTCATCTACACAATTAGTACAAATGCAACAATGTTGTATAAATGCAGTCGTGATGAGAGATCTACGAAAAATATAGAAAGACTCTGTGGAATATGGAAAGTAACGAGAATATTAGGAAGGAATGTGGTATGGAAGTTAGTGTTTTAACAAAGATGAAAGTCAATAAGTTGAGATGTTTCGGGCATATGGAAAGAATGGATGCAAACATAATTTATAAGACTAAAAAGAAAGCGTGGCCGACTGATAGGCTTGGTCAGAAGTTAGAGAAATAGGAAAGGTTGTATGATAAATGCTACGTCTGTGGAAGAAGCGAAAGAAGTGTGCTTGGATAGAAAAGAGTGGAGGTCCGTTCTCAAAAAAGGGCAACATCAAACATTCTCTAAAAAGGGAAACATTAAGCTTTCTTTAAATATGATTAGATTTTAAATTATCTTCTTCCTATTTATTTGTAGACCTTATTGGGCAATCCCATGCAGGGGCTTATTTCTCAGTGCTGCTTATAAGAGAGTTGTATTCATTAGCAATCATTCCGTTTGTCGATTTACATACAGTTTCACACATCTCTCATACGCAATTATTTGTAGACCTTATTGGGCAATCCCATGCAGGGGCTTATTTCTCAGTGCTGCTTATAAGAGAGTTGTATTCATTAGCAATCATTCCGTTTGTCGATTTACATACAGTTTCACACATCTCTCATACGCAATTATTTGTAGACCTTATTGGGCAATCCCATGCAGGGGCTTATTTCTCAGTGCTGCTTATAAGAGAGTTGTATTCATTAGCAATCATTCCGTTTGTCGATTTACATACAGTTTCACACATCTCTCATACGCAATTATGCACAATGCCGCGGGCATTCACGATCAAGCCCGCCGTTCAGCCTCCAGCGAGCTTGAGCCGGCGTCCAATTTACAGAACAACAGTGAGTTTGTCATGCCAAACGGATAGCCATGCACCATCAAGTATGCGTGACAAAAAAAACAAATAAGACACTGCAAACTGTTAGCCGCGTCAAGTCCTCTGCAGGGTTGATCGTACTCGTATATGGCCGGATTACAAGATTTTCCAAGGGTTTGTCGCCTGTAGTATGTACGAAAATGTTACATAATCGTTAATATTTAAACAAAAATAAATTCTTCGATAATCCTAAGGAGAAAATCTATACCTAGATTATTTTGTCATGTTTAGATACCAGGGAGATTGGAAGCTATTGTTGGAGAGTCAGAAACCAGCGGATGTGCAAGTGACGGCTGACACAAGTCTGCGAGTAATGGCCAAAGTGCTTCAGGGAGACTCAACAGGTGGGAGTTTTGATAGATCTTTACAGTACTTAATCTCGGACTTGACGTTTGAATCTAATCGTCGCTGATCCTTGCAATTATAATTGAAGTAATGTTGGATAATAATTTGTCCACGCCATCACTCGTGAATGGCTGTACCAAATTTACTAATTCTTTTTTTTGTGCTTGCTATCTATCGTCAGGAGAAGGTTCTCGTGAATGAAAAAGATATGCGGGAGCGGGACATTAGAACATTTGAGAAAGCTTAACGTTGTTAACCTTCTTAGCACTTTTGACAGTATATACATAATATACTTACATGCCTTTTTCTATTTATGAAATAAATTGGCGTTTGAAATTACTGTCGGTAGTTGGTTCGATTGATAGAATGTACCTTACAAATTTTAATATATTGAAAGTATATTGGTTAAATATCTTGTTAATTTATCATTATACAAATTCGAATTCAATATTCATAGTTAGGACAAGATTTCGTCTGGCGAAAAAACTAGTATTTAATAAAAATGTCAAAAATGATAGGATATTCCATAGCAAACTGTCAATAAAAGAGATGGTGAAGCAAGATGGGTATCAGCTAGTTAGTCATATTTTTTTTTACATATAGCCGATTGTAATGTCCGAGAGCTGAAGGATTTCTTGTGCTACATACTCCATATATGGGGACAACGTACATTACATAATGAAATGGACGAATGTTATGTTATCGTTTACTTAGAAGCATCGTATAAACAATAAGTACATAATATTGCCAAGTTACCACACGACTATTTATTTAGAATTATTGTATTGTTCGGTTAGCAGTAATTACTGCTATTCAGTAACCACAGTCCTCGCTTGTGGGACTTTGCAACGTTATACAACCTTTCAAATTCACAATATGTTAAAATTCCCAGATAAAAAATATCTATTTTTAAACGAAACTGTGACTTTCAAACCGAGATATTTTGATTTCCAGATACAATAAGTAGAAATTTTGAGAGAAATAGATGGGTTGTTGGAAGTCTGTTTTCTATTATGTCTATTTGATTTCGAAAGCTACATATTTATTTTCATTTATTTATGCTATTTTCTTCTAATCTGAAAGTTAACTATATTCCATAATACGTTTGTAAAAGGCAATTTTCATCACACATTATTTACAGAAATCTGAACTGTAATTTCAATAAAAAAAATTCAACATAAAATAGAATAGGTAGGGAGTACCTTTATTTAATTAAACAAAATCATTCATTTTGCATACGGGAAAATTATTGAATTATTGAGAACTATAAAAAAATGAAATAACTTACCAAACGCATATAACGTATCCTCCTTGACGTCTGCTAGCGCGGTAGTTAGTCGCGTCCTAAGTCAACCGACGGGCCGGCGTTGGCGTCGCGATGGTCGGAAAACACGGGACATGAAAAAGTCACACGCGACATACTCGTAACACAGTTTTGATACCGTTTGTACCGGTAAATGATTTTTTATTCACAATATTTTTTATAGTAAATGAATCTGTGCTCACTCAAAGCGAACACAAATACACTCCTTGACCCTTTCACAGTAAGCTACTTAAAGCTTGTGTCGTGAAAGAGGAAGACGGTCGGCACCTGGGATCGAACCCACGACCTCCAGTACGATACAGTACCTACGAAAGCCGGCGTCGTAACCGCTAGGCTACCAACCACTTCACACTTGAAAGCACAACGTCCAAGATCACGGATTATTAATGAAATAATTTTAACTTAACACAAGAATAATAATTAACTTAAGACTTATGACATGTTTCGTATGTATAGTTATACGCAACATACATGGTCATAGAATACTTCGATGTTGGATTTTCTGTTAACATGTAGTGCTTCAGTACTCGTACCTTCGAAACCCGCGGATCACTGCTAAAAGATTTTTTCACTTTTCGACCAAAACAACATTTAAATATTGGTATAAAAATGTACGTCTTTCTTCTTCAGGCTAGTTAGTGGCAACTTGTTCTTGCCATAAACTCGCTTGAAAAAGAAAACATTACGATTTTTTTTTTTAATTGGCTAACGTAATTAGCTTTGCGAAACAGAACTAAATACGCGTTAAAGTTAAACTCTGTAAAGATAAAAATTACCTATTATTTTAAAATGAAAAAAAGTAAATTAAGTTTTAAAGCAATAAATAACCGGCAATACAATAATGAACGTCTTCCAGCGACCGCCTCGGGATATTGACTGAGATTAAACAGCGTAATCGTTGAAATAGATAAAAATATCGCTTAAGCCACCGGGCTACCAAAGGTCGCAAGAAGATCAAATGATTAGGTGTCAATAACACGTTGAAAGATGAACAATGTTTTCTAGTAAACATAACGTCAGCCACTTCAACTAGATACTAAGTGCATAGACTAAGTAGCGGTGCCTGAGTTGTTTGAAACTGGCGGATACATACTAATACTGTACCCCCATTGCCCCATATAATAGGTACTGCGTTTGTGTATACACAAGCTTAAGGAAATCGCAGCCATAATTTATGAGTAGAATCGAAATTATATTGATTCATGTGGTTAGGGTGACCCCTAGTTCATTTGAACACGAATTTGAAAACCAAGCAAGAAACAGATGGTTAATAACACGCTTTGGCTATACTTATAAATAAATAAAGCTTTATTGTGAAATAAAAACAACTTATACTCGAGTGCCTAACCATTAACCATTAAAAATAAAGAGAGGAGAATCGTTCTAATACCACATTGCGGGACATTCTCAATAATAGCGAAGCTTCTGCCCTTAAAATAAGAATATTCAGAACAGAAAGGTTATTAATGAAAAAGCTTAAATTTGGAACTTTTACTTAAATATTTTTCAAACTATTATTTTAACAGCATAATATGCTTTTTCGCCGAGTTCGATAAGGCATAGTATATCGATTTTACAAAATGTCCGCGTGTTCTGAAGAATGAACTTTAATTAAAAAGTTTGGGATACTTTCCGATTAATTTTCTTTTTTCTGGTACGTCTAAAAATTTTCTCGATCCAAAACAAAAAAAAGGCAATATTTTATGGAAACGTTAGATGCGGAAAACGTGAAGATTAATCTTAATAATAATTGAAATTTGTCTCATTTAACTAAACATGATTTTTCCAGCGTTATAATGCCCCTTAAGAAAATAATTGAGTTAAGTCCGAACTAAACTTTTTCGTGAGTCTCCCTACTAACTAACCTACACACGAAATATAACACTGGTTATATGCAAATTATATTACATGCACGATATAGCTAATACAATCTGATAAAATTTTAATTGCGACACAGTGCAATAATATAAAGTAAATCTAAACCGTAATATTCCGAAACAGGGCCGTGTTTACACACACAATAATGTAATTAAAATGTTCATATTACATGCTGCCTCACTGGGTTTACGCCTGTGTCGAGGCTAGTTCTTAATATCTACCATTTACACTATATCAACACATAAAACAGCTCCTTCTGTGATTTATCTCTTCCAGTAGTCATCAGCCATTCATCAAGATGCTTTGAAAACTCTTTCACACTCTCGCAAGCTCTCACCTCATTCGGTAACCTATTATACATTCTCGGTGCAAGATACTCTGCCGTTCTCTGTCCCATTGCCGTCCTCATCCTATACGATAATATATATATTTTTTTAAAGAAATTTGGGCTCACCCAAAATGAACACAAATACACTTTCGACATCCTTCATATTTATAGCTTGTGATTACACCAAGTCGGTTTTTGAAACGCCAGTAGCAGATGGTCGGAAGCCCATTGATTTTGAAATTAGCCTTTAAAAATACGAAAACGGTTCGTGTAATTTCTATCACAATGAAATATTACGTAGGTTCATGATATTTTATGTAGGTATCATTGTCACCGAATCGAGCGCGCTTGATGTCTGTCGGAGGGATGTAAAACCCAACTCAGCGTTTTCCACTCGACTTACTACGTCTGCCCCAAAAATAATTTAATTAAAAAATAAAAACCAAGAACAGGTTGGCCTCAGTTTTTCGACGCGTTGTGTGGGTTGAAAATTATTCTCGTCATCGATAGGGGATTGTAAATTTGCTATATGTAAGAACAGCATAAAATGAATGTTTTTACGGTTATTAGCAAAACCGCCGTCAAAGGCAGTTTGTTCATAGTTATTCAATAGGTAGTCACTAAATTTGACCTTTGTACCTAGCGGCCAATATTTACGGCATCATGGTAGGCAAAAATCAACATTATTTATCTTAGCTTGGTGTATTACGTAGATTCATCTGCATGCTTTGAACGAATCAAAAATATTTTAATAAAAATAGTAGGTTAATTAACACGCTGTAACAGAATTTTGTACGTACAATTTTTGTTCTACGTAGGTATTTATAGATTTCATTAATTCCCGGGATCATTTATAAAACATCTCAAAATATTTTATTTATACAAAGTTTGAGTGGAACACTTAACACACAGTTAAAAGGAAGGTTAAAAAAATCGATTTGTATCGATTTTGAAGTGTTTTTCCTTGTGTATTCATAAGAATTTTTAAATAATTTACTACTGTCATTAAGTACCTACGTGACAACCAATTTTGTCATTCGATAGGTAACCTTTGACCAATGTAAAACCACCAAAATTCGAGGTGTCCGATTAGAACAATGAGTCCACGAACGAATCCGAAAAGATTCCAAGCAGATAGAAACATAATATTATATTCGAAATCGATAACTAAAATAAATCATTTAAAGAAGCACAGAATCTGCAAAGAATACAGTTAGTTTACAAATACGTACAAAATAAACAAAAGACACTCAAATATAAGGAAAATGAATCATTTAAAACCATAGATTTCTATGAAAAAGAATTCGAATTCAATCAAACAATGATATGAAATTAATGAATTATAAATGAAAATAGTTCTAAATTTGAATTCTTAAGACAGAGACAAGGTTACCTTTACCGGTTGATTTTCAAAATAATTATGCGATAATAATAATGTGTTGCAATAGAACAAACTCAGAATTACTACCTACATATGTATATTATGTTATAACACAAAATTATTATTATATGTACTAAAAATGAACCAAAACAAAGGTGGCCCGGGGTAATCGATTGCGATATATTGGAGTCTACTCTAGCCAAGTAGGTGCCTACTCAGTATTTCAAGTGCAAAACTAGTCAAGGCTACGGCTCTACGGTGGAGACATCTAGCGTGCGAGCGAATTACTAAAAAACTAGAATTTGACGGCAATGTAGGTTAGGAAAATCATTCGAGATTCTTTAATTTATTTACCTGCTACTCGCTTTTAATCACTTACGAAAACCGATTTAATAATAATGTTATGTGTTTGGGAGAACGACCTGTCAGCATTTTCGACAGCAATAATAACATTATTGGCTGTAAAATAAGGAAAAACCTCTAGCTAGAAGCAGTGGCGTAACGTGGGTTTTCGCCGCCCGGGGCGGGATTAAAATTTGTGCCCCCCCCCCCTACCTAATAAAGTTTGGCGCCCCACCCCCCTATATAAATGGAAAAAAAATCAAAATAAAAAAGTTCGCATATTTTTTATAACTAGTGGTTCAGTTCATTGGTCGAAATTCGACCATAATTAATTTAAACTATAATATACCTATTACAATAGTGTGCGTAGAGTTTTTTTTATTGATTTAATCTATTTTTATGTACGATTTAAAAAAAAATATTAGCATTTGCCACCCCTTCTCTATAAAAACTGTAAGTGTGCGAAATTTCATACTCCTCCGTCCGCTCAATTTTCGTAAAAAGGGGCACAAAGTTTTCCCTTCACCTATTAATATATAGAGACTTACAACACTACAATATAGTACAAAAATTCAATTTTTGGATAATGGGATAGAGCTTACTTCTGACACAGATTTTTCTACCTGCGGAATCACCGCAAAAGTTTTTTTTAAGACCTTAACCCGAAATTACTTACTTAAAGAAGAAAAAAAGGAACTTGAATTAACTCACTTCGGTGTACACTTTTTTGTACTAGCTTACGCTGAGACAGGTTAAAAGGAAAAAAAAATTATCAATTTTAAGAATTTTAGTGATTTTTTTTTCTCATTTATTTTCCCTTCACAAACTCGGGGCCCCGATTTTTTTCTCATTTATTTTCCCTTCACAAGCTCGGGGCCCCGATTTTTTTCTCATTTATTTTCCCTTCACAAACTCGGGGACCCGATTTTTTTTCTCATTTATTTTTCCTTCACAAATTCTCGTACCTATACTATTTCAGTTTTGTGTTTTTTACCAAGTTTTTTTTATTTGTCGGCTCATTTTGCCGCCCCCTGAAAAGTGCCGCCCGGGGCGGACCGCCCCCCCCCCCCCGCCCCCTTCCCTAATTACGCCACTGGCTAGAAGATATCTACTATAGATATAAAAGAAAGTCGGGTTAGTGCGAACACTCGAAATCGGCCGAACAGATTCTTCCGATGTTTGATTTATTGGATTCTTCTCCGCTCCTGATAACAGAATAACTAATAACACGTCGAAAAATGGATAGAAAATAATATAAAATTAAAGTTAGTATGGAAATTTCGATACAATAACGCCATCTGTATAGAAACACATTTTTTTTGCCTGACAACCAATTGACATTAAAAACATTGGCACGCAGATTTTTTATAGATTTTATTTTTAAGATTTTTTTCTATGTGTTATTATTTAAGCGCATTTTTTTATGAATTAAAACGGGAAAAGTTAATAAATCTAATTTTGAAATCAAATTGTCGTTTGACACAAACTGTCAGTTGTTTGATGGTTGGTGCGTTTGACATAATTCTGATGGAAAATATGTGGTTTAAAACAGATGCATCAGTCGGAATGACATTGGTTAAAGTCATTTTATCGTTCTTTTAAATTCGAATTCAATATTCATAGTTAGGACCACTGGTCAACGTCTGTTGGGAAAGCTAGTTATTTATAAATGAAAAACTAAACATTTTATATCGGACTTGAAAAGTAATACTATGTTCTCTGCTTCAAAGTGGTGTAATAAAACACACAATATTATAGTCGAAATCAAGTTTTAATAAGGATGAGATTAGCCATGGAGAAAAGCAATTTTATTAAGTCGTGGTAGTATTTTGACTAAATAAAAAATCCCCCCCCCCCCCTCGGGCCCCGGGCTGGCGACGACACCTTGTCAAGAAATATACAGTATAAGAATGACAAGCCTCCAGCTCAATACATTATAAAATTTTCAATTTCACGAAAAAGAAGTTTCTTATGTGCAACTGTATCTTGGCTAGTCCACACGAGGGAGCAAGACGCATAATGAATGATATATCCGAACCGAATACAATAATTAATATTGACTTTTTAATGACAACTTTGCGATCTTTTGAGAATACGTGAATGATGTAACCAACATCAGGTATACATCTACACCACAGTATCACACGCACGTTTCTAAGTACTTATTTACATCTATTAATAATATGTGTAGTTAAATAATAGGTATATTTATTGTATGTAGGTAAAATCGAAAGCGGTCTTTTGAGATGTTCTAACAAGACACTGCGCATTCTTACAAATTACTTTATTAGGTTGTAGTGCGCACGGATGAAATACGCGTTAATAACGCGTTACATTATAAGGCGTAATCCATGAAATTTACTATAGAAGATGGAAAGATTTTTTTTATGATTTCTACCATAGATTATGTAGAAAATACGAAAAAAAAACATGATACACAAATTCTATCTACCTATGAACTATTGATTTTTATTTTAAACTACCTAGCTGCCCCGTCGAACTTTGTCCCGTTTTTAGTTAGCTAACGTTAACACTAATGGCCGTTTACTCGCATTTACAGAACCTAATTTTCTCGAGAAACGTTGTCCTGTGATCATTTTGAATTCGTTTAATGATAAATTAATTACATCTTAACCACTGTATTTCCGACGGATGTATCTGTTTTAAACCACATTTATATTATATTTTGTATCCGCATTCTGTCAGTCTCACCAACTGTCAAACAACCGACTGTTCCTGTCAAACGCCAATTTAATTTCAAAATTGGAAAAAAGTAAGTATATTATAAAAGTACTACGAAGGTTAGGGGGCGTTCAAGTATTACGTAACGCAATTTGGGGGAGGGGGTCTTGCAAAACGTTACTGTGTGTTACAGGGGCGGGAGGGGGGGTTCGAACAACGCGTCACGTAACGGCGTTTTTTTCTTAAATAAAAAAAAATTGGGAAATAAATCTTCCAAGTTGGGCAACCCTTTTCGTTTATGTTTTGCGGGGAATCCCTCGATTGTACTGTAGGTACGTCATTTTTTTTCTCCGAAGTTGGACACCCTTTTCGTTTATATTTTACGGGAAGTCCTTCAATTGTACCGTACATCATTTTTTTTCTCCGAAGTTAGCAAACCCTTTTCGACAATGTTTTACGGGAAGTCCCTCGGTTGTACCGTACGTCATTTTTATTTTGTTCTCCGTAGTTAAAGCTTTTGGGGGAAACACGTAAAAAGCCGATTGCGACCCACGCCGACCGGCGCAAAGAATGTTTCTATGCATTTGAATGGGGATACGCACAGCAAAAGCAGAAACCTGCTTTCCGGCATGTCCATTTAATTGCATTGTACGAGAGCTCAGTAAAAAATAGTCTCTTGGGTGTTGGGGAGGGGGGGGGGGTACATAAAAACGTTACGGCGCGTTACATGGGGGGAGGGAGGGTAAAAAAATCTTCAAAAATTGCGTTACGTAATACTTGAACGCCCCCTTACCTACTTTGTATTTTCTTATATTTTCTAATTATCCGCGCAACCTTCTTATTTTTTTCTTTCATAAGAAATTCTCCTGATAAAATCCATCACAACAGAAAGAGAATTAGCGAAATCCACGGAAAATAGCTCTCCATTTTTTTATATAAGATTTATTTATTTATTTAAGTTCTCTACGGCTATAAAGCCTTTTACATAATACAATTTTACAAATACATACATACATAGGCTAGATATGTCGATAAGCGTCTTATCACATCCTAAGCATATCTACTATATTTCCAGTCACTCATAACAAAATATATAAAGATTCTTTATTATGACACATCTGACAGGCAGGAAGACTTTGTGAGGGAAAACAAAACTGTTCTTTTTTTTATCCATAATATATTTTATCCATATTTTTTTCGCAAAATTTTCCATATTTTCTCGTTGTTTGAAAATACCATGAGTTTTAGAAACTATAATTAGCCAAATCGGTCCAGCAGTAGTTATCGAGCTTTAACGGGACACAAATCATGTGAGCTTTGACCTCACGTGAGGGGGGGGGGGGGGGTCCGGTAAAAAAACACGAAATATCACGTGGGAGAGGGGGCGTATAGTAATAAAATAAAAAAAATAAAAATTCTGATGAATTTAAAGAAACACAGTAGCACTTTCACAAATAAAAAAAAATTAAAAGAAGGAGAGATTTCCTAATACAACAATAAGGTCCTCACTCATATTTAACTGAACTTTAAGATAAAGGTAACAGTAATAAAGTATTGTTTAAAATTACAGCTGAGTCAACACTGAAGATAGCTGTAGGAGGTTCCGTGGCTTCAATACGTGAAGCTGAAATCGTGGACGAGTTTGGGACGCCTATGAACCAGATCTCTTATAAGTAAGTACTTACATGAAGGAAGCTGTATTCATTACAATTAATTCATGTCAACGATTGATTAATAATGATTCTTTTGCAGTCGTAGTCAAGGTGACTATGCAGAGAGTGATACGGTCGAGTTAGAGTCCCTGAGAGCCCTGGAATCAGGCACCGTGGTGAAGCAGATGAACATTCCGGAAGAATTAAAACCAGGAGAGAAATTTCGCTTACGAGTGGAAGGGAGAAATGACAGAGGTATTTATGCTCAGAAATATTCAGAAACTTAACACAACATAAATTAGACAAATCTATAAATATGTGAATTTGAATGAAGCACCGTTTTGCAAATTTTTCAGAACATACTTTTTATACAAAACAAAATTCCTTTAAAATAGAAACGAATAATTAAATAAGTAAGCCGTTTCAGGCATCAATGCATTTAATACTCAACAAGTTTTCGATAAAAACAAATATTTTTATTTTCAAATATTTAAACTTTTTTGTAAGATATTTTTATTTAGTTACCTCTTTACGGTCTCTACAAATTTTAGATGTTTGTTTATTTTGCTATCCCGCTTGTCATAATCATTATACTTTAAAAGAACAACAAGTTAAGAGAAAAAGAACCGTTAAAATAAACATAGGTCCGCGGTTTCTAGTTCTAACTCTATGAGAATCTCTATTTTAGGTCAATCAACAGCAAATCCATGACTAATTAATTGCCTACTTCTTTCCAGATGAACACTTTGTCCGCATCTCATCTGTCCTGACAACACCCGAAAATGACAACATCAAAAGTAATCAAGTGGAACTGATTGATAGACAATTCAACCATGCTAATTTTAGTGATGAACCTAAGGCTAATCTGGAGATGGTTAACGGGGACGCTGGCTATGATCATATTGATGGAGGTCGTGCTTTCAATGGATCTTTCAATGAAAGACAACAAGTAACCGTTAATGTGAGTTAAAGCTAAGCTAATTTCTACCCATCACTATGTAATTTTGGTCTTATGAATTTATTGGAATTCGATTAGGTAAAAATTGTCTGTATGGAGAGTAGGTAGACCAGTGTCACCACGTTTGGTCAGATTTAAAACACAATGGTATAAAAAAGTTTTGAAATCTTCAGATGTTTAAACTATTTGCGTACAAAAAATACGTAAATTTGGCAAAAAAAGGTCAAATCTATTAAACCTACTTAGGAGGCTGTGACTTAAATATTAGTAAAAAGTAGGAGTGACTTAAATATTAGTAAAAAAATTGCGATAAAATCTGAATCACTGTATTTCTATTTAAATTTTAGACGGCATCACTGGATGTGCAGCCCTTGACGATCATACAGATAGGCACCTCAAGCAGACTGTACGGAGCTCCAGGGACAATCTTGCAGGTAAGGCAGAAAACACCACTTTGTTGAATTGTTTTATTTATGGATAAAATGGTAAAAAATATATATTTTCAATTGCAGATCCAATTTGAAGTGACAAATAGAAGGGAGAACGCAGTCTTCTATAGGTTTGGGGCGAGAGATGACAAATATTTCCTGAGATCACTCACTCCACAAACGTAAGACACTTATCTGTACTATTTTTATATATGTCATCATGGCAAATCTTTCAACGAATGATCCTTTTTAGCAAACAAATTCTAACCAGAATGAAGATTTTAAAGTCAATGTTATGTTTCCAAAGCTAGGTGCTTTTTAACTGCAATATTTAGTATTTATTTATTTTATTCACCCAATTGGGGATGTCAAACATTTGTCAAGACATGAAAATAGAAAATGTAAGATGCAGTAAGACATGCATAATAACACTCCTCACGAAAAATAATGCCAAACCCAAGATTACATGATAATTCGTCTCACATATTTCTTTCAATAGGCAATGGATCAATCCAGGGCAAACATTGAATGTTATTTTGACTGTGGGCATAACTTCAAATGCTGAGACCAGCACACGAGACACGGTTACATTTACAGCTAACGGTGAGTACCTGTTTGAACACTATATTATTTTATAATGATCATAAAGCCGACTTACTAATAAGGGTTTGAACTTTATTTTTTCATCTTCAGGGTTGGAACCTACGTCACTTGTGTTATATGTTTACGTAGACAGTGAGAGAGTGGCATCGGATAGAGCACGACCCGTCTTAAGACACGAATTCATTGGTGATTGTTTGGGGTATCTGAGTGATGACAACTGCAGACAAAGATCTTGGGGTCTGGACATTATTGCCAGGGATACAGATAGCGGTAAGTTGAGCACCACAGCGGATCCATGTTAAATTTGCTCAAAAGACTACAACTAACTTTAAAATAAAACCTTCCAGGTGTTATGAGAATATCTGCATCTCCAGGAATCACTTTCTATAACAGCAACTTTATAGCTGGAGGAAGAGATGAAGCAAGAGCGAGGTTCACGAGCAACTGTTGTACACACCAAGTGATAATCTCGGCTACAGACGTTGCTGGGAATATGGCAAGCTACGAAGTGAATGTTTCTCGTGAGTTATTTTATAATCAGTCACATAAATTAATTAAAAACCATACCCAAATTTAGTCTTAACAATAATCTGTGATAAGAGTCATACAGTAAATCTTTTGAGACACAATAAAAGTAATCAAATACCAACGTAGAATAACAAAAACACTGTAGGTACTGATTAAATATTTCCACCAAGACCATTGATGTCATATTATTAGTCTCGCTAAAACTCGAGAACAGCTGCTGTACTGATTAGCTCATTTTTGTAGGTTACTAGTAGGGTTGCCAACTCTGGAAAGGACCAACCCGGGAGAATAAGAGGGGGGGGGGGGTTGTTTAAGAGATTGAAAGAAAATCATTATTTAATTTTTAAATTTATATTTATGTTGTTTTCGAGCAGCATCTAATATTTGTCGTTTTTTCACAACAAAATCATAAAAGTTTTTAGATGAAAAATCAAAGTTTGTTAGTACTTGTAACTCTGCTTTTACTAAAGTGATACTCATTCCATTTCTTTCCTTGCTCCATCATGCTGAATACGCGCTCGCATGAAGCATTATTAGACACAGGAATGGAAAGAACAAACGTGACCATTTTTCACTACAACGTCGACCGAGTGAATCGCGAAGAGCGAGCGAGATTTTTAGAAAAACCGGAGTAATTGTTGCTGCCCGGGAGGTCAACCATTATTACCGGAGTCTCCCGGGCAATCCGGGAGGGTTGGGAACCCTAGTTACTAGGACGTTTACCATACATCCATTTAAATATATTTACCGAGAATCATATTTTTATTGTCTATTTTCAGAATACTTCACGCCGGCATCGATAGCTGCCATTGTGCTGGGCGTGATACTAGCTATAATACTGATCATTGCCATTATCCTGCTGATAAGGTTGTGCATTAAGAGAAGAAGAACTTCCAGGGATCTACCTTCATACTCCACTCAGAGAGCTGCCTGATTTAAGGCATAACTTTGTTGGTGTGTTTATTCAATGCAACTGTAACATCACACTCTTGCCCAAACCCTTCATCTATTCTCAGTTTATTCAAACTTCTTTGTCCAGTTAGGCAATGACTAACACTGTAGTGCCATATGTTTGTTGGAGTTGAAGATACACTCAACACAAGACTAACTGCCCCAGTACAAATGTTAAGAACATTAGAGCACTTATTTGTCCATCTCTAATAAAGATCATGTCAATAAGGTGATCTCTTCACTATCAATCATTTTGCATAGATTGTTAAATAGAAATAGTTTGTTATATAATTTATTGAATATTCTATATTCTAATTAGGCAAAAAGTGTAAGTTGAAATTAAGAAGTGTAGATTTAGTTTTATTATAATATGTAGGCAAGCCTTTTAGACAAATTAGCAACGAGTTAAACAAATACAAAAGCTACCTGTATGTTAATTTTAATATTTAAGAGTGCTAAGTTACAATATGTTTTAGATTTAATATCAAGAATATTATAGTTAGTACTTTAATAAATCTTTTGATTATAAATAACCAGAACTTGTTTCAATTTCAATAAAAATAATAACAAAAACTAATTTTTTTTATTTACTTATCAAATTGTATGTCTTTACTGGAAAATACGTACATTTCGATTATAAATATTAGATAGTACCTATCTATACTAACACCCATGTGCTGAGATGTACCTAATCAAAGTTTGAAAAAATATTTGGGAGCTTAATAAAGTGGAGCCGTTAACTTATTACTACTTATACAAAGTATTAACATAAATACCAAATGAATGGATAGAAAAAACATGCATCTTTATATTTCATTCTCGCAAGAGCTGTCCTCTTAAGCTTTTATAACTCTTTTGAGAGGGGTGTTACTTAGCACAAAAATGTGTAATCACACTATACAGAAACAGCGGAATCAGGAGCCAACTGGAGGTCAAGGAAGATGCAGTACTAAAAACTTAATGCTAAAGACCGACACAAAGGTGTGGAATTCCTGACTCACAAGTGAGGGACTTTAATATGAATATTTTCCTCTTTCATTTTCACAAAATGTTTTGATTGTTAAGTGAATTCTCACTATCAAAAGGTCCCGCTGTACTTAATGGTAGATATCACAATCAGAGGCGGCTCGTGCCTTATTTGCGCGATTTATCACAGGGAGTGCATACAAACAATGAAGGTGCATACAAACAATGAAGGTACCTACCTCCCGAAAACATGTTTATGACGTCAAGACTTTGTCTTTGTCCATCTGAAGAAGGGAAGAGTCGCTCCCGAAAACATGTTTATGGTATTAAAATATTTTGCAGTAACACAAAGTTTAGTGAAGGCTTGTTTTATATTTACATCGGTGAAAATGGACTACTACCAAGCACCCTCGGCCGAAACTACCAACAGCAATATTGTATAACTAACAACTAGCCTTATGGTGTAAATATATACGGATTATTTTAAAAAAATACACGGTAACCGTATTTTTAACACATTGCAACAATAAACGAGAAAAAAATAAATTGTTAGATTAAATACACGAAGCAATCTACAAGGAATCCCTTTATATTCTTTTACTTTTTTTTTATTCTAGAATAATTATTGATTAGTACTACCTTCCTTTACACAAGCATTATGCTTTTTAAGGAGGGCAAACAATGTATTTTGATTTGATGTTTATAAGAAAACAATTAATGTATAAAATTGTAATATTTATTTAAAGAAATAAAGGTATATTATTATTATATTGTTCTGATTATTTCCTTGGAAAACACTCACAATATGTGGTTCAACATAGGTAGGTACTTCTGTCAATAATATGAATAGGTATTATAAACCAATATTGCATGCACGTATCTCAAAATTTTCCTAGTAAAATAACCATTGGGCATATTTCTTATATGCACGTTCAAAGTGAAACGTTGGGCGATATAAATTGTAAGCTTTTCAAGGACAGTGTTGGTGCTGTGCACAGGGACGTGGATTCCTTCTCATTCCCACACACGGATTTTCGCTCTATGGATAGTCCGTTTCACTCACTCCACCGTTCACACCTTTTGAGAAATTTTCATACAAAATCAACAATATTCGAGTGCATATTGAAATGTGCACCCGAGTTTCGGTATTTCATATGCGAGGTAGGGTGTGTGTGCGCGCGTGCATTTTATATTCTCACTTTTTCGCGCCTTAGCTTTGAATACGAATATGGATGTTTTAGAAATATTTTAATGTTATTATTTTAATACTATTTTTTTTAATTTGTTTTTGTTTCAGGGGGCGCAGTTCACATTATGCACATATGAACGGGCCGCCTCTGATCACAATATGTGAATTTATAAATAATGTTAACACAAAGATCCCTGTGGCAGAACTTTATATTTTAGGCCAGTGGTCGGCAAACTTATTAGCCAATGAGCCAAATATGCAAATTAAAACGATTAAAAAAAATTTACAGCTGTTTAATCTTAAGCTTAATCTGTTTGTAAAAAGGTATATTTTTCTTGAAATAGTACATTTTTATTGTATACTGTTTCGAATAATATATATAATAATCGACATCAGTCAGGGGTGCTAATATTAAGCGACTGAACACACTATTACACGGCTTTTCCGTCCATGGCTGGATAATATTAACAACCGGGCAAGCCCATAGGATATTTGTGCCAGAGCCACACTCAAGAGTTCAAAGAGCCGCATGTCGACTTGTGTCTTATCTACCAGTCAACTGGTCCTGTCTATTCTTAGACAGGATGCCAGCCCCATGAGAAATAATGAGTGATCAATACGAGAGTAGTAATCTGATTACCAGACATGACACATTGCAAATTTAGCAACAGCAGCCCACAATCTTAGGACATCAGATCCATATTTGCAGAAAAAACATAACCAGACTTTGAATTGAACTATATTCTTAGCTTACAGCCACATAATATAAAGACTCTATTGTTCAATGGGCCATGCAAGCCAATGCACTATGGTAGACTAGCATAGCTCGCTGATCATACTGATTACTTCAGCAAAAATTATTAAAAGATCAGAATACTAGTTGTATTTCCGAGCACAGCTGTTGTATCAGAGAATATGAAGAAGATTATTTATTATTACTTAATTAATTAAATAAATTTGAAAGTCTTCAAAATTTACAGTCCTTATACAACTTTGTGTACATAATGTTCATAAAAATCAATGATCTGACATTTATGTATTATTTCTATAGCTACATACTTAATTGTATTATCAATTTACAAAATGAAAACAAGGTTATTGACATGAACATAATATTTTGAAATTGGCGTTACTTTTCGTTCGGAATGGTGAATATAAAATATGTTTGAATTTATTTGTTTGTATCTATCACTCAATAAGGAACAAATAACACTTTGTATAACACAAACACTGAACTCAAGAACGGAAGCTCCACGATCATAAAAGATGACGTTTGACACAGAATGTGTGTGAATTTTTATCGCTTTCAATAATATTATTGTACGTACCTATAATTATGTATTTGACAGTTATATCTTAGTAAATAAAATAGCACACTTACCTCTTTCATTTCCTTGTGAAGTCACGGGTTGTAGAAGTATGGCATCTCTAATCAAATCATCTACAGAAAGTGTAGATGCCAATAGAGGGTTATTGTATAAAATATTTCTTTTGTTATTGTTTGACATGCTATCTACATTAAATATTCTCCACCATATTATATTTAGAACCAAAAAACCATGACAGTTGGCAATCAGAGTGTTGCCAGTTGACTTATGTTGCCAGAAAATTATCATCAATTATAGTGTGGCCTTGATCAATTATTTGTGACGTCAAACAATAATAACATGGATATATTTTTTTATTTTAGTCACAGCGTAGCCGTGATTGTGGTCATGCCGTGATCACAAGAATAGGGTATTTGACACTATGAAAAATAAGATACAGATTGTGGTCATCCTGTTTGAAAATGGCCCAAGAAAGCTTATTTCTTTTATTTTACAACTTAAATAGGCTTATTTTTTATAAAAACACGTAATAATAATCCAAATATTTCTATGGAACTAGTCACCGATGAAAACGCCTTGTGATTAGTTGTGGTCCCCGTGACGTCAAGGTGACGTCACCCCATGGTAAATGATAGTCATCAATCTCATACCAATACAGGGGGGTGAGTACGTAAGGGCTAGCACGACGGGCTCTCGTTAGAGAGTATATGTGTTCTGTGAGCACGACTAACTACTTCCTAATGTAGTTAGCGCGAGTACGTAACGTTACAAATGTAGTTAGATGTGCGTTTCAGCGTGGTTATTATGTAGTTAAGCCGTGGTTATGAGTAGTTAGATTGATGTGTGGTTAGTCGTGCTATAGCAAAAGTTACGTACTCACTACCCAGAAGTGTGACGTAAAATGCACCACGTGACCAGCGCCATTATACAAGACAGCGTTTTACGCGCGTTTTTGGATATTTAAACTTTAAACATGATTTTCATATAAAATATGGCATATCTTCAGAAAATATAAAGAGAATGTGCTTATAATGTATCGTAGAATAATTTAAAACGGTTTCTGGAAATTAGTCAAATACCCTATTCAGTGGCCGTGACAGATGGCTTGGTGTGAACCTTTAGCCAAAATAACACGGATAGGCCTATCAGTGGTGCCAGCTCAAATTTAAAAAAAAATAGGTAAAATTAACAAGCAGAAGTAAAAATAAAAGGAGCAAAATAGGTCATTCCAATAACTCAGTATCCAAAAAGGTCAAAGTTCGCTAAAAAAAGTTCATTACGAGCTTGACGTTTATTTTTGTTTAATGCAATTTCCTACATACCACAAATAAAAATTACGACAAAAAAGTTTGGTATTTATGTAACCAACTAAATATACAAAATTCTCTATTCAATGGCCTATTTTATTACTGCAAATACGCAAAAACGAAACCACACAACGTGACCACAGCCCACAGAATTCAATAGTAGTTGTATATAAAAATCTATGCCACAACCTTTGAGAAGAAATAATACTAGATAAAAAATAATGTGCTACTGCGCATGGTCCCAACAAGTATCACGTGACTGCTGTTAAACTCATACAATCTATGACGTTTGTCTATAGCGGTGTGTGACATTCGATTTTTTATTTTTAATATTTTAGCCAAAATATGGAAGGCGTTGGCGTTTAGTGTCGAGACGAAATGTAAACTGTTTGATGCGTGTGTGTTGCCCATTCTCCTGGGTAGTGAGTACGTAACTTTTGCTATAGCACGACTAACCACACATCAATCTAACTACTCATAACCACGGCTTAACTACATAATAACCACGCTGAAACGCACAACTAACTACATTTGTAACGTTACGTACTCGCGCTAACTACACTAGGAAGTAGTTAGTCGTGCTATAGCCCTTACGTACTCACCCCCCTGTATGGGTGTGAGTCCTGGCACAAAAAGTATCTGCATTCGAAACGATGTGCCTCAGGAGAATTTTGGGTATAAGATGGTACCACCGCATCACGAACGACGCTATACGACGGCGAACCCAGCGTGAGCCCATCGCTTCTACAATTATGTGGAGGAGATGGACTTGGCTGGGACATGTGTTAAGGATGCCGAATGACAGTTGGCTGAGGAGAGCGCTGTTCTTCCTCCCATCAGGGTCCCGAAGACGAGGAAGACCCTCTCATACTGTGTTCCGCTCCTTCGAAGCAGAGCTGAGGAATCTGGACATGGTGTGGGAGGAGATCATAAACGTTGCGCAATGGAGAGCTATTGTTGCCTCCCTATGCCCCTATATGGGGCCTTAAGGAAGTTTGGATTGGAATATTTTAGCGTTAACAATGTTAACATAGAGGAATTTTATTTATTTATTTCATAGAGACACCAACAGAACACTGAACAACACAAACAATATGAAAACATGAAACAAACACATAGAATATCCAGCAATCCAATAACAGGTATCTCCCGCATACCTATTGTACATAGTTAGGTGGGTACAATCAACGTCTGAACATTTAAAAAAAAACTCATAAAAAAACCTTTCACCGCGTAGGCATTTAGTTTAGAAAATTAAAGAAAGGAAATATAAGTGCATACCTAAACATATATATTTCTACACATTGGTTTATTCTCAAAAGAAAAAAGAGAACAAAAAGAAAAATTTAATGTTTTAATCATATTTTATAATTACTTAAAGGAAGTACTTATGGGTTTTGTTTGTTGTCTTGTGGATGAAAGTAAAATGAATTA
Organism: Mystacides longicornis; assembly: GCA_963576905.1. Lineage (NCBI taxonomy): Eukaryota > Metazoa > Arthropoda > Insecta > Trichoptera > Leptoceridae > Mystacides > Mystacides longicornis. Next base: position 5,282,567 of record OY756424.1, on the reverse strand, counting down.
TTAATAATTTATCTTAAGTCACGTGACTGTTGAATAAAAGAACCAATTTTCGGTTCTGTGCATCCAAAAAAGTTCTCTAATAATATTGATTTGTACTCAGTGGCTACAACCATCACATTTCCATAGAGTATTTTTCTTGTAAAATCTATGGTTTAAAATGTCAAATTAAATTGAAGATTGTCAAAATAATCAAATAACCTTAACCTTAATAAACCGGGAAAGTATGATTAATAACAAAGATAATATAAATATACTGTAATAATTAATAATAGTAAATAATTACTAATGAGGCCGCTGTATTGTCAGTTAAAAAAAAGTTCACACTCTTTATGCTTTTGTGTGCATTATCCAAGTATAAGAGTTCATGATATTTTATGCCCAAGTGTCTTCTTTGACATGAAAGTTACTAATACTTGCCACTGCAATACCGATTCAGGTAATTATTTACTTTAAGGGCTTCTTCGATTTTTTATGGTACGCTGGCACCACGCGATTAAGTGGTGCAGTATAAAACAAGAATCCAAGCAACAAGAAAAAATTATATGAAACACATCAAATGTATATGCAGATTGGTAAATAAGCATGTTATGGATTGATTTGATAACATTTGAAGTATTTTATCAAGTAATTTTAAGTAAAAATCAGTTTTGAAAGTTGCCTATTTTCTCATACAAACTTTTCTTCCATGGAGTGACATTTTATAATTTGATTCTAAAATTGGTGTTTTTGTTTGAAAAATGAAAATATTGTTAGTTATTGTCGTTTAGTTAGTCAATTTGGATAGATTATGTTAGGGGATTTGATGACATCCTCGAATGATAAGACTACGACTTGAATAGGTTAGGTTAAGGTTGGAACCTAGTTTTTAAGGGGGGTGGAACCCTCCATACCTCTCTGGACACCTCCCTGAATGATAACACTACACTGTGTTAGGTTGAAACATATTAATTTAGAAGGGTTTTGTCAAAAATTGAAGAAGCCCGTAAAGTAAATAATTACCCAGATACCTATTGAATTTCGATATGGTCCATGTTTCATGTCAGAAAAATATCACTTAATTTGAATAAGATGACAGACTGTGATAAATGTATACCTGCAAATCAAAAGAAAGAAGTAGCATATATAGAAATATTGTATCAAGATGATGATTTCATATTTGTCAATAAACCTTATGACATGCTTATAAATTCAGATGAAAAGGATAATTTGGTACATGCACCATTGTACTTTAATTCATATGACTGTTGCCATAATCAAGGGCGGATCCAGCATTGGCGCCAGGAGGGGGTCACGACATAGTAAAAAAATGTCATTTCCAAAATTTGGTATCTAGAAACTAAACTTTGGATTGCCAATATTAAATAAAAAAAAACAACTAAACTTTTCCTAAAAAAGTAATTTCCAAAATTTGGTATCTGAAAACTACACTTTTCCTTAAAAAAATCTACTATACTCCAGGGGGGGGGGGGTCATGAACTAATAAATTATAATAGAAAAGTCGGTATTTTATTAATAAATGTAAGTACTGTACTTGAAATTAAAGGCCTGGACCAAGCGGTCATGACCCCCCCCTGGATCCGCCCTTTGTGACACCGCGCAGGATATATAATAATTTTTTCCTTTAAAAAGAACTCGTGTTTCAGTATACTGTTCATCAAATATTAACAACCCAAATCTTAAAGGAAACTAAAAATCAAACTACTGGACTTAAACATGGATTTCATTTTGTAAACAGGTAGGTGACTGTTTTTTGTGGTAGTGAAATTACAATTTACTTTCTGTTATTAAGCAAAAATAATCCTAGCTGTGGAATCATAATTGAATTAGTTTTGATTTGTAAAACTTCAGACCAGATCTTTTCTGGTTTTAGTCCTTTACAGCAATGGATTCCCAACTTATTCCTGTGCAGTGTAAGGGAAGTTCTAATTCCTGGAATACTTGGGCTTAGTTTATCCTTAACTGCAAAGATATCTTTAGAGAAATGCCTTGATGGTGTTACCACAGTGACAACCTTTTACATCCAACTAAAGAATCATCAGTATACATACATAATAGGCAGGACTTTATGGGGACAAAACAAAATATTCCTATTTCCCCAAATGGTCGGGCACATTCTTTCGTTTGATCATCTGTGTTTTTTTAATTAATGAGGGTGAGTTTTTCCACAAACAGCCAAATAAACATTTAAATAAATGTGCTCGTTGTTTGTTTGAAGGTTGGACTATTCAACAGGTGGTGTGATGTGTATGTCTAAATCAAAAAGTGGTGCACAATCTGCTGGTAGTCTTTTTGAAAACAGACGAGTCAAAAAATTATATATAGCACTACTCAGGGGACATTTGCAAAATTCTTCAATCAATGTGGACGTTTCGATTGGTTAGTAGTAGCATTGGTTAATATTTTCATTTCACTTTGATTTTTAAAAACATACACAGGGCTTTCGGCCATACAGTTCACTATGGACTATGTACTCAGCCAGGGTCCACCCGGGATTGTCGTGCTGCTGATGATGATGGATGCACACAGATACATCAAAAAGAAACAATGAAAAAACAACAATTTAAATTTCCATCCCATTACTTTTGACTGTATTTGTGATTTGTCAATGCATTTGGGGTAATTTATTGTGAGTGACAATAAAGGAGTAGTCACAAACTAAATTCCTTTCCAAACTATTATAAAAAAATATGTTAGAGCATGAGAAATCTAAAATGATCCAGAGCCTCTTGAAAAAACTCTAAATAAAGAAATTGAAAGAAAGCATGACCAAGTATTGAGATCCCTGGAAATGGTAAGAGAGAATCATAGTGTTGATTCATCTTTTTATGGTTGTGTAAAGTTATACTTAATTTATAGGTTACGACATTAGACACTTAGATGACAACAAAATGATGTGCACAGATGAAGAATTCATGTCGCAAAAGAAAAATTGTCAAACGCGAGTAGAACTATTGGAAACAGGATACTTAGGTGAGGACAGAGTGTCCAGAGTCGCTCTCATTCCTCACACCGGGAGGCGGCATCAGTTAAGGGTTCATTGCAAACACATAGGTCATCCCATCGTGGGAGATTACACATACAGCAATAGGACAGACACCCAACCACACAGAATGTATCTGCATGCTTACAGGTAAATTGTAGTAATAACTTATTAATGGTGACTTTCACAAACGGTTCTTAACTTTTAGGTAGCTATTTGCGTAGCATTTTACGTGATATGTTGAAAGCTAAGACCTACCTAAAAGTTACGAACCGTTTGTGAAAGTCACCATAAATTTTTATGAAACAATACTTAGAAATTAAGTAATTATATTCAGATTCTTCTTGAAGACAATCTTCTAATTTTGACTTTCATCTGATTAGCATTTTTTCATCTTTATTTTTCTTCTATCACGTCTGCCCGACGTTGGCAATCACTTCTCTATCTTTCGTTATCTGGAATAACTCCTCCACGTTCTTATTCTGGTCCAGTCTCTAACATTGCACAACCAAGATATCTGCCTTCCCCTCTATTTTCCCCTTCATAATAAGCCATCGTACATGTGTTTATCACTCTCATAAAATACTCCGATTCTCCGTTCAAGCAAAGAGCTCTAAATGTAGGGTCAACCACAATAGTTCCATTATGAGACGCAGTGACAGCGACCTCCCAGGAGGCAGCAGGCTAAGTAAATAAATAATAATAATGTCTATTTATCACCCGTCAGCATGTGACTCACGGTCAACTCCGGCTCTTGTAACTCTCTCAGTCCACGATATATCAAGCACCTGTCTATGAATCCACATTTTAAAGGCTTCTATTCTGTTGTATATCCATTGGCAAAAAGATAGGTAGGTATGCAGAGATTGTTGAAACCTATCATGGGAATGACAATTTCTTAAAATTTCTGTGGTTAAAATATTAAAGTCTGCAAGGTTTCTTATCTGAGACATATTGTGCGTGGGGAGAAATATGGAATCCTTTAACTTATTTTGATGGGCAAGATAGATGGACACCTGGTAGAAAGCAGACCTCTTGGTTGCACAATGTGCAAGATTGTGGCGGAATAGGGTGAGTGTAGGAGCTATTCTGGGGAGCATGAGACAAGAGGCCTTCAAAGAAGTGATTGCCAACGCCGGGCAGACCTGATAGGACACAAGAAAAATTTAATAATTTACTTTATGTTCATAAAAACTAAAATTACAAGATTCTCTTTTGCGTCTATTCAAGAATTACTAAAAGTTCTAATCACCATTTCAGGCTGATTCTTCCTCTTCCAAATAAAAAAATTGATGTGACTGCGCCTGAAGATTTCGTTTTACCCAATTGGAAAAGTCTAAAAATGTATAATTGTTTGGATAATATTTTTCCATGACGACTAGAAAACTCTTGTAATTTTAAGAAAGCAAGAGGTCAACCATTTTGAAAAGATATTCCATTTGCGGAACAAAAATACGGAAGAGTAAAATATATTATTATTTATGGAAATGTGATACAAATTATGTTGAAATACAAACACAAAAACTTCTTTGAGAGTTTCAAACATGTTTCTCCTGAGTCTCTTTTAACCTACGCTGGTACACTGGTTTAGGTTTAAACTGACCATCATGAACTGTGGCTATGTGTTTATTTAATAATCTACGATCCACATATCTCATGGGGCATCCTTCACATTTGTATGGGCGCAAACCTTTGTGATTATTTGAATGAATCAACCAATTTCGTCTATCTGAAAAACTTTCAAAACAAATGTCACACTTCCATGGCTTTTCTTTGGTATGACTACGTAAATGATAGGCCAAACAATCGCTTTTCAGAAATGTCTTTCCGCAGTGCTGACACGAATATTGCGGCTCTCCAATGTGAACGGCCATGTGTTTTTTTAAATTGAATCTTGTTGAGTAACTTCCTCCGCATATTTCACAATCAATTCTTGATAACGAAGGAGGCTTTGTAGTTTTTTTAGTTTTTTGTTTCATTAAGACTATTTCGCCAGATTTTGAAGTTTTTATAATTCCTAAATGACGACGTTCATGAGATTTTAACGCATCTGCACGGTAAAATTTTTGTTCACAAACTCTGCATCTGTATATTTTTAAATTTATCTGTTTTAAATTGTTTTTTTTGGAAGAAGTATGTTTTCTTAAATATTCACTCTCCCCATCGGCTTCAACTGAAATTATTAATAAAAATATATTCATAATAAACAATATATAAAATTAATATTTTGTGTTTATTGACATTGCACAATATGGTGAACTCTTGTTGAGGTGCAATGTGAAACATTTTTCAATAAAAGAAACTTGGCTTATCCAAAGAAACAAATTTTGAAGTGGGTGTTGTAAAATTTACAGGATTTAACCAGAGATTAGAAAATTGAATTAAATAATAATATAAGATTGGGATTTGGAAAAAAGAATTAAAAATTCTATGCCATGGTTTTGTTTATGAGGTAGGCAATGTGACAATGCCAAAAAATCATCGCAGATAATTTTAATTAGAAATATTGACTATGCTAAGCAAGTACTCATTCTTTGCGAAAAACAATAGACCATTAACGGCCACGTGGATTTTGACATTAGCCTGGAGGCATAAACATAAACAAAAAGTTTGAGTTGGCATGAGTGTGTTTATCCATAAACCCATCACTATGGTTTATGCATGTGTGGTGTGGGTGTCGCCATGGCCGCCATTTTGCATCCAGCCTAATGTCAGATGACGTCATCCTTTAATGGTCTATATTATTATACGGAGACGAGGAAGACCCTCTCATACTTGTTCCGCTCCTTCGAAGCAGAGCTGAGGAATCTGGACATGGTGTGGGAGGAGGTCATTAACGTTGCGCAAGATCGAGCGCAATGGAGAGCTCTTGTTGCCTCCCTATGCCCCTAAGTGGGGTCTAAAGGGAGTTTGGATTGGATTATTTATTCAGGGCGGAACCAAATTTATTTGAATGGTTTCTTTATCATTGTCTATCTCTTTTCATCTTGTTGTCTTGAATGATTGCTTGAAGGAAGATTAATAAAATTAGCGACTAGAAATTTTGAAAAAGGTAGGTATCTGAATTAAATGGAATATTTAAAAAAATTAGGACATTTTATCGAACGAAGATCATTGCTAGAATGACAGCCAGTCAACTCTTAAGCCGTACATTGAATAAAATAAATAACTCTTTTTTCACTGCCCCATTATATGAGATATCACTTCCAGTACTAGTACTTATAAAAGAAGTGGTTGGTAGACCAGTGGTATCAGTCGGCGACTTCCGTACGTACAACGTATCGGGAAGTCATGGGTTCGAATCCCGGTGCTGACCATTTCCACCACAACACAAGCTTTGCTTTATGTAAAAGATGTCGAAAGGGTATTTGTGTTCACATTGTAACTGTACAGATATCTTAGAAGAGATTTTATAATATACTTACCTACTATTTATAAATTTTGAAACTAACCTTTATGGTTTTCCAGTGTATGTTTCCTCAGCCTTGTGATGCTAATAAAACATTGGTTGCAGTAATTACACGCAAATGGTTTGGCACTTTTATGTTTATCTTTCATGTGATCTTCACACTCATCTGGTGATGCTGATACATGTCCACAACAGACACATTTCAATTCAACATCCAACCAATATTGGTTGCGATTTCGAAGAATGTGGTCAGTGATTATTCCCAGTTTGTGTTTTTCAATTAACCTTGTCTTATCTGAAATAGAAATTATTGTTAGAGTTTACAAAGAAATATCTAACAGTGAATGATTTGTCTATGGATGATATTAAAGTGTATGTATGGTCTATGGTAAGAAAGTGTCAGAGTGAGGAACGGAAGCAGGTGTGTGAGATATTGTGTGTGCGCATGTGAGAAAATAAAAGGAAACTGTTAAGAAATAATAAAGTATTGTGAAATAAAAAAAAAACATCTTTTACATTATTTTCAACTATTATTGATTTCTGAGTTGACTAGCAGGATTTATCATCATAATCAAATTGAAATAAAAAAAATTTAATTCTTCCACAATTTTCAACTCACAACTTTCCTTCCAGCCTTATAATTTTTTTTTGTCATTCTGTTTGCATTCATTCTTCCTAAATCTCAACTCTAGACTTTCATCTTTGTCACAACACTAACTTCCATACCACATTCCTCCCTGATATTCTCATTCCTTTCCATATCCCACAGAGTCCTTTCACATATTATCTTTCATGCATTCTTCTTTTTTCGTCCATGTCCACGATTCACATCCACACCTCATTGATGGTAACAGGAGTGCGTTATGCACTAGTTTACTAAATTTTTAAACCCGGTTTATATTCACCTTCACTTTCTTCAATCATTTTGCCTCTTCTGAGTAAATCCAATGTTGTACTTTCTAAAGGATTTTCCTCTAAGTTTGCTTTCTTTGCCGCATTAGGAATATTGTCTCCTACAATCTGCACTTGATATTCATCTGGAACATTGTCATGACCTTTCACAACACCTATTTCCCCTTCTTCTTCACTCTTCAACGTTTCAAGACTTATTTTATTAATAATTTCACCATCTTCAAATTCAGATTTTCCATCTTTTTTTAATTTACCAACAGATTTTTCTTCTTTATTTGTAATTATTTCCATATGACCATTAATTTTTGTACTTGTGTCACTCAGCACGGCAATAGCTTTATCAATATCTTGTTGCTTCAAATCTGCCAGTTTAAGTCTTTTGTGATTGGTATTACTTTTATTTTCTAAAACAATTAAATTAATAAATCAATTGGGGAATAAGAAATTACTTTAATATATTGACACATTCATTGCCGAATATATCCATCCGAGTACAGGTCAAATCTCGGTACAACACACTTCACGGGAACATAAAAAATATTTTGTTATAATGAAATTTTCTTATACTGTATACCTGTATAGGAAATGATACATTTTGAATTTTTTGTGTCACCATATTATACCTACTGATATCAAATAAACTATTATTGCTATTATTAAGCGATAACAAAAACAAATTTCAAGGATTTATCAATCACGTGAAGGAAATATGTTACGCAAACACTTGCCAAAGACAAACTGAAGAAGGAAAAATTTCATTGGCTAATTGTAACATGATTTAAAAATAAAAAAGTGTTTGCTATACTGAGATCGACTTCGTTACAATGAATTTTGGTTCAGTACATTTTATGTGGAAGTTTTTAGGAGTTGGTGATTCGTTATACTGGAAATTTTGTTACTTCGGTATTCGCGATAAAGAGATTCGACCTGTAGTAAGAATCTACACAGGTCCATGCTCATCTTTTCTATATATAAATTTGACATTCAGACATTTAAAGACACTATTTTTGTCCACACATCTTTTATTAGCGAATTCTTCTCAACATATTCGTTAAAAGATTATGAAATACCTGTTTTTTTTTATACCTTTTTTTTTAATGTTAGCCTTTTAAGTTTTAGATCAATTTTGAATTTAAAATACTCACTGATTATGTGCTTGACCATGTGTCTTCTTTGATTATACTTATTGCTGAAGTGTATCCCGCACTGAGCACAGTATAGCGACTGTATTGGTTGTGTCAAACAATTTGCACAGCAATCCATGTGTTCCTTTAAATAAACGGATGATGTGAAAGAAACTGCACAGAACTCACAAGGGTATCTGGTTTCTGCAAATAAAGATGACATTTGATTTTCTTTTTACCGTCACTCATAACTTTATCCCAAAGAAGAACACATGCATGAACACAAAGTCAAAACGGATTGTATCTACTATAATGTTTAAGGGATTTTAAACTGAGAACATTGAAGGAGAGATGGGATTGGCAAGATCTTATTGAAATATACAAAGTGTTACATGAACACTATTCTTGTGATCTTACCAACTATGTTTACTATGAGAACTAACGGGCACCTAAGAGGCCACCAGCTGAAATTGAAATCAACAAGATTCTCTTCAAATCCCTAGAAACATTTCTCGGCCAGTAGTTGCCAGAGCCAGTGATGCTTCCTCCTACCAGCAACCCTTTCAAGAATAGACTAAATAGTGATAGAAACATAACTTAGCTGGGACTTTGCTCAAAACAACAAAAGCTGCCTAGGAATATATCTAATAATTGTTAACATAAACTCCCAAGGTAGAAATTAAGGGATATTTTAAGAAATCTTCAGTTTGCCAGAAAGTTATAAACTTACGTGGCATTTCTTTTTTGCATCCATTCTCCAATACTTCAGAAATTTCACACGACTTTTCTTTTTTAATTTGTTTGGGCAGTTCATATTCCTCACAGTTATCTGATACGGATAATGATTCACCTAAAAAATAAGACATACATTTATTACCAGTTACATTATGGACAATTCATTAGAAAGCTTTCATTCAGATTACATACTTAAGTCATTGTTTTCACTAATAATGAGTCTTTCTTCTGAGATGTTCTCTAGATAACAAGAGACGGCTGCCAAAATGTCTTTTTGAACTTTAGATCTTCTATCGGCAACTGGATCCAATACATCTAAATCTTCTAACATCTTGGAGAGAGAATTCAACCATTTTCTGAGTTCAGTTGAAAGCACAAACTGAGAATCTGGTTTGATGTCGGCACATTCTTCATCAACAACCACTATGAAAAGAATAATCAATTCCACATAAGTAGGTAATTATTAGTGAGCAATTAACAAAAAAGGTATATTTATAATAAGCAAAACTTACAAAGAATACATTCTTCATTATTATTTAAGACACTGTCGAAATTGGCTAGATCTGCAATGGAATAATTTTGTTGATATTATTATAATGTAGTACGAGTAGGTATATGAGTTCCATAATGGTACGCCGGCGCAGATCCACCACATCCCATTAGGATCTCAAAGACAAGGAAGATCCTCTTACAGCGTGTTTCGTTCCATCCTAGCAAACTTAAGTATTATTGGAAAAATTCTGTTATTAAGAATATAGTCTGTGTACATCCAAAGTCAGCGATCTCTGCAGAAGAACCTTGGTGAAGCCAGCCGATCCAGCCTACTGTTATCATTTCATTTTCTTATAAATATAATTTAAAGTTTAGTATAAAAATGGTAATTATAGAGTTTGCAGGCTTCTTCGATTTTTCACGTATTTTTATATGAAATGCATATGAAATTTATATGCTGATCGGTAAATAAACATGTTATGAATTGATTTGATAACATTTTAAATATTTTATCAACCAATCTATAATAAAAAGGAAATTCAGGTTAGTGCGAACACTTATAACTCGAGATCGGCTGAACAGATTCTTTCGATGTTTGATTTATTGGACTCTTCTCCGCTCTGGATAACAGAATAACCAATAAAAAGTTGAAGAATGGATGAGAGTTAGTATGGAAACGGATTTCTTGCGATGCCAATGCCATCTATGAAAATTTTATAACAATACCAATTATATTTACCCGACAACTATACATATTTTTGTATAAATTACAAATTATTACTCAGTATTCGTAGTATTTTTTTTTTATCTTGTGTAGGGGTTATAGCTATTTTCTATTATGGCATCTCGACCCTTGGGATCTTTTATACCTTCCCCTCCTTAATCCATGATGGACTTCAGGTAGCTTAATATTCGTAGTAAGTACTACTTACAGGACAAAGTCTGTCGGGAAAGCTAGTCTTACTCTATAAAAATCAATTTAAAAGTTGCCTATTTTCTCATATGAACTTTTCCTCGCTTGGAGAGACATTTTATTTTTTGAATCTTAAATTGGTGTTTTTGTTTGGAAAATGAAGATATTTCTGGTCGTTGTCATTTAATTGGTCAATTTGGATAGATTAGGTGATTTGACAACATCCTCTAATGATAGCACTACAATTTTAATAGGTTAGGTTAATGTTGGAACGTAGTAATAAAGGGGGTCATACCTCTTTGGACACCTCCCCGAGTGATAACACTACACTCTGTTAGTTTAAAACATATTCATTTAGAAGGATTTTGTCAAAAATCGAAGAAGCTCGCGAACTTAATAATTACCATAAAAATACTTAATGACAAATCTAATTCACTGATTTGACATTCCATAGCATGTGGTGGTAATATTAATTAAAACTAGAATTCTTCATCAAATGGAAGCACAGTATTGGCTTATGATTAAGCTGTCAACAGATCATATACTTATTGAATATGATTATCATTATTTACTCTACCTACGTAGGCAAATAAATAGCGGTAGACAATTTTATTTCTAAAAAATAATGACCAATCATCACAATTAGATTCATTGTGATTATTTTAAAATTATAATAAAAACACCTCGTTTATTTTCTTACTTGGAGGAATTGTTAAATAATTAGACTGGGTAGAAATTGAAGATAAGTTTTTCACAGCTGATTTTTGAGAAGTGTAAGCCAAGTTCTCTCCATCTGGTAGATTGTTGGGTGTTGACATTAACGCTCTGCACATTGGGGGTTTCCTCGTTGATTTTTTTTTCTGAAAACCATTTTTTATTTATTTATGAAACACAAATAGAGAAAGTTGATACAATACATTCTTACAAACTAAGAGTCTTAACCAGGGTTGCCAGGTATCCAGGTATATCGATCGGTCCTACGTAAGTTATGGTATCCCACAGAATTGCGTTTTTCATGTTTTAACGGAAACATGCTTCATTTTATGTATTTTATGACTTCCCAAAACAGAAAGTTGATATCGATTCTAGAAATATGTTTTTTGATACATGTCAATAAATTATGGTATCATCACTTTTGACAAAATAGTCCCACGTATAGCATTGTATTGTCTCTGGACACAATACACGCTGTCTGCCTACCTGTGCACGCCTATCGTAACATCACTTTACGATATTTTACGACGTTCGACTTAACAAAAGATGGATCACCTATTCTTTTGTTTTTTAAAAAATTTGTTGCCGTGTGTACACGCACATTTCAATAAGACTTTTGTTCACTTTAAGCGTATTTTTTATGAGTTGGCCAAAAAAAAATCAATAAAAATAGCAAATTTTAATTGAAGTTTATGCCGCCGTTTTTGGAATATAATATTATTTAACTCACAGAAAATATGTTTGTTCGTAACTTGGGTTATCTGTTCATTATTCATGTGTTTTTTTTTTTTTGTAACACTAGTGCTTTCTTCACGTCAACTATATTAGTTCATTGTGAGTGGATTTGCTGTTAGAGGTCACCCCACAGTCCGATCTCGCGGATGAACTTTAGGATCTTTTGTGGGCTGGTTTCTTTGATTTGAGTTTGATCAGAGATGTGAGATCCAATTATTTTGTTTCTGGTCTGCATCAGTGGTCCGCAGTCACATAGCAGGTGTAATGGTGTTTCATGTTCATCTAGGCAGAATCTGCATAGATGCATGTCCATCAGTTTCATTGTACTTAGATGTTAATTTAATCTGCAATATCCAGTCAGTGCTCTGGTTAGAACTCTGATGTTTTCTCTATTTAAAGCAAGGATTTTGTCTGATCTCTTTTTTAAAAAGCCCTCTATTAATGATTTGGCATGTTTCTGTCCGGGTATGTTTTCCCAGTTTAGTTTTGCTTTTTCCAGCATATTATTGTTTAACATTGTTTTTAGAACAGTGTTGGCTAAGAAGCAGTGGGGTTCTGGTCCAAATGTTTTGGTGTCAGCCCCCATGTTTGCAAGTTTGTCCGCTTCTTCATTACCTATTCATGTGTTACACTGATCTATTTCACAATTAATACGAATTATTAAATATATTGATTGAGTAATTTCAATTATGCAACGACGTAAATAATTTTATGAAGAACTTAAAATATTTTACATGGCTTAGGCATTAAAACAAAATATGGTAAGTGTAGTTTATAATAATTTACGTCGGAAAGCGGGATTGAAAACGATATGGTATGATATCTTACCATAATTTACATCGGAGTATTAGGACATTTTTTGTTGTATGTTATTGTTACCACATTATACGCGATTAGATATTTTCAACATAAGACATTTTACACTTCAAAACTTTTAAATAGTCGCATAAATTAAGGTTTTTTATACTCTCTTAGAATCTCCTTTGCCTTTTGTAACCGAATCAAGTGAAATAAATGTTCTGATGGACGATCTCCTTGAGAACAAGGATGACAAAAGCTCAAAGAAGAGTAGGTACATGCAACATCCATAAGTTTGTTTGTTTTTAAACATTTTCCTAGATATTTTTTTGTATCGTAAGTTCTATAGATGTTATAACATTCATTAGTTGTAATTTACAATTCCGGAAGAAATGCGTGGTTTGTAAATCTACACGTAGAAGAAAGTATCGGCAGACTGCAGTATTAATCACCTGTTTATTTTTAAAAAAGCAATATCGAATATCATATTGAAATATGATTTCTCTGAAATACACTGATTTCGAACAAATCAACTCTAGTAACCGAGAGTAACAGGTGTTTAAGTGGAAAAAAATGTGTAGGTGAGATTTATTCCTTCCTCCTGAATACGAGAGTAGGTATTATATTTTGTTCATGCCGAATCACTCGAAAACAAGTGCAGAGCAAAAAAACGTTTTGTTCAAATAAGTACTTACAGTTCGTAATAGGTATCTAAGTAAACTCTTTTATTACCCATCACGCCGTTTCACTTTGCAGAGAGTACGGACTTCTATTCTTTCCTATCCAAACGAACCTCTTTCGCTTCTTCCAAACACATAACATTCCGCATACAATTGTTTTATTGTATTCAAAGTATTGTATAAAGACATTAAATAGGTAAAAAGATATTAAAATTTACGTTTCAAATAAGGAATATATTCATAAAATCTCGTTGAATTAAATGCTTAATCCTTGATTTTCCGAAAAATATTAATTATAATCCTAAAATAATAAGTCATCGTGTTCGATCGCATTGTCTTTGGAGTCAGTCGAGTCGTACTATTGCAGAAAACATTCTAGTTAAACAATAAACAATTTTACATCCCAAAAGGAAGATCAGCGTGAACAATGACACACGTGATATTGGTTTATAAAATTTAAAGAATTTAACTTGAAATCGAGTATCCTTTTATAATGTTCCATTAAGTACCACAGAGGTGGTACCATTGTTGGTCAAGTGGTTGGTACCTCGCATTGTTTAAAAGTGACTTTTGTTGAATGTTTAGTTTGCAAAAATATACAATGCTGCTTTATTATTAATACCTGTAGCCTAAAGAATCATGCCGATAAGGTGTGAAGGCAATAAAAATAATCCTTGTATTGCTCTTAAATATTTTTGTCGGCATGCACACAATTATTATTATTGCTTTCTAATTTTACAACTCTTGTTCAAAACATTCATTGTTAACCCTAGATTTACAAAAAAAAAATATCGCTTCACAATTGTGTAGATTATCTAAAAAGTCTTATTATCTTTAAGAACATTGTTAAAATAATATTTTCAAAAGGATTTTATCATTTTGTATACGACCACACGCTAGGGGCTGACCTCGACAGCCTAGTGGTATAGACGTAAACTTCAGATTACGAGGTTCCGGGTTCGATTCCGGGTGGGGTCAGAGTTTTTATAAGTGTTTATTCACTTGAAGTGTCTACCCGTGGTTGGCTTGTGTAAGATTGGACGTGACGGCTTGACTATAAAAAAATGACTGAGGCAATAAGTTCCTCCGGCTATACTCAGATCTTTGTATAGAAAAGTGTTAATTAATTTATTTTTTATTTAAACGCATAGGTAAGTAAGCGTGACATTCCTAAGATTTACTACAAAAATGCATTCGGCATTCGGTAGGATAAAGTTTTTATTCATAGTCCTATAAAATAAACTTAGGTACTTTTAAGATACAAATAGATACGATATTTTTTTTCACAATAATTACAGAACAATCTAATAAAAGTATAAGATACGACAAGAAAGTTTTCAAAAATTTCGTTGTACAATATGGTAAGTATGACATACGATATTCGAATATGATTTAATTACAACGTACCCTATGCTATGTGTAAGATACCATATTTTTGTGCAAAAAGAAACCGTAGTATAAAATAGTAAGATCATTTCTACTAAAAGTATTAATAATTATGAAAAACTGACAATACAAAATTAAAATATCGGTATTGTTCAAAAATTCAATTCTCTAATGTTAATTTCTAGATAAATGTATAATTTCAAACCTTTGAATGGCCGTCCTGTAGAGTTGTCATTTTCAACTTACGATACTGTACGTAGGACCTATCGATATAACCCACTTGGTATTCGAAGAGATTCCCCAAAAAAAAAGGTCATTCTCAAAATTTGCTATCCGTAAAGATGAATTTTCCCTAAAAGAAAGGTCACTCCCAAAATGAACACTCTATAGTTCGGTATTTTTTTCATACCGAAAATGGTGCAAAAATACCGAACACCTGGCAACCCTGGTCTTAACTAACTTTATCAATCCTCCATGTGATCTCATATAATCTGATAAATACAAACATAATACACTACGTCTGTAAATCACTAATCTGGAGTGATTTAAATAAGTTATGTGGTGTGACATACGAGAAAATTGACTCTAATATTAGTGTAGATACAATAGCAAATTTTTTTAGTGATAAGATAAATAATATTAGGAATGATATACAACTATCTAACAATTGCAATATGCAAATGGACAATGTGAAACAAAATACTAATATAAATAATATTAACGATGTTTGCATGCCAATTACTAACACATTTCTGAACTTCAGGCCCGTGACTGAAACTGAGGTAAGAAAATTGATATTGTCGCTACCAAATAAGCAGTGTAAACTGGATCCCATTCCTATGTGGCTTGTAAAAGAATGCATAGATGAACTCTCGTTTATCATCACAAAAATTATTAATTTATCATTTGACACCAATACCTTCCCGACTTATTTTAAAAAATCTATAATCACACCAATTCTTAAAAAACATAATCTTGACCCAAATTTAGCTGAAAATTATCGTCCAATCTCAAATCTTCCTTTTCTGTCAAAATTAACAGAAAGAATTGTTGCGAATCAACTAAATTCCTTTCTGAGCACCACAGACACTCTAGCAAAATACCAATCAGCTTACAGGAAGTTCCATTCCACAGAAACAATTCTTGCCAAAATAACATCAGATCTGATTTCTAGAGTAGCAAATGGGGAAACGGTTCTGATATCAGTCCTAGATATGAGTGCTGCATTTGACACAGTAGATCACAACCACCTCATAACAAAACTTGATTTCGAATTCGGCCTTAGAGGAAATGTTTTGAAATGGTTGCATTCATATTTGAGTGATCGACAGTATTCCGTATCTTTCAACAACTCAAAATCCAAAAACCAACCCGCCTCACATGGAGTGCCGCAAGGCTCAGTTCTGGGTCCACTTTTATTTAACCTCTACACCAATAGGCTTGAATCCATTGTACAAAATCTAGGTTTCGATACATATTGTTATGCAGATGACAGACTCATATTTAAATCGTGCTTACCTGAGAACCAAGATTGTCTCACTCAAGAGATGGTATCTTGTGTCATGAATATTTCTTCTTGGATGTCTGTCAATATGTTGAAGATAAACCCCTCCAAAACCGAATTCCTGTGGGTTGCTTCACAACGACGACAACACCTTATAAAGTCTCAATCCATAAACATTCAGGGTACAGATATCACTCCATCAAAATATATCAAATTTTTAGGTGCGTACATCGATAACTCACTCTCTATGGATAAGCATATATCTACTACTGTTAGTAGTGCGTTTTACGTTTTGAGGAAACTCAAAAATATTAGAAGATGCTTGTCTGTGGAAGGAGCAAAAACATTGATGAACGCATTCATATTGAGTAAGCTCGATTACTGCAATAGCATTCTTATTAATCTACCACATTTTCAATATCTCAGACTACAATCCATCCTCAATGCGGCAGCTCGTTTCATTTACAATATTCATCTCTCTGAACATATCTCACCTACTCTAAAGTCACTTCACTGGCTTAAAAGTCCTGAAAGGGTAGAATTTAAAGCCTGTCTCCTAGTCTTCAAAGCACTAAATCTCATGGCCCCAGAATATCTCTCTGAAATGTGTAAACTTCAACCGTTGACCCACAGGAAATCAACCCTCAGATCAGCTTCAGATGCTACCACTCTCCTCGTAACAACCAACTGCAATGCAAAGCCTGCGTATTCCCACAGAGCTTTTAGTATTGCATCTTCAGAAATGTGGAATAAACTTCCTGCCTCCGTGAGAGAAGCTCCAACCATCTCCAGGTTCAAGACTTCTCTTAAGACTCATCTCTTTGGGAAATCATATCCAGACACAAAGCACTAACTCCACCCATTATAAAAGCGCCCTTGAGGTGGTGTTACACCACAAAACGGCGCTATATAAATCATCTTATATTATTATTATTACGTATAATCTAAAAATTCCGATTCATATGATATGCTTTCTTGTAATATTTTAAGTATTTTCATATTGTCTGTGGTGTATTTATTGCCAATGGTTCACCCATTACGCACAAATAATTATTATCATGCGGGTGCCTACCCAGCCTTCTTACCGTACATTGGTATGTGTGAGTGGTGAGATGGTATGTCGGCATGCCTCGTTGTGTTTCTTACATACAGTCTGGCTAAAAAGAGTAGAAATTAATTATTGATGAACTAAAATGTTATCACTCTGGTAACACTGAACATAGGTTATTGTCTGACATTACAAATGTTTACGAATGGACAGCAATTTTAACTGGTAAATACAATATCAAATTCATTTTAAAAATTATTAAGTACCTTTTACTAATTTGGATATTTTTCTGATATATTTTTTTTTGTATATTCCTATAATATTCACTTACACATAAATTATAGGTTATGTTTAAACATTTTGACATTTATATGATTGATATTCAGCCTTAGGGTAAGAACACGTAGAAAGCCGATCCCGATTCGCGCCGACCGACATAGATTGTTGTCTATGGTTTCAATGTATTTAAATGGGCATGCCGGAAAGCGGGTTGCTGCTTTATCTGTGGGTGTCCCCGTTCAAATGCATAGAATCATTCTTTGCGCAGATCGGAATCGGCTTTCTACGTGTTCTTACCCATAGAATAGTAAGCACCATTTTGTGGATTATAGCACCCATTAATATTATCTTATTATCTCTTGTTTTTTGATTCATTTTGCGTAGATTTTTTTTTCCATCTCGTTTTTAATGCCATGGCTGGTACAGTTCGTTATTAAATTCTTTTAAATAACCTCTACAAAGCATTTCATATGATACCACATTGAATAGTTTTTTTTTTTTTTTTTTTTATATATTTTGGCGGTTACAATTCTTTACTTTATAAATGTAAGTACTTATTAAATGTTGCCATACAAACGACTGCAGCGCCCTCAATTATTTTCTACTCTTTTTAGCCAGACTGTACCTAGACATTTGACATTACATTGATGTGAATTTTACATGTTTTGTTATTATATTTTAATGGCCTATGGCCGTGTATGATTATAAATAAAAAAAAAAAATTCTTTAGAGGGGGAAAATCCTCATGGGACGTTGTGCCGGACTCCTGCACGTAGGCAGACCCACCAACTAAAAACCCCTCCTCTTCATCCCCACTGCAGCGGTACTATCCGTGGATATTGATTCGCGTACAGTGCTGGTCATTTTTTTTTTTTTTTTTTATAAAAATGAATCTGTGCTCACTCAAAGTGAACACAAATACACTCCTTGACTCTTTCACAGTAAGCTACTTAAAGCTTGTGTCGTGAAAGAGGAAGATGGTCGGCACCTGGGATCGAACCACGACGTCCGCAGTACGAAAGCCGGCGTTGTAACCGCTGGGTCACCAACCACTTCGAAATTGATAAGCCTGTTCTTTTTCGGGCCCTTTCATCCCTCTCTTTTTGGGTCATTATATTACTAACAAGTTGGCTTCCGGCTTCCCAACTCTCTCTTCCTTCCAGCATGACCTTTTTTTATTATTTTTTTTTTTTTATTTGAATACTAGCCTGCAGCCTCCATGGAGGCCGCCGTCACTGCGTCCCATAATGGAACTTTTGTGACTGGCCCTGTATCTAGAGTTCATCGCTCAACCCGGCCTCCAGGAGGAAGCGCAGGATTTTGTTGGCGTTCAACTCTTTGATGTCATCTGGGCACATTAGAAATTTGCCCAGATTTTTGTGTCTGTTATGCATCATTGGTAGGCATTCGCATAGGAGGTGCATTGGGGTCTCAAGTGATTCCCCACACATCCTGCACATGCCTGAGTCCAGTATCCCTATGGTACACATATGCTTGTTCAGCCTGCAGTGACCAGTTAGGGACCTTAATAACATAACACTTTTCTATACAAAGGTGTCAGTATAGCCGGCGGAACTTATTGCCTGAGGCAATTTTTTCCAGTCAACCGGTCCCGTCCAATCTGAGACAGGCCAACCCCGGGTAGAAATTTCAAGTGAAAAAACACTTAGAAAAACTCTGACCCGACCGGGAATCGAACCCGGGACCTCGGATCTGAAGTCCACGCCAGTACAACTAGGCTACCGAGGTCGGACCTTGTGATGGTGCATAGATTGTTCCTGCTAAGGGATAATAGGTCCCTTACGGATTTTTGATTGTAGGCATTAATTAACGCCTTGGAATGTTTTTGTCCCTGGGTTTCAGTCCAGAGTTTAAAAGAGCGTTCATTATATATGTCCGCTAGAGTTTTGCGTTTTGTGCTATGAGGAATACCAAAGAATGGTTCAGGTCCATAAAAATTCCTCTCAGCACCGGCCCTCGCTAGCTCGTCGGCCTTTTCGTTGCCTGCGATGCCTTCATGTCCCGGTACCCAACGCAATATTACCTTATTTCTGTTACCTAAGGTGTTTAGTACATCTTTACAGCTTTGCACTAGCCTCGAATTGGTTGAGGCCGATGCCAAGGCCAGTAGGGAGGCCTTACTATCCGAGTTGATGTAGATTATTTGTCCTGAATAGTTTTTCTGAAGGTTTATCATTGCGCATATTTGTATGGCATAAACCTCAGCTTGAAAGACAGAGGGATGCCTACCGAGGCTTATTGCCGCCTGGTATCGTGGCTTCTCTCCGTAAATACCACTACCTGCTCTGAGGTTGTTTTTGGATCCGTCAGTATACCATATCAGCGAGTGGCCTTCAAAGATAATCCTGTCCTCTAGCCAGTCGCTTCTTTCTGGTAGTTCGACCTGATAGTACATCTTAAAGTCATGACTGGTTGTCATGACATCCGATATCATGTTTAGAATTGGATGTTCATTTATTGAGTCCTGTGCCGATCTCAAGGTCCTGGACATCCAGTTGTATTTACCTGTTGCATTTAGCCTTAACATCGCCGATTCAGCCAGCATGCGCACATGTAGGTGTAGCGGCAACAGGCCCAGCATAGCATTGAGTGCTGCTCCAGGTGTAGTTGACATGGCACCCGTGGCCAGGATGCATGCAGTCCTTTGTAGGCTGTCTAGCTTTTCCATGGCCGTTCTTTGCTCAGTCTTTCTGTACCAAACGACAGAGGCATATGTTATCGACGGTCTTACTACCGCTGTGTATAGCCAGAGAGCTATGGTAGGACTGAGTCCCCATCTTTTGCCCGCTACAGCAACCAGCATGACCTTAATAAGGTCATGCTGGTTGGACCTGTCTGTTCATCGATTGCCACGCTGCCTGTCTTTCACACTCCCACCTATCACACTCAAAGATAGTGTGCTCGGCAGTATCCCTCTGCCCGCAGTATTCGCACTGATCACTTTGGACCTTCCCTATTCGATGAAGGTATGCTTGAAGCATCCATGCTCCGTGACTACCTGCGTCAAGTGGTATCCGGACTTACCAAACTCTCACATCATCCATGGTTCGATGTCTGGAATGAGCTTATGAACCTATTTATCTTTACCGTCGAGCTCTATCTTGTTTATTCTTTGGGCTTGCCATTTTCTTGTCTCCTTTGTTATCCTTTTTCTATAAAGGATAACAAAGAGAATTGATTCATATGATATTAAAAGGCATTACCTGTAAATGTGTGGGAAATCCATGAAATATTGTAGGAATTGCATTCTTCTCCAATCTTATAGAAAAAAGTGATGATCGATCTACATATTTGTCTTCAAAGTGTTGGGAACATAATACACTGTTTTTATTGGGTTCCCAATTCAAAAGTCTAGTGGCTGTAATCCAGGCTTTCCTCATTTTTTCATCTTTAGGAAACCTACAAATTTGTGTAAAAAGATAATCATACTATTTATTACAGAATATACTGATTAACTTCGAAATTCATAAAAAATTACAGAAGAACACAATATCTTTAATTAAGTATTAATAAGTTAAGTCGTGTTTTTATAACTCATTTCCTTGATTAAAGATAGTTTGTTTCAGAAAAACACATGATATTTTAAAACATGACACACGATCTAGTGACATGTGATTAATAACCTGATAAAACGACGTATTTCGGCGAAGTTTTCCATACTTCGGTAAAATATTAAACAATAATTAACCCTAGAAAGCTAACCTCATAGTAATATCGCTGTCTATTTTTAACGATGCATCTGATCATCTTGGTTCGGCTAGTCAACTCAGTCGGCAATGACGTTGTCGTAGTAGCATACTCACCGATAAGGTAAGTCTCTGGTTACATTTACCGTTAGTTTGTCTACACATGCATTTTTTATCGTAAATTGTGTTAGTTTTTTTTTATCTTTACCATTTCTTTATTAAGCGAAGATACGATATCTATTTTGATAAGCCAGGAGTTCAATGACAATGCCCTGAATGTTGGTTCTGCCAGTGAAGCCAAAGACATTTTGGCGGAAGATGATGTCCAAAGAGACCAACATTATGAATCATCAGATTCTGAAGAAAGACATGTGAGTCCACCACCTCATGCATATTTAGAGGGGGAAAGTATTTTGTCTTTTCCTTTTCAGCCTTAACCAGATATTTCTGAATTGAACTAGATATGTACGAGGGGTAGTTGGTAATACAATGCCACACGTGCCCAGCGGGTTGGCCTCAGATGCTGCTCCCTCAAAAATCTCACAAATCAGTATCATATTCTATGGCAAGACTGGCTAAAACAATGATGCCAACCCAAGTGAAAGAAAGGATCGAGAGCATTCTTTCATGCCAACCATCCATCAGTCAAGAGCAGCAGTTTATGGGTCGAGGTTCTCTTCAACAGGAACAAGAGTCATCAGTGGAAGAAAAACGTAAAAAAAGACTTTTGGGAAAATAAAGTGTATGCTAGCTGATGTAATATGGTGAACATAAAGTTATTTCATGTGTGCTAATAAAAACAGTTTATTTTGTATTGAAAAATAAACCGTTTTATGTTCCTGTGCCAGATGCCAATACCAGAAGACTGATTAATTTAATTTTTTTTTGTTACTTGAGCATTATAAATATTTTAATGAAAAAATGTTTTTTTCCTTTAGAGGTCTAAAAAAAATCGTTATAATTTAAAAAATAAACAAATAAGGTTAATGCCCCTACAACACGCTCATGCTTCACCACATTTTTGCCTGCGCAGGCCAGCTTGTACAAATATGGAGCGTGTGGTTGATAAAACTGTACACCGCACTAACTCCTTGGTGCGGCTTGACAACTTTTCGAGACCTGATGTATGGAAAAACAAATCTAAATACTATTCTGACAGAAATATAAAGAATACTGCATCAGTGAAACCTCTTATGTGTCAATTTTTTCGAATATGAGATTTGTATGCCAAAATGTTCGCATTGGCCTTTCGTCCTTTCGTCCTCGGCAAGAGCTTTCACTGAACAGACGACGAATGAAGAATTGACAACAAAGTTGAATTAGGAAAAGATACATAGAATTTTAATTTTGTTTTATATATTTTAATCGCATGACCGTATCTTGTTTTTGAATTTGAATGTAGAAATATATAAATTATTTATACCCCAAAGTGCAATTACCTATCTAATTAAGATATTACGAAATAAATATAGAATATCCATTAAAAAAATAATATTGATATTTTTACTTAATATAACGATAATTTATGCCCTCCTCTAATATAACTTAACTTAGCAAATCCTTGTACGCATTTAAATCTATCCGTAAATAATTCTGCGAATCATTTGGATCCTCTTGTAAATGCTCGAGTAGATTTGTATGTGAATGAATATCTCTATTGAACAACCATTTTATTTGCCCACATTGTTCATTTACGCCTTGTTCTTAAATCACATTTATTTTTTAAAAAGGCGCTTTATGCATAGAAAAACACCAGCAAAAGAAACAAATCTTAGTTTGGAAACATTATTTCGAGGCCAACGGTTTGCAGCAGGAAGCATTGTCCTCGCTTCACGGTTGCGTGGAGACTGAGGCTTGCGCATACTTCCCTGCGACGTGTGGTAGCAGTGTCCGTCTTGACTGCGCAGTCTGAACTGTGGTGAAGAATGAGCGTGTAATAGGGACATAATTTAAATTTTTGTTTAAATTGTCAAACCTTTTAAGTAACTGTAATATAAAGAAACGAATGCCCTAAGATTGCAACTTATTACAAATAACAATAGTTTGTCTAGGTGGATGGTTAACTTAAACAGGGTACTCAAGAACGTTAGCTATCTAGGGTTAATTAAAAACACACCTACCGTAATTGAAAATGTGTAATATTTATATTAAATACCACTTATGGTAATCACTTACTTCGCGGGCTTCTTCGATTTTTTATACGAAACACATATCAAATGTATATAGAGATGTTTACCATATAGGCATACCTGAAATATGACAACTTTTCAAGCCGTGGTTCTTTCACCCTGTCTGATCGATTCTTGCATCCAAAAGCCGCGCAAAACACCATTTTATAAAACTGTTACTAAACAGGCCCTAGAAATCAATTGATAACGGGGAACATGGGGAATAAAAAAAATAAAAAAGACGTGAAAACCATATTGTCAAGATGATGTAAAGCAATTGTCAAGCACATAGTACTTATTCTATGGTCAAGCATAGATGGCCAATGGCATCTAGATAATCTATACTAATAATTATATAAAGAGGAAAGATTTGATTTTTTGTTTGTTTGTTTGTTTGCATCGAATAGGCTCCAAAACTACTGAACCGATTTGAAAAATTCTTTCACTTTTGGGAAGCTACAATATCGGCGGTGAACATAGGCTATATTTAATTTCCAAAAAAAATTGGGTAACCTACGAAAACTTCAATAATGTAACCCAAGGTGTAAAAAATTTACCTAAAATATTCTTTTTATTGCGAACGCTGTGAAAACTAATGATGATAGAATAAAACAATGTAGTACAATTTTGTAGAAGACATCATTATTTACAAAAAGTATCGCGACAGCATATGTCTAACTATTATAGTTATGCCACAATAAGTGTTTTTTTATTTTAAAAAAATCAATAAAATGTCACCTCTAGAAAAGGCTCTTTATTGGTATCTTGGTATTACTCCTTATTAAAATAAATTAGTTCATATTCAAGTCTGCTTCAATATGTTTGTATAACTTTTTGAATTATTCAATTCGGACATTCCATTCGAAAGTTATCACGAGTTTAAAAATGTGAGTATTGGAAAAAAAGCATAGTCTTATGGGTATGGTGGTTGGTAGAGTGAGATAGAAGGTTTTGGAGGTCTGGGTAGTGAGTACGTAACTTTTGCTATAGCACGACTAACCACACATCAATCTAACTACTCATAACCACGACTTAACTACATTAGTAGTTAGCGCGAGTACGTAACGCGATAACGCAATTTAAGTTTTAAGCCGGAAATAGTAAGGTTTGCCAACATCTAACACAAAAAAATTTTTTTTTCATTGTATTTTTCAATGAAAAAAAAAAATTTTATTAAAAAATTAGTTTTATTGTAGAATTAATATGTTATACAGAATACAGAAAATACTATTGAGCGGGCGCCGAGTGGCGCACCGCGATGCGCGTCGCGAGGTAGAAGGTGCGTGTTGACTCTATGCGGATTTGGTGAAGACTTGATGGTGACTGATGGTTGGTGTGCTGCCTTGTACGATGTGGCAGGCTGCTTACTGGATGACGACATCTTGAAGGAACGCTATTGGTTGATGATGTCGTCATGAACAGGGTCGAACGCTATTGGTTGATGATGTCCTCATGAACAGGGTCGCCACAGTCTCTTATTATCTCAACTTATCCGATGCAGAGTGCGTACGGGAGCGGGGAGGGGTCAAGTTTAGTAGAAATACCGCCCAAAGTAGTCACGGTGGTAAAGTGACGTGACACGATACATTGCAATATAATTATTCCAGATTAACATATGCTATAAAATATTTTGAAAAAGTTAGGGATCTGTATGAAAACTAAATTATTTTTAAGTATCTATCTACCCGTGCGAAGCTGGGGCGGACCTCTAGTATAATAATATAATAAGATACAGATTGTGGTCATCCTGTTTGAAAATGGCCCAAGAAAGCTTATTTCTTTTATTTTACAACTTAAATAGGCTTATTTTTTATAAAAACACGTAATAAAAATCCAAATATTTCTATGGAACTAGTCACCGATGAAAACGCCTTGTGATTAGTTGTGGTCCCCGTGACGTCAAGGTGACGTCACCCCATGGTAAATGATAGTCATCAACCTCATACCAAAACAGAAGTGTGACGTAAAATGCACCACGTGACCAGCGCCATTATACAAGACAGCGTTTTACGCGCGTTTTTGGATATTTAAACTTTAAACATGATTTTCATATAAAATATGGCATATCTTCAGAAAATATAAAGAGAATGTGCTTATAATGAATCGTAGAATAATTTAAAACGGTTTCTGGAAATTAGTCAAATACCCTATACTCTTGGATGAATCTATGGTTATAATTCCTCCAAGTGAATACCAACACCATCTATATAAGAACAACACCACCTATATAAGAAGGCCTTAGTGCTGGCGGCCATTTTTGGCCTCTCGCGTCACGGCCGCCGATGTGTAGACAGATATCATAGTGTACAGGTAAGTACATACAGATATAGGGTAAGAACACGTAGAAAGCCGATTCCGATTTGCGCCGACAGGCTCATAGATCATTGTCTATGGTTTCAATGTATTTAAATGGGCATGCCGGAAAGCGGGTTCCTGCTTTTTCTGTGGGTGTCCCCGTTCAAATGCATAGTAACATTCTTTGCGCAGGTCGGCGCGGATCGGAATCGGCTTTCTACGTGTTCTTAGCCATAGACAAGCGAACGGTGGGCCTCCCGATATGACGCTGCACTAAGGCCTTCTTATATAGGTGCTGTTGTATAAGAAGGCCTTGGTGCTGGCGGCCATTTTTGGCCTCTCGCGTCACGGCTGCCTACGTGTAGACAGATATCATAGCGTACACATAGATTTACATATATATGTATTTGTAAATCTATGAGCGTACAGGTAAGTACATGCAGATATAGAAGAGTGAATGCTGGGCTTCCCGCTGTGACGTAGCGCTAAGGCCTTCTTATATAGGTGGTGTTGGTAAATACTGATGTCAAGTCAAAACACAGAATCAAAGATAATATAAATCTTATATCATAGACTTTTATACATATACCTAGACAGCGTAGTAGCCGTGGAAAGTGTGTCGATTTGCGCGGCACTTTTTTGATAGCCGGTTGGCAACACATTGGTTTCTGCTATACGTTTTCTTGGCGGTTCCTCGTGTTTCGTTATAAAATCTTTATTTATACCATGTTTTATTCTGTTTAATGGATGTGTTCAATATTATTAATTGAACATGTTGTATTATATAGGTAGGTACCTACATATTTATGTATAGGTACATAGGTCAAATGTCACAATCCGTGATTCTCACTGCAGGGCATATTGTTACCTGTTCCTTTTCTGGGCCCTTCCTATAGCAGTGCACTTTTGTCGTCGTTACTCACCGCATCTCGGAACACACACATACAGAAAAAATCGCTTTTATCGCCTACATATTCGGAAGTGTAGAACACATCGACATATCAATCATCATCAATTACAATTATATTTTGTGCATCCACATTTATTTTATATTAGTCTAACAAAGTGCAGTGCTACCAGAAAACAAGGGATTCCATCATACATATACGAAGAACATTGGATTTGGGGTAAGTGCATTGCAATCCATTTCACAGTCCACTTTTCACTTTCCTGCTGATCACGTTAGCTGAAAGGGCTTCGGCAACGTGTGAAGCAAACAATTGGTCCTTCGAGCCGGATAATCCTTTTTCCAAAATCCATTTTTCGATATATGTTCAGTGTATGAGAATCATACGATTGTGACATTTGCAATTGGTATCTACGCGGGTAGACACAATTTTAAGGTTAGCGGGATATTGGTACCACTGCACCATAGATTATTGTAATTACGGTTGGCGACACTATCAAGTGCCGACGCATTCACTATACACGGAACAGCTGTTGCTAGTAGGGGTAGCCATTTTGAATTACCTTTGTTTACATTCTTTGTTTGTTTACATCGAAGTGTCAAAAAATGTCGGATACAAAATATAAATTGGTTAAGCATTCTTTAGATATTTTACATGATTTGGGTAATGAATCTAAAGGAAATGAAGAACTTATAGAAGACTTTATGATTCGGGTTAAAGATCTTGATAAATTGTGGGATGATTTTGTGAAATATTACGTTTTAGTCGAAACGTCAAAAACAATCAAGGTTGATTTAGAACAACATCTTACCGAGTACGATCGATATGAATCGATTTTATACAATATTAAAAAATTGAATTACGGTTATTTAGATTTAAAGAAAGATGATAAGCGTGAAGTTATCAAAAATACGGGTCAAAGTTCAACTTCACAGTTTGTTATACCTAAAATAAGCTTGCCAATATTCAGCGGGAATATAACGGAATATCAAAACTTTAGAAATATTTTTGAAAGTTTAATTCACAACGACAGTGTTTTACCTAAAGTTCAAAAATTACATTACTTGATAAGTTGTCTCAAAGGAGACGCATTTCAACTGATTAAACATTTGCCGGTTTCTGATTCTAATTACGATACTGCTATTGGTTTGCTCCATAAGAGATATTACAACCCTCGGCTTATAGCTGAGAGACATATTGAAATGATTTTGAATATTCCTTCACTTGTGAGTGGAAAGATTCGATTACGTGAATTCATAAATATCTTAGGAGAGAATACATTAGCTTTGGATACACTTAATTTTGACGTAGATTCATGGTCGTTTTTACTCATTTGCATTTGTTTGAAGAAAATAACTCCAGAAGGGGCAGATTTGAACTGCAATACTCGGGTAACGAAATACCAACGTTTGTCGAATTATTGGAGTTTTTAGAAGGGGAATGTAGAGCACAAGATGTATGCAAAGCAGCTTATCAGGGAAAACGGGAAAACATACGAAATAATACACAATGTCATACGGTTGAACAATCTAAAAGGGGGACGTGTCTTTGCTGCAAATAGCATAGTCATAATCTTTACGAGTGTAGCAAATTTAAGGATGCCGACTTGATATACAGAAGGAAGATAGTTCGCTCATCAAATTTATGTTGGAATTGCATGGGCCGGCATAGAGTTCAGAATTGTCAATCAAAGCGAGTGTGTGCGTCGTGTGGTGGCAAACACCACACTCTACTACACTTGGATAAGGGGCAGTTATTAGATTCGGATAATAACAAAAATAATGATGAAATTTCTTGTGCATCATGTGTAGGGGTACCGCGGGGTATCAGTATAGTTTTATTAGCTACAGCCAAAATTCATGTGCAGGATAGTTACGGAAACTATCATACTCTTAGAGCTATGATAGACGGTGGTTCACAGTGTTCTATCATTTCAGAACGTTGTGTACAACGATTGCGTTTGAAGAGAGGGTATTCAAATGTAAATATTTCGGGGATCGGAAATAATCGTTCATGTAGTACCAGAGGGATGGTTATATGCAACATTAAACCGGTTCAGGAATCGGGTCCGATCATTTCTGTCAATGCTTTTGTTTTGGATAAGATTACGGGAAATCTACCAACTCAGTCATTGTCATTGGATTACTTTGAAAAGTTTCGTAATATGAACTTGGCAGAAACAGGATTCTGCACATCGCAACCAATAGACATGCTGCTAGGAGCGGATGTTTATTCGGACATTATGGATGGAGGAAAAATGACGGTTTCTCCTCAGTTACCTTCTGCTTACTCTACTATTTTCGGATGGGTCATAGTCGGTAAAGTAAGTAACGTAACACAGGAAAATATTCCTGTACTGTACTGTATAGATACTTCTATACAACGGTTTTGGGAATTAGAAGAATGTAATTTTGGACCTTCTCTACTTAGTCATGAGGAAGAGAAGTGTGAAGAATATTTTACTGAAACGGTCAGTAGACAGGCTAATGGGCGATTCATGGTTCGCTTACCTTTTAAGGAAAATTGTTCGCGCTTGGGCGAAACGTATAATTTTGCATTTAGGCGATTTCAGGAATTGGAAAGAAAACTTTTGGGAAATAATGATCTAAAATTAGAATATTCTAAGTTTATTCATGAATATATATCACTGGGATATATAGAAAAAGCTTCACTATCGGAAGTGAAGTATTTTATGGCACACCATTGTGTCGTAAAAGAGACATCTTCCACTACTAAAGTTAGGGTCGTATTTGACGCGTCAATGAAGTCAAGTAACAAGGTTTCATTGAATGACACACTGATGTCAGGTCCAAAGCTTCAGCAAAATATAGTCGATATATTGCTGAGATTTCGGGTACATAACGTAGTTTTCTCGGCCGACATCATGAAAATGTACTGTCAAGTAATGATTCATCCGGACGACCGTAATTATCAGGGGTTAGTGTGGAGAGATTCGCCCGCACAAGAAATTGAATACTATCGCTTATAGCGGTTGTCGCTTTTGGTGTCACAAGCTCACCATACTTAGCTATGCGTTGTCTTTTAGAGTTGTCTAAGGAGCAAAGTAAATATCCAAATGCGTGTCGAATTTTGAAAAATGATATTTTCGTCGACGATATTCTCAGTGGCGCATCATCAGTGGATGAAGCAATGGGATATAAAAATGAACTTTGTAATCTTTTAAATAGCGCAGGTTTCGTATTACGGAAATGGTTGAGTAATAACGAACAATTTCTTTCAACTTTGGATGATTGTTCTGTAGAATCTAGATCGTTCGACGCGGACGTCGTGAGAAAAGTACTCGGGATCCAATGGAATCCACACGGGGATTTCATTCAATATCACGCGAGTATTTCGGATAACTCATTGACGAAGCGCAGTATTCTTTCAAATATTGCTCGCATTTATGATCCATGTGGATGGCTTACGCCAGTCACATTTGCCGCAAAATCACTGCTACAAGAAATATGGTTAATGAAGTTTGATTGGGACCAACCATTAACTTATGAAATCGAACAACGGTGGCGTGATTATGTTTCACAGTTTGGTGATTTATCAAAAATTAAAATCGAACGATTTGTAGGAATTTCGAATGAAGTACATGATTTTGAACTGCACGGATTTTGCGATGTGTCGGTAGCGGGCTATGGTGCTGTCGTTTATCTGAAGGCGCAGGGTGTGTCCGGCAGTGTAAACATAAGTTTGATCTTGGGTAGGTCAAAGGTCGCACCGCTTAAGCAGCGATTAACAATTCCAAAAATGGAATTGTGTGGAGCAGTTTTGTTAGCGAAAATGATGAATCATATTAAATCGGTTTACAGGGACGTTTTGGATTTAAAAAATGTTATTGCTTGGTGTGACTCTAAGGTAGTTCTTTCGTGGCTTAAAACTCCGTTACATCAATTTAAAATATTCGAGGGCAGTAGGGTATCACAGATACATGCTCTTGGTGACTCAATGGAATGGCGATATGTTCCATCGTCGCTCAATCCTGCGGATTGCGCATCTAGGGGTTTATTACCGGGTCAACTCGTAGACCATTCGTTGTGGTTTCGTCCTGCTTGGTTGGCAAAGCCTCGTTTGGAATGGCCGAACAACCCAGAGGTCGTAAATTTAGGGTCGCATTCTCATACGGAATTGGTTCACAATGCGTCAATAAAACAGGAAAATTATTGGGATATTATTGATAGGTATAGTAGTCTTGGTAAATTAATTAGAGTTACAGCGTTATGCAGACGTTTTTGTAATAATATTGGGAACGGAGAAAAATTATCGGGAAATATTTCAATAGCAGAGTGGGAATCTGCCATGATGTGCATTGTAAGGAATGTACAAGCGGTTGCATTTCATAGGGAAATTGCTTTAATACGTAAAGGAAAATCGTATGCCTCATCATTGCGTAAATTGCACCCATTCATTGATGCGAATGGTGTGTTAAGGGTAGGAGGTAGATTGAGGAAGGCAGGTATAAGTGAGTCGGCCAAACACCCGATCGTCTTACCGAAAAACCATACCTTTTCTCGATTGGTTATCTTGTATTATCACACTCTTAATTTGCATGCTGGACCGTCACTTACTCTGTCGTTGGTGCGACAGAAATTTTGGATATTATCAGGAAGGGATGCTGTCCGTCAGGTCATACACCGGTGTATGCGCTGTTTTCGGAATAGACCAAGGTCTGTGGAGCCTTTAATGGCTGACTTGCACGATTTTCGAGTTAATCCAGCTCGAGTTTTTCTACATGTAGGTATGGAGTACGCTGGTCCATTTGCGATTAGGTCATCTAAATTGAGAGGTTACAAGACGCAGAAGGCATATATGTGTGTATTCATATGTATGGCAACAAAAGCTGTGCATTTGGAATTGGTTTCGGATTTATCGACAGAGGCATTTTTGGCTACTCTTGATAGATTTGTCTCAAGGAGAGGTTTGTGTAAAGCTCTATATTCGGATTGGGGCACAAATTTCGTTGGAGCAGATAATCATTTAAGGGAAGTGCGATCATTTTTCCGCAAAGCCAATGATTGTGAGGATATTCATTCGTATCTTTTAGAACGGAAGATAGAGTTCATAAGAAACCCGCCAACCGCTAGCCATTATGGGGGCATCTTCGAAGCTGCCGTGAAGTCGGCAAAGACTCTATTGCGTCGAGTCGTGGGCGAGACAAGCCTAACGTTTGAGGAAATGAGTACTTTGTTTGCACGTATCGAGGCGATACTAAATTCTAGGCCGCTATGTCCTATGTCCGAGAACGTGGACGATCTCAATTATCTTACTCCAGCTCATTTTCTTATTGGGGATTCTCTTTTAAGTGTACAAGAGTTTAATTTTTGTGACGTGTCACAAAATAGACTCTCAAGATGGGAAATGATACGACAATTTTCACAACAAATATGGAAGAGGTGGAAATTGGAGTACTTGCATACCCTCCAACAAAGGTCAAAATGGACCCGAGAGAGGGATAACCTGAGGGAAGGTACACTTGTCCTCATCAGGGAGGATACTGCGCCTCCACTCAAGTGGAAAATGGGGAGGATCATGGAAGTACTTCCCGCTAGTGACGGTGTCGTTCGTGTAGTGAAATTAAAAACTTCCACTGGTTTATTGGTTCGACCAGTGGTAAAGGTATGTCCGCTACCGAGCTGTTAATTTGGTTAATTTAGTTTATTTAGTTCGTAATTAGTTATACGGTTTAATATTTTCTAGGGATTTTCGCATTTTTTTTTTCGGCTGGGAGTATGTTCAATATTATTAATTGAACATGTTGTATTATATAGGTAGGTACCTACATATTTATGTATAGGTACATAGGTCAAATGTCACAATCCGTGATTCGCACTGCAGGGCATATTGTTACCTGTTCCTTTTCTGGGCCCTTCCTATAGCAGTGCACTTTTGTCGTCGTTACTCACCGCATCTCGGAACACACACATACGGAAAAAACCGCTTTTATCGCCTACATATTCGGAAGTGTAGAACACATCGGACATATCAATCATCATCAATTACAATTATATTTTGTGCATCCACATTTATTTTATATTAGTCTAACAAAGTGCAGTGCTACCAGAAAACAAGGGATTCCATCATACATATACGAAGAACATTGGATTTGGGGTAAGTGCATTGCAATCTATTTCACAGTCCACTTTTCACTTTCCTGCTGATCACGTTAGCTGAAAGGGCTTCGGCAACGTGTGAAGCAAACAGGATGTATTTATAATATTGAGGGTTTGTCTAATGTTTTGTGTTAATTATAATCCAGTTTTACTTTTTATTTTAAGTTATGTGTAGTTTTAAAACATTGTCTATACAGTTTCTATTTTTAATATCAAGCTATTTTTAAGTCAGTCACAGCTGTTTTAGTAATATTTTTATTGTTAACATTCGTTGTTTAACTATTATTTACATTATTATTATAGTAAAAGACTTTCTAGAGGCATTTTATGTACCTAGCTCAAATACCTAGTATAGTGTATATGTGATCAGAGACGCATATTTTAAAATTTTCGATAACTACTGACATATTTTGGTTTAAAGTACTTCTTGATCTGGATCAAGGGTGGATCCAGGGAGGTCATGACCCCTCTCTGGACAAGGGCGGATCCAGCTATTGGCGCTAGGGGGGGGGGGTCACAAAGTAAAAAAAAAGTCATTTCAAAATTTAGTATCTAGAAACGTAACTTTTCCTAAAAACCTCCTGACCCCCACTGGATCCGCGCTTGCCTCTGAGCTAGGTCCAAGTCTTATATCTTTAATTACAGTACTTACATTTAATAATAAAATACCTACTTTTCTATTATAATTATATTTTTTTAGGAGGAAAAGTGTTGTTTCAAGATTCCAAATTTTGGAAATGACCTTTTTTCTATGTGACCCCCCCCCCCTGGCACCAAGGCTGGATCCAAGGGGGGGGTCAGGGTGTCATGACCCCCCCTGGGCTGGGTCTAGGCCACTTACATTTATTAATAAAATACCTACTTTTCTATTATAATTTCCTATGGGTCGTGACTCATGACCCCCCTCTGGATCAAAAGTTTAAATTCCAGATAGATATCAAATATAGATTAAATTTAAATAACTCAACTATTATAAATTATGCACATTAATAAAATATTAAACAAAGCAAATTATTACCTGAAAAATAGAAACATTCTATTCTGGAGGCTTTATTTTATTAGTTTGAGTACCTACACGAACCAAACCTATTAACAATATTGTAAGAACCACCTCATAAATATAGGAAAAATAAAAATTGTTCTAGTATTTTATATCACTAGACATTTCAGTTGCTTTCTTAATCGATTCATATTGATGTTTTCAATTTTTACATCTTTTTTCGTTGAATAAATGCGAAAAATACACAGCATACTCCGCATTTCCCATACAAATTGCAATGTTCTTTGCCTCACTTCGCCGCCGAAAAGAAATCAAGGTACTCTGTCTAGGTATAATCACAGAATTCTATACGATGCCTTTGAATCACGCCAATGAGACTATTTGTGATTGATTTCGGCACTGCAAGATCGCAATTCGTAACATCCACCCTACAGGGGTTTCTAAATTTATAGGGCAATAACAAGGCTGAAAAACTAAAAAGTGGTTATGTTTCTTATTAGGGTGTACTCTAAAGACGTCCATTAATGCTTTTAAGTAACTTGAACTGAATGTGTCCCATTTTTCTATTAATAAAAATTCAAAATAGCTACATTTACTAACAATCCCTATACCACAACAATCATCCGCGCCCGCCAATCTGTCAAAAGTGCTTGTCAAGGTGGCTTCACTTTTTTGCTATGAAAAGATATAGGAGTACTCCATCTAGGCACCATCTAGGTAGTTATATATAAAAATCTATGGGTATAATATACCTAGACCACAGAATTCTAGGTAGTTATATATAAAAATCTATGACCTAGACAGAGTACCTACATATTATGTCTTGGATGAATCTATGGTTATAATATAACTAGTTTTTTAAAGGCGCCCGTGGCGCCCACCTATGACCTTTTCCTGCAAACATTGCTTTCTCATAGCTGAATTCACATGTGAGACTTCAAAATACCTACTTGGTTGTTTTAACTCTTTATGAAAACTCAAAAACAACAAACTTTTAATTACAAACTTTCCATTCAAATAGCTTTTAGCATGTGGGTATTTCACTATTTGATCGCGTGTGTGCGTTAGTTTTCTGATTTAGTAAACTTTTTCATGCAAACTTTGCATTTGTATGGCTACTCTACGCTATTAATTCACATGAGAATCTTAAAAAAAAATACTTTAGTGTGCAAACTTTTTATTGCAAACATTGCATTCGTATGGCTTTTTCTCCGCTATTAGCACTTGATAATAGAACTCTATGAAAATTAAAAAAAAAACTTGAACTTTTTATAACAAACTTTGCATTCAAATTGCTTTTATCATGAGTTATTATTTGATTGATTGAACTTTTTATCGCAATTGTTGCATTCGTATGGCTTTTCTCCACTATGAGTTCGCGTTTGACTCTGCAAACTTTTTATTGCACACATTGCATTAGTATGGCTTTTCTTCGCTATGAAGTCCCACTGTGCGTAAGTTATGATTTGGTAAACTTTTTCATGCAAAATTTGCTTTCTTATTGCCGAATTTATATGTAACATTAAAGCACTTGATAAAAGAACTACACGAAAATTAAAACTTTAACTTTTTATAACAAACTTTGCATTCAAATGGCTTTAATCATGAGTTCTTATTTGATTGATTAAACTTTTTATCGCAATTGTTGCATTCGTAGGTCCTTTCTCCGCAATGAGTTCTCGTGTGACTCTTGAGTCTGCACACTTTTTATTGCACACATTGCATTCGTATGGCTTTTCTTCGCTATGAAGTCCCACTGTGCGTAAGTTATGATTTGGTAAACTTTTTCATGCAAAATTTGCTTTCTTATTGCCTAATTTATATGTAACATTAAAGCACTTGATAAAAGAACAACACGAAAATTAAAACTCTTTAACTTTTTATAACAAACTTTGCATTCAAATGGCTTTAATCATGAGTTATTATTTGATTGATTAAACTTTTTATCGCAATTGTTGCATTCGTAGGTCTTTTCTTCGCTATGAGTTCTCGTGTGACTCTTGAGTCTGCAAACTTTTGATTGCACACATTGCATTCGTATGGCTTTTCTTCGCTATGAAGTCCCACTGCGCGTAAGTTATGATTTGTTAAACTTTTTCATGCAAAATTTGCTTTCTTATTGCCGAATTTATATGTAACTTTAAAGCACTTGATAATAGAACTCCACGAAAATTAAAACATTAACTTTTTATAACAAACTTTGCATTCAAATGGCATTAATCATGAGTTATAATTTGATTGATTAAACTTTTTATCGCAATTGTTGCATTCGTAGGTCTTTTCTCCGCTATGAGTTCTCGTGTGAATCTTGAGTCTGCAAACTTTTTATTGCACAGATTGCATTAGTAACGCGTTTCTTCGCTTTGAAGTCTGGCTGTCCGTAAGTTTCCTATTTTGGTACATTTTCTTTCATATAACTGACTTCGCATGTGAGTTATTAAATACCTAACCCGAAAAATTGTTTTTCTCTACGTCAAGACCTTTAAAAAGTGCTCAGCTACCAGGAATAATAATATTATTATGTTACTGTCACTACTGTCAGCTGTCAGCCGTATGTTAGTAGAACAAAATCTTTAGTTGCGAGTGGCGCGCCATCTAGCGGCGTTAATGACATCAGTCAGTCAGTCAGTGAGTCAGTGTTCAAGGCAAATATTATATAGATAATTCCTCCAAGGTATATGTAAAAAAAGTCTATGGTCCGTAGTACATAAATGATTACAATTTTCTATGTCAATGTGTTTCTATGACGATAACCATATTATGTCAACGTCAAGTGAAAAGTTGTAAAAAGTTCTGTTGTTATTGCCGGTCCTTCTATCACGTTGGTAAATAAAACTGATCAGGCTTTACATAAAAAACGAATTCACATATTAATTAAATATTCTATTAATTATTTGCACCATACAAATAATTTCCGTTTTAAAATTTTTCCTTAAAACATTATATTCAGTGAATATAGTGCTCGGAAATTAATGCCAAGATTTACTGCATATATATTTATTTTTTACAACATATTTGAGTATTTCATAAATGCGCCTCAAGAATTTTCTGAAAAAAAAACTTAATTGATTATACTATGTACTGCTCGAGCTGAATATCGAAAAAAATATTGAAGAGATGGATGAATTAAGTAAAAAAACTCGTTAATTTATTATTTTTATTCATAAAAAATGTACATCGACATAGTAAATGACAGACTCGATATAGTAAATGACCGAAAAGTGTGCTAAATCTGTATGCATATATCGATATTCCCTGTTTCCAAAGTTTTGGTCATGCTTCTTTAATGTCTAATTGCTGTATTCTATTTTATATCCACTTATTGATTAAAAATTATGTATTATGTTATTTGTTTGCAGGTGGAAATAGTTTTGTAAATTCAAAAGTCAAACAAATATCAGAAGAAAACATGGGTGACGACAATAATACATTGTGTGATGCAATATTAACAGAATATTTTGAAGATGAAGAATATTTGGAAGACTCTGATAGTTCTATTTGGGATCAAAATAGAATCATTCACACGGTTAAAAGAGAACCTCAAAAAAGTGAGGATGAAATGTGTATGCTAGGTTTCACATCAAGTGATTTTTTTTCAGAAGATGATACTCGTACAGTGGTGAAGAAAAAAAGAAGAAAGAGTAAAATTAAAAAATGTACATCAGCAAATGGAATGACAAAAAAGGATAGAATATCAAATAGTTATACTTGTGAATATTGTTGGGAAAAATTTGATAGAATTAAACTATTAACAGAACACAAAGATACCATTCATCGTGAGATACATTTGACTTGTGGTGACTGTAATAAAACCTTTAAATCTTCCAAGAATCTCAGACAGCACCGAGTTATACATTTGAATGTTGGAAAAAACTTTTCTTGTGAGCTGTGTGGTGCCTGCTTTATAGAGAAGCGTAGACTGAACTTACATAAATTGATTCACTTAGAGAATAAACCAATTCAATGTCATAAGTGTGATAAAACTTTTTCTCATCGCAGCAATTATATGAGACATTTAGTATTTCATTCCGGTTTGAAGCCTTTCCAATGTGAATGTGGAAGAATGTTTAGCAACTCCACAAAACTCAAATATCACCGTAAATCCCATGTGAAGACTTTGGACGAGTAAGTACTTCATGCAATTATGGTAACTATATTTAAAACCAAAACATTAACCCCTAGAAATAGTTCATGTTTTTTTTAACCTACCATTATCTGAAATGTTATATTCGAAACTCCAAAAAGACTTCTACCTCAAAGTAAAAAGTAACGTACAAGTTTCCTCCTGACAACTGAGTACCCGCCCTAGGGCCCAACCACAGATTGTCTTTGCCTTTTTTTTTCTCCTAGCCTTCATATTGATTTCATCAAATTCTTTGGTCCTTATGACTTCTTCCATGAAGTCACCAATTATTGACCACTTTCTCTGATCTTTCAATATTTGCGAGACCATATTTTCCGGAGTCAGCCTCAGGATCTCCAGTCTTCGTTCCACATCTCTCCGTTTCTTCTCCCACCTCGGGCAAGAGAACACGCTATGCTCAGCAGTGTCCGACGGGTCATTGCAGTATATGCAGCCTGGAGACTCTGACTTATTAATACTGTTTAAGTATTTGTAAAAAACGCCATGTCCGCTCAAGCACTGAGTAATGCGGAAGGTCACAAGTCCGTGTCGTCTTTCAAGCCAGGGCTTAATTTGCTGTATCAGCCTGTAGGTCCATCTTCCCTTCGCTGAGTCCTCCCAGAGCTCTTGCCATCTGGTGAACGTTTTTTCTCTCTCTGAGATCTCCGTATCTTCTGTGGCTCCTCTTTGGTTGTACAGAGTTTTTCTCTCCATCGCCACCAGGTCGATGGGCACCAGACCGGCAATCACCAGCGCCGCCTCTGCCGACACTGTCCTGTATGTGCTACACACTCGCAACGCCATAGTTCTCTGCGTGCTACGAACAATCTGTCAAATATCATTCTATGTTACGAAATACTACTTTTGAGTAAATTGAATTCTTAACTTTACCATCTTGTAAAAATAATCACATTATTATAAGACAATGATTTTTGAAGTGATCAGTTAGTGTATGTGTTTTCTGATGGAATATTAAAAGTATATCACATCTTTGGTGGCAAAAAATGGAGAAAATTGGATTTTTCTGATTTAAGTCAGAATTTTGTTGGAAAGAACATACTATGTTCCTATGATACATGCAAAGAACATGCTATGATGCATGCAAAGAACATACTATGTTACATTCAAAGAAAAATCTTCTGAATTGAAACTGCAATAACACATCATAATTTTATTTTATAGTATATTATTTAAAAAGAGGGAAACATAATAAATAAAAAAATACAGTATACTCAAACTTTATTGTATGAAAATTATTATTAAAAAGAATAATATTTAAAGAAACAAAATAAAAAAAGACTCAATTAGATGGCATAAGAGCCCGAAAGACACAGAAAACAATCAATTAGAATTATTATATTGAATTAAGCAAAGATGTAAAAAACTCTTGTGCTTTTGATGAGCAGAATTTCGAGACACACCGATAAAGTAGCTGTTTGACAATTGAAATAACCTCAAAAAATAAACTTATGAAAATTTTCAATAGATGGCTCCAAAGGACATAGTCTGTTCTTTCCGTGCAGAGGTATCAAAAACTGTTCTTACCCTGTAAATTTGTTTTTGGGATGATCTTTCCCTGTATTGTGTTTTTAAAAGTACAAATTTATGGGTTATAGCATGATGTTTCTTACAACTTGTAAGGTTGCATATAAAATACAATGAATGCTTTACAAGATGGCGTCATTAGTTCATTTTTTATAAAAATGGAGTTAGAATGATATTTGCCTGTAGTCTTCGTCTGTATTTCGCAGTTTCCATGGCATGAGCCCAGATTGGTGCGGCGTATGTCACAATAGACTGCGTGGCCATTGCCAGTATCCTCCTTTTGCATGAGTTTGGACCTCTTATATAGGTAGTATTGCGCAAAGGGCTCTGTTGGTTTTTTGAGCTTTTTCACATACTCTGTCTATATGACCTCTCATTGTGAGTCCTCTGTCTATGGTGACTCCGAGGTATTGTCGTAATTCAAAATTTAATTCAATTTTCTATTTCTCCAGTTTAAAAAGTAAGGATCAAATTTGTATGAAGATTTCATATTACACTAAATTCTCACAAGTATAGAAATTTCAGGTGAACTATCGTTGTTTACAATAGCAATACATTCCATATATGGTCAGGACTATAATTCTTTTCTCTGATTGGTTAAGACAATGTGGTACGACGCGGACGAGTCCATTTTCCCCTGGGGTAAGCCCATATTATTTTATTCCAAAGTTGAGAATAACGAACTTCCATGCAAAATTACCCCGCGCGTCTCTCACCTCCAGGAAGAATATAAAAGGACATGGTGTCCACACTTCAGGTCATTCGATTAGCATACGGCCTTGTTAAAACACCTGTCTTTAGGACGGTGCCGCTTGCCCGCGCGCAAGTCATATTGGCGCGCAAAAATGGCTTTTGCGTAGAAAATAATTTCTTTGTTTCAAGTAATCGATCTAAATTGTGATCTATAATTTCGGTTATCTACCTTATCGTCTCCGATCAGTGTTAAAAATTAATAAGAATATTATTCAGTATAAAATCATAAATAACCTAACAGCCTACGGGTTACAATAATAAGTGCACTTCGTCAGAACAAAGAAACTTAAATAAACTATTAAAAGTTCCTCAGTGCTGATAAGTTATAATAATTTCTTATAAAAACAATATTTGACGACGTGTAAATTAAATAATAACATATAGAAATATATTCTATATGTACAAGTTACTAACTGATTTTTTATTGTGAACTATACCAATGTTATTACTATGTGATTCTTGCAATAAATTCATATCTGTGTTAAAACTATAAAAGTCTTTGAAAATTCATCTTAAAAACCTAAAATATTCGCCATAAGCGAGCTTTCACTACATCCTTGAGAAAAGAGATAATTTTGTTACAAGTGGTTAAATTCATGCTCTACCAAACTTATAAGAAAAACCTAAGTGACTTTACGACCAAGTTTCTGACTGAGCTGGTCAAAATAACAATAGAAACTCTTGGTGTTTCCCAGAACAGTGAACTACTCCTGCCTCTTGGCATAACCCTCTTTTAGAACAATGTTGTACAAGTGCTTCATCCAAACATCAACTACACAGTGTGACTCGCACCTGTAGAGTCATTCGGTAAGAGACATCAACCTACATCTTGCTACATCTGTGGCCTCCCTGCGGGTGATTCAGCAGAAGACTTCTATCTACAACAATTTGGCTCTTCAAAGGGGAAATCGAAAAGAAGACAGTTCTACCCACGATAACTTGTCGTCCACCTGTGGGGTAATTCTGAAGGGAGACAACCACGACAGTTGGCGCCGCATCGTGTCCAGCCTGAGGGCCTATTCTGGTCAAAGAGAGAACCTGCACTTACAGAGAACTTTCTACGACAGTATGTCACGCTGTTTGTCGGTTTTACGATAGTTTCGTCAATATAAAACTGGACAACTTCCATATTCCTTCTGTTAAGTACAACTGCTTCGGTCTTCTCAGGGGCAACTTGCAAGTGATTTATTTTCATCCACAGATCAACAGCGTGAAGAGCTGAGTTGGATTTTGCAATGAGCTCTCTTTTTGTATTTGCTGTTACAGATACTGCAAGATCGTCGGCATAGCAGATCAAAGCAACACCTTTGCATACCTTTATATCCATTATATCGTCATATAAGACATTCCACAGAGTTGGGCCCAAGACAGAGCCCTGCGGCACGCCTCCGCTTACTTTGATTTTATGGTCGCGTTGAAGTAAGATGTGTAGATCTGTGAAGTAATTAGACACTATGTGGATTTGACCTTAGGCCTCTTTTTCGTAGTTTTT
This sequence comes from Mystacides longicornis, assembly GCA_963576905.1. NCBI lineage: Eukaryota > Metazoa > Arthropoda > Insecta > Trichoptera > Leptoceridae > Mystacides > Mystacides longicornis. The sequence continues at coordinate 5,240,748 of OY756424.1, read as the reverse complement.
TCACCGCGTCAACAGTCGTTTTGCCCTTTCTAAAGCCAAATTGTCCCTCATGGAAGTCTCCCTTTTCCCTTATTTCACTCACAAGTCTTTGATTTATTACACTTTCAAATAATTTAGCCAGCACATTTATCAGGCAAATGGGTCTGTATTTTGGTGACTTGTTTAAGGATTTTTTTTGCTTTTTCAATCAATACAAGCTTGGATGTCCTCCAGGATTCTGGAAAACATCCAGTATTAAGCAGTCCATTCAAGAGAACTTTAAAGTAATGCACATTATCTAACAGGATTTCCTTCAACGTCTCCGATGGAACTCCGTCTGGGCCTGGAGATTTACCTGATTTTATCTTCTTTGTGGCTTCCTTTATTTCATTTTCTGTAAGTGACACGACTTCATTCGCGGGTGTAGCGGGTTCGTTTCCAATTGCGTTCTCATCAGAAGTGATAAATAAGGTTTCAGCCACGGCTATTTTTTCTTCGTAAGGTTAGTTCTCGGATTAGACACTTTCAGTTGTGACTTAACAATTTTAAAAGCATCACCGTAGACGTCCATGTTTAGATTATCGCACAATTCGTTCCAAGATTTCCTCTTTGAGGCACTTATTTCTTTCTTAAGCCTGTTTTTCAGTCCCTTGTATTCGTCTTGGAGAACTATTCTGCGTTCTGTTTGTTTACATGTTTGAAATATTCTTCTTTTCTTTTTGACTTCAGCAATGTGTTTTTGAATTTGTATATTCCACCAGTAAGGCATTTTCAAGTTTTCATCGCTTTTTATTTTCGGTGTGCTTCCTCTATATGCTCGTACAAGGGCCCTTTCACACTCCATTTCATCTATGTTTCATCCTTCCGTTAGTTCTTTAAACATTCTCTTTAAGGTTTCGTCATCTGTTTTGCCAGGGATATATTTGAAGTTTTATTTCTTCATATTGAATGGTATTTTAATTCCCGTGAATCGGTGGTCGCTCATGGATTCCTCCTCTAATACCTCCCATGTAGGGTTAAGACACATGATCTTATCGCACACCAGAGTGATATCAGTATATGAGGTTCCATTTGGTCTTATACAGGTAGGCTTCAGGCCATCGTTTAAAATATTCACATTTAGGGAATTTGCCCAATCCAGAAGTGCTTCCCCTTTTTTGTTTTTGACTTTTCCACCCCAGGTTGGGTGTTTAGCATTGAAATCTCCGGTTATAATTATGCTTTTTCTCTTTGGTAAACGCTGCGTGTCTTTTCGAATGTCTTCCAAGTGTCCCTCGAATTCTTCTTGCGTGCATTTATTTGGGCTGATATAGGTATTGTATATGGCAAATTCTTCGGTTTCCACACAAACGTTGACACTAAAGCACCGATACCGCGTTATTTTGTATCCTTCGCTAAAGTTGACAATTATTGCCCCTCCATCTGTGCTTGTGTAGCGGTTTCTGCCTGTCATTTTGGACATGTTTGGTTCTCCAAAAGCAATGAAGTCGTATGCCTCTCTAGCCGCCACGATATTACTCATGTCGTGAGCGCTAGTGCTTCTGCCTGCATTAATTTGTAGAAGGTTGAATCTGTTACAGTGCTCCGGAGCTTGCAGATGGATTCCTCTGCTTGCGTGCTTTCGTAATAAATTTTCTAAATAATTCACATTTTCCTTCACCCGCAATATGTCCCTCCTTATTACACAGTGGACAGAATGGGTCTTGGTCGCATTCTTTAATTTGGTGGCCATCTTTGGCGCATCTGCGACACTTTCCAGTTCGGTCAGCACCTTTACAGTTTGCTGCTTTATGATCAAAAGACCAGCATCAATAGCACTTATCAACATCTACTCTCTCCTGCAGGTAGCACATAGGCCTATCCTTATTTTATGTAGTGTTAATAATCTTTTTGCATCCCCCTCTTCCAGAAGTACTTCCGCTAACTGCCCTCCGTTTCTTGTAGGTCTTAACGGGCGGATTGATTGATTGATTAAATCTGTTCGGGATGTTTGGGCGTAATTGTGTCCATCACTGCGTTTCTGACTTCATTTAGGTCAGCTTCGATTCCAGTGATACGTACTGTTTTATTTTTTCCTTTTCGGACACCCAGTTTTCTATTTTGTAGTACTTTTCCAATCATATCAGATATTTCTTTGGCATCTTTATCTATTTTAATAACGATATCGCCTTTCTTTGTTTCTCTAACATTTTTAATTAGACTTTTTTCTTCTTGGTTAAGTCCTTGGTTTATTTATTTTAGGGTATCCGCATAAGATTCCACCCCTTTATCTATGATAATGGTTTCCTCTTTCTTTATTGCCGGTTTTGGTCGTGCGTCACGGCTTAATTTGAGTATAACTTTCATATTCATGTCATGAAAAACATACTCAATAATTTTCTTTGCTATGTCGGTTTTCACGGTTGTCGGCATAGCCACCGTTATTCGGTCAGCCTTGACATTTAGCACAACCTTTTTTATTTCGGCGCAGATATTAAATATATTTTCCGGCTCTTCATCATTTTGACAGAAAATTGCGGTTATTCTTTTGATTTTTTCTATGTTTCCCGTATTAGTTTTAATGTAAGAGTGTTGCTCCAGTGTTGTGAAGCTTGCGCCATTGCAAGTTATTTCCTCTCCTTCTTTTATTTCAGGATACTTACTTAGCACTTTTCTGGTTATACCAGGTTTGTTCATTTCCTTGAGGTTGCAGAAGTAGAAAGCATCTTCTGTATCTATCATAGTGACATCCTCTTTATCCTCTCTAACAGTGGTGTAGCTGTCGTTTGTCCATTCCTCGTGGACTATTGACTCAAAATCCTGGTAAGAGGCATTCAATTTTCTCATGTTAAGATTAATTTTCTTCTCTTGTAAGCATTTACAACAGCCCGGATTTAGTTCATCGACCATCTTCCTGTTTTTTTAATGTTTTCTAGTTTAGGTGTTTGCCTAACTGTCAAACATGATGGTGAAAGATATTAAAAATTCTATATTGATTATTGTGTTTACCTTATGTACGTTGAAATTCATAGCCTTGCATGGTGATCTAAGGGGAGAAAAGATAGCCAGTTTTTATTCACCATCCTCCATACATAGTATAACTTACTTAACATGTTCCAAGCACCCATTCAATTGCATTATGTAATACTTAAACCCCTTCCCACCAGAAAATTGATATCAAGATCCAGCTCACAAAAAAAAACAAAAGAATTTTGAAAATATTTTATGAAATTTCTCACAATGTATAAAAAATGTTTTTTTTTTAAATATTCATCCCTCATTTGACAAAATATATGGTATTACCCAATGTATTGTTTATGGTACCTATGTTATACCTACTATAAATATTTTGCTGTTTAATAATATTTGAAATTACCTACTTTTTCTTTTCAGATGAGTTGCAAATGCAAGCATCACTATTTAAAAATTGATTATGATGAAAGAATGCGCTTATTTATAACAAAATTCTTATTTGATGAGTATGATTATGCTTTATTCTATCAAACAAAGACATAAAGGTGTGGATGCTGCCACCAGCCATAAACAAACCTCAGTTTCTTTTTGTCTCCCAGATGGTTCAGTAACAAAATGATGAAAACTTTTGCAGTAACAAAAAGGCATATTAAGACATTTAATTAAGAAATTCACCACAGGAAAGCAGAAAAAGCCAGAGTAATGATGAATGAAGACCATAAATCATCACAAAAGCCAACCAGTGATGTTTGTACTTTAAGCATTGACCTGCAACAAGTCCTATCCTAAAGGCAATCCAGTGAGAATGTTAATCATATGGAGTGACAATTGCAGTTGACAAAATAAAAATCAAATGCTATTGCAACCTGTGGTTTTATCTCATTAAAAAGGACTAGAAGATGAAATTGAACAAAAGCTCCTTGTTTCATGTCATTCATTTTTAAGCTGTGGTCGTGATTTTGCCCAAATACAGAAACGGAATCGCAGATCGAACTGCCAAACACCTTTAGACCTAATAAAAATCATTCTTTCCGCAAGAATTGACCATTCATAACAAGCCAGTATACTGCAAGCAAATGATTTGTATCACTTTAAAACTGCTGCTACAGAATGTCTGCAAACCAATTTAAAAATTTCCACCCTCAATGCATCAAAGCTATAGAAAAAAAAAACCGGGAATAGCAATGACTCGTGCGAGCTTTAACGAATGTGAACAATGGATCTAAGACTATATTTTCAAAAAAATTAAAATTTAAGTAATATCAACTCATTTCTCAAACCCCTTGATTGCATCAGTAGACTTAGTATAGTAGTATTTGCGGGAAATCATACCATATTAAATATAAATTTTAAAAGAGGAAAGTAAACTGTTTTATGAAGACCTCATCATTTAATTATTTATCTGTATGTTAATTTTGTTATACTAATATATCTAAGTCAAAGGTGCCAAAATATCTTATAGATAAGCATTTTAATATATCATTGTTTTCCATCATAAGTTTGAATGTAATAAATAATTTGTAGGTAGGCATGTATAATATATTATTTTTGTTTATCACTATACCACTACCTCGTGCCCACTTTATTAGTACAATGAAGTTACACATAGCCCATTAATAGGAAAGTCTTGCAACACTATACCGCGATTCAATTTATAAAATAATCACATACATTTTTAACATTCGTATACAAACTCAACACAATTTTTTATTGAAACAAGGATTACTTAACTCAATATGATTACTTTCATGCTCTAAATATGATTATTATAATGTTTTATAGAAAAAACTCATTTTTCTGGAAATCATTTTTTTGTCTCGTGGCCCATAATATTATTTTTCCAATGAATGATACGATTTTCTTATGATAAGTTCTGTTGAAGTACGTCAATTTTTTACCACACAAATCACCATTTTCAAGAGCAAACTATTGTGTCACGCTCGAGGTGTTGTCAACGACTAAAACACTAAGCGTGGCCCATTCTACATGGTGGCTCCTTTTTTACATGCCAATTTGTAGACTCAATTGCATCTCCAGTATAATATATCATTGGTATTACATTACCTAATATAGAGAGAGAGATGCCGACAATTGGGGGAGGCCTATGTTCAGAAATGGATGCGAGAAGGCTAAAGAAGAAGAAGAAATATCAGACTCATGTGTGCCCACGTTTACCCTGAATAAAAATTTTGAGCAGGGTTGCTGATCCATGCTCAAATAACTGCAGTTGATTAGTCTAGGACTTTAGTGGATGGGTCAAAATATTAGTTGGTGTTCAGTGGCTAGGTTAGAAAGTGTTTTGTTTAAAAATTAGTATTGATTATTTTTGGGTTAAGAATCTTCTCTTTTGCACCTTCATGCTAATAAATTAAGGTATTTTTGCTTAGAGATCGTGGAGACATCACATCCAAAGGTTATAGCTATAAACAGCAATGCTGGAGATTGTAGAGGGACACACCAACAACACCAACAAAGAGACAGGGAGGGAAAGTTGGGCTTTGTGGTCACAGTACTAATGCTTTTGCAACAAACAGGCCAAAAGACCTGAAAAGAAGAATTAATTTTAGAATGACTAGGAAAAGAGAGTGGGCAAACAACAATATCATCACTTAACAGTTACTTATCAATAATGTGAGTAGGTATGTGTGTTATTGATGCAAGCCCCCCGCTGGGCTGGGCCTTTAATTTGAAGTACAGTACTTACATTTATTAAAAAAATACCTACTTTTCTATTATAATAACAAGTTATTGTGGTTCATGACATGGAATCATCAGGAAATGACTTTTTTTTAGGAATGTTTAGTTTATAGATACCAAATTTTGGAAATTACCTTTTTTTACTATGTCGTGACCCCTCCTGGCGCCAATGCTGGATCCGCCCTTGTATTGATGTTTCATGAAGCAATTAAAAAGAATAGTTTTATACTAGACAAATAATGCAAATGATGGAGACCACTGTTCTATCAGAAAAAGGGGCACTCTGCTAGATCTCTGTTCGTTGGTTTGGGTCTTTCAAGTAAGTTTGAATAGGGTATTTGACACTATTAAAAATAAGATACAGATTGTGGTCATCCTGTTTGAAAATGGCCCAAGAAAGCTTATTTCTTTTATTTTACAACTTAAATAGGCTTATTTTTTATGAAAACACGTAATAAAAATCCAAATATTTCTATGGAACTAGTCACCGATGAAAACGCCTTGTGATTAGTTGTGGTCCCCGTGACGTCAAGGTGACGTCACCCCATGGTAAATGATAGTCATAAATCTCATACCAATACAGAAGTGTGACGTAAAATGCACCACGTGACCAGCGCCATTATACAAGACAGCGTTTTACGCGCGTTTTTGGATATTTAAACTTTAAACATGATTTTCATATAAAATATGGCATATCTTCAGAAAATATAAAGAGAATGTGCTTATAATGTATCGTAGAATAATTTAAAACGGTTTCTGGAAATTAGTCAAATACCCTATTCATTTGCATGTGTACCTATATATAATTTTAATCATTATTGTTAGACGTGGGACTAACGGCTTAAATTCTAAAACGTTATAGCAGTTTCGTTAATGGGATGTTTTTCTTCCTTTCTGTGCCGCTAGAGGCGCCCTTGCTAATCCGGTCTATTGTCAAATTCAGTGTTGCCAACGGGGGCGATTTACTTCTTCTTCTTCTTATGGTCGCTCACAATCTAACCTCCAAAATATCATTCTAGTTTATTTCAAATTAAACAACTTATATATTATTATACATGATAACTTACAATAGGTTTAGAGTAATCATTGTACATTTTTTACATACTATTACAAATAAAATTGTTCATCTTTTTTTATATACCTACCTAAATACAAATTAAAAAATACAGAACAGCACCGCTGAGATTTATTCTCAAATTTATGCGTAACAAAATCAACAACTTCTTAGCAACGCAATGGAAAACAAACTTCCCAACGTTGGCATCACTGAAAAAAAAATCTCTACGTTGGCAGCACTGAATTTGACAATAGACCTGGGTAGTGAGTACGTAACTTTTGCTATAGCACGACTAACCACACATCAATCTAACTACTCATAACCACGGCTTAACTACATAATAACCACGCTGAAACGCACAACTAACTACATTTGTAACGTTACGTACTCGCGCTAACTACACTAGGAAGTAGTTAGTCGTGCTATAGCCCTTACGTACTCACTACCCTGATTAGAAGTTCTGCCACCTAGTGTGTATTGTCGGAAGCTCCCCAGAAAACTTCCCATTGAAAATAACGTTAAGGCTAGGGGGTAAGCCAATGACCTTGGGGTAATGGGCGTGTCTATGTCCTTTGTCCCCCTCTTCTCCTGCACTTACCTCAATTTAAATCTCCTAACACTAAAAAGTAAGAAAACTTGCAGTCTGTCAAGAAATTGGCAAAAAATTGAGGGCGCTGTTATCGCTCATGGTAACACATTAACAATGACTGTGCTAAAATAAAACACTGTAACGGAAATATTGAATATTTATAATGAAAAAAAATATTTTAAAAATGTCTCTATCGTGACTTTTCAAGAAGATTTATGCATATACTTCGAGACCTAGAGATGTAATTACTTTTCTAATCGAAGCTGATTTTCAATTTCTAGTGCAAATACGTAGTATAATTAAGTTTTAAATTGTAATTATTTTTTGAAAATAAAAAATAAAGATAAATGATAAGTTTTGTGTTTGAACAATTATTTTTTGTTCCCTTGATTTATTGTTCCTTTAGCAGATTTTTTCTCTGAAATAACTTGCCAAAAATTTTACATATTTGGACTTCGGGATATGAAAAATAAAAAGCCATAATTAAAATAAAGTGATGTTTAATGAATTAATTGAAGTTAAATAAAGTATAGACAAACTGTAATATTCTTTTAAGCTTTCATCTATATAAACTATATTTCTTGGAGTTCTTTTGGCAACATCCTGTTTTCCATGATTATTTTAAGACAATTTTCTCTTTTAGCCGCAATACTTTCCTATTTGAATTGCATTTTTGTACGAAAACCCAATGTTTATTAAAGTTTTTCGTAGAAGTTCGTAGCTCCCATCAAAATTCAAATAATTTCGTACAACTTGTAACATGCTTCTCAAACTGGGTATTGCTTTTTTTACTGCATAAAAATGAACTTTTTGCCTTATGGCACAGCGGTCGAAATCATCCAATTCTTTTTTTGGTCGCCCTTTTCTATGTTTACCTGGCGTGGTAAATTTGCATTGATTTGAATTCCCTTCTTTTACAATTCTCCTAATAGAACGCACATATTATATACCTGAAAAAAAAATAAAGATTAATTATTTGATATGAAAGTTTTATTGTATAAAAACAATGAGCTGACACTGTCGAAAACATATTTACTATTATCGATTGATTTCTTAATATTAGTATTATAATTTAATAAGTTTATACATTATTTTAATTAAAAAAGTAAAGTATTATTTTAATTAAAAAAGTAAAAAAAATCAACTTATATAGTATTGCAATTTAACAAACATTATTTCCTATACCGTGTTTTGTTTTTCGATCGTCAAAACAAACTGTCCTGTGATCTTTTATTGACATATATTTTTAAAACAAATAAAGTATCCTTAAATGAGCTCTAACTAACTTCTTATGTACATGAAAATGTTAAAATTAATCATGAAAAAGTATTTTATCTACAAAAAACACAGTATTTACCAATCAATTGAGATGTTAGTTAGAAAACATTAGTAGACAGTTCTCCGGCTTTAACTCCACTAAACATTGCGAATACGTGGCGAATACACACGAATAATGATTTTTCTTGATCCACTACGAATTGTATTGTTCATTTTAATGTCCAAACACAAAACTATATTTGATCATGAAATACAAACAAGATATCTTATATATAAATGTCACTGTCAATTATAAACAAAATATAAAAAAGTCCAAATAACTAAAGTTTAAGTTCAAAACGAATAAAGTATAATAAAAATATATTGTCCAAGCACACAAAACTATCATTTATCACGAAATAAGCATAAAATAATCCAAATGTCAATACAGTCAAAGGAACGCAACGTCCGCTTCGAAACAAACTCTCCATATGACGCCTCGCACCCCGAACCCGCTTCTTTTGCCTGTAATCTTCTATAAAATAAACCATAGACAATAAAAAATTCATACAATTTGTAGTTTTTCAGTTTTTTTAAAAAAAATACAATTTTAAACTCAATTATGCTACGTATTTGCACTAGAAATTAAAAATCTCCTTCGATTTAACAAATAATTACATCTCTAGGTCTCGTAGTTAATGCATAAATCTTCTTGAAAAGTCACGACAGAGACATTTTTAAAATATTTTTTTTCATGATAAATATTCAATATTTTTAAAACATTGAAAGTGTTTGCACTAGAAGAAAGATTGAAGAACATCACAATATTTTTCTCAAGAAGCTATCTTTAACAACAACGATAAAAAATTGCATGAAAAAACACCAAAAAACAGCGATTACCCTACCACAGAGCCTTAATATTAAAAGCTTAGAGTTTTTTTATTTTACAAACTTAAATGAAGATTTAGTATAACTTTCCTAAAAAAAGGTCATTTCTAAAATTTGGTATCTGGAAAGTTGACTTTTTCTGAAAAAGATAGGTCGTTCCAAAATTTGGTACAATAAACTAATATTGCCTATTAGTAGGCTATTATTATTGCTTAATATTGGCTGACTATTATTTTTTTTTTTTTTTAGTAAAGAAGGTCAATGGACCAGATGCCCTTTGAGTCACCGCGACCAATAAGATCTATTGTGACATCCTTCAATGAATTTTTGGAGCGCTACCTCTTATTGTGCCACGTCTCCAGAGGCCTCTTGCAGAGTGACAGTGCCTCCTCCCGGCTCCTGCCCTCCGCCTTTCTTTTTGAAAGATAGGTCCCAACAGGATTCCTATCTCTCGGTTGCAACAAATGCTTTTGATCATGTGAACTTATGTTCACTTTGACCACTGATGCGGAAGAACTTATTATATCCATCACACCAGGTCGGCTCTACAAAGGTGCCATGTACATCCTCCATAGCTAGAACTATGGAAATAAAAGTCCGCCCCTACACATCCCTGCATGTAGGGGTAAGGCAAAAAGTCACCCTGAGGTTGCCTGTGTAGGTGGCTACTTACATAACATAAGTATGTAAGTAGGTAATTACCTACATAGTAAATTGTAGATTCCTACGTTACCGGCTTGTCGCCTGGTACGTGGATTACTCACTGGCGCCAATGTTTTCTGTGCGCTAGTAGTTTTACATGTAGTCGTACATACAACTGCATGTTTTACAAGCTCCACCACTTCCCGCGTTTTCTTGTTTATACGACGCGTATTAGTAGCGGGCTCATTATTGTGATTTGTTCATGCCAAACTTATCATATTATTTAATAAACATTTCCAATTTAACACGCTTGTTTTATGTAGCCTACCTTCTTAGTTGAATCTAATTTAATTCCTTATCAAATAAACGCTACATAATTGGTGACCCCCAGGAAGTGTTAATTTTCAAATCAGTTATAAGTTTTTTGTGAATATATTTTTTCTTTTGTGTGGTTAAATCAAATTTAAGTGAAACAGCCTTTTAAAATGTTGAACACCGAAGAAAATATGTCTGAAAATAGTGCGCAATCAATGGTGCCCGCGATTTCCTTGGGCTCAAAGATACCCGATTTCTGGCGAGATCAACCTCGCTTGTGGTTTCATCAGTTCGAGGCCATCTTACAACCTCAAAAAGAAAGTAACGAATCAAAATATTATCTTATAATCGCAAAGCTAGGGAAAGATGAGCTAATGCAAATAACAGATATTCTTCAAAAACCACCAGAAAAACAGAAGTATGAAGCAGTTAAGAGCAGACTACTTCAGGTTTACGAAGAGTCAGAGACGAGGAGATTACAAAAACTTTTAGAGGAAGTGGAACTAGGAGATCAACAACCGTCTCATCTGTTGAGACGCATGAAAGACCTAGCTGGAGGCAAAATAAATGATGAGACCTTAAAAATACTTTGGATGGGACGCTTACCTCAAACAGTCAGAACAGTGTTATCAGTCTGTGATGGCGAAGACTTGGATAAGATGGCCACGATTGCAGATAAAATTACGGAATCAAACAGGAGTAATAATTCTGAGGTTGGTGAAATTAAATCTAGTACAATGGAATCATTAACGAAACAAATAGCAGCACTAAGCCTTAAGTTAGAGGCAATAGAAAATCAAACACAGCCCAGATATCGACCTGGAAGAAACCCTTTCAGAGATCGCTCTCGAGAACGAAGTAATAGTAGAAATCAACAGACTACACGGGGAAATTGTTGGTACCACTTTAAATTCGGAAAAAAGGCAAATAAATGTGTAAAACCTTGCTCTTACGAGGCGGAAAACTAAATGCGACATCTGCAAACGGGATAAGCGATGTCGATAGCACATCCCGATTAGAAGTGTTTGATAAAGTTACAAACCAAAAGTTTCTTGTGGACACAGGGGCCGATGTTTCGGTAATTCCACCCAGGAACAACCGAGAGAAACAACATAAGGACGAAAAATACACTCTTTACGCTGCAAATGCTACTAAAATTGATACATATGGGACGCGTACATTAACCTTAAATTTGGGACTACGCCGACCATACACATGGACATTTATCATAGCAAACGTTAAACATTCGATTATTGGTGCTGATTTCCTTAAAAACAATAAATTGCTAATAGACCTACATGGCAAGCGGCTTATTGACGAACTTACAAACATGTCAACCATTACTCATGTTACGCACGTTTCAGCACCTACAGTAAAACTGATCGACTCTAACGACATATATCATAACTTACTGGCAACTCACTACCCAGATTTACTACGATCGGAAAACTTTAAAAACACAACTAAACATAATGTAGTACATAACATCATAACAAACGGACGTCCTGTCTATGAAAAAGCTAGACCATTAAACAAGACAAAATTTTTAGCTGCAAAGAAAGAATTTGAAAAGATGATTAATCTTGGGATATGTCGACCATCAAAAAGTAATTGGGCAAATCCATTACATATCGTTTTGAAGAAATCTGGAGAAATTAGACCTTGCGGAGACTACAGGCGATTGAATGCCATCACAACTCCTGATAGATATCCATTACCACGTCTGACAGATTTTACAATGATTACAGCCGATAAAAAATATTTTCAAAGATAGACCTTAGACGTGCTTATCACAATATACCAATTGCCGAGGAAGATATACCAAAAACAGCAATTATAACTCCTTTCGGGCTTTTTGAATTCACAAAAATGAACTTTGGTCTACGTTGTGCAGCTCAAACTTTTCAACGATTTTTAGACTCAATACTGCGAGAATTTAACTTTGTTTTTGCATACCTGGATGACATTTTGATCGCTTCAGCCAATAAAGAAGAACATACAAATCATCTCCATCAAATTCTGAAAAGACTAGACGAGTATGGGCTAACCATCAATGTGGACAAGTGCAATTTCGGCGAAGAAAAAATTCATTTTTTAGGTTATCATATCGATAGAAATGGTATCAAACCAAGTGAGGAAAAAGTTGAAAACATAATAAATTTTCCTAGACCAGAAAATATTGAACAGTTGCGAAGATTTCTGGGTATGGTAAATTTTTATAGGAGTTCGATAAAGAATGCAGCATATCATCAAAAAGAGTTGAATGCATATCTTCATAATTCAAAGAAAAAAGATAAAACGCCAATACAATGGACAGCAACATCGACAGATTCATTTGAAATGTGTAAGAATGGTTTGAAAAAAGCCGTTACACTTTCGCACCCAGTCACAAACGTACCCTTATCTCTCATGACCGATGCTTCAGGAACCTGCGCAGGAGCCGTTTTACAACAATGGGATATGAATGAATGGAAGCCATTAGGATTTTTTTCGAAGAAATTTAGCGACGCTCAACAAATCTATAGTACGTATGATAGAGAATTGACAGCAATATATCTCGCAATAAAACATTTTCGGTATCTTATTGAAGGAAGAGAGCTCACCGTTTTAACTGATCATAAACCATTAACATACGCATTAAGTAAAAAGGTGACACCATCTGACACACCACGAAGATTAAGACAGTTAGATTTTATATCACAGTTTACAACCCAAATACAACACATCAAGGGTGAAACCAACATCGTGGCTGACACATTGTAAAGGCTAGCAGAAATAAACGTTACACATAATTTTGACGACGATGAACTGTTTAAAGATCAGTTAAAAGATGAAGAGTTAACCGAATTGATGAAAAATAACAAAAACTTGAAATTCAAAACTATAAAAATGCCAAATACGAATAATCAACTTATTTTTGATGTGTCAACAAATCAAGCAAGAGTGTACCTACCAGAAAAATACAGGAAGAGTGCATACAATACAGTTCACAATACTTGTCATATGGGCGCAAAATCAACAAGTAAGTTAATGAGACAGCGATATGTATGGACCAACATGAACAAAGATGTAAATAGTTGGGTAAAACAATGTGTCAGCTGCCAAAAAGCAAAAGTTCACCGTCACACTATTTCACCGCTAGCAGACTACCATGTATCAGAAAGATTCGAACATGTCCATATTGATATTATAGGCCCATTACCACCATCAGAAGAAAATAGATACTGCATAACATTCATTGATCGAGCAACATCATGGCCAGAGGTTATTCCAACCAGAGATATGACGGCCGAAACGGTAGCTAAAGCATTAGTCACAAGCTGGATAGCGAGGTTTGGTGTACCGTCCAAAATAACAACAGATCAAGGACGCCAGTTTGAGTCTGATCTATTCAACCAACTTGCTCATCTACTTGGAATAACGAAAACGAGGACAACAGCTTACAATCCGAGATGCAACGGAAAAATTGAAAGACTGCATAGAACACTGAAAGCAGCAATAATGGCCAAATGCAGCGATAACGCCAATTGGTATAATCATCTACCGTTGATTCTTTTGGGAATGAGATCAGTCCCAAAAGAAAATGACTACAGCCCAGCACAGATGACTTACGGCAAGACTATTAACCTGCCCGGAGACTATTTTACAACATCTACGACTAACATAAACCATTCTGACTATACAAGACAGTTAATAGATTCTTTTAAGGACTTAAAGCTGACCACGAGTTCACATAGCAGTAACAGACAAATTTTTTTACACCCACAATTAAAAACATGCACACATGTTTTTATCAGAAACGAAGTTAAAAGATCTCTGACAGCACCATACAAAGGACCTTTTAAAGTTCTAGAGCGCAACGAAAAGTTCTATAAAATAGACCTTGACAATAAAGACGTTAATATTACTATTGATAGGCTAAAACCAGCATTTTTAATGCAAACAAACACAAATGACGAGACTACAAATGTTACTACACAACCAACATCAATTCAAACAAAAATACAGATAGAACAAAACGCTGACCTATTGAAAAAGACAAAAAAAGTACAATTTTCAACACAGAAATCAACTTTAAAAACTCGTTCAGGAAGGGCAGTACAACAACCTAAACGATACCAGTGAGAAGTAACCAAGAAATTAACTCACATCGTTTAAAAATTAAAATAAGATATTATTTTTATTAAATTTTTTAAAATTTTTAATGTGAATTGAAAGGTTGTCATTCTTATTCAAGTACATACATAGAATTAATCTTATTATAATTTATAAGATCATATTTTTATAATTTAGTAGATACATACAATATATGCAACTGTATACCTAATTTAAATTTGAAAATGTAAAAGAAAAACTCTGATAAATCACATACCAAATTTTAACTGTTTGCATAATGTTTAAAGGTTATTTAAAGGAGGATTAAGAATTTTTATTAGATCATATTAATATTATCATTAAATACATACAATTTGTGCAATAAGTACCTACTAAGGGTATAGTAGTTTTTAATTGCTTATATTTTTAATGTTTAAAGGTGTAAGTATACAATAATAAAATTTATTATTTTTTAATGTTCATTCTTCAGGGGGAGCAATGTAGGTGACTACTTACATAACATAAGTATGTAAGTAGGTAATTACCTACATAGTAAATTGTAGATTCCTACGTTACCGGCTTGTCGCCTGGTACGTGGATTACTCACTGGCGCCAATGTTTTCTGTGCGCTAGTAGTTTTACATGTAGTCGTACATACAACTGCATGTTTTACAAGCTCCACCACTTCCCGCGTTTTCTTGTTTATACGACGCGTATTAGTAGCGGGCTCATTATTGTGATTTGTTCATGCCAAACTTATCATATTATTTAATAAACATTTCCAATTTAACACGCTTGTTTTATGTAGCCTACCTTCTTAGTTGAATCTAATTTAATTCCTTATCAAATAAACGCTACACCTGGTATCAGGGAGCCTCCGTTAGTTACTAACCTACCCGTTAGTCACGCATCCATCGGCACGGGTCGAATGACACCTTGGATTGGGGATTTTTGGCCAGAAAGGTTTACTCCTTCCGGAATGATAGGACTAGGTGAATATGGATGGGAGGGCTCATAGAAGGCTCATATTGCGCGTAACATTTCCTTGGACCCCTGACTATTATTTAGAAATATCATTAATTATAAATAATAACAGGCGTTATTTTTATTTATCTAATATTTTTATCCAGCAACGATTCATAGTGCTTCATCTTCACTGAAAATGCTTTTCGATTTAACAGTCTGCTGTCACCGCTTGCTTCAGTACCGAATGTGAAAATAAGTGGTATACAGCTTTCGAAAGTGACTTCCTAGGATGCCGTTGTATAGCGCCGTAAGGCCGTAATATTACGAAAGCAAAGTAAATAATTACGGTGTCAACTACTGCTTCTAGGAAACCGTAGCCATTTGGGTTAACATAGACAACGTTCAAAAGGACATAAATCACCGCTGTGATACGGCCGTTATATATCAGTATCGCTTTCCTTTAGTTTAGGGCTTTTTTTTTCTAAATTAGGGTTTTATATTTCTGCATTTGAGATATTAGGCAACCTGCCACAACTATTATCCCGTGGACACGAGATTTTATTTCTTTCTATTAGGAGCTATTTAGCTCGCTTACTTACTCCTTCTAAATATTTATCGTGTACTTGTACTTGACAAGCTTTGAGGCATTTCATTAGCTCCGTAAGAAATTACAGTGATTTGGCAATCCTCTACGATAGCGTCCCAATAATATTGTAATATGCTTTCCATTCAGTCAGTCAATTAATGGGAATACTTATGTAAAAGGTCAAAACGCAGTTATGTGTGGAACAGAGAATTAAGTAAGTAATGACCATAATATTATGTATGTAGTTAATATTCATAAGAACGTAATTGAGTATTGACTGAGGAGTCTCATTCAAACTGCAAGTTTCACCATAACCTAAATAATGAGTTATCCAGCTGGGGTTAATTTGTCAAAAACACTATTTAAATGAAAAATATTACAAATACATTATAGAGTATTGAAAAGTGGCGTACTTACGAGTACAAAAGCCAAATAAGGAACAATAATTAATAATAAACGGCAATTTTGGGCAATTCGAATTGTCGTTATTGTGATTTTTGCCCAAAACAAAATATCTTTTAAAACATATTATTCATATTAAAATAATATTATTACAAATAAACACGCATATGTGGCTTGTAAATACGGAATAAATCAATTATAAAGGCTGAAATAGAAATTTAGATGTGCGAAATGTACATATCTAACAGACAGAATTTTTGACAGCTCAATAAGTTCGAAAAGTCGGAGTAAATCTGACAGGTAGTAAATTTGACAGATCACAGACTACTTATATGACTAGATATTTAGAAAAGTTTAAAGAAAAGTTTAAGTCTAAGTTTAGTTCGAAGTTCGATTCAAACTTTTTCGTGAATCGGGCTGATACCGAATAGTAACAACATTGGTTTTAAGGCAGTGGTTTTGAATTTGATTAAATTTTTGGGTTAGTGGGGTTTGGGTTAATTTTTGTTAAGAGACCGCAACTTCGTTGTGGTAAGCTCGCCCTCTGTATGTTGATTCTGTGGTGTCTTTTATGTCAAATTTTGTGTGTTGTTTATTATACTTTATGTATTAACCATTATGTACAGTAAAGAATGAATAAATTTTAGAGAATGAATAAATTTTAAATCGAGAGATTGAGAATATATTTTTTTCAACTTCTATTTCTAAATTTGTATGGCAACACTATTATGACAATCCTGCAATACATAATAATGTAACATGGCCGCTTTCTTCGGAGCATGCAATTATGTGTAAATGGATGACATTGTCACGCTGAAATATTCACGTACACAATGATACACTAATTAGTGAAAAATAAAACGGAATCACGTTTACTAGTACATAGATCTTTTTTCGTCGTGGACTTTGAAGTGGAGCTTATTTCCGTCTGTATTGTGAAATCGTTTTTTCCCGGAGTTTCAGTGATAGTATTTTTTGTTTTCTTAGTGTCAAATAATAAATGAAAATAATTTCCTTGGTCTCATATGAAAACATACATTTTCGAAAGTAGATTATCTTTCCATACAACACATCGAAATTAATATGTCTGTCGTCGCGGATTGTTTCACTATAGGCAGTATAGTTGCATGCAAGACATGCTATAATGATAATATAGAAGGCGAAGTATTAGCTTTCGATGCTCATACAAAAATGTTAATTCTCAAATGTCCAGCTTCGAGTGGTAAGCCTGGCTTAAATGATGTAAATATAGTAAATTTGGGTCTAGTAAGTGATGTTGTAGTTAAGAAAGAAGTAAGAGAAGGTGTCCGGGATGGCAGAGAAGACCCACCGACTCCTCAAAGTCTTAACCTACAATTATTAGACCGGAGAGTCAGAAATCAAATTGAAGAAAAAAAAAGATTGGTAAGTAATTCATTAATTCCATTTTCGTTTAAACTGCATTTAGTGCAAATCCTTATCATTTTGTTCAGTGGTGGTATATGCAATATAATCTTAAAATTAATGAAGATGAAAATATTTCAGGTTTGTGCAATGTCTTGTGACGATCCAGAAGGTCAAAGACTCTTCCTGGCAATAGCAAAAACAATCAAGGATGTCAGCTGGGCAGATAGATGCATTAAAGTGTTTAATCAACTCACCATAACTCCACCGTACAGGGTAAATAAATCAATTACTTATGGTATGTTTTCCTAGGAATGCGGTTCTGCCATTTAGCAGCCATAAACAGCGGTGAATTACATCAGTAGAACATTGTCTATGTAGACATAATTCTCAAAGATGGCCGCCTTGTCAAAAGATTCACCGCTCCTTAGGAACCCATCGCATTATACAAAAATCAAGAGATACAAAATCCTGTCCTTGCCATAGTGTTTAACAGCATTTTTCAAAACCGGTTGTTTCATTACCACTATCATTATGGGGAGGAGGTAGACATCGCTGGGACATGTGTTAAGAAAAAGCATTGTTTTTCCTGCCGTCAGGGTCCTGAAAACAAGGAAGACTATCGCACTGTTCTCTCCAAGGGATCTAGATATGGTGTGGGAGCAAAAGTAGCCAAATCTTCGTTTAATCAAGTTATCCAGTTTTAGTGAGACACATGCACAGCTAATCTTTTTATATATAAGATTAAGTACGGCTACTATGGTGGAGTAATATATTTTCGTTTGTGTTTTCAGGTTGAAAACATTAGAGGAGATCCAGAATCCAAGGAATATAATCACATAAGGAAAGTGGTGGAAAGGCACACTAGAGAAAGATCCGCTCAATGATGCTGTAAAGAAAGTGTCACGTCTTCTCTTAGTGGAGCAACTACCAAATAAAGTAAACTCTCTGTTTTCTGCCTCAGTATATGAGACAAATCCAAAACCCCAAGAGTCACTCTGCACATGACGTATCATCTTTCAAATATTGTATACTTTTCAAGTCACAACAACAGAAGTTTTTATTGAAGATTTCTGAACCTCTTTCTTTAAATCTGATACTCTCCAAGCTTCAAATGTTTGCATGTTTTTTTTTAAATGCTTACATTAACAGCACAAAAATATCATGTCTTAGTTTATGACTGACAGATGTCAGATGAATGTTGTCATTGCAAAAAAAATGTTTACTATACCTATTATGCTTTGGTGTGGAATATGCAAAACATTTTACTACACTAATTTTCATCCTATAATTTTAAAATTGAATAGAGAGATTACTATATTTCAATCAACAGACATTATTAAGGCTTTTGTTCAAGATTAGTTGATAGATATTATAAAAAAAAACAAAACACAAGACTCTTGAATGTTTTCAAAACATTTTTTTTATCTTTATATATCTGTTTACAAAAATAATAATTATCAGAAGTCCCTCATTGAAGGGAAATAATCACAATTACATAATAAGATATTCAAATCATGATTGATTTTTATTCCCATTTTACCATGTTATCACAAGTATTTGTTGATTATGTTTTACTCTAGGTCCAAACAATCTCTTAACATTCTATTTTGGTACAGAAATTAGTTGAATATATGTATGTATATACATAAAACAGTGTTTTATTTTTGCAATTAAACCTTTTTTTATATTTACTCAAATCAGAGCCCACACGTCTACTAACAATGGGTTTCTCGATCGTTAGTAATAGCAAAGTAATAGCAATATTTCAGTCATTGAAAAATGAAATTTTATCATAATTTTGCTTGATGAAAAAATGTTTTTAAGCATTGTGATGTTGGTATGCACGTTACTTATCGATTATTATTTACTTTGATATTTCCTTACTATCGAGAAACACCTGATAGTAAAGTATTGTGCTAATACTTTACTATTACTCACGGCGTCAAAAAACCCACCCTAAGGGAGACTTGTGGACCACAGATACATGATACTCCATTTCACCAATAGATCTTTTCTTCGCTTTCAAACCTATAACCGAAGAGAATAGATGACAATATTATTCTTGTTGCGACTACTGCATTCTCCGATACTTACCAATTTTGGTGACAATAAAAACAGGAAGTCTTTAGTACTCCCAATCTACACTCTAAATTATTTTTTTCCTTGGGAGGAGGGGAAGATCCTCATGGATGTTGAATTGGACTTCTGCCCGAGGGCAGACCTACCGACTAAAAACACCTCTGGTTCTACTACCGCATTAAAGCTTTACTTTGTCGCAATGTTGTCTGAACTACAGCTGTGCTTTAAATTTTCTACCAGTGTATCTCCCTTGCACATAAGACGCAAGTGCTGTGTGACTTTCATACTGGAGGGACCGCAGTCAGAGATTATGTCTCGTCGGCTCATTTACTGAACTGCTTCAGGAAGTATGCTATGATTGTCTTAAATTTACCACTGAATTTGGTGATCTGGCATTCTTCGACACTATGGTTAATCCATTGGTTGTCTCGCTGGAGGGGTCGTAGTTACGCGGGAAAGTCGCTGGCACCACGCGATTAAGTGGTGCAGTATAAAACAAGAATCCAAACAACAAGAAAATCCTCGCTTGCCCCATCTGTGCAGAAGGCCACACCTTCTGTGTCCACTGATAAATGACAACCAGGTGGCATTGTGTCGGGGTCAACATTGGCATCCCTATAAGAACTTCTCCACTCTTCGGTTATTAAAATTGTTTGACCTCAGTTTCCGGGAAAGATTTCGGTACTCTATTTGGTTCAACATGCATTTGCTAAACGTGGGACAAATACAACGAAAGCTGTTGTTTAAAATTTTGATCTTGCTCACTTTGTGTACCTGAAAGTGGCTGTTGTTTAATGTTAAACAGTGATCCGAGGGTTTTGCATGAAATATACTTAAGAACTAGTATAGCAGGGCATGGCTAATTATTATTATTATTGGTGATCAGTGGTCAGTGTCAAGGTGTCCATCCAGTCTGTTCTTGAACATATTTATTGATGTTGACTCTATAACCTCCTGCGGCAGTGAATTCCATTGCTCCACCACTCTGTTTGTCAAAAAATGCTTCAGGAAGTTTGTTGAGAAGGATGTTTTTGACAGTTTCATTGTGTGTCCACGCAGGTTGGTGTTTTCATTGAAGGTGAAAAGAGACGGAATGTTTGGACAGGAGTAATGTCCATTCAAGACTTTGAATGTTTCAATTAAGTCACCACGTCTACGTCTTTCTTCCAGTGTGGGCAGCTTCAACAATCTCAGTCTCTCCTCATACTCGAGTCTTGAAAACCCAATTGGCATCTTTGTTGCTCTTCTCTGCACCTTTTCCAGCAGCTCAATATCCTTTCTGAAATATGGACTCCATATTTGGAAACCATACTCCAGCAGAGGGCGTATGTGACTCTTGTACACCTTGAGGAATAGGCCAGGCGTGATATGTGTAAATGCTTTCCGTATTAGATACATAAGTGAGTTGGCTCTTTTTGTGATATCGATAATGTGCTCTTCCCATTTTAATGTGTTGGACACCACAATTCCTAGATCCTTTTGGCTCTATTTCAATTCAACAAAATGGGTCCTGTTAATTGTCAAAGTACGGACGTTCCTATTGAACAACCCTTGTGGATTCGCAAAAAGTCTATCTCAGGCATACCTCAACTACTTGCTGATAGAACTTAAATATGAATTATTTGGGGGGGGGGGGGGGGGGGTTGTGCGGCCCGCGTATGTTTCAAAATATATGTATGTGGCCCGACTAAAAAAAAAGGTTGAGTACCATTGCCATAAAGTATAGGAATGCAGCCCCAGTTTTGAGAATCATCCTTTTTGATGTGGGCGGTGAGCACAAAGAGCTTCTCCCAGCTTTAAAACTTACTTGGGATGTGCAGATTGTCTTCTTTTCTGTTTAAAATCAACCATTCAAGTAGTTGACAATATATCAAAAATTTTAATATCCAATACATAAAAAGGCAGGTTATTGAAAGACAAAATGGTTATTTTTAATTAATAAATTTTTTAATTTATTGTATCTCACCAAATCTAAATCACATCAATTATGTATATTATTTTAGGCCAATTTAGGTTATTAGCATTTAGCAATTATTTATCGTCATTGTTTATTTGTTATCATATAATGAATTGGCTCTTAAGGTTTTTTTCATGTTGAACGTTTCGAACATTCCCATGACAGGAAATTTGACCACATAAACGGCAAACTTTGTTAAAGTGATCAAAATAAACCAGCCCTCGAACAGCAGAAGTCCGTTTTAAAGTCCCTAGCAGTTCAAGTTTGAAAACAATTACCGTTGAATTAATAATCATTGGCTCTAAATAATAAGTTAGATCTAGAAAAGGGCACAAGAATTCATAAATAGAAGTAACTGGATTTTTATAAAGAGAAGGAGAAGTACACCAATGCCTGGGGGGGGGGGGAGAGAGGGGGTCTGAATAGACCTAGAATTTCTGAAAAGAAGAGAATACAATATGATTAGGCATAGTGAGACAGAATGCATGAAATGATGATGTGGTCATCACTTATTCCTCTTCTTTTATTTTTTTATTCCCAGTTTCTTCCTCAGGCTCTACTAGCTCCCTTTTCAATCCACAATCTGCAGCTTGGCTCAGGTGGGCATATTCAGAATCATTCCCGCTTGATGGTTCTATTTTGGTATCTTTGATCGTGTGGTAATCATTCTTTAGTGCTTGAGATTCACTTGACGTGTCACGCTTCAACAGTTCACGCAGCGCCATAGTCGCGTAAGTGCTAGAGCCAAGAGTGATCTCAAAAAGTAAAGCCCTATATTTACCAGAATCACTATCACCAATTTGGTTGATGTTCCTCAATTCTTCCCAATCTGATCGGATTAAATCGCATTGTGGGTCATCATAGAAGACATGTTTCCAAGTGAGGTTGTGTGGTTTTATTAAAACCTTTCTATAGGTTCCACTTAAGTTGTAAGCTTTGATTTTTTGTTTTTCATTTAAATTGACTCCTTCATTTGTCATAATTTCTTCATAAAAGTTTCTCATATTAGATGGGTACTTCACATCATACCCAGGCAAAGGTAAGACTAAATGATAAATGCTGAATTTGCCCTCGGAAATATCTTCTTGGGTTATTTCCCTTATTTCGGAGGAGTTCCTATTTATTTTAGGGTACTTGCTTATACCCTTTCGTCCCACAGTAATTGTCTCAACGTTTTCACACTTTTTTTCATCCTGCCCCTCACTATATTCATCTTCATTGTCACTTCCACAATGGTCTTCTTTCTTATCTTCATCATTTCCCTCTTGCCACCGAGTTAAACTATAATCTTCAGATACATCATAATCAAAATCTTCATTCTCTGTGACCAAATCCCCTACGACCAACTTCATACCAAAGAGTCTCATTCTTTCAGACACACATCTATTCCAGACCCATGATTGGTAGGAATGTATATAAAGCAAGCGCATATTGCGGGGAATTGCTTCGAGCACAGTCACCAAATCGTTTTTAGCATGTTTGGACAAAGCTGTCAACAAAATTCGTTCTAAGGAATTTGTGTATGTAGGAAACATGGAGAGTGCTCTGAATGGATCTTTTGTTTCTTCATAACACTTCAATTGAGAGTAAAAAGGTCCTTGAGGTTTTAAAATCAAATCAATAGCGGTTTGAAATTCTCCTTTCAATAAATGTTTACCTATTTGATAAGTTGGTACATTAGCGCGGCTACCAAACCTTTGTAAGCCATAGTAGTTGATGAAACCATGTTCTTTAAACGACTGGACGGCATTGTCCACAATTTCACTGTCTTCAGTAATATTACGTAATGCAATCCTAAATACATTACCTTTTAGGTATCCTAAGGTCAAATGATAATTTTTGAACTCAAAGTTACCTACGGATATATTTTTTAATCGTTTCGCACAATTGGAAATGCGGACAGGGTCGACTTTCCTTAAACTAAACCACTGTGATGTTTTGGCCCTTCGATCCTTTGTACCAGAATAACCAAAAAAGGAAGGCTTTATATGATTCATACGCAGCCCTTCAGCTATTGCCTGTGCTGCTTCCATTGTGTCCAAATTTTCTTTATAAACTATGAAATGAACAAATTCTTCGGGATATTCCCATTTAGTTCGGAAATCCCGCTTAGTAGCAAACCTCGAGAATATTATAAACTTCTTCTGCCCTACAGTTTCAGTTCTGCCTGATATTCTCTTTCCATACACATCAGCCACCGCTTCATATATTTTGGTACGCTTTTGTTTATCTACATCTGTTACATCAATTTTTACTACCGGGGCGTCATCTGACATTGATATTTTATGAATATCGTTCCAAACAGAGACTGGTATCAGTTCAATATTCAGTTTATCCAAAAGTTCATGTTGATCTCCAATGGTAATTTTGTTTTTAACTGGGCTTGGAACACTAAGATCTGTTAGTTTAGCGACATTTCCCTTAACATCCACTTCATTCACTTGAAAATCGGAAAATCTCGCTTTTATAATACCATCAAATCCCGCAACATCTTTCATAACATATTCCGTGATTCCAAGTTCACTTTCTGCTAACCTTTTTCCAGGGCCACTTTGAAATTTTGATGCAATATTTCTGTTTGGTTGCCAAGCGTCTCTTCCAAATTCATTACGGTTAAATCCCGAATGAGGTTGCCTATTATAACCTCTTCCGCCGCGGTTGCCGCCTCGAAATTGACGAGAATTTCCTCTGCGATTCCACATTATAATAAGCCGAAAATATTGTTATACAAGCATAATCGATGCAGACAACGAATGTATTTCTTCCGGTAAGCAAATCATAAGTCTAGTAAATGTTCATTACTTCATTAGTGATAGGTAGGTACTTAATTTTTTTTTAAATATTGTGAAAGAGCTTCAAAAGTTAAACAAACACTCGAAAACCGACAATCAATCTCCAAATCGTGTCACGTGAAATTCAAAATAGCCTGCCCTGCACCCGCTTGACCATTGCTGGCAGCGATTGGTAATTCCTAACCTCTTCTTTTCGCACACTTAGGCCCGCTTGCGCCATCAGACGGACTAAATATGGCGTAGTCTGGAACTAGTAAACCAGAGATCAAGTCCACAAATAAAATTGTCTTGCACCAGCCATTTTTGATCTATGGTTTACTATTTCTGGGATCAGGTGTATAATGATAAATGGGTTACTTCCCGAGATTTATCGAAAAATATACTTATGATAACACTAGCTTATACCCGTCTTGCTTTACGTTTTTGATTCCGATTGTCAGGCTTGATCGGTAGGTAATTAGAAAGGTTCTAGTCTAGCTTCCCATTGCTTTGTAGACCTCTATAACTGACATAAGCACAGAAAAAGAAGAATGACACTTTTAATGTTTATTACAATTTTGTATGAAGATCCTAAAAAATAGGGTTTTTTAAATAGCTCTAAATATATCTATTAAAGTCAATGCAGCAAATTGTTTTAAAGAACCTTCTCCGGCATTTGCACGGCTCTGTGCAGATTCATATCTGACGTAGCATTTGTATTTTGAGCGTGATGCTATGACATACGGTAAAAAGCAAAAAACATTTCTTAATTATTATGTAGATAGAGAAGGAGGGGCTAATGCGAGTTTTATTTAATTTCCCAATTTACCACGCAACTTTCTTAATTTTTTCTTTCATAAGAACCTTCTACTGATAAAAGCCAACACGACAAAAAAAGAATTAGTGAAATCGGTTCAGCCGTTTAGGCGTGATGCGATGACATACGGTAAAAAGCAACTAAAAAAACATTTATGAATTATTATGTAGATTTACCACGCAACTTTCTTAATTTTTTCTTTCATAAGAACCTTCTACTGATAAAAGCCAACACGACAAAAAAAGAATTAGTGAAATCGGTTCAGCCGTTTAGGCGTGATGCTCGGACATACCGTAAAGTAACGACAGAAGGCAAATAAAAAAACATTTCTAAAATATTATGTAGATAAAATGCAGTTTACGATGTAAAACTTAATTAATTTTAGCTAATAAGCTATTGAATTATGTTAAGTTATCGTTGATTCGGGTGAAGGATGACGTTCGATGGGACATAAGCTTGAAATCAAAACATTTCCTCTTTAATTGCTTTACTTTTAAAAAAATTCAATAGATGGCGGTGTAGTAGGAAGTACAAACATGTGATGTATGTTTGCGTATTGTATAGATATGTCGAAAGAATTGACCCATTTAAACCAATTTTTCAGAATTATTATACTTATGATAACATAAACTTTATCGATTGTAAAATTAACCTTAATTAAGTTTTAATAAATATTTATATTTTACATGACAATTAATCTCACGAAAAGTGATTTTATGATCTCTAGAGACTAACGTGGCAGCATAATATCCTAAATTTAAATAATTATTTTACTATGGTCACTCTAGATGCACGCATGCGCACAAACGTTGTTATTGTTTAGAACCATTTGACGTTTGTCAAATTATGTTATAATGCGAGTTCCAAAATGATTTTTGTTTCTTGGAAAGCCGGAATCTTTCAAATATCTCATGTTATATTAGATTTGTAATCTTCAATGTGGTTGTGTTAAGAACGCTCATACTGGATTTTGGGTTTATCTGACTTGTTATTTGTTTGCATACGTTTGTGCTCGCCTGAAATTCTTTGAAGTTTCTCTATACTATCACTGGCTTATCTAGGAACATGGAACGCGGATCCTAGATCACTCACCTATTTCTTTATTACAGTTAAAAATAAACACCTCTCATCACAACAGCTTTCGCCTTTGCGATGAGTGATGACAACAAAGACTTCTATTTCTTAGTAGATAGTAAACTGCTCTAATGAGATCAATTATTAAATGCACAAGGATGACTTTTTTCCTTTTCAAACTTTATTTTATCTACCCTCTTACTATTTAATTTTCTCCGGGTCTTCTACTACCCTCTTGAAAGTACCAAAGAGTATGTTAGCACCTCCGTTGAGAACCTACGCTTTAACTGGAAGATATTCCATTGTGCGACACCATTTCTTTGTCAACTGCTCTATGGCTTAAATGAAACTATCCACTGTTTTTTTTATATTTTCTTTAATTACAAAAATAATAAACATAAGTGCTATGCATAATATGAACAACAATAAGTTTTAAAAAAAACTCTTTTACATTTCATAAAGGAGATGGCATTCTCAGAAAATTTGTTGAAATTACATTGTGTGATAGAATTACACAAGACTTTCTTTTTTTGAAATGGATTATCAGCAAGCACCTTCTGCCCAAAGCATTGAAGATCTATTCGGGTGTGTTTATACCAAACGAATGTAAACCCAGAGTTGGAAAATAGAGCATATGTTCTTGATCGTTGATATAGTCACCAAGAAACTAACAACGAGAAACAAAATGACAAAGAACTGTCGTCGCCCATTAATTGGTTCTAGCTCGTAGTTTCCATGGTGTCCAATATCAACGATTAAAACTCTATTTTCCAGCTCTGGGTCTATGTTCGTTAGATATAAAAGCAAAAACACAGTAGGATTTCTCGTTATTTACAGATTATGGCAACCAATAAAAGGCAATACAAATTGAATGAAATAAAACATAAGGGGCATAGTATAAAATAGTGTACTATTGATGTCCTTAAAAAGGAGGTAAAAGAGAAAAAATGTTCCTTAGCTCATGAAAGAATTTGAGAAATTATTGCTCATTTTTACCAAGGAACAGGAATATGAATATTTTTCTACATATTCTTTATTTCTTGTTATTTACCTTCTAACATGCTTACTTAGTACTTATTATAATTTTTATATTACTTAATTGTTTTGTTAATCAAATATATTATGGTATCATATGGCAATCATAAGGGGTATAATGATCTCCATGGATCATATTATTGTACACATACTTGGCCAAAACTATCCCTTATGCAGTGAGTTCCTAGGGAACGGTGTGTCGTCTGACAAGACGGCGTCTTTCAAAATTATATGTCATTGTTTTTTGTTAATACGGAAACAATATTGACAATGTTCTCAACTGACATATTCACCGCTATTTATAGTAGCAGCGTATCCGTAGGAAAACAACCCATTACTAAGTTTTTTTAGTCACGTTATGTATAAAATTGTAACATACATAGTGAAATAATTATACCATTTCATAAAAATTTTATCAATACAAGATTTAACTTTTAAGGATACTAATATTTGAATCTCCTTTAAATGAATAAATTTGAACAGGTCTCTCCTACTATAAATTAATTTTAATAAAAATGATCTCCTTGGTGATAGTCTTAAATCCCTTGTGAAGTATAAGGAGTTGCAGATGTTGACTGGTAGACAAAATCTTGTACCAACTTTTACACGCTGCTACTAAATGATAAATAATAGTTGATCCTGATGATTTTCATTGTATATGGAAGAATACTTTTAAAGAACATACTACATAATTACGTTCATCTTCATTTTCACATAGAGTTCAAAAGGAGAATGATGATGATATTTGGACCTCTAAGGATTCCACTTGATTGTCTCGGGTTTATTATATCCTTAAGAGAAATTTAAGGCCATTTACTGCAGTCGCTGATGCATATTCCTAGATCGTAGCATTTTACCAAATTCCACTGCAAACTGCTCCCTTCAAAGATTTCTTTCTCAGTTTCATTTCTGTAAATAAAAATACATTTGCATGTAATAGGTTGCTATTGAAATAAGTTTGTTATCAGTTGACTAGGGAAACATGACATGTTAAGAGTATTATGTGTATAAAATAATAATATGATGCAGGAAAACTTACACATATCCTACTCCGCCCCCTCTCCTGTATACTCGTCTCTCATTACTTCCATATACCCCCTGTTGTCCCCTCCATACCCACGCTCGTTGTCCCCTCCATACCCACGCTCATTGTCCCCTGGCCTCACTGGTCCTTCTGTACCCTCTCCGCCTTCAAAGGCGCCCCGTACCCATTCTGGCCATCTCCAGCATTGCAGCCCCTGTCACCTTCGCTGACATTGGACCCGCTGTAACCACCTGACTGTCCTTTCTTGGTGTTGGCACCACCGTACCCTCTAGAGTTAGCGCCTCCTTAGGTGTTACATTATAAGCTCCGTTGTTGTAGTCTGCTCCTGAAAAATCATGTTTATATGAGGAAGTATGCCCAACAGTAACTCATCCATTGTTGGCAATAATAAAAGGACAATAATGCATTGATTTTCTAGAAAAGCGACTGTAACATTACGAACAGTCTTTTTTTAGACATGTACAAAGAAATAAAATGCTCTGAACCACGACGTCAAATTGTTAAATTTAAAAACTTTTGCAATAGTTGTTAGTAATTTTGAAAATTAGCTTTTTGGTCGCACGGGTAGGTACACTTTTCAAGGAAACAATATTGCATGAGAGAAAATGTCTGAAACAACATCTCAACCCTGATAGCTATGTGAGAGCCAACTCAGGCTACCAATTGTCCAACATCACTGTAGGACTCGGTAGGAGGTCAATTATACATTTTATATATTAGCCACCAAGCCTCCAATGATATTTTAAGCGAATTACGAGAAAGAAACCAATTTTGTAAATAAAAAGAATCAAAAATACACAAACCTTGTTTTCCCCATTGGGAGCAATTCTAGCTGGGGCGCCGTGGGCACCTGAGGCACTCACCCCAGTTGCTGGTGGGGGCACAGAGTATTGAGCAGCATAACCGCCACTTCCTCCATATCCGCCGGCGTATTCTGAAATTCAACAATAAGATTTAACGTTAGGTTATATTCAAATCGTATATAAGATAACCTCGAAATCATTAGGAGTGACTAAACTGGAGTATTACCGAATTGAATTTAGTTCCATTTATTGTAAACATACTAGATAATAATAATATATACGGTAAACATTTCACTGAAGCCGGGAAGGTGGTAATGCACATGAAAGATATTGTTGCGTTTATAATAACTACATATTATGAACAATACAAAAAAGAATTGATTGGATATCAAATGTTATTAAAACTTACTATCTTCATTTGCAATCCAAATTTCTCTTCAACATTTGTCCACGTCATTTTGATATTGTAGTTTTAACAAAAACCGCGGCCACTGATTATACATAATAACGTATTTGACAGTTGATAACTCGAAAGCACCGAACTTAGTACCCGACTAGCGATGTTAACCGTTCTATTTTGGTGGTTTAACTTTTTGCTATTTATTTGGTCGCTTGATCTCTGGTCAGTGGTGGTGCAAGACAAAATTTCGTTATTTGGTCTTCTTTTCCACTAACCAAGGTTAAATCACCTTGGTGCAAGCGGGTCTTAGAGAGTGTTATGTGTTCTGTGACTAAGGGCCCCTTGCACCAAAGTGATTTAACCTTGGTTAGTGGAAAAGAAGACCAAATAACGAAATTTTGTCTTGCACCACCACTGACCAGAGATCAAGCGACCAAATAAATAGCAAAAAGTTAAACCACCAAAATAGAACGGTTAACATCTCTAGTCGGGTACTAAGTTCGGTGCTTTCGAGTTATCAACTGTCAAATACGTTATTATGTATAATCGGTGGCCGCGGTTTTTGTTAAAACTACAATATCAAAATGACGTGGACAAATGTTGAAGAGAAATTTGGATTGAAAAACACTATGGACACTATGAAAAATAAGATACAGATTGTGGTCATCCTGTTTGAAAATGGTCAAAGAAAGCTTATTTCTTTTATTTTACAACTTAAATAGGCTTATTTTTTAGGAAGTGCCTCTAGAGCCGTAGCCGGATCCCGTACCCGCGTCCGTAGATTTGGTGTTGCCATATTATTACAGTTCATACTATGGTAACACTCAAATGACAGTTAATGTCAAAGCGTGAATTGGCGCGAATTTCGTATTAGTACCAAAGGACAGTTTGAATTTTCGTGCGAATCTCATTGGGGATACTATTAGTATCCGGAAATAATAATTAAACATCTATATTATTCAAAATTTTAATTTTTATTTGCATGTCTTTACATAAAGCTTAGTCTTTTTTTACTAATTTTTAATTTTATTTCTTTGTGACTTTTTTTAATATTTTTTTTTAGTGATATTTTTTTGAATACATGAAATTAATTTGTGTTTAAAGCCGAAAGCCGTTTATATTATGTAAAATAAAAAAATATCAAAAATATGGCGGATTACCTAATTCTAGGAATCCCAAATTTATGTCTCAATACTTGGCAATTTTGCATGGTTGATAGTGAAGTGTTAATATTAATCAATTATTCAAAAACGAAAGTTGGTGATACAAAGATTTCCCAAATGTTTTGGCTGATAAATATAATAGACGCAAGGAGTATTGAAAATCAAATAAAGTGGCATCATACAGAAAAAGATGCTAAGGAGTCTTTAAAATACTATTATGCAACATTAAGTTGTATAAGAGGTGGCAAGAAATACCACTCAAAAAGTGAAAACTCCACAAGAAATATTTTGTCACAGATTGTCCCGCTTCCATCCACCTTCATAGTAAAAATGTGGACAATTCTTTACTGTGACAACTGTAATAACCATGCATCCTTGCAAGCTTATTTTAATGCATTGTGGCAGCAGCTACTTAAATTGCCTCCACGTATTGATTAAGAAGCTCAAGAGCAATTGAGATTCATCCTCATCTTCATCGGTCCCTCAATTCTGAGGATCATGACCATCATCATCGTATCAGCCCGCGAACTCAATAATTACCAAATATTTTTTTACGTTTTAACTTCTAAAATGTTATATTGTGGCAACCATACTTCTAAAAAATAAAAACATCTCTACATTAATAAGTATTCTATTGTTACTATTGCTGATAGTTGTAATTTTGTTATACAATTACATTATTGTTCAACAATATTAATAATCAAATTCGTGCTCAGCGACAATTTAATATCATCTGTCAATGTCAATCGTCGGCTAAACAAGTGTCAATTTTTAATTGTCTATGATAAAATATTGTCTATGGAGATCTACGGACGCCGTACCAAATTTTTGATGTTTCCGTCTACGGCTCTAGAGGCACTTCCTATTTTTTATAAAAACACGTAATAAAAATCCAAATATTTCTATGGAACTAGTCACCGAACGAGCGTCTCCAGACTGTACCACGGCCACCAATAGGATTCCATTATTACGAGCATGCGCATAGGACGTATCGAAATGTCAATATTTGGCGGGTTACGAGGATCTGTTCGAAAAATTTTCCGTTGTTTTTCACCACCTACCTCTGTGCTCCCACTTCTCGACTTATCCGAGTGGAATTTGCTGTGTTTTTTTGTTTATTTACTTTAAACTTAGCAAAATGAATAAATGCGACGATTGTGAAAGAGTATTTGCTTATAAGAAAGGTTTGATAAGCCACCAAAAACGAAATTGTGGGAAAAAAACATCTAGGATAATATGTGGAGAATGTGAAAAATCATTTAATACTCGTATTTCCTTTGAAAACCACATTGAAAACCATCATGGCGCTGTCCAAGACAAAGT
This sequence comes from Mystacides longicornis, assembly GCA_963576905.1. Taxonomy (NCBI): domain Eukaryota; kingdom Metazoa; phylum Arthropoda; class Insecta; order Trichoptera; family Leptoceridae; genus Mystacides; species Mystacides longicornis. The sequence goes on along the minus strand of OY756424.1, from coordinate 5,208,470 downwards.
TGAAAAAGAATTTGCCACTTTTGAAGGTACTTGAGTCAAAATAATCATATTTCAGTTTAAATAAGTTCAGTAATTGTTAAGTTCACAGACTGTTTCGACTTTTCAATTTTTTTATATGAAACATAATTATATAGAATTTATATGAAAATTGGTAAATAAGCATTTAATGAATTAATGTGATAACAATTAATTGAAAATATAATAACATCACATACGATCACAGAACACATAATATACTCTCTAACGAGAGCATACGATAGTTCAATAGAAATTTGACATTCCATCTGATGAGTATTGAGTACGAACACAAAGTGGGCAAACACTATGCTGTGCGCATGCGTAATAATGATGGAATCCTATTGGTGGCCGTGGTACAGTCTGGAGACGCTCGTGTCACCGATGAAAACGCCTTGTGATTAGTTGTGGTCCCCGTGACGTCAAGGTGACGTCACCCCATGGTAAATGATAGTCATCAATCTCATACCAATACGAAGTGTGACGTAAAATGCACCACGTGACCAGCGCCATTATACAAGACAGCGTTTTACGCGCGTTTTTGGATATTTAAACTTTAAAAATGATTTTCATATAAAATATGGCATATCTTCAGAAAATATAAAGAGAATGTGCTTATAATGTATCGTAGAATAATTTAAAACGGTTTCTGGAAATAGGGTATTTGACACTATGAAAAATAAGATACAGATTGTGGTCATCCTGTTTGAAAATGGCCCAAGAAAGCTTATTTCTTTTATTTTACAACTTAAATAGGCTTATTTTTTATAAAAACACGTAATAAAAATCCAAATATTTCTATGGAACTAGTCACCGATGAAAACGCCTTGTGATTAGTTGTGGTCCCCGTGACGTCAAGGTGACGTCACCCCATGGTAAATGATAGTCATCAACCTCATACCAATACAGGGTAGTGAGTACGTAACTTTTGCTATAGCACGACTAACCACACATCAATCTAACTACTCATAACCACGGCTTAACTACATAATAACCACGCTGAAACGCACAACTAACTACATTTGTGACGTTACGTACTCGCGCTAACTACACTAGGAAGTAGTTAGTCGTGCTATAGGCTGAGAACACGTAGAAAGCAGGTGGCGGGTTTCCGGTTGCAAGAAACCGTTGCCCGCTTAAATTTGCGCTGGGTACACGGACACAGAGAACGCCGGCAAAGTTTGTTTGTGGTCTAGCAACCTGTGTTAAATACTCCATACTCTATGCTTGTGATCTTGTCAAAGTTAATAACTGTCAATAACATAATTGGCTGTCGTCCGCAGTAATGAATGAAAAACTTTTCAAATTATGATTTTTTTCTCATCTAGTGCCCATCAATAAAATTAAAAGTTACAAGCGTTCATCCCATTAATTGTGATCGGTTTGTACATGGCGGATACCACAATTTGCAAAGTTAAAGAACGACACGGAAAGATTCCTACCAGTACTCCAGGATGTGTTATGGTGCAATCTCCGACGTGTTTGCGTTAAGGATGCTAAATTTGGATTTATTTTATCACTGGCTATTTATGAACATGAAGTAGTTCCTAGATTACTCACCTAGTACAATTTCGAAATATGAATTCTTTCCTGTTTCTCTAAATAAAGTTAACTGCTTCGATGAGATCAACTGAATGCATTAGTGCTTCATTATGTTGATAAGGATACATTTTGTCCTTTTAATGTTTTTTTAACTTTCTCACTCTATAATAAGGTAAAAATGTACTTTAGAGATCTACTCAAGCCAAAAATTCAAATATGTTCGGTTTGCAGAGGGTAAAATGGATTCGGGGGTGCTTGTGAAGAAGTATGGTCAGTTAGAAAACATGCTAACGAACCTAATTTTTTTAATGAATTGGTAGTAATGTCAAAGTACGAGTAGATCTCTAAAGTGCATTTCAACCTAAAATAATAATGGTTAATTAATGAAAGTACATATACAAAAATAAACTTGTACAGTCATTACTAGCAGTACACAAAAACGATTTCTCGATCAGGTTAGCAAGTGGCAATTACATTGATATTTCCTGTTATAGATAAAAAGTATAAATATAGGGTAAAGTTATGAATTTATCTCCAAAGCAGCAAAATAAACTAATACATAATAAGTAGGTGATACCCCCAGCACCACTCTATTAAGTTCATAAAAAGTCATAGGTTTCTTTATTGTACTCTTAACAAAAAATCCAGATTGGAAACAGATTTATCCTCCAATTATATTCAATGGCTCCATACAGTGGTAATAAGACCCTTGATAACATAATATGTGGAAACAACAGGGACATATTATTATGTCCCTGTTGTTTGGTACAAAAAGACTGAGCAAACAACCGTAAGGAACCTAATAATATAATATAGAAAATACCTAATATTATAGATAAATGTCGTGCATGTGGTCAGACAGGAGAGACTCTCACATCTAGTAAATAAATAATAAAATATATTCAATGAGAAGTAATTCAAGATTCAAAAATAAGTCAAGTTACACAAATCAAGCAGACAAGTTAAGTTACGTTCCATTTAAATTTCCTCGTTTCATAGTTGGAAGCGATATCTCTATCTATCCACACAGTGGTACTTCTTGTCGACTGCTCTACAGTAAAAAAAAAGAAACTACACATTTTTTTATTTCAATGAATATATTTTGTCTATACATTGTCATTCATAGAACACATTTATAGTGCAATATATTACCCTCCTTATAAAGAAAAACTTGTGTTACAGAATATTAAACATTTGATTGAATGGAGACGGTAGTCTCTGAAAAGCGCTTCATGTTTGAATCGTTTTATGATAGAACTATATATAAATGTCTCCTCAAGAATGTCACTAGGTCCTTGAGCTCTTATGGTCTTGAATAATAAGGAGGGTAGACTTTTAGAGAAAGTTAGATAGTTTGGTTTTCTTATAGGAAATAGGGCTCGGCTTGAGTAAAGAAATTAAATACGAGTTTTAGAATAGAGGTAAGAATTTATTCAGTCTTGTACTTACCGATATTAATTTGACATCACATGAAATTGAGAAAAGAAGGTTTGATTCAATATTAAATAAAAAAAGGCTTGCTTTTTTCCATAATATTATAATGATAAATAAAACTTGTAACAAGGATATTTGAAAAGTTACCGAGGTGCAAAAAATAATTAGATAGCCGTGTCTGCAAATGGAGTGTGTTAGATATTCTGTGCAATCCTCTATGAAATAAGGTTTTGTGTGAAATAAACAATAAATTGATATTCATCCCTGTGTCGAATCAAAAGGTAAACTGCTTATTTTGCATGTATGCTAAATTGGTGCTATTAATGTTGTGAGAAATTTTCGGTAGGTGGCGGAATTTCATCTGTAGATGGTGTGATTTCTCCTATAAATGCGAGCATCACCAAGCACTTTCTGCAAAACACAGTAAGACATCTTGCTTATGAATATGGCATAAAACAAAGAAAGACAATACAAATGTATAAATAAAAGCAACAATCATGAATAAAAATTATATGTACCTATATATTTAAAAATATGAGTATGGGCTCACTCAAAGCAAACACAAATACACTTTTGACATCTTTCACACTAACCAAAGGGTTGTGTTGTGAAAGTGGAAATGGTCGGCACCGGGATTCGAACCCACGACCTTCAGTATGCTGTGTGTATGCAAGCCATCGACTGATACCATCGGACTACCAATCACCTCCATACAAATTAAATTTCTTCTAAATAATGTTCTTCCAAATAAACATCTTCGCTAATATCTCTATTGATAACACATGTACTGGGTGATTGTTATAAATCCCTTGTGAAGTATAGAGTAGGAAATGTTGACTGGTATACACAATCTTTTACTAATTTTTGCAACCTGCTTCTAAATGATAATAGATGATCCTTAATATTTATTTGCTTGGAGACACTCTAACTTCTGCTTCAGGAGTTAATGTGTTCAAGTGTGGACTTGACAGACTGAACAAGTGAATACTGTTGTGAGATCAAACATATCAGCATAGCTGCCTGTCTGATAACATTAATAGTAAAAATAATAATATCTAATGACTTATCGTACTTACATATTTGATGACATGCATCTTTTCCTGCAACTGCGGAATGCTTGCAGATATATGTGCTTTTATTTCCACTTGACTGCCTCGGTTTTACTATATCCCTAAGAGATAAGAGCGATTGATAGTACGGCCATTTATGTACATTGTCGTTGATGGATCTTCTGAGCTAATGGTAGAATTTTATCATATTCAACTGCGAACTGGCTCCTTAAATATTTCCATTTCTTTCTCAGTTTAATTTCTGTAAATGAAAATAACATTACATGTAATAAGTTGTTATTGAAATAAGAATGATTTATTATAAATTTCTACAAAACAATAAAATTCTATACAATTAAATATACAGAGGGTGAGTTTATCATTGGACAGAGATATCTTCCAGTTAATTTTCATTAACATTTCAAAAACATTCAGGATAAAACGTTTTAAAATTACAAACAGTTTTATTCCATAGTTCTAAAGGCTATTGTGGGCGCTTCTAACAAATTCATTACAACTGACTTTGGAGGTTAGAGAAACTGTTTCAAATAAGCTATAGGCGAGCAGTTTATAGCTGATGTGCCCATATCTAGCTCAATCAAAATCAATAATTATTCTTCAAATACTCGTCTTATAAAGGCGTCAAAAGTGTATTTGTGTTCACTTCGAGTAAGCTCGTGTTTCCACAGGTGCGTGACCTGATTCATTGTTAACATTTCACTAAAGCTGGGAATGTGGTGATGCCCATGCAAGATCTTTAAGGTCTCTAATAATATCCACACATTCTTATTTAAAAACCATGTGTTACTGTAATATGTAGATACATAAACACACTGAATATCAATTGTTATTAAAACTTACCAATCGAGATTTCTCTCCAACATTTTTGTCTACGGCATTTTTATTGCTGTGCAATTTGTTTCCATTATCTTAAATAGGAGTTTTAGCAAAACCCGCGGCAATAAAATTCCCGGTATCCATCGAGTTATAATAATATTTTGACGACTCGACATGACAGTAATGACACATAACAAGAGAAAAAATGACAGAACCAGCGTCTGCCTGCCCAAAAAAGAATGTCCAATTCATTCCGGTAAATATGCCCGCGTCGCGTGCTAGTGCCTGAAAGCGGGCCCCTGTTTTTATTGTGCGCACGTCCATTCAAATGCATAGAAACATTCTTTGCGCCGGTCGGCAGGTGTCGGAATCGGCTTTCTACGTGTTCGCGCCCATAGCCCTTACGTACTCACCCCCCAGAAGTGTGACGTAAAATGCACCACGTGACCAGCGCCATTATACAAGACAGCGTTTTACGCGCGTTTTTGGATATTTAAACTTTAAACATGATTTTCATATAAAATATGGCATATCTTCAGAAAATATAAAGAGAATGTGCTTATAATGTATCGTAGAATAATTTAAAACGGTTTCTGGAAATTAGCCAAATACCCTATTAGGCCCGCTTGCGCCATCAGACGGACTAAATATGGCGAAGTCTGGAACTAGTAAACCAGAGATCAAGTCCACAAATAAAATTGTCTTGCACCAGCCATTTTTGATCTATGGTTTACTATTTCTGGGATGCCAGGTGTATAATGATAAATGGGTTACTTCTCGAGATTTATCGAAAAATATACTTATGATAACATAAACTTTATCGATTGTAAAATTAACCTTAATTAAGTTTTAATAAATATTTATATTTTACATGACAATTAATCTCACAAAAAGTGATTTTATGATCTCTAGAGACTAACGTGGCAGCATAATATCCTAAATTTAAATAATTATTTTACTATGGTCACTCTAGATGCACGCATGCGCACAAACGTTGTTATTGTTTAGAACCATTTGACGTTTGTCAAATTATGTTATAATGCGAGTTCCAAAATGATTTTTGTTTCTTGGAAAGCCGGAATCTTTCAAATATCTCATGTTATATTAGATTTGTAATCTTCAATGTGGTTGTGTTAAGAACGCTCATACTGGATTTTGGGTTTATCTGACTTGTTATTTGTTTGCATGTACGTTTGTGCTCGCCTGAAATTCTTTGAAGTTTCTCTATACTATCACTGGCTTATCTAGGAACATGGAACGCGGATCCTAGATCACTCACCTATTTCTTTATTACAGTTAAAATAAACACCTCTCATCACAACAGCTTTCGCCTTTGCGATGAGTGATGACAACAAAGACTTCTATTTCTTAGTAGATAGTAAACTGCTCTAATGAGATCAATTATTAAATGCACAAGGATGACTTTTTTCCTTTTCAAACTTTATTTTATCTACCCTCTTACTATTTCATTTTCTCCGGGTCTTCTACTACCCTCTTGAAAGTACCAAATTCCCACAGGAGTATGTTAGCACCTCCGTTGAGAACCTACGCTTTAACTGGAAGATATTCCATTGTGCGACACCATTTCTTTGTCAACTGCTCTATGGCTTAAATGAAACTATCCACTGTTTTTTTTATATTTTCTTTAATTACAAAAATAATAAACATAAGTGCTATGCATAATATGAACAACAATAAGTTTTAAAAAAAACTCTTTTACATTTCATAAAGGAGATGGCATTCTCAGAAAATTTGTTGAAATTACATTGTGTGATAGAATTACACAAGACTTTCTTTTTTTGAAATGGATTATCAGCAAGCACCTTCTGCCCAAAGCATTGAAGATCTATTCGGGTGTGTTTATACCAAACGAATGTAAACCCAGAGTTGGAAAATAGAGCATATGTTCTTGATCGTTGATATAGTCACCAAGAAACTAACAACAAGAAACAAAATGACAAAGAACTGTTGTCGCCCATTAATTGGTTCTAGCTCGTAGTTTCCATGGTGTCCAATATCAACGATTAAAACTCTATTTTCCAGCTCTGGGTCTTTGTGGGTATTTCTTGTTATTTACCTTCTAACATGCTTACTTAGTACTTATTATAATTTTTATATTACTTAATTGTTTTGTTAATCAAATATATTATGGTATCATATGGCAATCATAAGGGGTATAATGATCTCCATGGATCATATTATTGTACACATACTTGGCCAAAACTATCCCTTATGCAATGAGTTCCTAGGGAACGGTGTGTCGTCTGACAAGACGGCGTCTTTCAAAATTATATGTCATTGTTTTTTGTTAATACGGAAACAATATTGACAATGTTCTCAACTGACATATTCACCGCTATTTATAGTAGCAGCGTATCCGTAGGAAAACAACCCATTACTAAGTTTTTTTAGTCACGTTATGTATAAAATTGTAACATACATAGTGAAATAATTATACCATTTCATAAAAATTTTATCAATACAAGATTAAACTTTTAAGGATACTAATATTTGAATCTCCTTTAAATGAATAAATTTGAACAGGTCTCTCCTACTATAAATTAATTTTAATAAAAATGATCTCCTTGGTGATAGTCTTAAATCCCTTGTGAAGTATAAGGAGTTGCAGATGTTGACTGGTAGACAAAATCTTGTACCAACTTTTACACGCTGCTACTAAATGATAAATAATAGTTGATCCTGATGATTTTTAATTGTATATGGAAGAAGAATAATTACGTTCATCTTCATTTTCACATAGAGTTCAAAAGGAGAATGATGATGATATTTGGACCTCTAAGGATTCCACTTGATTGTCTCGGGTTTATTATATCCTTAAGAGAAATTTAAGGCCATTTACTGCAGTCGCTGATGCATATTCCTAGATCGTAGCATTTTACCAAATTCCACTGCAAACTGCTCCCTTCAATATTTAGATTTCTTTCTCAGTTTCATTTCTGTAAATAAAAATACATTTGCATGTAATAGGTTGCTATTGAAATAAGTTTGTTATCAGTTGACTAGGGAAACATGACATGTAATAATAATATGATGCAGGAAAACTTACACATATCCTACTCCGCCCCCTCTCCTGTATACTCGTCTCTCATTACTTCCATATACCCCCTGTTGTCCTCTCCATACCCACGCTCGTTGTCCCCTCCATACCCACGCTCATTGTCCCCTGGCCTCACTGGCCCTTCTGTACCCTCTCCGCCTTCAAAGGCGCCCCGTACCCATTCTGGCCATCTCCAGCATTGCAGCCCCTGTCACCTTCGCTGACATTGGACCCGCTGTAACCACCTGACTGTCCTTTCTTGGTGTTGGCACCACCGTACCCTCTAGAGTTAGCGCCTCCTTAGGTGTTACATTATAAGCTCCGTTGTTGTAGTCTGCTCCTGAAAAATCATGTTTATATGAGGAAGTATGCCCAACAGTAACTCATCCATTGGCAATAATAAAAGGATAATAATGCATTGATTTTCTAGAAAAGCGACTGTAACATTACGAACAGTCTTTTTTTAGACATGTACAAAGAAATAAAATGCTCTGAACCACGACGTCAAATTGTTAAATTTAAAAACTTTTGCAATAGTTGTTAGTAATTTTGAAAATTAGCTTTTTGGTCGCACGGGTAGGTACACTTTTCAAGGAAACAATATTGCATGAGAGAAAATGTCTGAAACAACATCTCAACCCTGATAGCTATGTGAGAGCCAACTCAGGCTACCAATTGTCCAACATCACTGTAGGACTCGGTAGGAGGTCAATTATACATTTTATATATTAGCCACCAAGCCTCCAATGATATTTTAAGCGAATTACGAGAAAGAAACCAATTTTGTAAATAAAAAGAATCAAAAATACACAAACCTTGTTTTCCCCATTGGGAGCAATTCTAGCTGGGGCGCCGTGGGCACCTGAGGCACTCACCCCAGTTGCTGGTGGGGGCACAGAGTATTGAGCAGCATAACCGCCACTTCCTCCATATCCGCCGGCGTATTCTGAAATTCAACAATAAGATTTAACATTAGGTTATATTCAAATCGTATATAAGATAACCTCGAAATCATTAGGAGTGACTAAACTGGAGTATTACCGAATTGAATTTAGTTCCATTTATTGTAAACATACTAGATAATAATAATATATACGGTAAACATTTCACTGAAGCCGGGAAGGTGGTAATGCACATGAAAGATATTGTTGCGTTTATAATAACTACATATTATGAACAATACAAAAAAGAATTGATTGGATATCAAATGTTATTAAAACTTACTATCTTCATTTGCAATCCAAATTTCTCTTCAACATTTGTCCACGTCATTTTGATATTGTAGTTTTAACAAAAACCGCGGCCACTGATTATACATAATAACGTATTTGACAGCTGATAACTCGAAAGCACCGAACTTAGTACCCGACTAGCGATGTTAACCGTTCTATTTTGGTGGTTTAACTTTTTGCTATTTATTTGGTCGCTTGATCTCTGGTCAGTGGTGGTGCAAGACAAAATTTCGTTATTTGGTCTTCTTTTCCACTAACCAAGGTTAAATCACCTTGGTGCAAGCGGGTCAGGCCCGCATGCGCCATCAGACGGACTAAATATGGCGTAGTCTGGAACTAGTAAACCAGAGATCAAGTCCACAAATAAAATTGTCTTGCACCAGCCATTTTTGATCTACGGTTTACTATTTCTGGGATGCCAGGTGTATAATGATAAATGGGTTACTTCTCGAGATTTATCGACAAATATACTTATGATAACATAAACTTTATCGATTGTAAAATTAACCTTAATTAAGTTTTAATAAATATTTATATTTTAAATGACAATTAATCTCACGAAAAGTGATTTTATGATCTCTAGAGACCACGTGGCAGCATAATATCCTAAATTTAAATAATTATTTTACTATGGTCACTCTAGATGCACGCATGCGCACAAACGTTGTTATCACAGAACACAATATACTCTCTAACGAGAGTTGTTATTGTTTAAAACCATTTGACGTTTGTCAAGTTATGTTTTGTTATAATGCGAGTTCCAAAATGATTTTTGTTTCTTGGAAAGCCGGAATCTTTCAAATATCTCATGTTATATTAGATTTGTAATCAATGTGGTTGTGTTAAGAACGCTCATTCTGGATTTTGGGTTTATCCTGCTCGTTATTTGTTTGCATACGTTTGTGCTCGCCTGAAATTCTTTGAAGTTTCTCTATACGATCACTGCCTTATTTAGGAACATGAAGCGGATCCTAGATCACTCACCTATTTCTTTATTACAGTTAAAATAAACACCTCTCAACAGCTTTCGCCTTTACTATGAGTGATGACAACAGAAACTTCTATTTCTTAGCAGATAGTAAACTGCTCCAATGAGAGGATGACTTTTTTCCTTTTCAAACTTTATTTTATCTACCCTCTTACCATTTCATTTTCTCCGGGTCTTCTACTACCCTCTTGAAAGTACCAAATTCCCACAGGAGTATGTTAGCACCTCCGTTGAGAACCTACGTTTTAACTGGAAGATATTTTTTTGTCAACTGCTCTATGGCTTAAATGAAACTATCCACTGTTTTTTTTTTATATTTTCTTTAATTACAAAGATAATAAACATAAGTGCTATGCATAATATGAACAACAATAAGTTAAAAAAAAACTCTTTTACATTTCATAAAGGAGATGACATTCTCAGAAAATTAGGTGAAATTACATTGTGTGATAGAATTACACAAGACTTTCTTTTTTTGAAATGGATTATCAGCAAGCACCTTCTGCCCAAAGCATTGAAGATCTATTCGGGTGTGTTTATACCAAACGAATGTCAACCCAGAGTTGGAAAATAGAGCATATGTTCTTGATCGTTGATATAGTCACCAAGAAACTAACAACGAAAAACAAAATGACAAAGAACTGTCGTCGCCCATTAATTGGTTCTTGCTCGTGGTTTCCATGGTGTCCAATATCAACGATTATAACTCAATTTTCCAGCTCTGGGTCTATGTTCCTTAGATATAAAAGCAAAAAGACAGTAGGATTTCTCGTTTATTTACAGGTTATGGCAACCAATAAAAGGCAATACACATTGAATGAAATAAAACATAAGGGGCATAGTATAAAATAGTGTACTATTGATGTCCTTAAAAAGGAGGTAAAAGAGAAAAAATGTTCCTTAGCTCATGAAAGAATTTGAGAAATTATTGCTCATTTTTACCAAGGAACAGGAATATGAATATTTTTCTACATATTCTTTATTTCTTGTTATTTACCTTCTAACATGCTTACTTAGTACTTATTATAATTTTTATATTACTTAATTGTTTTGTTAATCAAATATATTATGGTATCATATGGCAATCATAAGGGGTATAATGATCTACATGGATGATATTATTGTACACATACTTGGCCAAAACTATCCCTTATGCAGTGAGTTCTTAGGGAACGGTGCGTCGTCTGACAAGACAGTGTCTTTCAAAATTATATGTCAATGTTTTTTGTTAATACGGAAACAATATTGACAATGTTCTCAAGTGACATATTCACCGCTATTTATAGTAGCAGCATATCCATATGAAAACAACCCATTACTAAGTTTTTTTAGTCAGCGTTATGTATAAAATTGTAACACACATAGTGAAATAATTATACCATTTCATGAAATTTTTATCAATACAAGATTTAACTTTTAAGGATACTAATATTTGATTCTCCTTTAAATGAATAAATTTAAATTAATTTTAATAAAAATGGTGATAGTCTTAAATCCCTTGTGAAGTATAAGGAGTTGCAGATGTTAACGGGGTACCAACTTTTACACGCTGCTACTAAATGATAAATAATAGTTGATCCTGATGATTTTTCATTGTATATGGAGAAGACTTTTAAAGAATATACTACCTACATAATTACGTTCATCTTCATTTTCACTTAGAGTTTAAAAGGAGAATGATGATGATATTTGGACCTCTAAGGATTCCACTTGATTTTCTCGGGTTTATTATATCCTTAAGAGAAATTTAAGGCCATTTACTGCAGTCGCTGATGCATATTCCTAGATCGTAGCATTTTACCAAATTCCACTGCAAAATGTTCCCTTCAATATTGAGATTTCTTTCTCAGTTTCATTTCTGTAAATAAAAATATATTTGCATGTAATAGGTTGTTATTGAAATAAGTTTGTTATCGGTTGACCAGCGAAATATGACATGTATTATGTGTATAAAATATGATCATAAAAACTTACACATATCCTACTCCGCCCCCTCCACTGTATACTCGTCTCTCATTACTTCCATATACCCCCTGTTGTCCCTTCCATAACCACGCTCATTGTCCTCACTGGCCTGTACCCTCCTCTACCTTCAGAGGCGCCCCGTACCCATTCTGGCCGTCTCCAGCATTGCAGCCCCTGTCACTTTCGCTGACATTTGACCCGCTATAACCAACACCTACTAGATAATAAGGCCGGACAACATGCAGCGCCCCTAGCGGCAAACGCGGTCGGGTGCGGCCTAAACTTAGGGCCGATTTTGCAGTACTCTTTGGTAAACATCATATAAACAGTATTGACATTCGCCATTTTTGACGCGATGTTCCGGCAGTTTCGTAGTTATATTTCGATATATTGTTCACTGTTTGAATTATCAAACGTTTTTATTTATCATTAAAGTGATTCTTAGACGTTCAGAATACGTTTTGTAATAATATATAAACTGTGTATGTGTAAAAATGGTGAATAAGTGTTGTGATACAAATAATTGTCTAGGCAACTATTCAACTGAACCATGTTTGCAGTTTTCTTTAAGAAATTAGCTTGAATAACAAATGGATTCGAGCATTCAATAGTCGAAATTATACTTCATTGTTCAGTCGAGGGTAAGTTTTCTTGATTTCTTGAATATTTTTTGTTTTTATGTTGACAATATTTTGAGGTTATGGCATTCTTGTGATGCTTAACAATTTTTGATTAGATGTTACTATTTGAATATATTGTATTAATTTTACATTGTTTTGATTTTGAATATTTATTTAAAATAGGAATAAGTACTGCAAACATAACAAAATAATATTTATGAACATATCTTTTGTATAAAGTTATTTAACGTAGTGAAATAACAAAGTTTGTGTGCTATGTATGTATGTTATTGAAATAAATAAATAGTAATACTCATTCCTTGTTCTTCTAGGTTTGCGAACTTCAAGCCACTGAGAAAGGAAGCAATACTATCATCCTTCCCAATTGCCCGAAACATTTGAGTGCCTTGGCATCTGAATCAGGAAGCTTCAGGAAGTGTGCAAATGGGCACGGAAGGAACTGGCCCATTTGCAACTTGCCATGCCCAAAAGCATTAATTCAAATTATCTTTATGAAGCCAGAAGCAGTTTTACTTAATGTGCAGAGTTTTCCAAGTGTTTACTGTGTAGTACATAATAATGTAGTTCTCTCGACAGACCACTGAAAATTTAATTTATATCAATGATATCAAACATGTTTATACGTTGATTCCTGTATGTTAATACTTGTCATAATGCAATAACATTACATATTTATTTGTGATATAATTGTTGACTTTATAGAAGATAATAATATAGTTCTCCCGATAGAACTTGCAATCTTATATTATCTTGTTTCTTCACCGTAAGTTACTGAAAATTTGAGATCAATGCTATCAAATATGTTTATACGTTGATTCCTGTATGTTGATACTTGTCTTAATTCAATAACATTATTTATTTTATTTGTGATGTAATTGTTGACTTTATAGAAGATTATAATATAGTTCTCCAGATAGAACTTGCAATCTTATATTATCTTGTTTCTTCACCGTAAGTTACTGAAAATTTAAGATCAATGCTATTAAATATGTTTATACGTTGATTCCTGTATGTTGATACTTGTCTTAATTCAATAACATTATTTATTTTATTTGTGATGTAATTGTTGACTTTATAGAAGATAATAATATAGTTCTCCCGATAGAACTTGCAATCTTATATTATCTTGTTTCTTCACCGTAAGTTACTGAAAATTTGAGATCAATGCTATCAAATATGTTTATACGTTGATTCCTGTATGTTGATACTTGTCTTAATTCAATAACATTATTTATTTTATTTGTGATGTAATTGTTGACTTTATAGAAGATAATAATAAAACTCTCCCGATAGAACTTGCAATAATATTTTATCTTGTTTTCTTACCGTAATTTACAGAAAATGTTACTTTATAATAAGTATATTTATGTACTTCTCCCACAGAAATTTTAAAATTTTATTATTTTTGTTAAAGGTACTTATAAAATAAATAAATAATTTTTCACATCATCAGTTGTCTTTTAAAAATATTATTTGAACCTTGATTGTGATACAAATTTTCACATCAAAACCCATTTTGATACTCTCAGCTAATCTGATGTTAAAAAATAAATTTCTTCAGCCCTTATTGTTTTATTTATACCCTTCTCTCCCTATCTCTCTTTAATTTTGATAAATTCAATTTGTGTTTTTATTATGTAGGTAGATGAGTACCTATTTTTGAGACAAGAGTATTAAAAACCATAATGTATGTGAGAGCTGTCAAGTAACATCTAGGCCTCAGGTGTCGGCCATTTTGAATCAGTGTCCTGGCCTTATTATCTAGTAGGTGTTGCTATAACCACCTGACTGTCCTTTCTTGATGTTGGCACCACTGTACCCTCGAGAGTTAGCGTGTCCTTAGGAGCCTATGCTAGTTGGTGTTACATTATAAGCTCCGTTGTTGTAGTCTGCTCCTGAAAAATCATGTTTATATGAGGAAGTATGCTCAACAGTAACTCATCCATTGGCAATAATAAAAGGATAATAATGCATTATTTTCTAGAAAAGCGACTGTAACATTAAGAACAAAGTCTTTTTTAGACATGAACAAAGAAATAAAATGCTCTGAACCACGACGTCAAATTGTTAAATTCAAAAACTTTTGCAATAGTATTTAGTAATTTAGAAAATTACCTTTTGATCGCACGGGTAGGTACACTTTTCAAGGAAACAATATTCCATGAGAGAAAATGTCTGAAACGAATTCTCAACCCTGATAGCTATGTGAGAGCCAACTCAGGCCTATCAATTGTCCAACATCACTGTAGGACTCGGTAGGAGGTCAATTATACATTAGCCACCAAGCCTCCAATGGTATTTTAAGCGAATCACTCACCCCAGTTGCTGGTGGGGGCACAGAGTATTGAGCAGCATAACCGCCACTTCCTCCATATCCGCCGGCGTATTCTGAAATTCAACAATAAGATTTAACATTAGGTTATATTCAAAGCGTATATAAGATAACCTCGAAATCATTAGGAGTGACTAAACTGGAGTATTACCGAATTGAATTTAGTTCCATTTATTGTAAACATACTAGATAATAATATAATATACGGTAAACATTTCACTGAAGCCGGGAAGGTGGTAATGCACATGAAAGATATTGTTGCGTTTCTAATAACTACATATTATGAACAATACAAAAAAGAATTGATTGAATATTAAATGTTATTAAAACTTACTATCTTCATTTGCAATCCAAATTTCTCTTCAACATTTGTCCACGTCATTTTGATATTGTAGTTTTAGCAAAAACCGCGGCCATTGACTTATATACATAATAACGTATTTGACAGTTGACAACTCGAAATCACCGAACTTAGTACCCGACTAGCGATGTTAACCGTTCTATTTTGGTGGTTTAACTTTGTGCTATTTGTTTGGTCGTTTGATCTCTGGTCAGTGGTCGTGCAAGACGAAATTTCGTTATTTCTCTCTTCGTCGTCTTCTTTTCCACTAACCAGGGTTAAATCAGCTTGGCGCAAGGGGCCCTCAGGCCCGCATGCGCCATCAGACGGACTAAATATGGCGTAGTCTGGAACTAGTAAACCAGAGATCAAGTCCACAAATAAAATTGTCTTGCACCAGCCATTTTTGATCTACGGTTTACTATTTCTGGGATGCCAGGTGTATAATGATAAATGGGTTACTTCTCGAGATTTATCGACAAATATACTTATGATAACATAAACTTTATCGATTGTAAAATTAACCTTAATTAAGTTTTAATAAATATTTATATTTTAAATGACAATTAATCTCACGAAAAGTGATTTTATGATCTCTAGAGACCAACGTGGCAGCATAATATCCTAAATTTAAATAATTATTTTACTATGGTCACTCTAGATGCACGCATGCGCACAAACGTTGTTATTGTTTAAAACCATTTGACGTTTGTCAAGTTATGTTTTGTTATAATGCGAGTTCCAAAATGATTTTTGTTTCTTGGAAAGCCGGAATCTTTCAAATATCTCATGTTATATTAGATTTGTAATCAATGTGGTTGTGTTAAGAACGCTCATTCTGGATTTTGGGTTTATCCTGCTCGTTATTTGTTTGCATACGTTTGTGCTCGCCTGAAATTCTTTGAAGTTTCTCTATACGATCACTGCCTTATTTAGGAACATGAAGCGGATCCTAGATCACTCACCTATTTCTTTATTACAGTTAAAATAAACACCTCTCAACAGCTTTCGCCTTTACTATGAGTGATGACAACAGAAACTTCTATTTCTTAGCAGATAGTAAACTGCTCCAATGAGAGGATGACTTTTTTCCTTTTCAAACTTTATTTTATCTACCCTCTTACCATTTCATTTTCTCCGGGTCTTCTACTACCCTCTTGAAAGTACCAAATTCCCACAGGAGTATGTTAGCACCTCCGTTGAGAACCTACGTTTTAACTGGAAGATATTTTTTTGTCAACTGCTCTATGGCTTAAATGAAACTATCCACTGTTTTTTTTTTATATTTTCTTTAATTACAAAGATAATAAACATAAGTGCTATGCATAATATGAACAACAATAAGTTAAAAAAAAACTCTTTTACATTTCATAAAGGAGATGACATTCTCAGAAAATTAGGTGAAATTACATTGTGTGATAGAATTACACAAGACTTTCTTTTTTTGAAATGGATTATCAGCAAGCACCTTCTGCCCAAAGCATTGAAGATCTATTCGGGTGTGTTTATACCAAACGAATGTCAACCCAGAGTTGGAAAATAGAGCATATGTTCTTGATCGTTGATATAGTCACCAAGAAACTAACAACGAAAAACAAAATGACAAAGAACTGTCGTCGCCCATTAATTGGTTCTTGCTCGTGGTTTCCATGGTGTCCAATATCAACGATTATAACTCAATTTTCCAGCTCTGGGTCTATGTTCCTTAGATATAAAAGCAAAAAGACAGTAGGATTTCTCGTTTATTTACAGGTTATGGCAACCAATAAAAGGCAATACACATTGAATGAAATAAAACATAAGGGGCATAGTATAAAATAGTGTACTATTGATGTCCTTAAAAAGGAGGTAAAAGAGAAAAAATGTTCCTTAGCTCATGAAAGAATTTGAGAAATTATTGCTCATTTTTACCAAGGAACAGGAATATGAATATTTTTCTACATATTCTTTATTTCTTGTTATTTACCTTCTAACATGCTTACTTAGTACTTATTATAATTTTTATATTACTTAATTGTTTTGTTAATCAAATATATTATGGTATCATATGGCAATCATAAGGGGTATAATGATCTACATGGATGATATTATTGTACACATACTTGGCCAAAACTATCCCTTATGCAGTGAGTTCTTAGGGAACGGTGCGTCGTCTGACAAGACAGTGTCTTTCAAAATTATATGTCAATGTTTTTTGTTAATACGGAAACAATATTGACAATGTTCTCAAGTGACATATTCACCGCTATTTATAGTAGCAGCATATCCATATGAAAACAACCCATTACTAAGTTTTTTTAGTCAGCGTTATGTATAAAATTGTAACACACATAGTGAAATAATTATACCATTTCATGAAATTTTTATCAATACAAGATTTAACTTTTAAGGATACTAATATTTGATTCTCCTTTAAATGAATAAATTTAAATTAATTTTAATAAAAATGGTGATAGTCTTAAATCCCTTGTGAAGTATAAGGAGTTGCAGATGTTAACGGGGTACCAACTTTTACACGCTGCTACTAAATGATAAATAATAGTTGATCCTGATGATTTTTCATTGTATATGGAGAAGACTTTTAAAGAACATACTACCTACATAATTACGTTCATCTTCATTTTCACATAGAGTTTAAAAGGAGAATGATGATGATATTTGGACCTCTAAGGATTCCACTTGATTTTCTCGGGTTTATTATATCCTTAAGAGAAATTTAAGGCCATTTACTGCAGTCGCTGATGCATATTCCTAGATCGTAGCATTTTACCAAATTCCACTGCAAAATGTTCCCTTCAATATTGAGATTTCTTTCTCAGTTTCATTTCTGTAAATAAAAATACATTTGCATGTAATAGGTTGTTATTGAAATAAGTTTGTTATCGGTTGACCAGCGAAATATGACATGTATTATGTGTATAAAATATGATGCAGAAAAACTTACACATATCCTACTCCGCCCCCTCCCCTGTATACTCGTCTCTCATTACTTCCATATACCCCCTGTTGTCCCCTCCATAACCACGCTCATTGTCCTCACTGGCCTGTACCCTCCTCTACCTTCAGAGGCGCCCCGTACCCATTCTGGCCGTCTCCAGCATTGCAGCCCCTGTCACTTTCGCTGACATTTGACCCGCTATAACCACCTGACTGTCCTTTCTTGATGTTGGCACCACTGTACCCTCGAGAGTTAGCGTGTCCTTAGGAGCCTATGCTAGTTGGTGTTACATTATAAGCTCCGTTGTTGTAGTCTGCTCCTGAAAAATCATGTTTATATGAGGAAGTATGCTCAACAGTAACTCATCCATTGGCAATAATAAAAGGATAATAATGCATTATTTTCTAGAAAAGCGACTGTAACATTAAGAACAAAGTCTTTTTTAGACATGAACAAAGAAATAAAATGCTCTGAACCACGACGTCAAATTGTTAAATTCAAAAACTTTTGCAATAGTATTTAGTAATTTAGAAAATTACCTTTTGATCGCACGGGTAGGTACACTTTTCAAGGAAACAATATTCCATGAGAGAAAATGTCTGAAACGAATTCTCAACCCTGATAGCTATGTGAGAGCCAACTCAGGCCTATCAATTGTCCAACATCACTGTAGGACTCGGTAGGAGGTCAATTATACATTAGCCACCAAGCCTCCAATGGTATTTTAAGCGAATCACTCACCCCAGTTGCTGGTGGGGGCACAGAGTATTGAGCAGCATAACCGCCACTTCCTCCATATCCGCCGGCGTATTCTGAAATTCAACAATAAGATTTAACATTAGGTTATATTCAAAGCGTATATAAGATAACCTCGAAATCATTAGGAGTGACTAAACTGGAGTATTACCGAATTGAATTTAGTTCCATTTATTGTAAACATACTAGATAATAATATAATATACGGTAAACATTTCACTGAAGCCGGGAAGGTGGTAATGCACATGAAAGATATTGTTGCGTTTCTAATAACTACATATTATGAACAATACAAAAAAGAATTGATTGAATATTAAATGTTATTAAAACTTACTATCTTCATTTGCAATCCAAATTTCTCTTCAACATTTGTCCACGTCATTTTGATATTGTAGTTTTAGCAAAAACCGCGGCCATTATTGACTTGTACATAATAACGTATTTGACAGTTGACAACTCGAAATCACCGAACTTAGTACCCGACTAGCGATGTTAACCGTTCTATTTTGGTGGTTTAACTTTTTGCTATTTGTTTGGTCGTTTGATCTCTGGTCAGTGGTCGTGCAAGACGAAATTTCGTTATTTCTCTCTTCGTCGTCTTCTTTTCCACTAACCAGGGTTAAATCAGCTTGGCGCAAGGGGCCCTCAGTCAAATACCCTATCCATGTATAGTATAGCTTATTATTTCGTCTATGGTTAATATCCATAGATAATGTGAATAGTTATAGCAGCGTTGCCATCTACCAACTTTTCGGTATAACTACCGATTTTGACTCTTGTCTACCTACCTATCTATCGATTAAGTCATAAGAATCGACTTATTTGTGATGTTTTAGTGATTTTTGACCTTTTCGAATACTGAATTAACATTTATAGGGAAATCTTAGCTTTTTGGATACTAAATTATCCCAAATCCGAACGAATTTTACCAATTTTTTGGAAGTTTGTCTATTTGGTAGTTATATATAAAAATCTATGATTTATTTTAATCTGGGCTGGCAACACTGACTTAATTTCAATTATTATTATCAATGGCCGCTTGAGTCATAGATAATATAATATATATGGCTTGAGTTCTCAATGGTCGTCAACGGGGTAGTTTCGTGGGTTCGGTTTAATATAGTTGGTTGATTTAATTGATTGTGAATCGGTTTGATGTTTTCTTTTTCAATTAGGTATGAAGCTTAGAATTATCTGAACATTTAATACTTTACGTCTATCAAAACTATCTGCTTTTCAGCTGCATTGTTTTTTGACAACCTCTTTGTTGTGTGGTTAGTGTTTTTTAGTTCATTTTGTCCTGTTAATAAATCTTTTTAAGAGTTATTCATTTAACGTTTCATTTCTATTAGTTTAATTAATTGTTTTCAATTTAATCAAGAGTAGTTTATGAACAAACTGATAATAATATATTCGGTAATATTGTAAATAAGATAATAATAATATGGATTTTATGAAAACTTTTTTTAGTCATAATTTGTGTTTGTTTTAGTTGTTCTGTTTAATCTTCTCATTTCCCTAATTGTAAGAGTGATTTTTATCATTGTTTTAAGTCATATTATGTTCAATCGTCCATCATGTTGTATACTTCATTTAAGTAGCCATTTACCTAGAATGGACATATTATATTATAATGATAATATATTGTTATTATTATAATAATAAGTAGTTATGAAAATTCAGCTAATGTTATAGTGCTTATTTAACAAAAAGTTTTGTGATTTTTTTTATTCAATATATCTAGCTCTATATTAATGCAAAAGTGTTTTTTTCCAACAAGGAAATCTTTGTTTCAAGCCACATGTGATAGTATAAAGTTTTTTTGTTTACTAATACAATGTATCATAATATTAGTTGGCGTTAGTCCAACTCTACATACGTCTGTATGACTGGGCTTCCTCGTATTCTTTGTTTGATTAGAAGTCAACAGTCTATCTCCACATTTCTCCACAATTTCAAACGGTTTTCGCTTAAAGTTTTTCATAAATTTCATATTTGCAGCCTTCAATGGGCTCAATGTAGTCGTAGCAAATATCTAGACTGATATAAGAAATAGAAATATGTTTTAACATATTGTTGGGACAAAGTTAGCTGTCATCAACAGTGAGGTGGCAAATTATAAAGAATTTTTTTTACAAAACTCACCTAGAATCAAACCTCTTTCATTAATATAATTTTCTTTTTTCAGAAAATTCTTCAACATAGTAATTAACATGACCATATTTATATGAGGCGGGCTAATAGTTGACATTTACTTGAATATTAATAAAGCTGCGGAACTATTTTGTGCCACAATGGACGGTGGAATATCGTTGGCCGCTGAAAAACGTAAAAACAATGAGACACCCATCCACGATGGTAAGCCTTGTATTTCATCATTTATATTGACCTTTTAAAAATAATCTGCTTTTTATTTATCTTTCCATATTCATTGGTCAATTCGTTTGTAAGTCCAATTTCATTGCTTGATAAAAACATAATTACGATGACAACAATAATATCAATGGTAAATTGTCATAATATTATCATGAGTAGTTTACTTAGGCTGTTAGCACACCTCCGCCGCGAATCACGGAACACGAAACTGCAGAAAGCGAAATCGCAGGTAGTGTTAGTACACTAGCGGGTAAACGAGTAGCGAAAGAGAAAAATACACATAAGTAAGTATTCTATGGTTATGTTTTGTTGGGAAATATAAATAATTAAAACCACAATATTATTTCACATTTCATATATATTTTTAAATATTACAACATCAACAACGTTTTTACTTACAATTTAGAAAATATGCACATCCAACTTCTGCAAACCATCCCATAACAAAACGCAATTAACGTTTCCATCTTTGATTTCTATGGAAAACATGACGTTCGCTTCAATTTCGCTCCAAAATTCTGTCGATTTTGACAACTTCAAAAGCGGGCGGAATGCGAAACACACGGATCCGCGAAATATCAGGCGGAGATGTGAATACAATTTGAAGTAATCTATGGCGAAACACCGCAAGAGAGAGATGAATGTATAGAAAACAGTACGGGATTGAGCATGCTGTCTCACTCTCAACATGGCGCGCAGAAACTGACAGATGTGACCGTCGTCGCTTCGGCTAATCCGCAGCGGAGGTGTGCTAACGGGGATAATCTGTTGATTAGACACATGTCACTACATTTATTATTACAACAATGATCCCTTATAATCTACTAGCCGACCCGCCCGTCCAACTTCAACCTAACCCAGAATAAAAATAATCATTTTATAATAATAATAAATAGGATGATTTATATAGCGCCGTTTTGTGACATTAAAGCCACCTCAAGGGCGCTAGCTAAAAATAAAAAGGAACAAATAATATTAAAGTTTACAATAAAAGGTACTAAGGCTAAATAAAAACTATTGATAAATAAAAGATACATAAGAAATCAAGGATAGCCTGGAAAAGAACGCGTAAAAAGATGAGTTTTTAAAAGTTTCTTGAACTCATTAATGTTCTCAGCATTCCTGATATGAGAAGGTAGCTCATTCCAAGCCTTGGGCCCAGAGACGCTATATGCCCTATCGACATACTTGGGAAGAAATCTAGTGTCGATTTCCTGAAGTTTTGTATGTGAGTCTGTGTGGGATCTTAATGAGCTTTGTCTGTCATTGGGTAATTGAGATATACAAAGGTCTGATATATATGAAGGAGACATATTGTGAATGGCTTTAAAAGTAGTTAGACATAGCTTGAATTGTATGCGCTCTGGACATTTTAGCCAGTGGAGATTATGCAGTGTTGGTGTAATGTGTGAGAAACGGTCGATGCGGAAAATGAGTCGCGCCGCTGCATTCATTATCGATTGCACTCTATTGATTTGATACTTCGGTAGATTACTGAGAAGAGCATTGCAGTAGTCAACTCGTGATATTATCAGTGCGTTAACTAGGGTCTTAGCTGCATCCGCAGAGAGACATCTTCGAATTGGTCTAAGTTGTCTCAGAAAATAGAAGCACTGACTTACTATTGAAGATATATGTCTATCCATGGACAGGGCATTATCCAGGTAGATTCCAAGAAATTTCACATTTACGGAGGGAGTTATTTGAACATCTTGGATAAGTATGGGTTCCTTCGATATGAGATTTTGTCTACGCGGTGATGCTACCCAAAGAAATTCGGTTTTAGCGGGGTTAATTTTCAGCTTATTTCTGCTCATCCATAGTGATATTTTCGCTATGCATGAGGAAATTTTTGCAAAGTCATTCTTATGTTCTGGTTGACATGATTGGTAGACAATGCGATCATCCGCATAGGCATGAGTGTTAAATCCGAGGTTGTGAATCAAATTTTCTAACTGATTAGTATAAAGATTGAAGAGTAGTGGTCCCAGCACAGATCCCTGTGGAACTCCATACTGAATTTTGTCTTATTACATGAATTAAATACAGTTTATGACATAAAAATTTAATTAAATTTAGCTCATAATTATTATTGTTGATCAGATGCGACATGAAGTTCGATGGGTCATAAGTTTGTAATAAAAACAATTCCTGTAAGTTGCGTAAATTAAAAAAAAATCAAAGAGATGGCGGTGTAGTAGGAAATAAGTCATATATGAAACATGTTTCATAATAGACGTCCATTAAAAGTAAATTTTGCCAAATTATTATGGTAAGATATAATAATTTAGTTATACATTTATTATTATCCCATCACGCAATAATTGCAGTCTTTACGTTCTACTTTAATCCTTGCAATCATAATTGTAGCAATTTTTGATAGGAAATATTCCTTTTTCTTAATTATATTTAACAAATCTGTAAAGTGATGGGATCTTCATAGTTAAATGTCAGTTCAAAGAGATCCATTAGAGAGATGGTAAAGCAAGACGGGTATCAGCTAGTAGTACAGTGGAATCTCTTATAACGAGCATAATTTGTTCCAGAAAAATAATCTTTCCATCTAAATAAAATATGAAAAAAAAAATATTGTGTTGTCTGTAGTGGTTGGGCCACTTTAGACTTCATATCTGGGCCAGCACAGATTTTATAAATTTTGACGAAAATGTGTCACAGCATATCATGTAACGAATTGGCCACCTCCTTGTTATGTAAAAGCTATTAAATGATAAAAAAAAATGGTAAATGGAACGAGCACTAAACACAAACGAATGCTTAGGCGTGGAAGTTGTGGCTCACATGTGAAAACTCTACTTTCCTTTCTGTGACACTGGAATTTCCTATTATTTTGTTATGCGAAATTTCGCTCGCTAAGGGAACTACTTTTCACATTTTATTTTTCTCTTTATAAAATGTTTCACTGTATATACCTAATTGTATTCAAACACGTAAATTAAAAAGTATAAAATAATGGACGAGGAAGACCCTTTCAAACCATGTTCCGTTCCATCGAATCTGAACTGAGGGATTTGTACATGGTGTGGGAGGAGGTCATTGGAGCCAAGCAAGATCGAGCGCGGTGGAGTACTCTTGTTGCTTCTCTATGCCCCAAGGTGGAGTCTTAAAGGGAGTATTGATTGATGTGAAAATTAATGAATTGTTCCAGGATCATGTAAACGTGTCAAGGCTGAATGGCAAACCACGTCAGAAGATGACCTAACGCTGCTGCATTTGTCAGACGACGTGCTTCTCAATATATTTGCATTTTGTTCCCCAACCGATATCAGAGCTCTTAGCTTGTGAGTATTATTAACCTTAGTGCACTCTCTCTTTTGAGGTACCTATAACATAAGAATAAGCAACTATTAAAATACTTAAGATCTCATAAGAAACTTGGTATTTATAATTAATAGATTTGGGATTTGTGCTATGCAAAATAATAAGCTGGAATAATGCTTATTTTGTCTTATAAAATAATGATTTATTTACTACTAGCGGATTCCCAGTTTGTGTTACTAGGATAAAGTAGAAATAATTTTTTTATTTTAGTAGTCTTAAACCATCTCGGCATTAATACTTTTCTAATGAAACCTTTATACTACTCGTCCCAAAGGTTTTACTGCTAGTAGTTTATAAATTATTTTTTTTAATGAAAAATATATACAAATACAGACATATAGGTATCTACATAAAAACATATATAACAAAAAAATGTGAATTTTATATGCCCCATTTGAAGTAAAAAACTTAAGTAATTAAGTACTTAACCATATTAAATTATATTTTTTTCATAATTTATTGTGATTATTTGTATAACTGCCCTAACTCCCTTTAAAAAATAACGGCTTTCATAACAACAAAACGACTTTTAGTTAGAGTCGACTTTAGGTAGTTCAAATTTTTACCACCAGAGTTCATAGAAAATTTCGTGGCGCTTTCTCTGTCACAAAGATAAAAATTTTGTATGCGGTGACACTGTGGACAAAAATGACTAAAATAGGGCGGAAAACATAGCTAAACGGGAAGAATGTTATTGTTTACAGATTTTGTTTACTAATTCATAAACCATAATAATAAATTAACACAAAAAAAAACGGCACTTTGATGCTCTATTGAGAAATGAAATTGACAGATCAACAGAAATTCGCGAAAATACTAGTAAACAACCTATGTTTTCCATAGATTTCCATGGTAACACTACCAACTGCTAGCAACTTTAAAATATTTTTTTGACATTTCATATTTTAGTGGAATATTTTTTTAGAAACGCGTCAGCTTAAAGGAGTCTTTAAATTTTAAAAGGAACTTTAACTAAAGTGTTCTTTTGAAGCTTTTTATGAAACCGGCTGTTAATCACTCATAATATTTATTTTCCAGTTGTAATAAACGGCTAAATGTACTTTGCTATGATCGTTCCCTATGGAAAAGAGTGGATTTACGAGAAAGGCGTATGGGGGTCAAAACCCTCTCCCTGTACATTCGCAATTTACCAAAACACACAACCCAAGCGTTATGTGTAAGGGGGCTTGTAGGAAGGTAATTAATTTTTGGAATTCAATTTCTCTTTTTTATTTTTATTGATGCACTTGCTGAGTGATTCCATTGTGTCATTTTCTCCTGTCATACTCATTGTATACTTGTTTTATTTTAGACCAAATCTGTTCCAATATCAAACGAAAAAGAATAAAAATCAAAATGTCGGCGCAGATATAAAAGATACCCCAAAACAAACGGAACCTGAAAATATTGATAAGGCTAGTAATCAAGATTCAAAAAACCAATCATTACATAGCCGAAAGAGCTTGTCAAGTATTCTAGCCTTGGGCAATAGTTCAAGTGGTTCTGTCAAGAAAGATGTAGATTTTTGTCAGCCAAGTACCAGTGGCTTGAACGCAGATAACAATGGTAATTTTTTAATATTTATATAACATTACTTCTTAAAAACTCAAGGACACCGTTAAGTTTTGTTCAAAACTGTATTATTACTACAGTTAGCGTAATGGTAGTGATGACTGCATTGTGGAGCTGTTGTGACTAGCCTTACATTATTCTTCTTCAATGACGCTACAGCCCAAATTTAATCTTGGCCTCCTGTAACTTTCGCCTTCACAAGCTGCCTTTTCTCAGCCGCCCTTCCAATTTTTCACCCACAAGAGTTCCGCTGCGTCTCTCTTCATGTCGTCCTCCCACCTCATTTAGAGCTCATCTTTCAGTCCTGCTTCCTGAGAGAGTCGGAGAATTTTATTGGGGTTTTATCTCTTTAATTTCTTCTGGGCATATTAAAATTTACCATGTTTTGTGTATATTTTGCATCATTGGTAGGCACCGCAAAAAGGGGGCATGGGGGTCCCTACAGATTCTCCACGCATCTCTGAATCCAGGATCCCAATGGTTCACATCCTGCAGTGCTCCATTACAAATTTTGTGATGACGTAGGGGGTTTTTATACTGACGGACTCTAGGTTCCTAGCAGATTTTGCATTATAGGCATTGCTTTGGAGTTTTTTTGACCCTGGGTATTATCCCAGAGTCTTAAGTGAGCATTCATTGTGTATGTCCTCCGGAGTTCTGCATTTGGTGCTTTGAGGAATGCCAAAGAATGGCTCTTTACCAGTTCATAAACCTTTCCATTGCGCTCTTAGTCTGGTACACTATGCGGAATTACCTTATTTCGCAATGTTGTAATAAGAAAATGGTGGATTTTATTTTTCAGACCAAGAAACTTGCGAGGACGATACACCTCCAAACACATACGATGTTGTAAAAGAAAGTGGTAATTCAAGTCCTAAACCATTCTCGTCAAATTATAATTCAAATCCTACAGTTTCCAGTCCCACATCCAATACAACAAACACCATTGATGATGCAAAAAGTATGCCATTTATATATTTTTTTTAATTTTTGTATGTTCCCTTTTGTATGTTAATTGACAACAATGTTACAAAGATTTCGGTGGAAATTTATTCATCTTCTATCTTCTGACCACCAAACGGTGAACAAAGTATGCATTCAATATAAAGATTTAAAATTAATGAATTTTAAAGTTAAAATCTACTATGTATGAAAACATTTTTCAAACGGTACAACTTTCGGTTTCTGAAGAAATATACTTACATGGCTGCTACAATGAAAAATATCATCTATGAACCCTATTCTAAATCTATGAATTTTTGCATTTTTGTTAAACTGTCTATAAGTTGGACAACTGCGTATTTTTTTTCAAAACAAAAATTGTTTCACCTGTGTAGTGAAATGATAACTTTTGATATATTTTCAGATGAAAAAAATAAAACAGAGAAGAGTGATAAAACAGGCAATGGGGAAAATGAAGATTATACTGTCACAAAAGATTTAATGTCTGTGATAAAAAAGAAATGTCCAGATTTAAAAGAATTGCGTTTAGAGTTCTGTTATATTGACTGCAATGCGGTAAGCATTAAAAAAAAAAATGAAGTTATTATTGGTATAGGTACCTACTGAATTTGAAAGTGTCAATTTATATTATGTTTCCAGATACAATCTAGTTCATTCCCTCCTACTTTGGAGACATTGAGTCTCCGCGGCAGTGTTTGCCGGAATGTTCCATTGTCAAGAGCTTATTTGTTCAGACTGCATGAGCATTGTCCCAATCTCACAGAAATTGACTTATCTAGATGTGGCTGGCTTGCTTCACACAGTTTGCTTGTCCTGAGCAAGGTAACTATTGTGTATTAGAGTTTAGGTACTTATCATATTTTATGGAACATGATGATGCATTTATCCATGCTAAAGACCTGCTAGTTATATCATATATTATGGCTATCGGCGTATGTTTATCAGAAAAAGCATACACCGTGGACTTCTTCAAAATAACTCTTTAGGTCACCTATACACCTCAGATTGCAATTTTCCCTATAAAGGTATAAGAAGGCATGATTAGGGATTGCAATCCGGAAAACCGGATCCGGTATTCCGGCGGATCCGGCATCAAAATGCACATATCGGATCCGGCAAAATTGTACGGATCCGGAGATCGGATCCGGTTTATAATATTAAGGGATTTTTCGACATACTCCGTATCCCTAGCAATTCCACAGGGTCATTGTAAGTACCCATAAAGATACGAAGAGAAGAGTAGACAAATGCGTCACACTGAGCGCAGTGTAAATGCTGCTTTTGCCCCCTTGTGCTCAAGGTGGTGTTAGGTAGTGTTGGCTGACCGTATTGCTAGTATTGACTGTCGAATGAAAAGACATATCTTAGAAAAATGGTGAGAGCATTAAGTAATAAAATTCCAATCCAAATCCAAACTCCCTTAAGACCCACTTGGGGGCATAGGGAGGCAACAAGAGCTCTCCATTGCGCTCGATCTTGCGCAACGTTAATGACCTCCTCCCACACCATGTCTAGATTCCTCAGCTCTGCTTAGAAGGAGCGGAACACAGTATGGGAGGGTCTTCCTCGTCCTCAATAAAATAAAATTAGCAAAAAAAATATATTAACCTATTTAAAAGCAAAACTAGTGTGATTATTATCTGGTATTCATTAGATTAGTTCGGTCATAATGTGTGTGCAGTTATATTTATGGATAAAACTGAAATAATTTCTCGAACACTAAACTTATCATCTGTACATCCATCTCTTTAGTGATCGTCCAAGGGTCTGCTGGTTGATGTGATCTCATCCTCTTATAATTACCAGAATCACCGGATCCGTTCTGTTGACGTGATCATTCTAGTAATGTCTTCTATTGCTACCCCATTGTCTGGCTTTGTGGATATCGCAGAAGCTCCGAATCCGGAGTTTCTAACTCTGCCTCGAATGGTTTATTCCAGAATGGGTTGGAGAGTTTTCGAACATCTTTGTTTTTCGTGGTGTCGGTTCTCTGAGAATCTTTGTTTTTAAATCATGATGAATCAAGCAGGTCAAGATAAATATTTTCGTTAAATTTAAATTTGACTTTAATAATCCGTAATCTAATTTGTTATTTTATTTCTTTTGAAACTACATTTTTTATAGTTTTTACCATTTGAAAGTAGCCATACCCTTATTAAATTAATTTCGTGTATGTGCTGTTTTGTTTTTAGCCTTCATTATTGTTAAAAATGTCAATTAATCAAGGTTATTTCAATCCGGTCGGATCCGGCCGGATTGGCGAAAATCCGGTTGGATCCGGCCGGATTCAAAATGAAACCGGATTGCAATCCCTAGGCATGATCGATCGAAAATAAAGTGGATCGAACACATCAATTCCGTTCTCAAGAAAGGCCAGGTCAGAAGCAAGAGAAATAAGAGAATGAGAAATGGTATGTCGGTGGAAGATGCGAAAGCATAGTGCTTGGATAGTGGAGGTCCGTTCTCTCTGCTTACACTGCACCTTAGGGTACTTGTTGTGACGGCCTTCCTCATGAAGTCTTGCATGTACCTACCTACCTCTTGGTTTGTGATGTGTTCCCTCCAAGATATTTTCAACATTGGAATAGCATTTGAAACAGAATTATGTTCTAAACTCAGGACAAACTGAAAAATTTCGAATTTGAATGTAAAATAAGAGATATATTTATTCAAAAGTTTTCCTTTTCAGGTTCCAACATTAAAAAAGTTGTCATTGAAACATTGTTGCGGATTGGGTGAATGCGTGGCGTACGCCAGCCTTTCAGCTAGATACGGCTTCAAATCGTTGGAGGTGCTTGACATTCGCGGAACTCCAATGAGTGATTCAGAGATCACGGCTTTCAGTCTGATTGGATCTCTCAAAGAACTGCTTCTCCAGGGAAGTGGGGTTGTTGAAGATAGTATCATCACTGGTTCTGTTGGAGGATATTCATCGCATAGTCCATCATTGAGATGCAGGAATGATACTGGAGAACCTCTATCCTGGGAAACGCAGGTAATTCCTGTGGTTTAATTCAATTAACAAATCTTTTTAAAGTTTATGTATTCTTCATCCAGACAAAATAAAAACAATAGCAAATAATTTGCCATAACAATACTTGCCATTAGAATTATTCCCTGAAGCATATGGGGTACCACAGGGGAGCCTTTTAGGTCCGGTTCTTTTTCTAATCTATCTATATAAAACTGAATGTTTGTATTTCAATGAAACTTTGGTGATCTGTTAAGTTCTTTTATTTTTCATTAGTATCCATATCAGTGTGCCAGTGAATGGAGTTGGTCAGAAAGTGAAGACGAAGCAGAAAATGATGTACCGCAAACTGATGGTGGGAGCGGCGCCGGAGGAGAAGATCAAAATGTCAAGTATGTGCATGCACATGCCGTATGTCCAAACATTGTCCATTCTTTTTATATTTTCATGTCACATATTGTGTGATAGAAATAATATATTTCAATGTAGTCCATTTTTATTTTCAGCTTCTCGAGAAATGCTTTTGAGCAAATGGTTGACGAAGGGGCAGATCCCTTTGAGGCTGTAGGGCGGGTCCATGTAATATATGTGGATGTGCGCCGTGCCCCACACAATAATATACTACGGGTGCGATATGCACCTGTGCATCAACCCCAAGGACAACAGCAACAAGTGCAGGCAGAAGCACCGCAGCAGCAACCTGAAGCCGATAATGCTCCACCTCAGCCTGGTTTTGAAATGGAAATAGGCAATGGCTTTTTTAGGGATGGTGATAATCGTATTAATTTTAGAGTGCAATATGGGAATAATATGGAACCCCCGGCCGCAGCCCCTGGTGCAAATCAGGGAAGAGACGCTGGGGAGGCAGCCCAACAGGAAGGGCAACAGCCAGTTCATCCAGGTATTCTTCACTTCAGGGGGGTATTTCGTAACCTTCATAATCATGACCAAGCTGCTAGAGGACCACAGCCAGAAGCAGCGGCTGGAGATAACCCACAGGGCAATCCAATTCATGCTGAAAATAGAAATGATCCCATGAATAGACCCAACGCGGAAAACATTCCTGTTGCCAATAATGCAAATGTACAAAATAATGAAAACAATATTGCAAATCAACTTGATAATCTTGTGAATGTGGGAGCACAACGGCCTGATGAGCACAATGTCAATGCTCCACGCCCCTTAGCCCGGCCTGGGGAGTTTCTTCGTCGTGGTCCTGCATTTGTCTTGTACCCAAATGAACAACAAGCTAATAGAATCATTCAACAGCAGCAACAGGCCCAAGTCGCCCATAGGCAAGAGGTTGTGCCACAACTATTGTATGATTTTAGACACACTATGAGGCAGTTGGAAAGCTTTGTAGGAAAGTTAAGATCAACAGAACAGTACGACAGGTTTGTCTAAACAATGTTATTCTTTCTAACACTCTGTCTATCTCTTGGTTTTCTTTGTACAACAAATTCAATTAATATGAGCATGAAGTGGTTGGTAGACCGGTGGTATCAGTCAACGGCTTTAGTACGTACAGCGTATTGAATTTCGTGGGTTTGAATCCCAGTGCCGAGCATTTCCACTTTCACAACACAAGCTTTGCTTTATGTGAAAGATGTCGAAAATGTATTTGTGTTCACTTCGGGTTAGCCCAGATTAATTAAAAAAAAAATGAGAAACAACAGTTGCGTATTTTTAAGTTTTTTGTTAAAATTTTGTGAAATGATGTTTTTTTTTTAAGTCATCATAATGAACTTATGTGAATACACAAACCTTATAAAAAATGAATGAACAATATATTTTCTATTTCACAGATATGTCAGACGTGTTCAGTTCTTCAGACGTATGTTACAGCAGATTTATAGTAATGAGCCAGTGTTCAACACGGCCAGAATAATACCTGAACAACCATTTGCTTCTCAGCGTGATGTTGTTCGAATTAGTCGCTTGATCGACACCACGTGTCATCATTTAGAAAGATTGATTGCTAGAGCTATTCAGTATCCGCCTGATGAAGTTCCATTCAGAATTAACTACAACTATATTGACAATCCAGATTATGTTGAAGAGATGGCGGAAGATGAAAATGATGCCCGAATGCGCCCTGAAACTGTTGAGTTCTATATCCAACGTTATTTTGGGGTGCCACCAGCTGAAGAGGTGAATGCAGATGCCAGGAATGTGGAGGCGGAGAGACAACCTTTGAACATTCCACTCCTTCATATCCCTCAGCAACTGAATGAGCCAGTGCTGAGGATGATGGATGCAAATGTGCCAGCACCCGACGAGTTAGCAGACATTGTCAACAATATACACAATGTCCTACATAATAACAGAGCTGAGAACATTGTGCAGATACATAACGCAGAGGTGGTGAGAAATATCCCAGTACCCAATCCACCACATGTAGAGCAAGAGGCTCCCAATCAGAATAACCAACAGCAAAATAATGAAGACGTCGGGAGAATGGTCAACATTCACAATATCAATATAGAAATACACGAACATGTGCAACAGCCCATTGCACCCGCTGGTGGCAATCAGAGAGGGGAGCCAAACATCGACCGGATCATAGACGAACATGTTGAAAGAGTTGTGCATGATGAAATAAGAGCCATGCAACAAGAGCACCAACACAGGAGGAATAGGAACGATCCCAGAGCACCAGTACAGGACGAGCGCATTAGGATTGAGGGACCTTTTGTTATTAGAGGTGATGTTATGGAAGAAGGCGGGAGAAGGAGGCGCCGAGTCGTTCATATTCCATTACAGCTTAATGTCAGGGGACCTGGACAACCCAACGATGTCAGCTATGTTGGTACCTCCAACCTCATCACTGATGCCTCTCTTTTACGATTTGGTCATTGCAAGAATATTGTCCACATAGGGGGCGATGCCCAAATACAACAACAGTCGGCCGTAAGAGGAGGTCAGCTCACTACGTTGGTGTGTCGGGGATATCCTCGAGTTACAGACCGCTCCTTATCTCATTTAGCTGTTGCAGCTCCCAAACTAACACGTCTAGACTTAAGTCACACCGGTGTTACTAACGCGGGAGCCCAGGCTTTTCGTGCAGCTAGACAAGATTGTGAACTAATAGTAGAACATCTCACAGATGTGGAAAATGAATGAACTTCTTTATAAAGAAAAGTGGCTTTTTGTATATTTTCTTTAAGAAATTTTAATACTAAAACCACTCTATAGGCCCAAACAAAATTAAAATACGGAATTTAAATACAGTTGACTGTTTATTTCAACTTTTGCTACCCTGACACTCGTTCAGCTTTCTTTAAACATGTAACATAATAGGGGGAAGTGTTTATTTTTAAATTCCATCTCCATAATTGGAATAAGCTGTGATGTGACAGATGTCCCAGCTGCTGCAGTCTCCAACAGATTGACCGAATCAAAAAAAGTCTTGTTTCAAACAAACTGTTTCATGCTGTAGATGTTGGATTATGAAGAATCTAGATTCTCATAGTTGCTAATATTTGTGATTTATCCAAATTCGTGATCTGTCATTAATCTAGTTTGTATAGAAAGAAGTATTGTAAATAATATTATATTGTAATGTCTATTGATAGGTTTTGTCGTAGCATATTAGCCACTGTTAGTCTAAAGTGATTAGAGTTTATTCCAACCAGTGCTGATTTGTACTTTTTACCTTTGGTGTAGGTTTTTTGATTGGTATTCCGCCTTCATTATCTAGTCATTATTTATTTTTTTACGCACCGGCATTTTTCTATTCTTTTATCGCTTTTCCCCAACCCTTTTTCAATTCTTAAATGTTTTATAAAGTTTTTCGAGTTTAAATTGAGTGTGTGGGATTTTGTCAAATATATTACTCATAGTATATGGAATATACATGAGTCTTGTGATCGGATTTCAAAAAAAAATAGATTTCGCTGAAATTAATTTTCTCAACGTTTCCAAAAATTCAAAAAAAAATTCCCTGTACGCGTACACCAAAAATGTGTGCGCACCCATAACTCATAGTAATTCTTATCCGATTTGATTGAAATTTGGTAGAACGGTTAGCCCCTCGATGTAGATGAGTCAGTAAAATATTGAGATCTGTACCTTCAGGAGAACCCTCTTAAAGTATCCAAAGAAAATTTCACTTGTTCTAGAAAAAGGGCTAAAAAAAAAAAATGTCTTCGATTTTCATAACATTTGGTATACGGGTTGGTCTTTTGCTACTACACAAGCACGTAAAATTTGAGGTCCGTAACTTCAGTGGGTCCCTCTTAAAAAGGGCTAAAAATGAAAAAAAAAAATTTCTTCGATTTTCATAAAATTTGGTATACGGGTTGGTCTTATTATGCTCCTACACAAGCACATAAAATTTGAGGTCCGTAACTTCAGTGGGTCCCCCTTAAAGTACCGATTAGTATTGAATAATAATATTATGTAGTTCTAAAGCATATAATAATTGTCTTCTGGCTGTTATAATACTATGAGTTCTGGGCTACCCTAGGTTAGCAGCTTTTTTTTATGATGATAATTACTGTATTATGTAATATTTAGCTATTGTTTAAATATATACTAAAATGGAAGTTATGCAATGATGAATTAGTTGAAATTTATTACGCATTTAATTCATGTGAAATATAAATTACTGAACAATCTGTTTTTTTTTTATCACTCACTCTCTTCATATTAATGGAATTTTCTTCTTTTTTGCTTGTAACGGTGGATTCAGAATTTTTCAAATGACTGGAAAAAATTACGAAGTGATAAATTCTGCTCTTTTCTATTAAGTAGTTATTTTTTCTGGATGTGAAATTTCCTCACTCATAACATAACCTATAATAACTCATTTTTTCGACTAGTCCTATTTATCCTGGAGGATAATAATATCACAGATTTGGGGGCGTTCAAGTATTACGTAACGTAATTTTTGAAGATTTTTGACCTCCCCTCCCCCCCATGTAACGCGCCGTAACGTTTTTCTGTACCCCCCCCCTCCCCCCCCTAAATGATACGTAACACCCAAGAGACTATATTTTTACTGAACTCTCGTAAAAAAATAAAAGGGTTTCAAAGGGTTCCTTTGCTAACTTCGGAGAAAAATAAAATACTATTTATATGTTCCATAAATTTATGTTTATTTTTTCTTTTGCTGTTTTCCAAATTTTGGCATAGCTGCGTTGGCAAGTCCAGTTGATGATGTAAATCCCCCCTTTTGACCACTAACGAATGCTGACAACGAAAATAAAATAAAAATGACGTACCTAAGTATAATACAGTCGAGGGATTCCCCGTAAAAAATAAAAGATTTGCTAACTTGGGAGGGCGAAATAAAAATTACATACAATGCAGTCGAGGGACTCCCCGTAAGACTTAAACGAAAAAGGTTCCTTTTTTCACAGAGCGAAAAATTCTTACGCTTAGGGTGAAAACACGTAGAAAGCCGATTCCGACCGGCGCAAAGAATGTTGTCTATGGTTTCAATGCATTTAAATGGGCATGCCGGAAAGCAGATTTCTGCTTTTGCTGTGCGTATCCCCATTCAACTGCATAGAAACATTATTTGCGCCGGTCGCCGCGGGTCGGATTCGGCATTCTACGTGTTTCCACCAAAAGCTTTAACATCGGAGAACAAAATAAAAATGACGTACGGTACAATCGAGGGACTTCCCATAAAACATTGTCGAAAAGGGTTCCTTTGCTAACTTCGGAGAAAAAAAATGATGTACAGTACAATCGAGGGACTTCCCGTAAAACATAAACGAAAAGGGTGCCCAACTTCGGAGAAAAAAAAAAACAAAAATGACGTACAGTACAATCGAGGGATTCCCCGTAAAACATAAACGAAAAGGATTGCCCAACTTGGAAGATTTATTTCCCAATTTTTTTTATTTAAGAAAAAAAATACCGTTACGTAACGAGATGTTCAAACCCCCCCCTCCCGCCCTCGTAACGCACAGTAACGTTTTGCAAGACCCCCCCTCCCCCCCAAATTGCGTTACGTAATACTTGAACGCCCCCTTTCTATTACAGATGGATAATGTAATATAAAATCAACACTGAAGAAGTTTCGCACCTGCATGCTTTTAAGATGAACTATGAAACTACAGCAACTTCACAAGAAATTAAAGCTAAATTGAAATTTAGCAAATAATTTAAAATGAAGTCTGATGGTGGATGAAAGTATCCATGAAAGGCGCCGTAATCTTTTTTGGTCCCCCTACTTTCCTTTTGCGTAATACCGATGGGACTATTATTTATACCTAAAAATCATAATTATTTTGTAATTTGCGCTAGGTACTAGAGGGTCACTTAAAATCATTTATTTGAACCCCTCTTCCCGACCTGTTAGTAAGGACACAGTACCGTTTATTTTCAAGACTACTCCTTTCCAATACGTTACGAAATACTTGCGCGGCCCTTTACAGATCATTAAACTGGAATTCATAAAAAAATGTGGAATACACTTTTGCTTAGTACTTTGATCAATATGTTTATTGTAATAAGTATCTAAAAAGTAATACATACCTACATCGAATGTTACCTATTTTGTCGTATTAGCTGGCCGTATGTGGCACGTGGGCCACAGGTTGTAAACCCAGGATTGTCAATGCGTTTAAAAAAACTGACGTGTCCCAAGGTAATACTTTATCTATGGCACCGTATGTCAAATTATGTCTTGCGTGTTATGCCAAACCAAACACCAAACCTGGGACAAACGTAAAAAGAAGACCGCTTTCACCTGATTAAATATTAACACTTCGACACCTGTTAACAACTAAATCATATTGCATTTAATTGTTTTTTTTAATTAGGTAAGCATAACAGTCATTTCCTTTATATCTCAAGACAAAATGTTTTAAATACTAGATGAGTAAACTGGTTGCAGTGTCACATATTGAATCTCCAAAAATTTTACGTGGACCTGTCTGCATAGTATCTTTCAATTTTAATAAAAAGGTGGGTATATTTT
This sequence comes from Mystacides longicornis, assembly GCA_963576905.1. Lineage (NCBI taxonomy): Eukaryota > Metazoa > Arthropoda > Insecta > Trichoptera > Leptoceridae > Mystacides > Mystacides longicornis. Next base: position 5,171,188 of record OY756424.1, on the reverse strand, counting down.
TTCAATTATTGACTAAAAATTCGAATACTATTTTTAAATATAGGTATCAGATAAATTTTGGAAATAGAAAACTGGAAAATACTTAAAAAGATTTTGGGAATAAAAAAATATGCCTACTTAATTTAAATGTTTTAATTGAATTATTTACAAAAAAAAAAAAATGCCAAAATAAACTACATTCGGAATTATAATGACTGATAAAAACCCTTATTTGATAAGTTTGCCATATGTTTATACTCATTCAGATGGGTGAATGTGTGTTTTTGGTAATAAATCCTGATAGGATCATCTTGGCATGTTATATTACTAACTCCATGAGAGTCATATGACCAACAGAGATTTTATAATATAAGACCTTCAAAATGTAAGGCAGAGAAATTATTATCATAGTAAAAGAGATAGTTGGAAATGTAGATTTGTTCTATGTTTCATCATGATATTTTGGTGAGATAGGCTGGCTGCAAATGGCAGCAAATAGGAAGAGATGGAAGAGGCCTACGTCCAGCAGTGGATAAATAGAGGCTGAAAAGAAGAAGAAGGGCTTAACAAGACCTCTATAAAAATATAAGTTTTGAATATAGTAGTATATTTACCAAAGAGTTCCATAAATAGAGCGGCTTACTTGCCTTGTATTTTATCTGTCCTCAAATTGAGGCAGTTAACCGCTGCGATTTTTTATGAATTCAGTCTGTCACAGACGTTGCTAGGTGCCGCATCGTGTTGCTTACATAATAATTGCTCAAAATGCCCTCATGTGTAATGAGATACTGCACCAATTATGCAATAAAAGTTAATAAAAGTGACAATATTATATCTTTTCATCGGTAAGTACAATTTATTACATGTTTTTTTTTCATTTCATTATGAATAATCAATGAGATATTATACTGGAGATGCAATTCCATACAATTTTTAGTTTGAAAGTAGCATTATGAGTAAATTTGAAGTTGAACTTAAATAAAAATATGCAATCAAGCATTACTGACGAATATGTTTGTCTTTGTCACACATAATACGCCAAACGGCTAAGTGCTGTCACCTTCTACCGGTACACATTAATAGAAATTTCTTTTTGTGCGTGAGATTTGAATGCATTTGTCAGAATTGTCTAAGAACCTTTTGAAAAAGATCTCTCGTGTTTATTAATGCGAGGCATACAAGGAACAGTTTAAAAGCACATTTATAAAAATATTTTTCGACAATGGAAAAAATGATTTATTTTATTCGAATCAAAATGACCCTTTTTATAAAAACACTAGTTATAGTGTACTTGCTTCTAAATGTCGTCCGGCTAGGTAAGGGCTCATACACACAGCTTAAACGAGAACCGTCAGAAATCCGGCACTGTGGGAAAAACCGCTGGCGATTTCTCAGTTGTATGATGGATTTCGTAAAAAAATTCATTGAAAGTGGAAAACCTCTGTTTGCAGAACATCCTTAAATTCCATATATAATTTTAATTAAGGAGCACTCTGTTTAAATATAAGTTGTATTCTTTTTTCTAAATAAATTGATAAAAAAAAACCTTGATAAAATAAAAAAAAACTCTAGAAATATATACCTATTCACTGTTGGATACGCCGCGTACGGGTGTATCTTTTTAAATGAATTTGGGCTAATTAAAAGTGAACACAAATACATTTGGAAACTTGCACACACTATGGAAGAGTTGTGTTGTGAAAGTGGAAATAGTCGGCACAGTGATTCGAGCCCAAGACGTATGCTGTAGTAAGAAAGCCGTCGACTGAACAGCTGGGTTACAAATTCAAATAAAAATGTATTTACGCGTTTCATACAGACGCGGTTTTTTTACCCCGCTCGGTATGCACCCGTAGTGTGATGTGGGCCTAACTAATAAAACAAAAATAATTGTCAAATATATTTTTATATTTTAAACATTTTATCACAATAATATGCACTTAAAATATATAAAATACGTCCTTTTTTATAAAAGGATTTTCCTATATTGATTTCTGTTGAGGAACGACTTTTATTCACCACAAAATCCACCATTTTCAAGAACACCGTATTACCGCGGACACAACTGTCAAGCTCGAGCTGTTGTCAACGACTAAAACACGAGCGTGGCACATTTTTGGTGGTGGCACAATTTTTCACATGCCATTTTTTAGACTCGATTGCATCTCTAGTATAATATCTCATTGTGAATAATATATTATTTTAAATTTGTCTACATATGTCAATATTATTTGACACATCGATATCTTAATATGTAAATTGGGTAACTCCGAAATAGTCACTTTTCGGGATGGAATGAATTAAATACCTATATTTTTAATTAAACTGAATATGTGCACACTCAAAGAGAACACAAATATACTCTTTGACTCTTTCACAGTAAGCTTAAGTTTTAAGATATGGAATAACTTCTTTTTTTTTTCGAAATTACCGGCAATCGTATCCCACAAGAAATGTTTTTTGCCTGAGTTTAAAATCCAGAGAAAATCATAAAACAATAGTACTGATCAAATAATAATAATGAAGAAGAAAGAATAAAGTCAAATAAGGATCAAATTATTTTCAACAAAAGATAATAATAATTGTCTATTTATTTCAAGAGAATTGAGACTTATTAATTAAATGAAGAATATTAACCAACATGGAACAACTTTTCAAAGAATATTTACTGATATTTTTGTTCACTCACTCCTTTTTTCCATATTTTTCCTCCATATTTTTTTTATCATTTTAGGTTTTTTGTACTCAGTGCTCCACAGTTTTCTTTTTTTTTTTTACCAAACTTAAGTATTTCTTTCTCTCCATTTTATGGTTTAAATAAGTAGCCTGTGAAGTTTATTCTACCAAAATGCTCCCGCTATCTCTTATCATATTATAATATCAAAAAAATCATTACTCTCTCCCAGTAGTAATACCAATATACGTTGATTCGATTTGTCTTAATCATTATCATGAGTATACAATTCTCATTCTTACTCAATTCTGCATAGAGAATAGTATTTTGAACGTTGCTAATACTATCATGGACAAACCCATCTTTCTTTATAATTTATTAAGGCATTTTTTCATTTTATATATTCTGAAAGACGTGGAAGACCCTCTAATACCGTGTTCCGTTCCTTCGAGGCAGAGCTGAGGGAAATGGACTTGGTGTGGAAGGAAGTCATAAGCATTGTGCAAGATCGAGCGCAATGGAGAGCTCTTGTTGCCTCCCTATGCTCCTGAGTGGAGTTCAAAGGGAGTTTTGATTGATTTGATTCAGTAATGTTAAAAGATGTACTGAAATGCAAGTGTACAACGTGATATTATCATTTGGTTTTCTTTCATAGGTTCCCGAGAATAGGGAATGAAAAAAGAGAAGAGTGGATCAAACTGGTTCAAAAAGATCGCAGTGAAGAAACTTGGCTACCATCTAAATTTTCAACAATTCGTTCAGTACATTTTAAGAAAGATAATATAATTGGTACATCACCCGCACACCTCTCACCAAAGAATACCGAATTTTTATACCATCATTAGGTAAATCGTTTTGTCAAAAATGCAGTTATCCATGTTGCATATCAATGTATCGACACTATAGCAACATAATAATAACATTGTTGCTTAGTAAACAGTTTGTTACTATAGTAAACAAACATCTACTGAAATATAAACAATGCACTAAGTAAAAAGGTTGAATTCCATTACATTCGCAGTATAAGTCATTTATATCGAAAATTAAAATTTTCTAAGTCATCGTTATGAATGTTTTTGGCGCATTATTTAAACACAATTGGAACATCACCCGCACACCTCCCGTCCCTCCCACAAAACTGGACACAAATTTAAAGTGAATTTTCTTCCTATAAGCCACTCTATTTATGGAACTCTTTGATATTTACAATGGCTGAGGTTGGACCATAGATATTGGTCAGTAACTGGAGTTTTATGTGACCCGAAAGTGCTTTTGAAACTATTAAGTTCACTGAAATAGTGTCATATCTAAAATTATGCAGGACTTCGAGTGATAAGACTGTGTATAACTAACTGCTACACTTGGCGACTTCAAGTTGCAGAAAACTTGTGAATGCTTAAGTGCTAAGCAGGAGTAACAATCCAATTTAAAGTCACGCAATTGCATCAGCCTGGACTTTACTATATAATTGGCAACATATTCGTTACGATCTATTCCTGAAAAATGAAATAATTAAAAAAAATATATATATAAACTCTGATAATTTTTTTATTCTTATTTTAGATCGGGACAATAATAAGAAAAAAATTGATTTAAGTATTGAAGAATGATGTTAAAATGTATAGTACACATAGTAGTAGTGTTGCATTGTACGGCCGCTGTTTATTCACAGAGAGTGGCCCCAGGAGTACCACCACAACAATATCAGGTAAATCTCCATGGTAATTTCACAATGATTGAACAATAACTTAACATACTTCATATGTGACTTATTTTCTCATACACTGCCATCTCTTGAATTTTTTTAAACTTATACGAACGTGACTAACCCATTGAACTTCATCCTGCGTCACAATAAAAAATTGTTGTGTTAGCTTACTAGCTGAATTGAATTCTGTGTTTTATTGAGTTAACTTAAATCATCGTCTACTGGGATAATCGGAACCAGCAGTTCTGTTCTGTACCTATTCATATAATACTTTAGATGTCTGAAATCAGAATGGAAGTTAACACAATTTTTTTTTCTGGGGTGGGTCGAAGTTTGACAGGAAAACTATAAAATTAATCTATAACCATGGAGAAGTAGCATTCATGTGGTGACCTCAGAACTTAGCTCCCAATATGTGACCTTAGTAGGTAAGAGAAGAATAAAAATCTTAAATCGTACCTAACCAGGTATTATTGTGATGGAGAATTTTAAAAGAATATTTTAAAGTGAACACAGATGGCATATTGGCAGACCGAGGTTGAGATGGTAGGTAAGAGAAGAATAAAAATCTTAAATCGTACCTAACCAGGTATTATTGTGATGGAGAATTTTAAAAGAATATTTTAAAGTGAACACAGATGGCATATTGGCAGACCGAGGTTGAGATGGTTGGATTGCATGAGCAGAGATCTGGAAATAAGAAACTGGCGTCACAGGGCAGCCGACAGGGCGGAATGGCGACGACTGCTCGAGGAGACCAAGACCCACAGTGGGTTGTAGCGCCATGGATGGATGGATGAACACAGATGACTTGACCAGCTGTTTCTGCAACATTTCGGTGCTTTTTCTCTTGTTTGCTGACCCTTAGGAGTTTTTCTAAAGACAATTTTGGGGATTTTACCTTCTCCCATTCTTTCAAGTGGTCCCTCCAAAAGTTTCCATGCTCTCTATCCCATTGGACACTCTATAATGATAGTTTTTGGTGTACTTTTAATATATTTTTTTCATGACTCTACTATAAACGTTTGACTTAAGTGGTACAATGAAGGAAAGTTTAATCTATAATTCAATGTGGTAAATTTTTATTACAGCAATACCAACCACAACATAATGTTCCAGTACAGCAGCATGTAAGTTTCTTCTTATTTATATAATGCTTCATAAATTTGTTTACGATTCATTCAAATTATTCATATCTCATCTATTAAAATACAATTTTGTATTTGTCATTCAGCAAGTTCCTGTACAACCTCAATATCAACAGCCTCAAGTTCAGCAAAATTATCAGCAACAGCAACAGTTTCAACAACATGGTATGTATAATATTATCCTTCATACATTTAGTCTATGGCTAAAATCACTTCAAAGCGGAAGTCAAATAACAATATATTTATTCTATGGTTCATACAATGACATATGATTAGGGTATAAATTCAATTATATATTTCTATGGACTGCTAGTCTGAGACGAGCGTCTCCAGACTGAACCACGGCCACCAATAGGATTCCATCATTATTACACATGCGCACAGCATAGTGTTTGCCCACTTTTAAACAAAATATTTTTTTGTTAACCAATTTTTCAAATTTTTATTACTTCCAACTACATAAGAGGATAATGTAGCCGCTTCGACTTCTTCCTTCCACTTTAAAAAATCTGAAAAAATATCACCAATAATTAGATAGTCAATAGCAACTGTTAAAATGATTTTATTTTGTCAGTGCACATGTAGTTCCATTATTTGGTAAATTGAAACAAGTCGTCGCCGTAAGTTGATATTTTTGAAAGTGATTTTTTCCATCAATCGAATGGTTGTCACATTATTGAATTCAAATTTATCTTCTTTTTTACAGCAGTTTCATTCCTATTGTAGGAGCATATATTATATTGGTAGTTTTATCGTTAAGTGAAAAAAAGTATGAAATTACACGTTCCTGCAATATTGGTGACCAAGTGTTTCTTTCTACTACCTTACAAGTGAGGAGATCTCTCTAATGATATACCTAATCTATGGCAGAAAGGAACACTTTATATCTTGAAATCAAATTTGGTACTTTAATATAATAAATATCCATGCTCCCTTTGTGTTAAGACAGGATATATAAATAATTCCATTTTTACATGAACCATGAATAGTAAAATGTCTTTATCAAAATACTTCAATTAATTGTTATCACATTAATTCATTAAATGCTTATTTACCAATCTTTATATAAATTCTATATATGTTTCATATAAAAAAATTGAAAAGTCGAAACAGTCTGTGAACTTAACAATGACTGAACTTATTTAAACTGAAATATGATTATTTTCACTCATGTACCTTCAAAAGTGGCGAATTCTTTTTCAACTTTGACTTGGACAACGCCATGATGGTTTTCAATGTGGTTTTTAAGTGAAACACGAGTGTTAAATGATTTTTTACATTCTCCACATATTATGATCCTAGATGTTTTTTTCCCACACTTTCGTTTTTGGTGGCTTATCAAACCTTTCTTATAAGCAAATACTTCGGATAAGTCGAGAAGTGGGAGCACAGAGGTAGGTGGTGAAAAACAATGGAAAATTTTTCTAACAGATCCTCCTAACCCGCCAAATATTGACATTTCCATACGCCCTATGCGCATGCTCGTAATAATGGAATCCTATTGGTGGCCGTGGTTCAGTCTGGAGACGCTCGTTAGTCTGAGTACCTACCCGGTGTTATCAGAATAAAATATACCTACGAAGAGGCAAAACAAATGAGTAGGTACTATCATTGTTTCATGAGTGTTGATGTCAGTGTTGCCACCTGTCGGAAAATTTCAGAATTCCCTTACTAAATTTTCGAAATGACCTTTTTTTAACTTTGTGTCCCTGGGTCAAAAATTTTACAAAGGTGGCAACAGTGGTTGTCGTGTACTGTGTGTGGTAAAATTGAGGATTTTCAATTATTTAACATTATAGGGCAGTGATTTTTAACTTGGTTGTAATACTGAACCCCACTAGTTTCATATGTTAATTCACTTCGTAATTTGCAGAGGGGTTCAGTGATATGTTCTTAATATGAGTTGCAAACTCCGCCGAACCTAGGAGACTGACTCACCGAACCCCTGGTGTTTGATCGGTTAAGAACCACTGTTTGTTTTTGTTCACTTTATAAGAGCAAATATGCCAGAGTAAATGGAGAAATTTTGAATTAATAAAGTCAGAGAAGACGCAAATCATTAATAAAATGTAAAAACATTTTTTCGTACAAAAATACTGCAGAAATTCTGTTGAAGAGCTTCAGGCGTGTACCAGTGAATACATTTTGACAGTTCTCCAATGCTTTCTGCCTCTTATCAGCAATTGCTTATTCAAAACGTCAAGTAGTTCTTTTGATTTGGTTTGGGTAATTGTATTTATTTTTGATGATAAAACTATTTGTTGCAGCAAACCATCCTCCGCCCCCACCACCAGCGTCACCTTCCCACCACGCCCCCCACCCACAGCATCAGTCTGGCCATCACAACCCTCAACTGTTGAACCCTGAAAACATCGCCCATGAGAAAGAGTGAGTTATTTTATTACTTCAGAACTTCTCCATTAATTTGAGATTAATAGTTTTCTTACTACCTCCCCCAAGTACTCTTGATTTAAAATGTATGTTTGGTATATCAAACATTACAATCTTAGATACTTAATTTAAAATGGAAATTAAGCATGTGTTATTATTATGTTTTTTTTGCGTTCATCAGGCATATTGCGGAACATATGGACGTACCCATCGATACGAGCAAGATGAGCGAACAAGAATTACAATTCCACTATTTTAAGATGCACGACTCGGACAACAACAATATGTTAGACGGGTGCGAGCTTATCAAATCTCTGATCCATTGGCATGGTATGTTGTTTTTATTTTCATATTTTTTTCTTTTTTGTAAATGTAAAAGGGATGGTTATTGAAGTGACCCGTTTGATTATTGAGGTTATAGCTTGAGCTTACTGTCATTTTGTTTTCATAAGTATTTCAAAAGTATCATAAAAACATTATTACGGATAAATTGTGACAGTTGGTGCATTATGTTAGAAATGTTTTATTTTTATTTACATTTCTTTAATTATTACTAACCAGCAATCGAGGTTGTTATAAAAAAGTATCAGCATTGTTTGGTTTTCGTTAAAATAATATCATTCAATGTGAATATTCTCATACATAATCTCATTAACTGAAATACAATTAATTCTTCTGATTGATCTTTTATGCATTTAGACTATGTATTAAAAAAAGCAGGAATGTAATATGGTGGCACAAGTAACTCTACTCGGTTTTGTCTTCCTAGTATATTGTTTACATGGTTAAAATGTTTTATTCTATGTGGTTTTTATTTAATGGTATTTGTGGGACATCTAAATAAGATACCTAGTTATTTAATATGCACTTACTATTATTATTTATGTGAATGTAATATATTATAATCTTCATATTTATTGATGCCTAATTTATATCACTAATAATTTTGGCAAAATCTTGGTAAAGTAACAATAATTTAATTACTAAGTAGGTTACACTTTTGTTTGATGGGTTCCTGTGTTATACGAGGGTTGCCTTTTATATTTTGGGAGGATTTTTTCGATTAATCAACACGAACTTCTTTTTAAGCCATCGACAATTTATGTGGCATCCATCGCGAACAAATTCTTTTGGCGGCCAAATGTTCATGTAAAATTTAACACGTTCACTGCCTACTACACGGATCCGTGTATCAAGCGTCTAGCGCATGGTGCCCACTACATGGATCCGTGATCACGCACATTAACATACAAACGCGCTAGTCTATCGCGGGCACTCCTAACGAGCGTTGTTTTGCACTTGGTTCCTGTAATAGCGAGCGTTGTTTTTGCACTTGGTTCAAATTAATTTAATTAGTAATAAAGACACTTATTACTACTAGAAACAAGAAAAAAAATATCCGGCATTTTTTAAAGAAACTGCATTTTTTTTAAGACAGTGAACGTGTTAATGTATGCTGGTCCCATAGATTCTCAAAGATACCTCAATCTCACGGTATGTTGTGTTATGATACTGTTAAATCAGGCCCAGCACACCATCAATGTTTCGTATGGTAAGCAATTTTGGACGAACTTCACTCAATTCACCCGTAGGGAAACTATGACCATGGTTAGAATCTGCAAACCATTCATACACAGTAGTCCTGAATGTTGCTATATGTTGAATTAAGTTCATTGATGCATTTTTGTTGGGTTTGTCTATGTCTAAAGTTGCAAAAAATGCTCTTGATTTAGTTCTATATTTTACCATTTAGTAATGCAGTATTTAAAAATGCAAATAGCACATTTTCATTAAAACTTTCTGAGTAAAGTTTATCTCAAAAATGTCAAACATTACGCATTATTTGCTACATGGCAGCACTAGGCTAAGAGAATCCCGAAATATAAAAGGCAACCTTCTTAATAAATATGTATTGTTTGTTTATGTTTTCTTTACTTGCATTTGTGTAAAAATTATATACTTTATATTTTTGTATTTATTTATTTTTTATAAGCTTTCATTTTATGTGTATTCTTAATTATGGAAATTAAATTCTGGCAAGGGATGACCAAGTTTGTAATTCATTCTATTGCATCCCAAATCAAATCATGCATTTCCATGGTAGGCTGGTGGTTGATTTTGAAGTAACTTACAGTCTGGCTAAAAAGAGTAGAAAATAATTGAGGGCGCTGCAGTCGTTTGTATGGCAACATTTAATAAGTACTCTACATTTATATAGTAAAGTATTGTAACCGCTAAAATATAAAAAAAAATACTATTAAATGTGGTATCATATGTAATGCTTTGTAGAGGTTATTTAAAAGAATTTAATAACAAACTGTACAAGCCATGGCATTAAAAACGAGATGGAAAAAATCTACGCAAAACGAGTAAAAAAACAAGAGATAATAAGATAATATAATGGGTGCTGTAATCCACAAAATGGTGCTTACAACTGCTTGCCGAATTTCAATCATATAAATGTCAAAATGTTTAAACATAACCTATAATTTATTTGTAAGTGAATATTATAGGAATACACAAAAAAATATGAAGAAAAATATCCAAATTAGTAAAAGGTACTTAATTTTTTTTTAAATGAATTGGATGTTGTATTTACCAGTTAGAATTGCTGTCCATTCGTAAACATTTATAATGTCAGACAACCACCTATGTTCAGTGTTGCCAGAGTGATAACATTTTAGTTCATCAATAATTAATTTCTACTGTTTTTAGCCAGACTGTAGCACATTCACTGCCAAATACACTGATCGGAGTTTATTGCTCTGAAATATATTATATTTAGCACTGTTTTCGAGCACTGAGTTTAAGTGTGGTACTCAAGTAAGTATTCAATATTAGCATATTCGTATGTAATTTTATGTTTACAACAAATCTGTAATACTTTTAATAAAACCACAAATTTGTTTTCGAAATCAGTAAAAAAATATTTCCGGCTTTTGAAATAAAAATGGTAATTTATAAGGCGGTGAAAGTGTTAAATGCTCCCCAGATGCTAACTTTGCTCCTAACAATATCTTGTACGAGTTGGCCAACATTACCTGAATTACAATATTTTGATAGACTTACCTTTGTCCTAACATTCCCCTAATATAGTTTTTCCTTCTTGTACAATGCCTAGTGACATCAAGTAACATACTCATTTACTGTGTTATTATGCTGAACTTAAAACTAAACTTCATTTTGTCTCTTGTGTCACCAGATACATAGATCTGCTGTTTAGTTAATGAGATTTGTTGAGGTTATTTAAATTCTGTACAGTTTTGAATTTTGATACGATTTGCTTTATATTATAATCTGCCATAATACTCATTTTGTGTTGTGTTTGTGTCTGTATTGATCTTATGGTCGTCTTGCCTCGCCAAATTCATGGTTCCTGCTGATGTATGGCTACTTGGTGTGTGGTGGCTGGTCTTGTATCTCTCCTCGGACTGCTCTGGTGACGGAATCCCACGACTACTCTCCTTTCTTGCCTGGTAATGTTGAACAAATTCTTTTATTCATTCATTAACATTTGGTGAAATAATGATCACCACCAACTCTGTTTGACCATTAGAGCAAGGAGCTAAACATCAACACCAAAATCAAAATGCTCCCGATGCAAATCGTGTTGAGGAGAAGATTTTCGCCGACGAAGAGTTGATAAATTTAATAGATCCAATTTTAAATATGGACGATGGAAATCGCGACGGTTTTATAGACTATCCGGAATTTGTGAGAGCTCAGCAAAAAGCTCAACAAAAAAGACAAGATAACTGAATACTAGGGCTCAAACTAATTTCAATTTTATCGTGGCATTTAAACATTTTTAAACTGTGGTTTACGATCAAAACATTTAATTTAATTCAAATAATATTCTTGATTATTCCATATTATTTTTTTTTAATATCTTTATTACAAATTTAGCACACTTTCACCCCGATTCCCTATCAGATCCACTAAAGCTTAGAATCCGCCAAGAAACTTTTCCACTTAAATTATCATAATTCCTCTAAAATGACCCGCTATTCAATTAATTTAAGCGGCACCTTAGAAAACCCTCCAAAATTTTACAGGATCCGCTTTTATGTCAAAACTACTCGTGTCAATTTTTTTCTCAGATACCTTCCTTAAAAATAACAATGAAAATAAAATAATAATATTAATATAAAGCTTTTATTGAAAAAAAAATACACAATTAAATATACATCCCGAAAATGAGTTGATACTCGTGCTTCGGGAGGGATGCTTTATTATTCTCACTAAAAATATTATTTTTCTCTGGTTTTCATAAAAAAAAAGATACGTTAATAGTGGTTATATTTCTTGATCAAGATGAACTTGTTTAAAAAGGAAATTTGGCGGCCATGATGATAATTTTGACACGGTGAAATAATTCGTTTGAAATCATTTGTAGCTAAATTCACTTTGATCGATTTCTGAATAAAATCAACATTTTGACATTTTGATGCTTTACTAAATTTTAGCGGATCTTATAGGGAATTGGGGTATTTATAGACTAAATTCTCAATTGTACTGGAGAAAACTAGCATGGAAACTATCTTTTATTATGAAGTACTTTTATCTTAATAATAATAAATTGGTACCATAGACAAACCAATGCAATCATCAGTATTTTTTCAATATAACTTAACTCATCTTCTGTCTTTTGATCTTAAAAAAATATATTTATTATAATATCAGTCACCTTCTAATTTGAAATTTACAAATCAGAAACTCCCATATTCAGAGACACTCCTTTTTCCTAATTTTCTCCTAAAAAACATCATCAAAGTGATTTTTTTTTAATGAATCTGTGCTGACTCAAAGTGAACACAAATTCACTCTTTGACTCTTTCACAGTAAGCTACTTAAAGCTTGTGTTGTGAAAGAGGAAGATGGTCGGGACCTGGGATCGAACCACGACGTCCGCACCAAACAGTACGAAAGCCGGCGTTGTAACCGCTAGTCTACCAACCACTTCTCAGAGTTGTTGCCTTATCGAAAATATGTCGCAGTATAAGTAAAAAGGTAATGAATCTATTTGGTTCATTAACACCGAAAAAAGACCTATGTCACGCAGTAACGACGTTAAATCATTTTCCAAGTCAGTTAAAGGAGAATGATTCTAATATCAGCATTCCGCTATTAAGTATATCTTCAAACTCACATGATTGCAAATGGTATTGGTTAGATCCAGATAATTGAGAGTGACTGTATACTAGTCTTTCTTGTTATAATATGTAATATTTGTTACATACTCTATGAACATTCCATTTTAACTCCCTTTTTATATTTATTTATTAATAACTGTGGTTGTGTTTATTGCAAAAGCATAAATAATTTATTTCGTGCAATTTATGTATATTATATTCTTTGGTAAATATTTGTTTAGTGTATTTTATAATGAAAAAAATTTTAATGATCAAACTATAAACATGCATTTATGTTGGAACAAAGGTATAATTTTAAGGTTGTTTTTCATTTCTTACAATCGGTTTTTTTACAATTTCATCTCCCATACCTTTCCCTTTTTCATTAAGACTGTTTTTGGAAGAATTTTCAATTAACCATACTATAACAATTACAAAGATACGGTTTAAAGTTCAAGGTGAGCAAGATGGTCTTGAGATTGTATGTATATTTGGTAGAATAAATGGTTATGTTTTGTATATTATGTCTTTGTTTATACTTCTGACCATCTTCCCATTGATTATCAACGGCATTTTATAGTGCAAGCACGATTTGTGATTACTTGCAATTTCATCAAAAACCAATAAGTATTGTCAATTTATCATTTCTTTTTTAACGCTTAATTGTAATTGTTTGCTTGGATAAAACAATCATCAGAATAATATCCTCTAAAATCACATACGCCTGTATTCACCAAGAGAAACTGAGCATACTATCAGCTCAAATTACGATCAATGTCAAAATTGGTATTCACCAAAATATTATACACCCCTTTGGCATCGAATTTACTTTCTCAATAATATTGATGTCTTTGTATAATGAAACTTATTTGTCTTTTATGTACTAAATTGTAAATATTTTAATGAACCCGAGTGCCTCGTGAGGGGCCTATGGGGGATGCAATAAAGATTTGAAGAAGAAGAAGATTATACACTCCCTCAGCATGATTTGAGTGAACCTTTCCCTCAAATTTTGATCGGCTATAGAGCTGGCTTACGTTACGCTAAGCGTCCATCTGTCAAAATATTCTATAGCGTCCGCCATACTTGTTGCCGCCTCCTTCCAATTGTTTGCGTTTTTTTTTCGTTATTTATTAAATATTTGTAAGCAAGCATGTAATAATTTTATATGTAACTTACTATAACGACACTTATCAATAACCGAAAAGTTCTTCTGCCTTTTTTTCTCCATGTTAGAATGCTTATGTACATATAAGTATTTTAACAATATAAATGTAAGAATGCAACGAAGAAGGTTCTGGTATGCCCATGTGAGTAGAATGGACTCTTCCAGACTCCCTCACATGGCATTGCACGGCCAACCCCATGGAAGACGGCTCCCAGGCAGACCACCAAAAAGGTGGAAGGACAGCTGGGAGTCGACCTCGCAGGAGGCAAACCCCACCTCTTAAATTACAGGCCACAAGGCCTAAATTAAGAAGAAGAAATGTAAGAAATTTAGCTGTGGTCTATTATCGATAGATGGCGTTGATCAAGACTGATAGCTATTGGCGACTGAAAAGAACGCGTTTTGGTTTTGTTAATAAAAGTGATTGTTATCATTGAATTAAACTAAATAAGAAATCATAATTATATTATATAATTTTTTTTAATAGATAAAAATTATTTATATTTATATAAATAATCAAAAATATACATTTTAGTTACTTTATTGACTGCTTCCGTAAATAAATGACAGTTTTATCTATGGATACACACGATCAGTCTAGGCTCAGCTAAGTTTTCGTTGGTGAATAGCTACAAGCGTTGAGGGAGGCTGAGGGAGACATTAGGCTTATCTTTCGCTTAGCTGATCTTATGCTCAGTTTTTCTTGGTGAATACATGGGATAGTGTGGTTATGTGTTTGAAGCATTTAATAATCATATATACCTACTAATGTACTACATACTAGGAGTATTATCCCCTCCTAAAAGTTGTCTACTCGCTGTATCATCCTTTTTGGATGCAATGAGGGTGGATTGCTTTGATAAAAAAAATAGGGCACCTTGTGGGCAATAACTGGTTTTACATCATATTATATATTATTAGTTTTTTCTACATATTTATTCAAATCCATTGTGTAATATAATTTTTTGGTCTATGATGGGCTTCTAAACACTGGTAGGTACTACCTATTATTAGGCATATGTGCAAATTTTTGTCATTTGTATGCTAATCAAGAGTTTCTGCTTCAGTTTTTGTTTTTTTTTCTTTATATTTGTTATTATTGTGCAATAATATTCCTGTTTTTTTTTTTTTTGTGAAATGTTTTATGTTTTAGTCCTTGTGTGTGTTTTTTCAAAGGTAAAGATGAAAATGAGGATGTGACATCGTCGACGAGTGATGAAGCCTTAGAGAATACAATTGATGGAATATTAAATATAGCCGATCTCAACAAAGATGGTTATATTGATTACCTTGAGTTTAGAAAACTGCAAGGCTTGCAAGAACAAGAAAATGAAAAACACTAACTTAGAGGGGAGGATGGTATGTGCACAATATTTTTTTATCTGAAGATGTTAAAGCAAAAACCAATTGAAATATGCATAGTTATATTACAATACAACTATAGACCTGCCGGATCATTTTTTTAAAAAAGCTATTTGTTATCAAATCCTAGTATTAAGAATAATCTTAACAGTCAGAGAATCTTTCAGCTAGAAATTTGAGTACTGACAAGCAAGGTCGTCGCCAGCCCGGGGCCCAATTTGACCCATTCATAGAAGAAAGCTATATGAAGGATGAGGAAAATATGAATTGGCTACATTTTTAAATCTCCTACCCCCCCCCCTTGATGACGCCCTTGCTGACAAGATGAGATCTATGTAGATGCTGGATGTCTGTACAGTGTACATATAGGCTTTTTTTTCAAAATAATATTTATAACAAATTAAATTTTATTGAGGAACATTTTTCTACTTCTATTTTAATTTAGTTGGTATTTTTTTTTTCTAAACGTTTGTCATATTTTTACTATCTGGGTACAATCTTTCTAGCATTCTTAACAACTTCTATTTTATGACAAATTAATTTTTTTTTAAAACATTGCCGTGGGGTTGCCGGCTAAGAATAGCACCTCTGGTTTTTCGAGCATCCTGTAAGAGGCAGGAAATCGAAAAATCAGACTGGACCGTGAGGATTACAATCTCACGTCCTTAAATCTCAACCGGTCAGAAAAGGCACCATAAGCCTCGGACGCCATCGAGCGCAATGGAGAGGTCTTGGTGCCTCCCTATGCCCCGGAGTGGGGCTTAGGCCTCCTGCATTGCGTGTTGGTTTGGGGGGGATCTGCGGCGGGCTTGATTTGTGTGGTGCGGGCTTTTTTGGTTTTGATTGATTCGATCGAGCTAGAGGGTTGGTTTCATGCGGGTCGGGTTTGCTGCAGGTTTGTCTCCTCCGGGCTGGCTTGCGGTGTGCGGGAGGTCTTAAAGGGAGAATGTATGTATAAAGTACTTTTCCACAATTACATTTTTCCTGACACATTTCACAAGTAAACAATCTAAATATCCTGTGACCATGTCGGGCGTGTACCTATGAAACATCACAGGAGAAGTAATGTTGTGGAAAAGGCATTTCACAAGTAAACAATCTAAATATCCTGTGATCATGTCGGGCGTGTACCTATGAAACATCACAGGAGTAATGTTGTGGAAAAGGCATTTCACAAGTAAACAATCTAAATATCCTGTGATCATGTCGGGCGTGTACCTATGAAACATCACAGGAGAAGTAATGTTGTGGAAAAGGCGTTTATGGAAGTCTTTTCTTTAATTTTTTTATCCAAACCTCTGAAGATTAATTTTAAAGAATAAATTATCATCTGAATGTCTAATTCATTATTTTGTTGAAAGGTTATTTGTACATGTTGTAAATTATAAGTATTTGATTTAATAAATCATTATGTTTTTTTTTTAAGCTGAGGAGAAACCAGAAAACAAAGATGATCCTCGCCCAGTACAAACCGATCAAGAGTTGTCTTCGGTTGTTGATTCTGCCCTGGATGAATTAGATCTTGACAAAGATGGTTTTGTGTCTTATGCAGAATACAAGAAAGCAAATGGAGGAAATTGAAACATTACCCACTCAATAAGAAGTATCCTATATTCAGAAACCGCTCACAATCTAAGCCATTCTTTCTTCAGAACACTCGGCCAGGCCATCTTGAAATATCTTGCAAAGATTTTCTTCCATGACAATCTGAATAAAATCTAAGATAAACTGATCAAAAATGTGGATTACAAATTATTTTTAAAGATTTATTTTATTTTTATATTTTGAAGTATAAAGCTATGTTACGGAAATAAAGTTGTTGAATAAAAAAACTTTTTTTTTGTAGTTTCGTTTTTTTTTTAACTAATGGTATTCGTTGTAATGCCAGTCATAAGCAGTACAATCTCAAGTCTTGTTTCTCTTTTTTGACTAATCTGGAGGAACAGGTTCAAATTCCAGACAAACTTCCTATTGCTGAACTGTCTGAGATTATGAGGTTTCAGAGTATGGAATTGAGTATGCTGGGAGTTCAACTTCCCATTAATCAATTTCAGATTTGGAAATTTATTTTCATATTTCAAAATGTAGATGTGAAATAGACTGCTATTCTGAAACGAAAAACAGACGATTGAGTTGCTTCGTATCCAATTTTTATTGTGAATTTATTATTTTTCTATTCTGAGAATGTTTTATCCAATACATTAGATGCGTAACTACTGGCAACCGATTAAGTTCTAAGCAAGAGCTTCTTGCATTGAGTTGGACCGTCGAGATTGAGACCGAATTTGAGAATACCAGTCATTGTATGGTATTGATTTCTAGCTTTCACAACAGACTTTCTTCTGTCTTCTCTTGAATTTGTATAATGGTAGGTATATTCATTACCTATTTAACCAATATAATTCCAACCGATGCATCTGTTTTAAACAATGTTTGGCACATTCTGACAGTTGCACAGCTAAGGAAATTTAACAGGTGTCAAACGAGAATTAAAATAGAAAAGAATATCGTTAAAAGCACTAAGGCCCTCTGTACATTGTGTCCTTGTGTTCATGCAGATAACGCAAGCAGTATGAGTAAGTACATGTATTTTCATATAAGTCAGTACACAAAATTTAAGTGTACGCTTCGTGTGCGGATGTTTTTCCCCACCTGAATTACAAGGAATGTACATGAATACAACACACAAACAATCTGAGGACACCATGTGCCCGGGACCTTAGAAAGTTACCTATATTGAATTTTCTGATGTTCCGTGCAACTTTTCCGTGATCTTTTTTCTTTCATAAGAACCTTCTCCTGACAATAAAAAACACAACAAAAAATAATAAGCAAAATTGGACCAGTCGTTCAGGTATGATGTGATGACCGAAGGAAATAGAGATAAACCATCCAATGCTGGAGAAGTATCCAAGAGTTATGCGAGTCTCTTCAAAGAAAGTATAAGGAATCATATTTTGCCTAAAGAAGCAAAGGAAGTATTTCTGACTCGAGCAAGCCAAATGAGGTAGACTATGTTAGAAGTGAATGAAATTGCATTTTATAAAGGAGGCTTTGTTGTCTGTTCGCATTTTATGAATCTTCTTCAGTGACATCTTAATATTTATTTACGGCTATGTGCCATTAACAATATAAAACATTTACAAAGAAAATTGATAAAAATAACAAAATCTTACAAAAAACAATACTCAAAAGAAACGTACAATTTCATACAACTGAAAATAAGATATTGGGTTATCCAGTAACGCTATATGGAGTATAGCGATAGGTATATAATATAGTTACACTCATTCAAAGTAGAAGAGAAAAGGAAATATAATATATACTACATATTATGTAGTTTGATCGACCACAATTATTAGGAATTAAATGTCAATTGCAAAAAGAAGAAATCCTATGCAAAAAATAAAAAAACAATAAAAATAGAGCCATCATGTTAATTTTACTTTGAGTAGTTCTCTGAACTGCTGATAGTTAATATTAAACACATCAATGTCTTCCAAGTGTGCATTCCCTTGGCGGTGCAGCCTGTGTTGAATTGTATTACCCAAATAAACAGAAGGAGTATTGTCACAGAAAAAGGTGTCCGTGCATCTAGTGCGTCTAGCGGGAACAATATTCTTCTCTTTAAGCTATCTGAACTGGTTTGTTATCATTTCTTTATCAGTAAATTGTTCAATCAAAAGTCTATTTTAATTTCCTTTCTCATACTTCTTCAATTGCCGTGGGGCTGTTGGCTTAGAATAGCACCTCTGTTCTTTTTGCTGGTTTTTGGAGCATCCTGTGAGAGGCAAGTAATCGAAAAATCAGATCGGGGTCGTGGGGTTGACCACCTCACACCCTTAAATACAAGCGGTCAGAAAAGGCAACAAAATTAAGCCTCGGACGCCTGGGCCCCACCAGGGGGGGGTCCAGGCAGCTAGTGTCCCCCCTGTGTTGACCATGGCTCGCTCTAACAAGAGCTTGAAAATCGGGACCCTGAATGTCCGCACTTTGAGGGCGGGCGGGGAGCTTGTTGCTGCCAAGTTGGCGGGAGATTATGGACTGGATATCCTGGGGCTGAGCGAGGCACGCATCCCAGGGACGGGGCAGAGTGACGCTGGCAACTATGTCATGCTGCACTCTGGTCACCGAACTGCACGGATGCGTGGCGTCGCTCTACTTTTAAGTAAATATGCCTTCTCTCGCCTTCTTGGTTGGGAACCTGTTTCTGACCGCCTGATGAGTGCGTCCTTCAAGATGACAGGCGAAACACTGACGGTCCTCCTATGCTATGCTCCCACTGAGGATGGGGATGCGGCTGCCAAAGACTGAAATTTATGACAGTCTGGATGCAGTTGTGTCCCATGTCCCAAGGCGCCACCGCTTAATAGTACTGGGGGATTTTAATGCCAAGGTTGGCAGTGACCCCCAGTATGGACCAGGCGTCATGGGTAGGCATGGCATGGGAGTGATAAATGATAATGGAAGCCGTCTGATTGGTTTCGCCACACTCCATGGACTCTTAATAGGGGGAACTTTGTTCCCCCACAAGGATATCCATAAATATACTTGGACCTCGCCTGACAGGAGAACAAAAAACCAGATTGACCATCTTCTGGTAAGGGCCAGCAACCGAACTGACCTGCGTGATGTCCGCACCTACCGAGGGGCAGACATGGATACTGATCACGAACTCCTTGTGGGTTCGTTGAGATTCAGATTTACCCATTTCCAGCAGGGGCCGTCTGCCTCTCGCCCGCTGGACATACGCAGGTTAGAGAGTGCTCAGTGTCGTCATACGTACGAGGCTGAGTTACGCACCAGGTTTGCCCCCTTGCAGGATTCACACGGAGCTGTTCCGATTGAGACAGCTTGGAATAGCTTCCGTGACGCCGTTATGGAATCCGCACGTTCTTCTGTCGGCTATAAGAACAAAAAGAGGCCAATATGGATGTCCGATGGGTCCTGGAGTCTCATCGAAGATCGCCAGAAGGCTAAGACCCTCAGAGACAGCGAAAAAGACCCTCAAAAACTGGCTGCTTTGGTGTCTGAGTACAGAGAGCTGAGCCGCAAGGTGAAGCACTCTGTACGAACAGATAAGAGAAGACACCTGGACTCTCAGATACGGCGAGCGCAGTCTGCTGCACTCGGAAATGACTCAAGGACACTTTTCGAAATCACCCGGGAGGTCCTTGGCCAACCACTATTAGATATATTTAAAATGGCGTGGGAAGAGGAGAGGTGCCCAAAAGATTGGCGGAATGGATCCATCGTCGCAATATTTAAAAAGGGGGACCCCCTTGAATGCGGAAACTACCGTGGAATTACTCTGCTGAGTGTTCCCGGTAAGGTATTATCTCAGATATTACTACACCGCATTCGGGGGCCTGTCATGGCTGTCCTGAGAGAGCAACAATGCGGCTTTGTACCTGGAAGGTCCTGCACGGACCCAATTTTCTGTGCCAGGTGCATCTTTCAGCAGTGCAAGGAGTTTAACTCTCCAGTCGCTTGTTGCTTTATAGATTTTGAAAAGGCCTTCGACAGCCCACATAGACCATCGATATGGAAAATTTTAGCTCTGTACGGTATACCTCCGAAGATAGTTAAAATGGTGCAGTCCCTGTATGAAGACTCCGAGTGTAGCGTGAAAACGCCAGGTGGTCCTACTGAAGCTTTTAGGATCACCACGGGAGTCAGACTTGGCTGCGTACTAGCTCCTTTTATATTCATAATTGTCATGGACTTCCTGTTGAGAAAGTCCATGCAAGGAGCAAGAGGTATACCGATAACACAGAGAGATGGTCTAATGGGCGAACTGTGCGATCTGGAGTACGCGGACGACCTAGCGTTGTTCAGTACGACAGTGGAGGAATTACAGCGCAGTGTTTCAAGACTCTGCGATGAAACAGCACGCCTCGGCCTTCGAGTCAATGCCAGTAAGACGGAGCTCATGGCGAATAATGCCTGCCCCGATAAACAGCTACCGATAACCATCGATGGTCACCAGGTCTCCCGGGTGGATAAATTTAAGTACCTGGGAGCAACCATTACCACCACTGGTGACCTCGGGGCTGAGCTCCCGATACGTATCGGTATGGCAAGTGGCGCCTTCAACAACATGACCAAGATATGGAAGGCGTCGGCGTTTAGTGTCGAGACGAAATGTGAACTGTTTGATGCGTGTGTGTTGCCCATTCTCCTGTATGGGTGTGAGTCCTGGCACCTGACTCTGGCCCAGGTACAAAAAGTATCTGCATTCGAAACGAAGTGCCTCAGGAGAATTTTGGGTATAAGATGGTACCACCGCATCACGAACGACGCTATACGCCGGCGCACCCAGCGTGAGCCCATCACCTCTACTATTATGTGGAGGAGATGGACTTGGCTGGGACATGTGTTAAGGATGCCGAATGACAGTTGGCCGAGGAGAGCGCTGTTCTTCCTCCCATCAGGGTCCCGGAGACGAGGAAGACCCTCTCATACTGTGTTCCGCTCCTTCGAGGCAGAGCTGAGGAATCTGGACATGGTGTGGGAGGAGGTCATTAACGTTGCGCAAGATCGAGCGCAATGGAGAGCTCTTGTTGCCTCCCTATGCCCCTAAGTGGGGTCTAAAGGGAGTTTGGATTGGATTGGATACTTATTCAATTACTATGAACTGACATGGATTTCAAGGGAGCGCTCCGTCGTCTGACAAGTCGACTGTCTTTGAAAATTGAGACAATGTTGTTTGTCGCTACGGTAGCAGTTTATACAAAGTTCTACTGACGTTATTCGCCACTGTTTATGGCGGCTAAGGCAGAATCACATTTCTAGGAAAACAAACCAAAGGGAACCAGAAAATGAGTCAACTAAACAACTGGATAGCTCTACACAACTTCAAAATGCATGGATGTAAATTAAAACCAAATAACATCTGGACTATATTGCACAGAACATCTAATTAATAACTGATTATCTATGGCACAGAATATCTAATACACATCCAGTGGCGTTCCGTGGGTTATTGGCGCCCGGGGCGGGAACCACACCCTTTGGCGCCCCCCCTCTAAGTATATACAAATGGAAGGCTTCATTGAAAGTTTAAAAATTCATGCTTTCAAATTTATCGTCGTTTTTTACACGTAATAGTTTCATTTTTTGTCGTCGGAGCATATTATAACATATTTATTTTTTTATATCAATGAATTTGTGCGCACTCTAAGTTAACACAAATACAATATTTGACTCTTTCAAAAATCACCCTCTATGGGTGGAATGCCTAATTAATTATAAAAAAATGACTCTTTCACAGTTAGCTACTTAATGCTTGTATCGTGAAAGAGGAAGATGGTCGGCACCTGGGATCGAACCCATGACCTCCGCAGGAAGCATTGCGAAAGCCGGCGTCGTAACCGCTAGTCTACCAACCACTTCCATATTTTATTGTTTTTTTTTTTAATGAGAAAAATTAAGTTGTAAGTTACGTGTTTACGTGTTCCTGCAATTCGACGAAGTGTAATTCTTTCTACTACCTTTTAAGCGAGGACAACTCTCTAATGGCTGAAAGGAACACTTTTATATATTGAAATTAAACTATAAAATAATAAATATCCAAACTCCTCTATTTATCTAAAGACTGGTTATATCACTTCAAATGTTAAAATTAAATATTAAGTAAAATGTTAATGTTATAGTAAAAAAATAACACAGCAATCTTCACTCGGACGAAAAGTTATGGAGGAAATTAGAGAAAAACGAACAAGTATTTTTTTCAACAGATCCCTCCAACTCACCAAATTTTTAAAATGTTGATACCCTTTATGCGCATGCGTAATAATAATGGAATCCTATTGGTGGCCGTGGTTCAGTCTCGAGCCGCTCGTAATATCAACCATCTAATTACGAGTGCCATAAATAATATGCATTCCAAATCTAAGAATTTGCACGCACTGGTGAATAATGTGGTTCAATAGCTTTGTTCGCTCTACGTTGAAATGTAAATGACAGTAATGAGATATTAGCTGATTCATTCAGGATAAGAAGAAAAAGAATCCTTGGACGATGAAATGAGAGGTGTTGACTAATAGATAGCATTTTTAATTAACACAGTTTTATTTATTTAACATTTGTGTGTGTGTGTGTGTGTGTGTGTTATAAAAGGAAGCATTCATGGCCAGAACTTTCATCCTTACAACTTTGTGAATCAAGCCAACAATAAATATAAAAGACTTACAAACATAATAAGTATAACATCATCTGTGTATTCAAATAAAAATAAAGGACAGGAAAATATATTGTAACATTTGTATTTCTAATTTACAGTTGTTGTAAATAAATCTAAATAAAATTACTATATTTCATTAAAATAATAATTGTATAAACTTAACTTTAACAATATTATCTACACTTATATGATAAATTATTATTTATGTTTATTGCACTTAAAACTGAACAAAAAATTATAATTTATAATTGATTCTGTGTCTGAGCTATTTTAAATTGTTATTCCACAAATTATTCAAAATAAATAATGTTCCATCCAGAGACTAGGAGCTGGAGTCAAGTGCAACAAGATGGCTGCCAACGGTATCTTTCAGTCGTTATAATAACATACAAACGACATCTTTTTACATTGTTACTATGGGAAAACCAACTGAAGGATAACGTTGGCAGCCCCTGTGCAGACAAAAGGTTAGTGGAGAATACAAAAAAACCACATAAAGCCCAGAAATTGAAACAGTTTAACACCATTCGTGACACCCTAAGAAGTTATTTGTATTTAGGATATGCATTAATCTTTTTAGTCTTGACGCGTTCTTGTTACTATCTGCCTCTTACTCTTGACATGGTACTAGAAAGACCTTTTACATCTTTCTAGTACTGAAAAACAAAAATATATGTGCTTTGATATAATTTTCTTGTTTTCGTTTTTTCTTGTTTGTTAATTGTATTGTATGTATATGATGTAACATGTATGATGATCCCAAGTGTCCTGCAAAGGACCTACGGGTTGATGCAAGATAAATAAATAAATATTGATGACAATAAAAGTACCTACAAAGTTTTAAAAATGATTCCACTTCTTTGTGAGGAATCCTAATAATATGGCCTGATTTAACTTAAATTATGAAGATGGAGAGAAAAAAAATCTTTAAAGCATTGCGGCGTAAAAGGTCTTAAGTTACAATGTAAGGAAAAGGAGATTGGAGAAATGCACGAGATGCTGGACTACCACAGAGAGCAATGTAAGATTTTACAAACTGATTCATCAATACAGGGAAATAGATTTTATCTGGTTACATTTAGTGTTACTCGCTCTAAAACATAATTCACCAGAAGAATATCATCGTGGATTGGTTCCAAATTTGCAATGAATTTTCAGTAAAGGACAGTATGTTTGAGATTAAACGATTGAGGTGCCATTTTTAGAAGTTGACAACATTTCTGTACAAGAATTGGTTCCATGTAATACATTGAAGCTTCTTAAATTCCTTGTAAAATTCTGAGTCTGTTCCAAGTTTAGCGGTATGTATGTCTTAGATTAAATTTGATGATTTGTGTTTCACTGGATTCGTGTGAATAAAGTTTTTTAAAGTCAAATAATTATAATAATTTCATTTTATTTTATTGATGATTGAAAGAGACAGCGATGTCAATAAGTTTGAAAATTTGATTAAATAGCTAAGTGAAATAAGGTTTCGTACGTATGTAGGGAAACCACGGCACAATACGTTCCCAATAGAATGAGTCGTCGGTAATCTAGAAAAAAAATGTAGGGATAAATGATTTAATTCTACTCTACACCATAAACATTGACCATAGATAAAGATAATTATTTTGATTAAGAGAATCTCTCAGCAGAAGGCAAGTGGTTGAAACACTAGGTTTTTGTTACAGTTAAAAGTAAATGTGATTCATTAATTCGCCCTTTAAACCCCACATTGCGCTTGATTGCGCCATCACAGGAGGGACATCAGCTGCCTGAACCCCCCCCCATGTGATTACAAAAGGTAAAAATAAATCAAACACTAATCATAATCCAGAATAACAACCCAGTTTGGGACATTTAACAAAATAAGTTGATTGCACGATATTGCTGCTATCAGTATAATAAATATAATTACTAAATTAGTAAAAAAATAATAAAACGCTATGTTGTTTTATTTTAAAAATAAAGCTTGAATGTTCTTTTTGAAGAATTTTTTGTTTGTTTACTGAAAATAGCATACATAAAATACTAATGTTTTAATCGTGAAGTTTTTCAACCAAGGAAGAATATGATAGTACATTGTTCCCAGATTTTGCCGGTTCCGTCCTAATTTCAAAATTATACACAAAAAACATTTAATCCTTTTTTGCCTAAAACCAACATAAGTAGGTGATAATTAATTCAATTTAAGATTTTTAGTTTAGTTATTTTTAGTTAGTTACTTTTTTAAAACTTCATCCATACTCCATTTCAACAAAAACATTGATAGGAAAAATAACTTCATGACATGATAACCAATTAAATATAAAAAATTTCCTATTATTCCTATCTA
Source organism: Mystacides longicornis (assembly GCA_963576905.1). Classification (NCBI taxonomy): domain Eukaryota; kingdom Metazoa; phylum Arthropoda; class Insecta; order Trichoptera; family Leptoceridae; genus Mystacides; species Mystacides longicornis. The sequence continues at coordinate 5,145,124 of OY756424.1, read as the reverse complement.
TGTAAAAAGCGATAATTACTATTGCATTACTTTTCAGAAGTTTCTATCGCAGAGTCTTTGTTCTGTAACTCTGAGAAAAACATTTGTTGTGCTACCTCGTGGATGGTAGGCAAAGTAGACTCTTTCAAATGTACACCTTTGTGAGAGCTCAGATTATCTTTCCTAGTAAACTTTTTGAAACAAACATCACACTCGTAAGGTTTTTCACCACTATGTATAGTTTTATGCACCTTTAGATGTCCCGACAAAGCAAACCGTTTCGAACAAACATCACACTCAAACAATTTAGGTCTCGTATGGGTCAATATATGACGGGTCAGACTTTCTTTCTTTGAAAATTTCTTCAGACATATATCACACTGATGATGCAGCAACTCACTTTGAATTTGTTCGTGATCACAGAGACCAGCCCCTTGGTTGTCAATACACATATCACAACTTATTCCTTCTCGAATGTGAAGAACTTTGTGCCTATTGACTCCTGAAATGTCCCTGAATGTCATATTACAGACGGGACAGTGGTACGGCTTCAAGTCGCTGTGACACAATCTATGAGTGTTCAGTTTATCTTTCCTGATGAAACTTTTAAAACAAATTTCACACTGGAAAGGTTTCTCCCCCGTATGGATTAATTTATGAATCTTTAAGCTCCCTCTTTGAGTGAAGTGTTTGTCACATTCGTCGCAACTGTACAGTTTTTCCCCGGTATGAGTCAATCTGTGTCTCTTCAAATGACCCATTTCTCGAAAACTTTTCAAACAAACATCACACGAAAATGGTTTCTCACCGCTGTGAGTCAAATTATGCGCATCCAAATTGTGCTTCTGTGTGAACTTTTTAGAACAGATATCACACTGGAAAGGTTCTTCTCCACTATGCGTCAACATATGTAACCTTAAATGGCCCACTTGAGTGAAAGTTTTAGGGCATAGGGTACACTTGAATGGCTTTTCACCCGTATGCACCCAATTATGACGTAGGAGGTTTCGTTTACGAGAGAACTCTTTAAAACAAATTGGACACTGGAAATGTGTTTCTTCGATGTGTTCAGCTTTGTGATTCTTCAATTCCATAAACTTTTTAAATGTCTCATCGCAAATCTGACAGGTGTAGGTGCGCTTGGGATAACGTTTCTTCTTCTTCTTCTTAGAACCTGATGCCCCAGCAGAACTTTTACTTTTCTTTGATTTTTTCTTCTTTTTCCTCGTACCAGATTCGGGTTCAAACGTAACATCAACATCGTAGCACATGTAAACGTCATCATTTATGTTTTCTTCCTGGGGTTCACTTTTAATTTCATTAGTCTTTATTTCCGTACCTTTTCTTTCTTCTAAAAATATTCCTTCGAAATGACCAGATTCAATAGTTTTGTTAGTTCCACCAGAGTTTCTCTTGATAGGCTCATTGTCTTCACTTTCATATTCACTATCATAAGAATCATTTTCCAATTCCTCCTTCAGGTTGCTAAATGAATTGTCATCATTTTCATTTGTTTCTGTGATAGTTTCATCCAGATTATGATTGCTAAGATCGCTGCCTTTACTTGAGGTGGACACCTCTGTCATGGTGGGGTGACCAAATAATCAATACATGTAATTATATCTGTAAAAAAAAATTAAAGAAATAATAATTTATATATGTTTCACATAATGCCACAAAGGGAAATTAGATGTATGGGACCGTTCAAGTATTACGTAATGCATATTTTTAACATTCTGCCACCATGCAATGTTATAAAATGGCGCGTGCGTTGACGGTAATTTTTATTTACAGATTTCTATATTTTGTTTTCTAGCTAATATCGATGGATGTACTTAAAAATACAAAGAAAGTCCTTTCCAACAAAAATACTTCGCACAGAATTTGATAGATGGCAATAACTGTACTAAATTCGATTTTTAAGGTACCTGAATGCTACCTAAGTAGGGATCGGTGTGTTACACCGACGCGGTCCTACGGCACTTCAACGTCGGTCGGTGTAACACACCGATCCGGACCGGGATGGGTTAAGTAATACTTGAACGCTCCCTATGGGGAATTCTTATAAGGTACACTGTAACTGAGAATGGTTCTCAGAAACACTAGTCTGTTTACTACAAATGGTAGATTTATTTATTTTATTCTTTATGCATATTAAAAATAGTGTACAAAAAATAGTGTATAAACAAGTAGCAATGGCGGGATTATGGCCGAAGCAATCTCTAACATCCAACCACAATCAATCAACCAAGATCATGATACGCCAGATACTAAATTATTTACTTTGTCAATAAGTTAAATGCAAAGATCGTGTAATGAACCAATTATATATTAACATTCAAAATGTATAAGATTCAGAAGAAATTCAAATACTCATTGAAGTCGAGATTAGCTGAATTTGCATAATCCGATAAGGAAAGCAACGGGGATTTACTAAGATAAGTTTTTATTTGCAGGTAAATAAAGCATTGGAATTATTATTGTCAAGAGAATTAAATGAAAAGTTATACGTTTATAGTTAATGTGTGACGTGGGAATTATTTTTGGCCCCACAACTTAATAGATCTATTTTTTTATTCAAGATTCAAAAAGCTCCATATAAAAATCGAAAAAAAAAATTAAAACTTACATGTATCACAATCGTAATTATGAAAAAGCATGTAAATCCTGTAATATAATAAAATTCTTACAACCAATTGGGAATAAATTATGAACGTTTTGACAGAGGCTGCTTTTAATAATGTTGTGTATATCTACCAGCTAAACACAAAACGAATTATTAACTGTTGAAGTAGAATAAACTGTACAAAAATATCTAAATAACGAAACGATAAGAATTTGATTTTAATTTTTAGGAAAATTCATAAACAAAATGAAAAACAAATAAGACCCGTGATGACAACTTATTTCTGACACAATGACACCTGTCATAAAAGTATCCTTACCATAGACAAACAGATTCCGAAACCGAACCGTAGACAAAAATAGAAATGAGGATATCAGATTTTTATTTTATTCAATCAACACTCAACAGTCGAGATCTAATTCGAGAAGACGATGATTAATACTGCCAAAAAATACTTCAAGAAATTCATGTTTTTATTTCCATAAGGGTTCCTAAAGATGTGTAATGTTTATTATTATCACGCACGTTTGGGGTCACTAAACATATCGGAGTCCTTAAAGCCTTTCGGGCCCTAGAATTGATGCCAGTTATTTTGATCAAGTGATTTTATGTTCACTTCGAATGAGCACAAATTCATTTAAAAAAAATCATCTTTCACAATCTTGAATTGCAAAGTAAAATTAACGTTTATGTACATCGTAAAACAGTCTTTCATGTGCGTGACTTCTATGAAATTTTACCAAAGCTTAGTTCAATCTTGATAAAGCTTGGTATATTTTTCTAAGGTTCCTTAGAGTACATTCACACCAAACGTCAGGACTTGAAATGGAGTATATTTTCTTATCATTGATATGGACACTATGGAAACAACTAGAAAGCTCTCAGGGGCACATAATCTGACATCGCCCATGAATTAGTTCTTGCTTTTTGTTGTTTCCGTGGTGTCCAAAATCAACGATAAAAGGTGTGCTCTATTTCTAGCTCCGGCTCTATGTTCGTATGATGTCTCACTCACACATAATAGGGATGGTTTGGGTCTCTCGTTAGAGAGTATAATATGTGTTCTGTGGTTTGGGTTGTGCATTGAAAAAAAGTGTATGAGACATAAATTTTTATTTTGAAAAATTAAGTAATTTAATTAATTATATTTTTACTCAATGTTAAATCTATTCATTTATATATAATATATATATTATAATGTATTAATAAATTCATAATATGATTCAATAATTAAACTACATAATATGTACATAACAATTTAAAATTTCCATTTATTGGTATAAAGTTCATCACAAAAACGAAAATGAATCTAGTTGATTCTTATAGTTAAAATTATTATTTGATATTTTATGAAATAGGTACACAAAAACAGTACAAATATTATAGTCTTAAGTATCTTAGTGAATAATTGATGGCGACCACACAATATAATATTAAAGTGGACTGTGAGCTGTTTTGAAAGTTATACCAATAACCCACCAGAATGTGGTAATGCGGCCACTAAGTAAGTTTTGTATGGTGCTATCAACGACATTCCGGAGAGATATAAACACTAGAACGTACCATGGCAAGCTTAAAGCGCCTGTGGATAGTAAAAAGAAATATGGTGGGTCTTAACTTTGAACATTTGACCATATAACAATATAAGTTTTTTGATTTTAATTTGTCAGCAGTAACTTTGAAGCGAAAAAAAAAATGTACAGACGATACATCATTATATTGCGCATTGGCTCCATGAGTAGTGGCCAGGGATTTAACACGCTATTGTATGGAACATTTTCAACACCTTAAAACGCATTTGGACATTGACATTAACACAAAGAACGTACAAACAGTTTAAATTGACAATAATTAATCAATACGGGTGTAAAGTGTGTGATGTCATTTAACAGAATAATTTTTTAATATACTTAGTATGGAATCCATTCCACAAATTAGCCAATGTCATAGATACCTAATATCTAATAGTCTCCGAAAACCAGTTCATCTTTGAACAATAAATTTTGTGATAGAACTATACAAGACTCTTCATTTTTATTTGAAATGGACTATCACAAAGCACCTTCTGCCCAAACATCAAATAGGTATATCAACTTTACATCCGTATGATAAGTTTATTTTCTATGGTTAATCGGTATGCGGTGGGTTGCCATTAAATTTTTTTTGTACATTCAAGCATTTTTTTTTGTGGATTATGAGATTTTGCTTGTAAAAAGTCTCTATTATGGTACAGTTTCCGCTGCTTACTCAGTAAAGGACCAATGTGAATGAAATATTAAATAACCATTTATAGGATTATTTAAGTACACAAAAAAGATCATTCGTGACACGGCGTAAGTAGAGAATTAATTATTACAACGATTGCTTATTCCTATTTAAGTAAATAACTAAATTCACAACATTAAATGTTTTGAAAATCTAATTTGTAGAAACAAACAATGTCTACATGCCAAAACAAGATTTAAACAATTTCTAAATATTACATTATACCACAGCTCACGACGAGACCAGTTCCATCTGGTCGAAAGCTCGAGCCTTGACTCAAAAAACTACACGGAGAACCCATAGTAGGAAAAAAATAATAACGCCACCATAACTAAAATTTATCTTCAAATAAATTGAAGACATGGGCAAGTTAAACTTGTCTTTGTGAATGGAACATCGGATAGCTATCTACCTTTTTCACTTCAAAGACTTCATTATTTTCAATAATATAGGTAGATAATAATATTTTTTTTATTATAAAAATAATAATAATTTGTTTTATTCTAAAACTTTTCATAAAATATGTTAATATATCCATTGATTGAAGGTCTTCTTTGCTAGAAGTGTATTTTATTTACAACTTTATTTAAAAATATTCTGATAAATTTATTGTTGTTTTTTTTTTATTTGTATAAACATAACTGAACAAGCGTGAAACAATTTACAGATATATTATTTTTTCTTCTTTTTTTAATGCGGCAATCCTCTCTCGAGAGAGTGTACACATTATTTAAAAGATTCAGGATTTTTAAATATGGTACTTATACAAAAATTCAATCTCAAGTTGACATAATCAAAAAATGGCAATATTAAAATTTAATTATTCACAATAACTCTTCGTTTATACAAAAAACACAACTATAAAGAATTCTCGAGACAGGTAGTAGGTATATAATATTATAATATAAAATTTTGTGCAGTTTTTTTTATATAAGTAAGTAAATATTCTGTTGAATGTAAAACCATGAGGCAAAGATTATAAAGGTAGGTAGTAGCTGTAGGAAAACAAAACATGTTAATTTATTTGATAAAATTGATTTATGCAACAGACTTAAAAATTTGAAGTTCATACATTGTGACAGCATTACAAATATGAGCCATATGCATAAACTTATGCTCTACCAAAACAAAGTTTAGTTCGTTATTTTTTCATCTACTTTACAGAAATCTATTAAAATGTATCAGAATTTTTAAAAAGTAATATGAAACCAGCAATTTGATTAACACATTGAATTATATGTACTCAAACTAGAAGCGGGATATCAAGAAATCACCACAGATAATCCTTATTTTGTAATAATTTCAATGCTGTGAAAGTGCTCCTTTTTCACAAATATCTTTATTCTGTATCTTTCAATTGTCATAATATCGCTGCCCTGGCTCCCAGTTCTTTCCAATATCACTCCCCCCGACGGGGTCTTTCTCCCGAGCCCCGAATGTGAGTGTGGTCGCCGCCAAACTATGGGCCACATAGTTGAGTGTCTAATTTTCGGTTTCCAGCACTATCTAACTGAAATTCACCGGGTCACTTCTGACGCAGCCAATTGGCTAAGGACCTTCCATTAAATTTGTAATAGCCAGGTCTTTACCATATTATGCATTAAAAAAAAAATTGTCATAAGCAAAACTTTTACCGTTTGTATTTATAAGTAAGGAAGATACAACAACCTTTTATCAAACACAGATCAATGCATACTAAACACAAGGAGCTTCATACTCATAAGATGCAGGAGCAGACGCCACTTGTAATACATAGAGGACATGCAATTCAATGTAGATACATTTAAATTAAGATATTTTTATTGATTGACATGTGGTTCATACTCAAGAAGCAGTCAGTCGGGAACGTTATTTTATTTTCACAAAATAATCTTGGCAGACAATATGCCACTTTTGCATAATTTTAATCTCTAATTACAAAACATTCAGTGGCAGAAATACAGTACCTATGTTCTTACAAAAGTATGCGTTTATTTCACAACAGTATAAGTACATTAGGATTTGTAATATTTTTTTTTCTAATTTACGGCAATCGCGTCCCACAAGGAATGATTTGTGCCTGAGTTTAAAATCCAGAGAAAAATCACAAAAATTTGTAATATATTAATGTACCTAATCTATATTAATGTAATCTATAACGGTGCCCCTTTGTTTAAAAAAAGCAGTTCTGTGATTTTATGGCCAAAAATTAAATATTTACATAAGACTTAAAATTGAAGTTATGGGTTGGCAGTATTAAGATTCCGCACCTGTCAAGAAATAAATAGAGCAACTGGCAAACAGAAGTTGGCTATCCCTGACAAACAGAACAAAAAATTTTAGATTTGTTTTCTTCAAACTTTGTCATTTTTCAATAACTGAAAAGTAATTTAATGAAATCAAAACATAGTGAAGTGGTTGGTGACCCAGCGGTTACGACGCCGGCTTTCGTACTGCGGACGTCGTGGTTCGATCCCAGATGCCGACCATCTTCCTCTTTCACGACACAAGCTTTAAGTAGCTTACTGTGAAAGAGTCAAGGAGTGTATTTGTGTTCACTTTGAGTAAGCACAGATTCATTAAAAAAAAAAATAATAATAATAATTATGACTTTTATAGAAAGCTGTCAGTATATCCAGTAGAACTCATTGCCAGATAAAAAAATTCTAGTATGTCCGACTTGTTTGTACTAGGTATTTAAAACTGAATGCTAACTATAGAAAACCATAGAAAAATTGTAACCCGACAATCAAATTCAGGAGCAACCAAAATGGTATTTCTGATTAGTTTTTTTTTCCTTAAACTGAGACTTGTACTATTTATCACCACAATCACAATCGTAAAAAAATCGATGGCCTTAAATTACTTCCAAGATCAATAAAAGGGTCCATAGATTAGCAGGATTAAAGAATCATGGAGATGTATGTACAGTCAAGCTATGAGTAAAAAATATTTATAAATAACAATTTAAAGAGTTTTTGATTATTTAATTATTGAGAGATTTTTTTTATAAAAATGGGCCTTAGCTGTGCTAAGCTTAGTGGGCCATAGAAAACTCTTCAATTAGTTTGACTAGACCATTTTGGGCTCACAACAGAAGTTTATTTATTTGGGCAATGTAGTATGTAACTTTCAACAATTTTGATAATTTTTCATTAAACAATAGATTTTACAAGCTGACTTAAAACTTATACTATATTTTTTGTTGAAGTGTAGTATTTTGAAAGCATCAATATTGTGTTGAGCACACTGTACAAGTTTGCCCCTCTCTGGTCTAGATTGTTAGTCGGAAATTAGAAAAAATGGCCAATAGATGGATATAAATTTCTTAAAACATATAACAAAATATATCAAATTCTATAATTTAACAATAGGTATATAAATAATAAAATGTGGTTAATGTTAAGATCAAACTAATGTAGGTATAAAGTATTTCATAGGCATAGAAAAAAGATAAAAATTCAGCATCAGATTAACAAATGGTGGCAGTAAAAGGATGGCAGTCTATCAAATTAAACAGAATCATAAGTTTTATGTTCATTATCACACTCGCTCACATTCTCTGAAATAGATTCTAAAGATATCAAACTATCCTGAGATGCACCTTGCTCTAAAATGGACTCACGATCACTGGAAGACTGGAACACGTAACTCGAAGATGACAAACCTTCCAAATCTTCAGATAAAGAACCCAGCGATCGCACACTGTCCATAGAGGATAAACGAGCTGAAGAACGATATTCTTTTAATTCTTCTTCAGACATATTAAGAGCAAATAAAGAATCTCTCGCTAGTTTCCCTAGCTTACTTTGAATCGGTGACTTCAAATTTGAAGTTGGTCTTGAATTAAGTGCTAGCATATCTAATGTCTCGTTACCCGACAGTGTTAAAGATGAATTTTCTGGCAAACTGCCGCACCGCGTGGGCAAACTACTAGATGACTTACTCCCACTAGCATCGTATAATTTTTTTGGTGACGGAAGAGTATAGCCGTGGTAATATGTTTTGGTTGCTTCGGGTATATTTTGAGGTAAACTACCGGCTTTCGATATAGAGGGAGTGGGGTTTTTCAAAATTGAAACAGGTTCAAAAATACTAATAGATGGATCTTGAAAACTGTCCGTAATTTCTGATACCTCCGTCAGTTGATTTAGTTCATTAGAAATTACATCGGAAGCAATATCAATAGCGATGGACTCGATTTGTTGATCGAATTTTGGCTGAGTATTAGATTCACTGGGTCCTATTTCATCTTGTTCAGTAAGCTCTACACCTTTTTCGGTAACACACAATTCAGGTTCCAAGGGTCCTTCCACATAATTAATCTTCTCAGTCGTCATTCCAGATTCAGAATAATTAATGTCTAATAGTGAGGAATCGCAAACACTTTCATCTTCGTCTAAAATGTTAGTTACTCCTGTAACACAATCCCCACTAGTAATGCCATCGTCAGATATCAATTCTTTAACTGTCAATGCGTCGCTTCCTTGATCCACATCACCCAACGAACTACTCTCATCAAACCTAGCACTCAAGTTTAGGCTGGATTCAAAATCTTCAGAGAGGTGATTGATTCCTTCTTCAAAATTTTGTTCTTTGGGTGATAAAACACCACTCATTATTTTGTTGTATGTATCAAATGGCTCTACTAACAGTTCGGCATAAATTCTAGGATTGAGATCTTCTGTTTCGTTATTATTCTTTGCTTCTAAAATTTTTGCCACATTTTCTTTTAAGCCAATTTCCCAGAGTGCTGTGTTAGCTCCTAAATCTTTCTTCCTCTCCATCAACTCTTGGGCTAAAGCTGTCGTGTTACTCATACTCGAAGTTAATGTGTTTTCGGGACTAACATTTTCTTTGATTCTTTGAATTATCTTACTAGGTAGATTGCTCACTGAGGGGCCAATTTCAGGACTCAACTGCCTGTCATTGGGTGACGCCTTGTTATCTAACCCGATAGATTGCTTCAAAACCATTGCCATTTGTTTTGGCGGAGTAGTTCTTACAGCCAATTCAGTGGGTCGGGTTATCTCTTTTTTAAGATCTAAAATAAAATCTGAATCTTTTTTAACATTCTCAGACAACATATCCTCACTTTCCACATCAGTAATATCCCTTGGTTTATTATCGTTAGCTAAATCATCCAAATGAGATATCATCAACTTTATAGATTTTCTTTTGTCACTATTCAAAAGTGTATTGGTGGGCTGTTCATTATTATCACAGATAAAATTACTAGTCTCGGCTGTTTTACTGTTGGCTTTACATATAGCTAAATCACTTTGTAGGTGAGATCCCACTGTATCCGTGTCTACAATGCGATCCTCAACTTTATCAGATGAAATCTGCCTAATGAGATCAGCATCATTATCAAAATCTTTATATACAATATTGCTATCTACATATTTACACTGAATACATCTATCATTAGAATCACATAAACAACCTTTATTTTTATTTAAAATATAATTATTATCACAATCAAACCATCCACCAATTTGTACTGCGCTCGCTCCATCCCGCACCCCCAGAGTGTTGGCACTGTTGACACAATCACTAGTATTAGCCACCGACTCAGTGTCTGACAACGTGCTCCTATCACAGATAATGTTAGCATCCTTACGCTTACTTTTGGCAGCGACACTCTTGACAGCCTCCTCGCAAACATTTCTAACAATTTCATTTATATTCTGACGTTCACTATCAGTCAATGTTCTAGTTACACTTTCACCAACTTTATTTGTTTCATTTTTGTCATTGTGTGTTAATAACAGTTCATTCATTTCAACTCTATTTTCATCCTCATCCAAGTAAGTATGCTGTTCACCTAAATCGTGAAATTTAAAAACACTCCCCATCTCACAAGGATATTGTCGGGGCAAAGATCTCCTTGATTCAATTAAATTAACGTCGGTTGTTTGTTTATTGACTTCCTCGACGATGTCTAAGCATGTTTCAAATTCATTTGATTTATTCCATTCGTCACCTTGTTTTATCGTGTTATTGGTACACCTGTCATTGTCCTTCATAGACAAACCAGAAACATTTGAATCCAGTAAGAACGGGACGCTACTATCACTATATTTATTACTATCACTTGTACTCAAATTTACCCTACTAGGTTCTTTGTCAACAGTTTTGAACTCATTATCTAAAATATCAGGTACTACTGTAAAATCTTCTACACAATCAACACCTTTCTTTATTTCCATCCTTTCTAAGTGCTTTTCTGTGAGCTTTTCATTATTTGTGGATGACACTCCTTGAGTGCTATTTGAATTTTCATTTTGATATTTGTCACACGTACATTCTGGTTTGTCTCCGTGTAATTTAATAGAAAAGTTAGCCGAAGTGTTGGGAGATTGGAATGGATGTATGACACAAGTTGCTAATGTTTGTTCACAATAATCCGAGTCAACGGAATATACTTGTGGAAGATGAGTTTGGAGCAAGCTGGAATCAACGACAGAGTTATTTGAATTAGCGACATCAGCAGCCCGAGCAAGAAGAGTGGTTTTGAGTCTATCCGCCATGTCATTTGTTAAGGTCTTATCAGAATCCTTGTTCTCCAAGTACGTGTCGCTCTTTGAAAGGTGCAGGTCTGGTTTTTTATCAACATCACTACTGAACTGGAGGGCGGTTTCAAAACTTTCGCCATACTTTTTCAAACGTTCTATTGCTCCAATAGTTGCCGATTTGTTCTCAACTTTACTATTAATAGAAGAACTGCTTGTGTTCCAAGGCCAAAATGAACCGGAGCTCATAGACGTTTGAGAATCTCGCCTTGACGAACTTTGACTGGAATCATTTGATTTCTTTTCAATAGTATCAGACCTTGAGAACAGACTGACTGGATGCTGAAACAAGCTAAGCAGCTTTTCCAAGCTTGATGGCACTTTGCTCTGTATGGCGGAGGTTTGTTGAGGGGGCTCTTCCTCTTTGTTGTCAGCTTGCGGAGGATGTTGCAGGGGCTGATTGAAATTAGAAGGAGCTACCCATGATATTTTTCGCACTCTTGGAGACTTCTGCATTGAAGGTACATCTAATAAGCTTGTCACTCGCCTTGGTATCACTTCGGGATCCCTCGGGAAACTCTTTTCGTTATCGTCTTCAATAGAGAGGGAAGAATCTCCACCCATGGAGAATATACTAGACTTATTATTAGAGCTGCTCGTCAGGGTGCCATCATTAGATGAAAAAGATTCGTTAAACGAAGGGGTTCGTCCTTTGGTATCAGACTGAGAAATTCCCGAATCTACACTCTCTAACAATTGGCTATTATCTAGTGCGGGAAATGTAAATGAACTTGGATTTTGTGGACTTACAAAGTCATTTCTACTTTTATAAGAATCAAGCGAACTTATGCTGGCTTCCAAACTGGTAACAGAGCCGTGCAACTTCATGTGTTTACCAAAAATATTGGGAGAAACACTTTCATTTGATGAAACTGAAGAATTTAATAGATTTGTATTATGGTGATGAGTTGTGTGATGGGGTAAAGCAACAATAACACCAGCTTCAAAGGTACTCGATTCCAGACTGCTTTCATTGGAAGATGCGGATAGTTTTTTTCTGTTGTGGGAGCCATCATGCACAACTGAGCAAATAAACGGGTTTTTATAATCGTCCACAGGAAAAACATCCTCAGTTTCATCTTGCACATGGAAAACATTAGAATCTTCTTTGACGACAGGCTCATCATGACTTTCTGCCACTATATTGTTGGATTCTATATTATTTAGTGATTCCATTGAACTACCAGATAATTCCAAGCTTGAATTGCTATCATAATTTTCCTTCTTCAGCATAAGTCTTGAAACTTCCAAGTCAGGACTGTCAAGACTCAGCTCGCTCCTGTTCTTCTTTATAGGACTGACTGGATATTCCTCTTGGAAATGTTTTTCAGCAGTATTACTAGCTGTGTCCATAAATGTTGGAACATCATTGGTGGTATCAACTTCCTCGAATGGTCTTTTGGGCGCATGTAGTTTAGGATTGGCTAAGTCCCCTTCTACATCCACAATGCCTGTAGGTTTTTCTTCTTTTAGCACAGAAGTGTCTTCTTGTTCTTTGGCAGCACATTTTTCTTCTTGAGTTGTCACTTCCACCAATTCCTTCACACACATATTTTTATTCAAGTCCATGTCAGCCTGATTACCTGCATCAATATCAATTTTGTCATCACTTTTGATTTCTTCTGGTGCCATTGTGACGTTAATCTTAGGGGGTTCCTGTACACTGACAACTTTGAATCGAGAATTGGGAAAGAAGTTACGGGCACTTGGTGGAGTAGACGGACTGGAACTTTCCGATGTTACAGATGAAGAGTCTGAGACTCTCGAAACTGTGAAACGACTTCTATGCGAGGGGCTTGGTATAGGGCTACTTGCTGGTGATGGAACCGGACTCGGTAGAGGGCTTCTAAGTCGTCCACTTGGCATTTTTGGAGGTGAGAGGACAGGATCCGAAATTGGTTCATTGGATTTGTGTAAAGTTTGACAAGTAAGACTGATTTTTCGAGTTGAAAACGACGCCACTCGTCTCCGATGAAGAGTTTCTTCTGATGTAGGGGTGCTAGGAGTAGAGTTTTGCTGACTCTGTTGGATCTCATTTCTCTTACAAAGGGAACGTATTTCATCCACCAACCGAGCCTCTTCTAACTGCTGTTCCATTCCATTCTAAAATAAATTATTCATTAGTTTCTTTCTGATTTCGTAACAATCAACGTGTGCAGAGTTATAAATGTTGGCATAGAAACCTTACATTGTGAGAGGGTAATCCGTCATCCAAGTCCAATCGTGTGAGAGCAAAGTTTTTTCTTAGGGCTGTTGCAAGCGCCAAGAGGCCAGCAGTTTGCAGTTTGTTATCTCTCAAGTCTATTCTCTGTAATTAGAAAAGGTTTTGGATTGCATTATACTATTTTAACAGGACAAAATGGGATCCATATGTGGCAACTATGATCTACCTGAATACAGTGATTATCTTCTATGACTTCCGCAAGAGCGACACCTGCTTCCGCTCCTAGCCGGGCTCCTTGTACGCCCAGACAGAGAAGCGACCTATTTTGTTGCAGAGCGACGCGTACTCGATTGATGGTCTCTCCTCCTAACGGATTCTGGCCAACGTTAAGGACCTCCAATGATTTACACCGAGACTGTGAAATATATACAATATGTTCGGAGTTACTTCAATGTGAAAAAGTTGTTGTAATAAAGTGTCTCAGCAAGGGTAAACTAGGGATGTGGGTTCAAATCCTGCCCTTTGCAGGATTTGAACCCACATCCGCAGGGCACAGGGATCAGGGGTTTTTCAAATTCCGATAAATCCATTAAAAAATAACTTACAAGGGCTTTGCTGAGATGGTATCCACTATTTCTGGTCAAATTATTATTCCACATGACCAAGACAGCCAAACCTCTCTCGTGGCATGTATCTGTAAAGTTATAAAATATATAAATAACAAACAGCCAGGTGTTTGATTTAGGTTAAAAAATGTTTTTTATCAGACATTTTCAAACACTTGAAACACGCTTGAGAAAAAACAAATTATAGTTGAGAGAAGAAATTTTAAAATTGTCAACTTAAATAATGCCATAGACAGAGAACCATAGACAAAAATTATACTCATTACTAACAAAAATTGAACTCCCCTCGTATTATTCCCTTCTCATTATCCACTTTTTAAGCAGTTTTGTAATTGATCTTTAATAATTTCTTTTGAAATAATCTTAAATCTTATCTGGGGTAACGTAACTACTAGATTATAACATGATTGCAGCGTGTAGTACGATAGTAGAATGTATGTTTGCTCACTTGAATTGACAGATTGCGGTGAAGAGGTGGTGGAATCTCCGGTGCTGTTGGATGATGTGCTGGTGGATGTGGACGGTGACGGGGAAGGAGTGCTCTGCTCTGACAAAGCATCTGCTATATGCTCCACTCCCAAATCCTTCGTAGCATTTAAACCAAATTAGCTAAATCATTCCATATATGTGAAATTGATATATTCGTGTTACGACTCATAAACATTGACGTTAACAACAAAACTGTCAAATCAAATGTAATAATAATTGGTAAGTTGAAATATTATATAAACGAAATACATGATATTTGATCAGAGGTCTACATAGGCCTGTTGCTAAGGGGATAAATGTCAAATTGTCCACTGTCCTCAACATGGTAAACAAAAATGGTGACCCTTAATGTGTTATAATAACAATCAATGACTCTTTTCCATGCCTGTTGTCTGACAGGTTTTGCTGCTAGTAAGTCCTAATAGAACAGCAATTAGAGCGTTAGAGCAGAAACCGCTCAAGCTCTAGAAAGAAGGCTTAATCTAGCAGTATTGCACTCTTATTAGAGTGCTCTATTGAAAATCTGACTCATTAAGAACTAGAACTTATCACTGAACCCCTCTTCAAATTAAGAAGGGTTCAGTGAATTCGCATATGAAACTGGTGGGGTATAGTACCTCCAAAAAGGTTAAGAACCACTGGTCTAGGTGATCTAGCTAGAGAAAAATAGCTCTGCAGTGTATACACAGTTCTAGAGTAGCCTGGGTAGATAGTATCTACTCTGACTAGAAAGCTCTTTACAGTGTACAGGTACCTTTGCGATCGCTGTCTTCTAAATCTAGGCTGACCATAAGTTCAATATTCACCAGGACAGTCCCAAATTTTGAAAGCACGACGATTGTGCCTTTTTTATTTTCACAGATATTCGAGGTTATTCAAACATTATGACAATAATTTTCGATTGCTAGTTTCCTGACAAAACAACCGTGGACCCCGTAAAAAGAACAATCTTGAGAGATAAATGAATAAAAGATATCAACATACTTGTATGTCGTTATTGCTTATGTCTAGCAGTTGCAGAAATGTGTTGCACCGAAGCAAGGAGGCCAAGTAATTGGCATCTTCTGGGCACAGGTTATTGTCCCCGATGTGGAGTTCTCTGATTGACTTGTTTTGTTTTAAAGCACTCGCTGCAGGAATTATTTAAAATAAAAACACACAATTAACAAGTTTATCATTCTATCAAGATAGGACATCGTTACAGCTCACAAAATCTTCCTTACAAAGTAATAAGAATAACATCACAGTTACAGTAGTGTAGTAATTAATGTGAACACACGATAAACAAATCAGAAAAAAACAGCTTTTAGATATAATATCAGATTTCTATTAAAAAAGTTATTTTTACATATTTTAGTTTTAACCTCACTTTTACAACCAAATTCGTTACACTGCTCTAATCATCTTTCTTGAGTCTTGGAGTTTAAATTCTGAAACTATTGTTGGTATAAAGACATCAATCTTAAGGAAAAATAAAATTAATGTGTTGGATCGGTCTGATTTAAACCTGAAAATTTATGGACAATATACAAACAAAGAAGTGTTTGGTAGCATAGCGGTTATGACGCTGGCTTTCGTACTGTTTCGTTCGGAAGTTGTGGGTTAAATTCTAAGTGCCGACCATCTTCCCCTTTCACAACACAAGCTTTAAGTAGTTTACTGTGAAATTTTTGTGTTCACTTTCTTCAGTGAGCACAGATTCATTGAAAAAAAAAGAATTTGGAAATGATTATCCAAAATGTGATGGAAGCGGTGATTTAAACTTGTTTTTGAGATGAAAGCATACAAGATGATTATAAAAAACTTATGGAATCAATGTGAAAAAGATTCCAAAACATTATAAAAGCTAAAATTAGAATAAAATAATATGTAAATATACCTTTTTTTAAATAAAAATAAGATTTTTTTCTATAAGCTGTTTATTTTATTTTTTATCGTAACTTTGTACAACATTTTAATAAACAAATATAAATTAAAATAAACAAAAACTTTGTCTGTTCTACTTTTGAATATGTAGGTATATTTGGTTAAAACGTTTTCGGACAACCGTCCATCTTCAGTAACCTTAGCAACACTATTGTTAAGGTTACCTACTGAAGATGGACGGTTGTCTGAAAACGTTTTAGCTAAATACACATACTCAAAAGTAGAATAGACAAAGTTTTTGTTTATTTTAATTTATAATTTTTTTTGCTTACCATTAATTGTACACTACTGTAAGAAAAAAAATATGGCTTTAAGGCAAAAGTAAGGATCCCGTATAATGTGTTTGTAAGTGTTCAGATAGAGACTAACCTAAACACAGCATGGGCCTCCCTCTCAGGCCTGCCCTCTGCAAATGAAGCACTCTGAGGGCACAAGGTGACTTGAGCCCTCTCCCGAGAACAGGGGCGGTGTTTTCCGATAATGAAGTTCCCCGGGCTTCCAGTTGTTCCAAATATTGAGACTAAAATCAAACAACATCAAATTATTTGCTAGATATTGAAAAATATTGTGTACGGTTGAGTAAGATTATGATATCTAAAATAAGTCAAATCGGCCTGCTGATAGTTCAGTGGTAAAATCATAGTCTAGTGTTTTAGCGGACGAGGTTCAAATCCTCCGAGACTACGGGAAATATTTTTATTACTCTTAAATTTTAAGTAGATATTTGTTGCTGTGACAATAATAGTGTCCGCAGGGAACAGAAGTGTCCGTTTACACCAAAAGAACATAGAGCAGAGGTTCCTACATACAACTGTTGCTACGGGAAGAAATGTCAAATAGTCCGACATTCTCAAGTTCGTAAAGTACACTTTGGGACCCTTTAAGGGACGATATAACTGATTTATAGGACAATCAATGACCCTTTTCTACGCCTGTAGTCTGACAGGTTTTGCTGCTAGTCTGAAAGTATTAAATTTACGATCAATCAGAAAGTGTTAAGTATGAAATTTGAATTACCTTGTTGACCATTCTAGAACAAGCCTGCCATCCCAGTATATTAAAGTCGGTGTTATGTGATATATCCAGCTCGCATGTACTCTCATAATACTCCAACATATCAAAAAGGGCCACCTGAAAGACAACAAAATGACCAACTTATAATAAAAACAGTTTTCTTTGTTATTGCCTACTATCTTTATTATTGTTGTTTAGTAGAACTGTCAATACATGTGTAAAGTGTGACGTCATTTGACAGCTTAGCGCTCCAATCTTCCTTAAATTTTGTATGGAATCAGTTCCAGAAAAAAAATTGTTTCTTAGAGAAACAAAAAATATAGGATTAATGCTAATCATTGTACCGGATACAAACAGGGGCATAAAACATCGTAAAAACGTCATTTGTGGTTAAAGAAAAAATTAAACAAAAAACCCAATTTCATTTGTATGGGATTTGAAATGTCAGATAGCTTAGTGGAGTGCAGCGGTAAAGGTCTCTAAACATTAACTTTACACAGTGGCGTACCGAGGGGGGGGGCGGAGGGGCGGACCGCCCCGGGCGACTCTTTGGAAAGGGCGGCAAAATCTGCTTATGCTATGTTATACACGATAAAATGAGAATTTATATTTTGACCAAAAATAACATTTAATTTCGGGTTAAGATCTTAAAAAAACATTTGCGGTGAATCCGCAGGTATAGAAAAATCTGCTGTAAGTACTTATGTAAATTAAAATAAATAGGTATGCAAACTCTTTTTATTTTGATATTTTTTTTTCATTTTCGTGTTTTATTTATGGGGGGGGGGGTCCAAATTATATAAGGAGGGAAGGGCGCCAAATTATATTAGGGGGGGGCGCCAAATTTTAATTCCGCCCCGGGCGCCGAAAACCCACGGTACGCCACTGACTTTACACCCGTATTTTCATATTATTAGGTCGATTGACAGTTGTTTGTAGGAAACATTTGTCATAATATAATTTGAGTGATAAACACAAACCAAAATAACATAACCCATTTTTTTTTTTTTTTAAACCCTTTGCACTCGTTGTCGAGGGATTTGGGTAACCCGAGTAATAATTCTATAAGAAATTGATCAATGTGAACATAGTTGCAAGTGATGCCAACCAATTGATGTCCAAATGTCAAAATATTCTTTTCACAAACAAATTTATCTTGATGAAGAAAAATAAGTATGTATATTAATGTATTGAATTAAAATTCAATAATTCCACAAAAAAAACATGTTGTCAATATGTAAGTGTTTAGTGTTGATTGAAACCTAATAAATGAAATGTAAAGAAGCAAGTACATACGGCAGTTTCATCAGTGAGGGCTGCATTGCACACTTCTATCCTGTTGAAGCGCGCCCTTCTTAATACAGCCTCCAGGGCCTCACACTGGGCGGGCATGAGGGGATGTGAGGAGAGAGACAGCACTCCGGAGCGAGAAGCCCCCAAATACACATATTCCTATTCAATTCAATTTTATATATTTAATTAATTTTGTTAATTAATGGAAGGTTAGTAAAAAGGCGACATCTATTGCTGTATTATAGTGGCAAAGGACACCTTATTGTAATGAAACAAAACGTTTTTTTTTTTACAATTTAATTATGCCAACTGGTTTTCAAAGACAGAGCGCATTCTTCTTCAGTCTAGTTGAAGATCTCGACCCGTAATGTTAAATTCATTGAGGATTTGAAATTTGTCTACCAAATGTTGAATTGTATTATCACAGTGAACACATTAAGAGAAAATTGGAAATTTTCTACGATAAAGCTATGACAGATGATTAACATTAACAGAGTTCTTAAGCATTTTAACAATTGTATATTGTATTTTATCATCCCTACGTCCATTTGGACACTTGGAATCGTCATTTGAACAAAATTTATCCAATAAAAAAAAGACAAAACCAAGAAAAAGCATGGACATAGAAATATACATGGAAAATAATAATTAATAGTTCACACAGAGGCAGAAAAATAAATATTTAAGTAAAGCCATAAGGAATCAGCTTGTATGGATGCTTCACCACTGCCATAAGCCCATATTTTATATTTTAAGTATAACCATTTACGAATCGAACGCAATCATTCTAATATTTTTATGAAATTGTCTATGGTATATAAAGTGCTTGAGATCACAAAGGCGAATAGTGTACATAGTTCAGCATTTTTTTTTAAATGAATCTGTGCTCACTCGAAGTGAACACAAATACACTTTTTGACAACTTTCACACTAACCAACCAAAGGGTTGTGCCGTGAAAGCGGAAAATGGTCTACACGGCCGGGATTCGAACCCACGACCTCCGTACGAAACAGTGCGAAAGCCGGCGTCGTAACCGCTGGTCTACCAACCACCTCATTTACACTCAGAGATTCTATTTTAAATTTTCTCAAGCATTTTTGAAAAAAAAAAATTTCTAAATAAAAATTGTGAATAATGGAGAGGAAAAAAATTCTAATAACCTTCAATTGGTCCAAAACAATTTCTTGTGGATTGGTGTTATGCTTTGCACATGACGCTACATATTCTTTTATTAACTCACTTCCACTGATTTCACCAACTGAAAACATAAAGGCAATAATTTTAGCTTATTATGTATATTTAAGTTTTTAAAATTTTTAACGAAATAATATTGAAGTATAGAGGAAGTTAAAGACCTGACTGCCATGGATTCACTGGTTCCAAGTATCCGGTAATAAGTTTGCTGTCATCACTTGGAAATTTGACATGTCGTTTTTCTCCATTTTTTCTTTTACGTTCCCCATCTTGGATGTCTACAGATGGGACATTCTTACTATTGGATGGGTCACCCTCGCCATCTTCAGCAGTTGATATATTTTTAAGGCTTTCAGAGCCATCATTATGTTGATTTAGAGACATTTCACATAATGATTAAATGTCTATATATCACATTTTTAAAACTTTTGATAACATTTATAAAGTCTATTTTAAGACAGTCTGACAGGGGGAAAAATGATTGTGAATCATTTATAGTTCTGAAACAATTGAGAAGAGTATAATTGTTATAGATCAGATTTTCCTACAAACATGGTAACGGTTTTATTTTATAAAATGCTTAAATCGAGAACATTGAAGAGGTTTCTAAATTAGTATTATAAGCAAATAAGCTGTGGCTCTTAGTATGACTTGTATTGACATTAACTTCAGGTGATAATCAGATAATAAAATGATGTAGTAAAAAGAAAATGTGGTCACATTCTAAAGCATCTGAATACGAGTGAAGGTAAATTATTACAACAAAACTTGCTAAGTTATAATTTTCAGTAGTTTTTAATTAACACTTTTTCTGGTTTGAGAAATGCCAGGTATTAAAATGTGATTTGAGATTCTAACAAAAATATTGTTGATAAAAGGTTATTCTAAAATATTATTAACAAATAAAACAGTTAAAATATGTACTATTTATGCGTAAAATCTCAAATAATAGAAATTTGCGGAAAAATAAAAATTATCACTTTGACATTTGCCTTTCAACACCTTTTGTACCAAAATGTGTTGTGTCTTATTAATATATTTTAAACATAACAGTTTTGAGGAAGATATATCATTTATTGCAGGCAAAATAAACAAAACAAGTGTTTCCTCGAACTGTTTTCACATAAGAATCATTAAAGCAATGCTTACAGTTGTCGTAATGCGAGTTCTAAATTGAAGTAAATACAAAGCGAATCACTACAAATTAATCCACCATGTTGGAAACCAGGTGAATATTACCATACTACAAAATAGTAAGAAAATAGTACGTGCCACTGTGTTTTTTTATTATTTTAGTTTTTTACATAAACTTTACATTATTTTTACATAAACCACTTGAAAGAGATTTCATGGTACTTTGGCAAAAAAATACCGCTATTCTCTTAAAATAATCTTTTGGACAGAGTTGAATATTTTGCAACTCCGATCTGCTTTCATTTTCCAGGTGATATTTTTTCTTTATAAAACTAAGGCTAAAACATAATAATATCACTTATGTTTCTTATTTAACTACTGTTCTATTCACAGCGATATTTTGCAAACATATTCTTTTGGTTTATCACTTTTTTTTTATATAATAAAAAACCCGCCATTACTGAGCTATCGGTTGTACTAGTAAATTTGAAGTTAGAAATCGGGTTAATGAAATAAATTCTTTCATTAACTCTTGTGTTTTTACACTATTTACTTTAGAATGAACATCTTGGAATTTAATTTATGCCTTGTGCTTTAATTTAACAATAAAATTTCATTTAACAATAAAATATTGTATATTTGGATATTATAATATTATTATATAGAATATTATTCACTTGTCCTAAGATTTGGATCGTATAATATTTATGGTTGTCATAGAAAAAATAAATAAACTCATTTCATTATCTATGTTTGATAAATAGTTTTTTTAGGTATGGTTGCCGGCGTTTGTTTTGGGTTTTGTCATTAATAGTATAATAAAAGTAATTATTCGCGAAAGTGGATTATTTTTTATTACATTAGGTTATATTAGCTTTAAATTCACACGCAAACTTAGTTTCTACTTTTAGAAAATAATATTTTATCAACTTGTCGCTTCTGAGTTAAATATTTATCGCAATGTCTGCTCCCGCTCCTGCTGTCAACAAAACTGGATCGGGATGGCCCAGAAAAGCCGCTCAAAATACTCCTGCACCTGCTGCACAGTCCGCTAGCCTTACACTTCATCGCACGATTCATCTTTATCCATTGACTAATTACACATTTGGGACAAAGGTGAGAATATAAAGCGACATCCATGAAAAGATCAGATAAATAATGTTATCGACTTTAAATCATGATGAGAGATGGAGTTACCATTTAGTTCTACAGCCCCTATCAGTAGTTTAATGTAAAGTCGAATTCTTCTGTTTTAGGAACCTCTGTTTGAAAAGGATCCGTCTGTTCCTGCAAGGTTTCAGCGTATGAGAGATGAATTTGAACGCATTGGGATGCGTAGATCTGTAGAAGGAGTTTTATTAGTGCATGAACATGGTCTCCCTCACGTTTTACTTTTACAACTTGGTACAACTTTTTTCAAACTGCCAGGAGGGGAACTTAACACAGGTAAATTGAACCCCTAACGTTACAACTCATGTCTTTCTTAACACTTTTGTCTTTACTTTCCTCTATCTGCTCCTATTAATTAATACCATTCATAACTCCCAGTGCCCTTTATTCACTCCATTCATCTAAGCATCATTTATTGAGTTTCGTTTTTTTTTTTTTTTTATAAATGAATCTGCTCACTCAAAGTGAACACAAATAAACTCCCCGACTCTTTCACAGTAAGCTACTGAAAGCTTGTGTCGTGAAAGAGGAAGATGGTCGGCACCTGGGATCGAACCACGACGTCCGCAGTATGAAAGCCGGCGCTGTAACCGCTGGGTCACCAACCACTTCTATTTTGTTCAATTTTAACTTATTACGTACATATACCTACATATTTATTCAGGATACAGACATTCTGAATCTTGGTTATTGCTCCTATTCTGGTTTATGCAGGGTGGCAGAGAATGGACATTGTGGTTCAAATTATGAAGTGGTTAGTAGACTAGCAGCTACGACGTCGGCTTTCGCACTGTTTCGAGCGGAGGTCGTGGGTTCGATCCCGGGTGCTGACCCTCTATTTTTTTTTTAATGACACAAGCTTCTAAAAGCGTATCACTTCGAGTGAACACAGATTCATAAAAAAAAAATTGTTTATTCATACGATAATAATATAACACCTGATTTTTTATATACAGTGTAAAGGAAATATTTTTGGGCAAGCTATGAAAAACGACATTTCGTAAGTGGTGGCCATTTTTTGCTTTGTATATCGGGGCACTTTCCAAACACATCTCATTGTCCATTCTAAGCTTTTATTATCCTTTCAGGGATTTATAGAAAGTTTTAATAAAATTAAGTAATCCATTTCAATTTTCTGAGGGAATGTTTTGTAACATTCATTCTGTTGTTTCACTTATACCGTTTTTTTTGCAGGGGAGGATGAAGTTGATGGGTTAAAACGTCTGTTGAGTGAAACATTAGGCAGACAAGACGGTATCAGGCAAGAATGGGTTATTGAAGATACAATCGGGAATTGGTGGAGACCCAATTTTGAGCCCCCGCAGTACCCATACATTCCTAGCCACATTACCAAACCCAAAGAGCACAAACGACTGTTTCTTGTACAGCTCCCGGAGACCGCTCTCTTTGCAGTGCCAAAGAATTACAAACTAGTGGCCGCTCCCTTATTTGAATTATACGATAACTCGCAAGGATACGGGCCCATCATTTCTTCTCTTTCACAAACCTTATGTAGATTTGACTTTGTCTACATGTAAAATTAACTTATTTATATGAAACAGGTGTAATACCGTCACCGTCGATATAGAGATAAGTTTTCTTAATAACTCCACAAATGTGCGTCAGTTAATTAGACGGATGTGCAAAAGGAACTTTATTATTTTCGTAATCAAAGGTAAATTTTCTTATAGTTGAGTTTAGTAAGACTTAAAATCTTTTTCAGGTTGGAGACTTAACTAAACTCTTCATTGAGAAAAATTTGAAATAAATGTCTGTAAATGTGTCAATATACCTACCTATCCAGATGATATTTTTTAAGTATTTTACTGTTAAGCAGGTCAAAGATTATTACCAACTCTGAAATTACTAAATTTTCAGTTCAACTAACCTTGAAAATTGTTTGCTCACCATCAAGAAATATTTTTACACAATGAATCAAGTTCATTTCATTTTTCAGATAATACGTCACAAGACATGACAATTTTTTGTTCTATATTGTATACACTAGGTATTAAATTTTACTCCATAGTGATTATATTTAACATCTATTACCTCCCTATATTAGATTCATTATAGGGAAAATAATAACGGTCCTGTAAATTAAACTGCGACAGGATTTGGCCTGGAATGTGTAAATTACTATAACAGTCGTTGTTTGGATTTAATCATATATGTGTGTTTCAGTCATTGAAGAACATCTTAATTCATTTTTTGGTTGATAAATAAATTTAATAAAATTTGTAACATGGTGTTTTATTTGCCTTAAAACAAGTGCAGTTTTATATCTCATTCATATTATACCTGCTTACTAAATTTTATTTTTTAGCAACGCTTCATTCAATGGTTTTCTTGAATCCAAATGTTTGTATTTTTTTCAATAATAATCAATCAGTCGAATCTCCTTGGCTTAGGGAGGCAACAAGAGCTGTCTACTGTGGTCGATCTTGTGCAATGGTTATGACCTCCTCCCACACCATGTCCAATGGATCGGAACTCAGTATGAGAGAGGGTATTCTTGTCTTCAGGACCCTGATGGGAGGGAGAACAGCTCTTTCCTTGGCCATCTGTTATTCGGCTATGATGAGAGTTTCGTAAATTTTGATGGTTATCAACCAGATCAATTTAATAATAATTATATGAAAAATGCAGTTGGAATTTTCATAAATTTGTTAAGATAGTCTCTCTTAAGAAAACAACGACAGCTTTCAGCTGTTCATGATTTTACATTATGTCAAGAACCTTTCATCTCTACTACAAAGGAACAGACGCATCATCAGGAAATAGTGCTCTTCTCAGGTAACCGTCGTTCATAACTCTGGTCCCAGCCTCTCTATTTGGCATAATTTGTGGTACCACTCCATAGTATTAGACACATTTAAAAAACAGATTAACATGAATTTTTATTATTATTTGTAATGGGTAGGCAGCTCAAGCTGATAGGCCCATATCATTGTCTCTCAAATAATCATCCAGTTTGTTCTTAAATTGATTAACACTAGTAGCAGACACAACACTCAAAGGTAATTTATTCCACACGTCAACCACTCTGTTACTAAGTGCATGCTTCCTTGGATTGCATTTGAAACGAGATTTGCTCAACTTTAGGTGGTGTCCTCGTCCTCTAAGGTTTTCATTGACATTTCTTTTGAATATTACGCTCCAAATCAGGCACACTGTAGCATCCAGACAAAACCTTAAATGGTTCAATTAGGTCACCTCTTGCTCTTCTCTCCTGTAGTGTGGATAACTTCAAGATCTTTAATCTCTCCGGGTATTCTAGGTTTTTAAGTCCCAGAGGCAACTTGGTAGCCCGTCTCTGGACATTCTCTAGCAGGGAAATGTCCTTGATCAAGTAAGGACTCCAGATCTGAAATGCGTACTCCAGGAGAGGCCTTAAATATGTTTTGTAAACGGATTTTTAATTTGCTATTCTAGAAGTCAGAAATGTGGAGCAAGTCATATTGGGCAGGTCTTGTAGTGTTTGGTGGTAAACGGATGAAGAACTTGCTGGATTGGAGGCCTAGATTAGGACACAAAAAGTGTGAAAAGGTAATATAGTGAGCCCACACTGGAAGACAGTTGAGTCTGATGGAGAATTCTAAAAGTCAAAGGGAAGTTTTTCAGTTATAGCACTGGCATTTACTAAACAAATTTGTTGTCACAGAGAAAGTGGTCACTCAGTAACTTTATTCTAGGATTTTTTTTTTATAAAAATGAATCTATGCTTACTCAAAGTGAACATAAATACACTCTGACTCCTGAAGCTTTTTATTTAGTTTGTGTTGTGGAAGATGGTCGGAACTTGGGATCTCCAGTACGAAAGTCGGTGTCGTAACCACTGGGCTACCAACCCTTCATATCATTTACAATTTCTGATGAGAAAAGGATCTTGAAATAAAAAGTGGTAATAGCTAACATAATTTTATCTTTATTACATTTTCAAATAATATAGTTGATAAATCAGAACGTATAATTTATCATTCAGGCCAAATCTCCGTACACAAAATATAAGTGTTTTTGTACCAAATCCAATATAGGTATGAACACAATATTTCTAGGAGGATAAAATAATGTATCACATACCATACATTCAATACATAGTCCTGTGAATTGTTTTAAATGGAGTTTGGCCTGCATTACCACAGTAAAATATATTGCATTATTTATTTCAACACTGAAGAAAGTAACAAAAATAAATTCACACTTTGACTTGAAACATATTAGAATTTTTTTTATTTATGTAAGTAATAAATTAAAATTAGAAGCCAATATATTAAAATGTCTGAGACTTGTTTTACAAATTCAATTTAATTTCTTTCAAAACATATTTTTTGGTACAAAGAACTCATTTATTTTCGGAAGCTATCTGTGATTGCCTAGGGCAGTGACTATCAATCATTTTTTGTTATTAGTGCTTATTAAAAAGTTGCAGCTTAAAGATAGGGAACCACTGGTTTAGTATTTATATCAAGGCAATCCTTTTCTCAAAACGCAAGCTCAATCCTGGGATTCTCTCAAAACTATGTAATTACATCTTTTTGGGGAATATCTGTTTATCCAAATTATAAAATGGTACACATATATTAAAAAAAAAAAACTACATTTATTTTATTCATTTTTTGAAAACTTCATAATATATTATAATGTTGATGTGCCTAAACTTATGAACAAAAAAATATATTAATAGACATCCTTAACGGTATCATAACTATTATAATCAGTCCCTAGTTCTCAATCCCCAAATTGATGTACGCCTGTTTCCTACAGTCGGTCGAGCAATTGAACTGAAAAAAAAGAGCATTGAATTAGATATCTATTAAAAGAAAGTCGGGTTAGTGGGAACACATAACTTGAGATTGGCTGAACAGATTTTTATGATGCTTGCTTTGTTGGATTCTTCTCCGCTCCAGATAACATAATAATTATTGAAAAATGGATGGCAAATATATAAGTTAGTATGGAACGGATTTACTGACAACAACGCTATCTGTGAAAAATTTCATAACACAATTTCTATTCACTCGACAAGCATTGATTTTCAAAACATTGGTAAGCAGATTTTTGATAGAATTAATTTCTTATCAAGCTTTCAGAAATAATTTTTAAACGTATTTTTAATTACATTTTTGAAATCAATATTCATAATAAGAACTACAGGACAACGCCTGTCAGGAAAGCTAGTATTTTTATAATTACAAAAGTTAAAAACCATATTTCTATGAAGTACTTGTGAGATTTTATGACTGTTTAAAATCTACAGTTTTTCGGCCAATCTTTGGTCTTTTAAGTTGACTGCAAAAGCGAAACGAATAGGCGTTGACCTCATACAAAATTACATAATTTCCTTTCCTGTGTGTTTCTGATGGAGTTGTTTGAAAATGTTTACTTCTAGATTGGAATGAATGTTGCAGTGGCGTAACTATCCAAATCCAAACTCCCTTAAGACCCCACTTAGGGGCATAGGGAGGCAACAAGAGCTCTCCATTGCGCTCGATCTTGCGCAACGTTAATGACCTCCTCCCACACCATGTCCAGATTCCTCAGCTCTGCTTCGAAGGAGCGGAACACAGTATGAGAGGGTCTTCCTCGTCCTCGGGACCCTGATGGGAGGAAGAACAGCGCTCTCCTCGGCCAACTGTCATTCGGCATCCTTAACACATGTCCCCATGTCCATCTCCTCCACATAATAGTAGAGGTGATGGGCTCACGCTGGGTGCGCCGGCGTATAGAGTCGTTCGTGATGCGGTGGTACCATCTTATACCCAAAATTCTCCTGAGGCACTTCGTTTCGAATGCAGATACTTTTTGTGCCTGGGCCAAAGTCAGGTGCCAGGACTCACACCCATACAGAATGGGCAACACACACGCATCAAACAGTTTACATTTCGTCTCGACACTAAACGCTGATGCCTTCCATATCTTGGCGTAACTATAGGGTGGCAAAATACCACTGGCCCCAGATGGTATGGCGATTCAGTTTGAACAGAGTTTTATTACAATAGTTCTACAATGGGAGGCAGTGACAACAACCTCCCAGGAGGAAACAGACCTAATAATAATATACTGACCTGTGCATGAATTTATTGAACTGTATGTTGGGTAGATGTTTCATCAACAGAGGGATAGTGAGAGGTGGTAGGATACCAAACGCATCCACATACAACAAGCTCCCAGGAGGAAACAGACCTAATAATAATATACTGACCTGTGCATGAATTTATTGAACTGTATGTTGGGTAGATGTTTCATCAACAGAGGGATAGTGAGAGGTGGTAGGATACCAAACGCATCCACATACAACAAGCTCCCAGGAGGAAACAGACCTAATAATAATATACTGACCTGTGCATGAATTTATTGAACTGTATGTTGGGTAGATGTTTCATCAACAGAGGGATAGTGAGAGGTGGTAGGATACCAAACGCATCCACATACAACAAGCTCCCAGGAGGAAACAGACCTAATAATAATATACTGACCTGTGCATGAATTTATTGAACTGTATGTTGGGTAGATGTTTCATCAACAGAGGGATAGTGAGAGGTGGTAGGATACCAAACGCATCCACATACAACAAGCTCCCAGGAGGAAACAGACCTAATAATAATATACTGACCTGTGCATGAATTTATTGAACTGTATGTTGGGTAGATGTTTCATCAACAGAGGGATAGTGAGAGGTGGTAGGATACCAAACGCATCCACATACAACAAGCTCCCAGGAGGAAACAGACCTAATAATAATATACTGACCTGTGCATGAATTTATTGAACTGTATGTTGGGTAGATGTTTCATCAACAGAGGGATAGTGAGAGGTGGTAGGATACCAAACGCATCCACATACAACAAGCTCCGGCATTGTCCTAAGAGGCTGCTGGGAAAAAGGATTTTAAAAACTTTAGACATTGTTCAATATATTGAAATACTGCATAGTTCTCAACCTCGATAGCCGAGTAGTATAGGCGTGGACTTCAGATCACGAGGTCCAGGGTTCGATTTGTGTTTTTTCACTTGAAATATCTACCCAGCGTTGGCCTGTCTCAAGACTGGACGAGACTGATTGACTGGAAAAAATTAAGTTCCACCGGTTATACGGACACCTTTAAACAGAAAGTGGTAAATGATTTATTTATTCT
Organism: Mystacides longicornis; assembly: GCA_963576905.1. Taxonomy (NCBI): domain Eukaryota; kingdom Metazoa; phylum Arthropoda; class Insecta; order Trichoptera; family Leptoceridae; genus Mystacides; species Mystacides longicornis. The sequence goes on along the minus strand of OY756424.1, from coordinate 5,115,551 downwards.
AATATACTTATATAGATAGACCCATTATTTTCGAGAATTTGTATACTTATTAGATTATAAAATTTCACGACTATCAAAGTAGTGAAAATTTTATTCCTTGACAATGTGATATTTTGTTTGTTATATAAGTAAGTTACTTTTTCTAATATCATTGTAAATTAATAAAATAAATTTGTAAGAAAGAAAGCATTAATGAAGGGTGACAACTGAATGAATATTATTACTTAATAGTTATAAAATAAGTTTTATTTTGTAACTTAATAAACTAAAAATAATAGAAATAAAGAACAAAAATTTTTTTTATTTATTAAGTAGAAATAAATAAACTAATGGTAATAGAAAAAAAATTAAAAAGACTAAATAAACTAGAAGAACTTTGCATTGGTACGTTCATAATTTTTCATCTAATAGTCATACATATTTTGTTTGATGAAGTGTCGATAATACGCATTGTTTAATGGATAAAGGTATTTTCATACACTTTGATCCCCCTCCCTTCCCTGCGTGTAATACCCACGGGACTATTATTTATACATAAAAATCACAATTATTATGTAATTTAGGCTAGGTACTGGAAAGTTGAAAACTGAACGCCCCTTCCCGGCGGAAGTACAACATAACACTTTACAGGACAACCCCTCCCCCCCTATATTGCGTTACATAATACTTGAACAGCCCCTAATTTGTTCTAGTCGACTGGTTCCGTCCAATCTGAGACATAGGATAGACCGAGGGTAGAAGTTTAAGTGAAAAACACATAGAAATTATGACCCGACCGGAAATCAAACTCGGAACATCTTATCTTGAGTATAATTAGGGTCTATACTACTGAGGTCTGTAAAAAACTATTATTGTAAACAAATGATTAAGACCTGCCGCGCACCTGAATTTGTTGACAGCAACTATTTAGTTGCTTCCAATGAAACACAAGGTAGTGAATGCAGCCCCGCACACGGGCAACTTTTTAGTTGCGGTTGTTTTCTACGAACTTCTTCAAAGCAACTAAATAGTTGCTTTAAACAAGTTGCCAGTGCGCGGCAGGCCTAAGAAAGTTTTTTACCATAACCAGTTTAATGTATCTGGTATGTATGTAGGACGTAGGTATAAAAGGAAAATCTTACATGTAATCCCTAAGCTGTAGAAAGTAACATCTGGATATGGCGAGATGTTCCAGAGCACGGAGCTGTATGAGGGCTTTGATAGAATTGGTTGAAATGTGCGCCGCGTCCGATAAATCCAATTCTACCAAATCAGGAAGACGCTCTATAAGCCGAGTCACAACTGAAAGAAATTAACAAATTAATTTTTAACTTATTGAACCAACAACAATTTGATGCTATCATTAAACTAAGTAGGGTTTGATTTTAAGCAGCAAATAATTAAGCTGGCTTATCCAATGGTTTTCTAGAAAAGCGGACCCCTATTGAACGGCTGTTGTACAAAGAAAATTCAAATTTTCGATATTACTATAGGTGCGCTTATACCAAATGAAGTCAGAGCTCCATAATATAGTATATTTCCTTGATCGTTGATATGGTCACCAAGGAAATAACAACGAGAAAGAACCGTCTTTGCGCATTATTAGTTCTTGCTCGTTGTTGTTTCCATGGTGTCCAGTATCAACGATCAAGAAAATATACTCTATGGAGATCTGACTATGTTCAATTGGTATAAACGCACCCTAATAGTGTAAAAATATTTGAATTTACTTAGTTCATAAATTTTGTTTCAGTGGGCGTCTTGATTATTTTGGTATCAAGAAATTCTTAATGACACTAAACGTCAAGCTTTCATTGTCTCTTTCGTGCTTTTATTATTTAACTGCCAGCATTGAAAGAGATAAACATATAATGCTTTGTACTTGTCTCAAATAATACGGCGTTCGTAGTGTTACGGCCGCTTTTCTTTTCTAGGAAAACAAAGCATTAGTGTGGATGTTAACAATGTTTGCCATTTATAAATTAAGCTGTTTCTATTATTTGCTTATTGGCTCAGGTGAATACAATGTTCCAAATATTTAAAGATTTTTGTGTCCTTTTTAAGGAGTAGACCTCAACAGGTATTTTTAACCCATTCACACCAACTGTACACACTTCTGCATTGAGGACACTGGACAGGAATGGGTTCAATCAGTTTCAGAATTTGTTGAAGTCACTATTGTTAGGCAAATAAAAATTTATATACTCACGTTCATCTTGAATAGTTTTTCTGCAGCCAGCTAGATTAAACCTTAATAAACCTGGATTTAAGGTGGTTGTAAGGATATTGAGAGCTTCCACGTCTAATCTGGTCCAAGATAAATTAAGGTGTTCCAACCTGGGCATTTTCAATAAGCTTTTGCAACAATCTGCATTAAAACCAATTACTTGACTAGCATTTAGAGTTCGAAGATGACATAATCTACAACAAACACATATATTTTGAGATTAAGTGCAATGCAAAATATGTCGCAAGACAACAAATAAAGGCCATAGAAAAAAATATAACAACTGAAACAAATTTTAAAGTTATATTTTCTTGATTTCGTGAAATTTCTTATACTGTCTGCAGAAAAAGCTTGAGTTGATGGGGTACAAACCTTCCAAACGCTTTGTGAGCGTCTTTATCGATAGTGAGTCCTTCAATACTGAGTTTGATGAGTTGAGGACTATTATGCAGTATGGTTGTAACACACTTGGGGGATAAGGTGGCACAGCTAAGATCCAAGAATTGCACTCGCCATTCACTGGCACAAACGGACAATAGCACAGGTGAAGTTAGCTAAAAAATATAATACATAAGATTAATTAACAATTTGTAATATTCCTGACAATAATTATAAGTTGTGTTAATAGAGTAGAGAAATTCCACCTGCGCATTGGCCATTCGCAGTACGAGGGGATGTCTGTCCATTAAGGTTTGTAACGCCCCGGATGGCAACACCCGTCCACCCAAGTCCACCCGAGCCCACAGCCTTCCGTCAGCTGATAATCTTCTCCACCTGTAGAAATGTTTAGAATTCATTTTGAATTTTTATATTTTTCAATAATCAGATTGGTGGCTGTATATAATCGAATGCAAAACTGTGTCAGCATATGTGTAGTAGGTTACTTGAGACTGGCCAGGAAAACCACATTAACCCAGGCCATTAAAATTAAAAAAAAAAATATGTGTAGTACAATGAAAATGCTACGTAAAATAACAGCAAAAGCATGGGATCTGTTTAAGAACAGTTGTGACTACAAATAATTCGTACAAGCAATACTATCAGGAAAGATTTCTGCGTTTGGACAATGAACATAAGTCTGAAAAACGAACTTAAATGAATTGGTTGGTAGCTTAGCAGTTCCATAGCCGACTGATTGTCATTTTGATCACTTCATCTTTTACACAATTTTTGCTTATTGTGAAAGATGTCAAAAAAGGATTTGTATTAATTTTAAGTAAAAAGATTCATTTAAAAAAAATAACCAATGATAACTTTGGCTATTGAGATATTGTGGGACTATGAATGGAAGAATAGGATAAGAACGGATTTAGAGTAGCACCCAAACAAATCAATATTGCAGTCCCATAAAATGAATCTACCATAAATCACGAACATTGTCTTGGAACAAATTATGTACATAAAATAATCATCCACTATATATCTAATTCTTGGGGAAAGTTTCTGGATTACTTTTAAAATTTTTAAATATTCACCTTTTGCAAACATGCATACATCTGACTAGAACTCGTTTCGGCAGCCATTGCAAAATTGACAGCACAACTTCGTCTGATAGTTTAGAAAACATACTATCAGTATCATCTTCTGCCTCCTTACTGTTCAAAGCACTGTTGCATTTGGCCTTCGAACATGTATCCCCACGACAAAATCCAGATCTAAAAATTAATTATTATGACAGATGGTATGCACGGAAGTTAGAATGGAGGTCATAAAATAATCAGCCTTACCTGTCTTGAAGAGTAAAACATTCTTTCTCTTCTGATAGCCCGAAGTAACCTTCATTGATGTCATCTTTATCATGCACCATAGTCTGTTCTAAATCTTCATCGGCAAAGTCCAAAATGGCTTGATCAACTGTTGACAGAGGACAAACATTCTCTTCGCACTTATTCGAATGAAGGTCTCGCTTGCTTGTGTTATGAGAATAAATATTTTTAGACAGTGATATATTCCTCTCAGCTTCATCTTCCGGGAAACTGAAAACATCTTTTGTTTCGTTCAAATCATCGCTAACGTTTCTTTCAGTAGCTGCTTCCGAGACTTCATCATGACTTTTTATCTTAACATCACCGTGGGTCATTTTATGCTTTGCATTTTCTCCCACGTTTACTGTAGCAGTTGGTATACTTTTAGTATCATTGAGTTTATTTGTGTTAGTTTTGACAAGTTCACTATTGACTGCTTCAAAATTCTTGTCAGTTTTTAAGGCAAAATTAGAATTGTTAAGTATATTCTTCTGATTGTTATTGATATTGTTATCAATCTGACGAAGAGGACTTCCGACTTTGGTGGGTAAATTTATTCCTGCAGTCGACATTTTATCTAAAAATTAAAACAGATCAATATACCTATAAAATAGATTTTATCATAAAATTCCATGACTGAGTGAACTGATTGTGACGAGAGTATAGCGAAGAATTTTTCATTTTTTGAGAAAAAGTGGAATCGATGACTTGAGCACCAGAAGGACAATTCAGTCAGTACCTTCCTAGAATATTTAGATAAGCAATGCAACCCATACAAAATTTGTTCAAGTTTCTCAATGGCGTACAGCTATTAACGTAATCATATACTTGAGAGAGGAAATGTTTTAGAACATTAATGAAGAGTTTATTTCTTATTTTGAGAATGTACATACGATATAGCTTAATTGACTTAATTGAGTGGGCTTCTATGGGTTAATTTACTCAGCTGAAAGTTAGTTTATTAAAAACAGTTAAACATAGATAACCAAGTGGAGCTTTGAAACAACAGAAACGGTTTGAATTCAGTATAACTTACCAGACACAAATTTGCCTTCTACGCAAGCATCATTAGAACTTGGACACTGAAAATAACAATTCAAAAATAAGTTTGCATATATTTTTGTAATAGGTACACTATTGTTGAATAATTTCACAAAATATTGTATAACCTGATTGTCTAAATGTTCGCTGATCATTCTTGATTTCTTTAGTCCAGAATCATGCTCATCTCTAGGTAGATTATCTGAAAAATGTTACATACATATTTTATGATGCCAAAATTCCTTTATACTAGAAAAAATCTATGTTTTTGGAAAATTTTGGACATAATATGGCAACCCCAATCACACAATTGGCTAAAGGTTCAAAGCAAGCCATTATTATTTTTGTCACTGCTATGACATTATTTAAAGAAAAGAGAGATCAAATTACCTTTGGGAGATAAGACTGCCTGTAAATACGTTCGTTTGGTAGCTCTTCCAGAATGACACTTTGGACTTAGATTTTCAATATTTTCTTTGCTAGCACTGCCACTTTTCTCCTCGTCACTGAACTCGTTACAAAGTGGAGCTACCCCCATTTCAGCTAACACCTATTATAGTTGAAATATTTTATTAACTTGAACTAAACTATTAATGCTTTATTAATGTTAATAACATACCTGTGAATCATCCTGCTTTCCTGATAAACTCCATCTTTCTTTTCTTTTATTTTCCCTATTTAATTTCTTCCTAAAAATCAAGATAGCAAAGTAGAATTAAACTGCTTCTAGAGAAATAAAAGAACACTCCCTTAGGAATGAAATGAGTTTACTAAAAACTTGTGTTATTTTATTGAAGAATTCTCCCGTCATCAAATCTTTCATTACAGGTTTTTTATAACACATTCCTAAACGCATTAAAATGTCAAAAATATAAGGAAGTTCAACAACCCTTTAATTTGATGTGTATTTTTAAAGAATCCGATTATATCCGAGTTCAACTTCAAGCTATATCTTCAGTGTATTTTAAGTTGTAATACATAATTTGAAATAATAACACGACTACACAGCTCAATCATTTCTTTCTTCCGGTAAATATCAATGTGGAAAAGTTACAATAATACTATTATACCTGTCTATTGGTTCAAGTTCGTCTAGGAACCTTGGTACTCTGTCCAGCGCAGCTTGCTGATCAGCGTTCATCAGTAATTTTGTTATACAATTGTTTGCGTAACTAGGAACGGTCCCAAAAGGACATATTAATACGCGGCCATGGGCAAGGAAACCGAAAGAAATTAGCAAGATAAAGTTAGTGAACAAGTAAACTTGGCGGGAGAGCAGCTGTGAATGAGTGTTGCTATAAATAAAAATAAATATGCTAAAAATTATACGTCAGTCTTATAATAGTAATTTTTTTTGAAATAATGTAGGCAGATATTATTTATTAGTAGAAAAAATAAATATAGTTTGAAGAACGACAAAAATATAAATGTTCAGTATCCATTTTAATGTGATAGGTATATATAGTTCCTAATTTCAAAGGCAGTCATATTATTTAAAAGACACCGATTTTTAAATATTATTAATTTTATAAAAAAATAATATCTTCATCGGAAAAAATGAATCTGATATTAGATGAAACATAGGTGTATCAGCTAAAAGAATCTGCAAAAAGGCATCCCCATTTTGTTCAGACTACTAACTAAATTGAATAAAATTTATTATTTTGCTTATATATATATATATATATATAAGTATGCGCGGCAAAGAATTAAATTTTTAAAATATTAAATTTTAATCACTAGGGGAGGGGCTAGCTATTGTTTTAATTAAAATAGTTTATAAAAAAACATTAACATAATATAACTGGATCATGAGCATTTGACCACCGTGTTTGTTTCAAAGTATTTTGTCAGTAATATTTTTTATAACCCATCACGCCGCTTCCATAATATTTATTTGGTGTATTTTGGAGGGTCTTATTCAATGGTGTATTTCAATAAAATATTTTAATTTTAAGATTTTTGTCAACTCTACTCTAGAACATTGAAATATTTTAAAATTTTCATTCACCAAAACGGGAGAAGATTGCGGCTATTTGTTATTAGATTGCAACACTATGTATTTATGTGTACTTACTACGTACATAATTATCTATGCTTATGTAGTGTCACTTGTGTGTTGCGAAGCAAGATGGACGTCCATCTCACTGTTCTTTTGCGTTATTATTAATCATAATATACACAATATCGGCTCAATATTTACATTTGAAAACCGTATATCGAACTTACAAAATTGTACACGAAGCTACTGCAATTAGTTAAATACGCATTTGTGGACATTTAATAGTAAAATAAACTAGACATTTTATTCGTAGTTGTGCCTTTCAACAACCGACAACTGAATTTTTATATATCTTAGTTATAAGCGTTTATTAGTCGATAATTTTGATTTATTTCATGTTTTATCGTATTTTAAACACTTGGAATTACATATACGTGTGTTTGTTTGTGGTATAGCTGAAAATATTGTGTAATGTATCAATATATTAATCTTCATTGATAAAAATGTATATTACAGACAATAATAACTATTATGTTTTTAGGGAGTGTTAGTAATTTTGAAGTAAGTAGAAATGTATTTTTTTAATTATTATAACGTTGATTTATTTTAGTTAAAATAATTTCTATGCTAAAAAATGCTAACTTCTCCACAATTCCCCTTATTTTTTGTTAAAACTGGTTATAAATTATTCACAGGTCATCATTAACAATTTGTAATTATTTTCTCTGACATTATTTAAGAATTATTTTTCGCCAATTAATTCAGTTAAATATTTTAGTCTTTTATTATATTATATTTTTAAAAAATATATATTAGTATATCTGTCAAATGTATGTATTCAAATTGAAGTTCATTGACATAATATTATATCTATATATTATGTTATGTACCTACATATACAATATTTTATCCTAAATATTATAAATATGTTCGTTTTGATGTTTACAAAAATTACTGTTGTTCCTTCATAGCTAAATTAAAATATTTTTTGTCAATATTCACATTATTTAATTTTCAAGCCATCAAAACATTGACATTTTGAATGTTATTTATTGATATTTTTAATTTTTATCATAATTAAGACTGTTGCCAAACAATGGTTTCTAGTAGAACCTTGAATGTTCAAATAAAAGGTTTTAATTGAAAAATTTATCGAAATTAATGGACATTTTAATTTATTTCCAGGTGTTTTAGATTTGTATTGAGATCTGATTATAGCTGAAAAAAAAAACAATAGTCATGGCTGAAATAGAGATGCCGTCTCCAAAAGGTATGTAAAAAAAATATTGTATAAAAATCTGTAGAATTTCATAGACAATTTAGTTAACTTTGTCAGTACTTTTTGCTCGTCGTCTCGTGAACAGCATACATTGGGATATTTTATTATATTATATTCTAAGATGGTCAAATGACCAAACATTTTCATTTCAGATATCATTCAAGATGTGAAGAAGGAGGAGATACTCCACGAAGAAATCAACCTGCCTACAGATGTTCCATTTTCACCTGAAGAATACAATCCCAACGACAATGGTGATTCCAATGTGGAATCCCCTAGAGAGAAGTCTATGGGCATTAGTTCGGAAATAGGCAGTGATGAAAATAACGATTTGAAATGTCAAGAAGTCCTGATGGATAAGGACGAGGTGGAGATGGGAGCCGAGGTGGAAGTAGGTGCGGAGCCCCCTCGTAAGCGTGGTCGGGGACGACCTCGCGGCAGCACCAGTCAGCATAAGAATAATCACTTGAAAAAGCCAGCTAGTAAGAATGATATATTTACACTCATTTGCACATATTTTTTTATATTTAGGGATGATATTTGCTTCTTTATATACAGGGTGACTGGTAATTTGATACATTCCTTGAAAGGGGTTATACTAGAACAAATTTGCAACAATTTTGTTCCCATTAACCAGGGGTTTTCTGATTTATTTAACTTTTTTAGAGTTTTTTTTCAATTTTCTACCTTTTGACCTAAGTACTCCACTTTGAAAACTAAAAATACTTTTTTTTTCCTGTGGTTTGTACGCCAAGTATAGTATACTTCTTTTAGAGTAATTCCCTTAGAAAAATCGAAATTAAAAATGAGACAAACTGACTTGTTATTTTAAAACATTGTTTTTCTGAGGTTTTCCAAATTTTATTTTTGATTTTTTACTTCAACCATTCCTTTGTTTTTCAACTATTGGAAAAATGTATTTTTAGTTTCCAAAATAGTGTTGTTTGTTCACAATTTTAAGTTTAAGTCAATAGGTGGAAAATTGAAAAAAAAAAAACTCTTAAAAGTTAAATAACTCGTAAACCACTGGCATTTGACCCCTGGTTAATGTGGAACAAAATTGTTGCAAATTTGCTCTAGTATAACCCCTTTCAAGGAATGTATCAAATTACCAGTCACGCTGTATATGGTCCAAATCAGGCACATTATTATTATTATTATTTCAAAACATTTATTCATTAAATCACAATATATCATATAAATAAAGCACATACATCATTGTATAAAAATTAATTAAAAAAAATTAAATTAAAATTAAATACAATGCCATATACATTATTAATGTTATCAGACAGGCAGCTATGCTGATGTGTTTGATCTCACAACAGTATTCACTTGTTCAGTCTGTCAAGTCCACACTTGAACACATTAACACTTGGTGCAACAACTAGATCCGGCGGCAAACCGTTCCATGCATCCACAACTCTATTGGACAGGAAATGCTTCCAGGGATTCTGCCTGAAACTGTGTTTGTAGGCATAATTTAATTGTTGTGGAATTCTCTTCTTCTCTGGTTTCAATCCTAAGATTGGTTTGCAGCAATTCCCTCAATTCTTCTCCTCCATTCTTCCCTGTCATTCTTCTGGAATTAAACATTCCGAAATATGCAATATCTTGAAAAAATTTCCAAATGTATATAATCTAGTCTTGTTGGGGGAAACTATATGATTATTGACCTAATATGCAAACTAATGCTGTTTATATATAAAAACATTTTTTTTAGGTATAAGGTCGTCCCCACGCTACGACTCTACTGAGACAAGAAACTTCAACATGTCCCCCAGGCAGTCGTGCCCAGACATCATAGCACACACGGTTGCGTCGCCACAAGTCTTGACCTCCACTCCTCCCAGTGTGAAGCGAGGCAGAGGAAGACCACCCAAAGTAAAAGTCCCACCACCGTTCCCAGATGATCATGTCGCTCAACTCAACCATTTGAACAACCGTAAGTTATAACATTATGGAAATATAAGAAGTTGCCATAGAATGAATATGTGCATATGATTTAGTTAATCACTGGTTTATTTGACTGTGACTGTTGTAGTAAACGAGGTGATGAACAGCCCTCTGCTGAGTCAAGGAACCCACAACCTAATGCTGACCCCACACCAGTTGCTGTTGCAGCAGCACCAGCTGTACGAGCAGACGCGGAGACTCATTCAGCAACAGCAGATGCTCTTGACACAGCATCAACAGGTAAAAGTACCAAACTATTTTTGACCATTACTTCTTGGTAGAAAATAGTTTTTTCTAGAAATGTGATAATTTTTCAAGTGTGAGATGTTCATTTGAAAGATAATCCTGGATATCCAACAATACATAAGCCAACATTTCAAGATCAATAAAATAAACCTCCTCTTTATGAATAAATGTGGAATTATTTGGTACCATGATCCTTTACCAATCTTAGTAGTCTAATGTTATAGGTAGAGGTGGGCATTATAACGAAAGCTGATAAAAATATTCGATAAAAAAATAACCTCTCTAACGTTATTCATATTATACCTTTTTCGTTATTCGTAAGCTGTGAAAATAAGTTTTAACAAAAATAAAAACTCAAAAAAAAATTGTTTACACCTTCAAAATAATCGTCTAAAATATTACAATATTAGTGTCCGCCTTTAAGTAACGTGGCCGTTTAAAATATTCAAACTATTATTTTGCGCCTCTAGATATCCGCCTGTTAAAAATAATCCACTATTATTTTCCGCCTTTACGTTATTGGTCTAACCTCTAACGTGGCCGTTTAAAATATTCAAACTATTATTTTGCGCCTTTATGTTATTCCTCTATCGTGGTTGTTTAATTAATAATAGGCGTATACTATCACCGCCACTCTGTCGTGCCCTTGCCAAATGCACGGGTACAAAAGAAAGTGAGTGGGTAGCTACCTATGTGTGTGTGTATGCCTTGATTTACGTAATAGTGTTGTATTGTAACAATAATTGTAACTCTCCTAATTCCATTTTTTGCATGAGGTTAAAACGGTTTGTTTATTTTCAATATCAAGTATAACTATTTTGATGACTAAACCAACATATAAAAATATTTTATTTTATTATTCATCATATTGAGTTCTTCACTCGTAGTTGTGCAGTACTGAACCAGGATTTATGAACTTTCTCCATACAACAATAATATTAAAAAGTAATAAAAAATCAAAATGGAAAAATTGTACGGTTGATAATTTTATGTAAATATTGTTCCTATTACATATATAAATTATTCTTATTATTCTTTAATACTTATTGTGCTGTGTAGATCGCGTGATTGTTTATCTTCAGGGGGTAAGTTGTTATTTTTTTATAACTAGGTATACCTACCTATTGTATATACGCTACGAAATAAATAATTTCATTTCATTTCAAATAAATAAGCCTTTTAGCTTTTAAGCTTTTAAAAATAACGTTTTTTGAAATTAACGAAACAGCTATAACGTTTTTGAATTTAAGCCGTTATTCCCACCTCTAGTTATAGGTATAACTTCTGCTAAAGAGGTCCTAGGTTTATTTTCCGGTCAGGTTAGAGTTTTTCACTTGAAGTTTCTACCCGAGGTTGGCCTGTTAAAGATTGAACGGAACCGGTTGACTAGAAAAAATTGTCTCAGGAAATAAGTTCTGCCGGTTATTATGACACTTTTGTATAGAAAAGAGTAGAAATTACAAAGCATTTTGCCGGATTTTAAAAAGGTGAAAAAAATTGTACACTATTCCAATATTTTTTTGTGGAGTAGACAAGTTATCGTATGTTTATATCCAAGCAAATGGAAACAGAAGTATGACGAAATAAAAATGATTGTTTCAGGTTGCAATGCTAGCCGGTAGCCAAGTGCCCCTCTCCCCACCTCTCTTGATGCCCCATACCGAAATTACCAGTACCTCTGCTCTGTTGACCCCAAGTACGGACAGTGGCGCCGGGGTCAAAAGAGGTAGGGGCAGACCTAGAGGCTCCTCATCCAAACCTCCCAAGTTACCTAAAGTCAAATCTGCCCTGAATGGTGAGTTACCTACTCTTATTGCTGTAAGAGATGAGTAGTGTTTATGATGATCCCAAAATCATATCCAATCTGGAAGGGTATTGTCAAAAAGGCTTAAACATGATCCAGTTGCTTTATCTTATGGTGCATCAAACAAACATAGAGCCAGAGCTGTAAAATGAATATACTTTCTTGATCGTTGATATGGTCACCAAGGAAATAACAACGAGAAAGAACTGTCATCACACAATAATTCTGTACCTCAGAGGTAAACTATTGTATCTCTAAATTTTTAGATTTTGGGTTATTAGTGATTTTTGTCAAACTGTGCATATTTTCGTGTGGCCAAGTAATTGTATCTCTAGCTATCAGTATAATATACAAAATAGGCAATGTGATACTATCGTAAAGAACAAAGCATCATAGAGGTACATGATCGCCAATGACTAGGTACACTATACAATAGTTAACCAAAAAATCTAAAAAGTTGGAGATACGATAGTTTACCTCTGAGGTACAGAATTAGTTCTTGCTTGTTATTGTTTCCATGGTGTCCAATATCAGCCATAAAAGAAAGTATGCTTTCTTTCTAGATTCGGCTCCAAAGAGTTCCATAAATAGAGGGGCTAATAGGAAGAAAATTCACTTTAAATTTGTGTCCAGTTTGGTGGGAGGGACGGGAGGTGTGCGGGTGATGTTCCAATTGTGTTTAAATAATGCGCCGAAAACATTCATAACGATGACTTAGAAAATTTTAATTTTCGATATAAATGACTTATACTGCGAATGTAATGGAATTCAACCTTTTTACTTAGTGCATTGTTTATATTTCAGTAGATATTTGTTTACTATAGTAACAAACTGTTTACTAAGCAACAATGTTATTATTATGTTGCTATAGTGTCGATACATTGATATGCAACATGGATAACTGCATTTTTGACAAAACGATTTACCTAATGATGATATAAAAATTCTGTATTCAAATACACATTCTTGCTGATTTCGGCAAATCCAACATAATAATAAAATGTCTTAATAACACCTTAAGAAAAATAGGGAAAAGTTTGTTAGTATTACAACGTTTAAAATGCGCAACTCTATTCTCTATGCAGACCGAGATGGATTGATTGATTTTGATTGAGATTGAGAATTGTATTGGATAAATTCAAGATGAAACTGTATACTCATGACATTGATTAAGAAAATCGTTTGAATATCATTACAAGCACAGAATAAGGAAGTTTTTTTTTTTTATTTTAATTTTGTAAGAGATTGCAAGAACATTAAGGTCAACAGAATACTCAGATTCTGGTGAAAACTGAGAGATATCAATCTTGTAAAATTAAAAGAAGGAAAATATGTAGCACATAAATTTTCATGGGCCTCAAATTTAAACCAGAAAAAAGAGAAATATGAAATACTTGGGCAGAAAATTATACTTAAAACAGAAAAAAACAAACCTTGGATCACAAAGTAAAATGATAAAAAAACAAAAGGGCATGAGGGTACATGAACAACGATTTCATTAAATTATGACTTGAAGAGTTTTTCCATATCTAATAAGTTTGAAGGAAGATGTATATGAAGATGAGTTAAGGAAAGAATTTTTTTCTGTTACTTTCACTTGTGATTGCTAACCTAAGGGTTACGAGACCTGGGCCCCGTTCCTCCATCATATTCTCTACTTTGCGTTTTTTTTTTCAAATTATAGAATCGGTATGTATCAAAATTATGTCGTTTTTTTTTTCATCCAAAAGAGTTACTTTTTTGGAGTTACCCAATTTGCATATTGAGGTATCGATGTGTCAAATAATATTGAAATATTGTAGAAAATATTATTAATTATTAAATGAAAAAAACATATAATAAATTGTTTTTAAGGATTAAAAGATACAATATTGTCACTTTTATTATCTTATTGCATAATTGGTGCAGTATCTCATTACACATGAGGGCATTTTGAGCAATTATTATGTAAGCAACACGATGCGGCACCTAGCAACGTCTGTGACAGACTGAATTCATAAAAAATATGCAGCGGTTAACTGCCTCATATTGAGGACAGATAAAATACAAGGCAAGTAAGCCGCTCTATTTATGGAACTCTTTGTTCGGCTCTATGTTATTTTCGTATGAAGGTGCATATTGAAAATATAGTTTATTTTCCTAATGGTTGATACTGGACCCAATGGAAAGAACAACTCATTAGTAGGCGATGACAGTTCTTTCTGGTTAATATTTCCTTGGTGACCATATCAACTATTAGGAAAATACACTCTACTTTCTCTGGGTCATTGTTCTTTTGGTATAAATGCACCTTTAGAGTTGATTTAGATCCCAACTTGATTGCGTTTAGACTGTTTCATGAATAACCCTTCCTTGTAGATTTCATTATTTTTCAGTCCCATCTCAACATATCCAAGTATTGTTATTATGAAACAAAATTTTTGTTTAAGCTGACGGTACTCCGAGACAGAAGAGACCTTACAAGAAGAGACAACCCAAGTCCGATGGTTCGTTACATTCCCCATTTTTCCATTCGTTGTAGGGCCTCGCTCAATTTATTTTACATAACTCTTGTCTTGTTTAGGTGAGGAATCCTTTAAAATGAAAAGGAAATACACAAGAAAAGTGAAGAGTGGCGATAGTTTGGGCAGTAACAGATCTAGCACGGAGCACGGCTCTACACCTGTCATTAAAGAGAAGGGGAAGAGAGGAAGGAAACCCAAGAATCAGTCTGGAAATATTGTTCAGGGCGAAGATAAAGTTGTCGTTAAAAAGGAACGGAAGCAGAGAGAGAGGAAACCAAGGGAGAAGAAACCGCGGAAAGACAAAGGTCAGTCTAATAATATTCATAGTTTGCACTTATTGTTTTGTTCTACTGTCGGATACGTAATGAATTGTTTGATATGCTTTCAGGTTCTCATCTTCCGACGCCGATCCCGTTAGAAGACCGTGATAGTGACGGTGGCTCTTCTACAGATTCCGTGGTGTTTTGTAGTGAAGAACCTCCACCACCAATCATGTCGTCCCCCACGTACAATCCTAATAGTTCAAGTAGTAACAACAGTAGACACAACAGCTCCAATAACAACAGCCGCAAGGCATCTGACAGGAGTCGCAACGCCACTTCCAACATCGATAAAAACCCATCGTTGCCGTCTGAAGAGAGCGGCAAACACAAAAAGAATACTTCTTCCCCGGTTATCAGCAGGCTTGAAGATTCATCGTCAGATTCTAGCTCGGGAAGCAGCTCCAGTGATGAGACTGGAAGGTAAGACACTATTGACGCTGATTTTTCTGTACACTTAAGTGTGAAATGATCTGTAAGTGTAATAATTTAATAATTTGTTTTCTAGTAGTAGCAGCGACGATGATAGTTCCTCTTCTTCTTCCGATGGAGGGAATGACAGCTCTTCTAGAGGCAGTAAGTCTCCGAGTCCGGTGTCGAAAAAGAATCTAGGAGGAGATTTACGTTCGCCACCGGAACCAAACGCTGATGAAGGGATGCCAAACGACGCTGCCAATGGGGAGTACAAGCATAGGAGGTGAGGATTGTCTTGACATTATTTGCATTTTGGTGTATTGTGATATATCGAAAGCTTAATCTGCAAAAGGGGTAACTCCTTGTAAGTAAATTTTACAGGAAAAGCCAAAAGTATTTTAATTTGTTTTATATCACAGACAATATTGTTTTAACGGTTGGAAAATTATGCATGTTCAAGTAAAAATTTCATGCTTATTGTTTTGTAAAACTGTGACCAGGAAAAACTCAATTTCAAAAAAGTGGAGTGGGCCCCTTTCAATATTAAGCCGTCGATATGATAATGCATTACTGATATTCATTTCTTAGAAATATTCATTACTAGCTTATACCCGTTTTGCTTTACGTTTTTGATTCCGATTGTCAGGCTTGATCGGTAGGTAACTAAACAGGTTCTAGTCTAGCTTCCCATTGCTTAACAGACCTCTATAACTGACATAAGCACAGAAAAAGAAGAATGACTTTTTTACCGACCTCATAATATTATACGAACCTACCAACATAATTTGCAAGTTTTCATAGAGAGCTCTGTGGTTTGAATCTTAGCTACATTCCCTACTTTGATAATTAATTGGGCATTCCACCCATAGAGGGTGATTTGTACCTGTCAAACTTCAAAATCAAACTGCAAATTTTTTCATTAAATCTTTATTTATTGAGAATAATAAGATTTGAATAACATTTATATGTATAACAAATCAATCTACAATTATTTTATTACATTTTCATACCGTAATACCAAGATTCCATTCAACGTTTACATGAGTAATTTTGTTTCCAAAAGATGACTTACTGTCTTTTTGAGAAATTTGTATGAAGATCCTAAAAAAATAGATTTTTTTAAATAGCTCTAAATATATTAAAGTTAATGCAGCAAATTGTATTTAAGAATCTTCTCCAGCATTTTGTACGGCTCTGGGCATATTAATATCTGACATAGCATTTGTATTTTGAGCGTGATGTTCACATATAAGGTAAAAGTATTGTCAAAGGCAAATAAAAAAACAAACATTTCTGAAATATTATGTAGATTTTTTAAATAACCTTTGCTGCAAAAGAAACAGCAGAAAAAAATATTTTTCTAAATCAATACCAAATCCCTTCTAATACAAAAAAATGTTTTTCTGTGATGAGAAATTGCACAGCCAATAAAGAAAAATGAATAATGGAAACAAGATACGTGACTATGTAGACGTGTCTTACGTGTTATGCCCATTACAATGATATTAGTCACAGTAATAACGCATAGCGGGTATATGTGTCCTTGATTTCTCCATACCAGACCCGTGCACTATCACATTTTTTTTTGTGTGTCACAACGTCTTAATTTTTTTTCAATATTGAGTGAGAGAGGGAATTTCGAGTTACACAGTAAAGCCACACATTCACTATGGTTCCATCCAAAAAATTTACTGTGAGTGGGGAAAACCAAATGGATGATGTGGAGTGATAGGCTGAGTCGAATATCCATCAGTTTAAAATTCAATCACGTCAAATCATTTGTCCATGACTCGAAACGGCTCGTCTATGGAAAAACTCAAACTTGGTCCAAATTTGTTTCATTTCGTCATAATTCTTCCACCAGGGTACACGTGTTGCCATTTTATATTTAATAATAGCAAAATAATTTGTATATTATGTAGTGAAACTTTGTTAAAATTATTGAAAAATGAAAAAACTCAACTTTAACATCTGTCAAAATGGAGTGATTTTAGCTCCATTTGGATGGATGGATGGAATGATAGTGAATGGGACAATTATATTGGATATCGTCCAATGAATGGACGCCGATTTGGAGCGATAGGGAACGTGATTCAAAATTGAATACATGATGCTAATCTGAGTGATTGTTCCAGTGCGGAATCACCCAGCTGGTGGTACACGTCTCAACACAATGAGTCGGGAGACACGGATAGTGATGGAGAGGATCGGTACCGACAGTATAACAGCAACTCACCACCACCCAGGTCTCCTTCCTCGGCCTCCAGCGAGAGTCCAGACAAGAGCTACCAGTGTCACGTCTGCAGGAAGTGGTTCTCATCGCCCGTCACACTCAGGTTACTATGTTTTACTTTTATATGATTCTTTATTTAAGTTTCCTCATCAGACTGACATGTCACTACCTTCCATTTACATTTTCCTCCCCATTTTGTTTGTTTTTTGATTTGTAGCAGCTATAACTGAGAAATACTGTACTAGACCATATATAACGCAACCCTGAGCTTAACGTGGCTAAGAAAATAAAAAAAACATTAATTAAAGAATGTAAAATTCAACCAAATAATCCTGTATTTAGATAATTATAAGTAAAACTCGCATTAATTTCAATTTCTTCATTTTTAATTTCTTGCGCAATGAAACAAAACATTTTTCGCAGGCAAAAAAGTTATTTACATGCGGAAACATAGGCAGTATCGTCTTGCATTAAACTCCAAATTTAACGCATTCCCAATTTTAATGTTCGAAAAATGTTGCGAAACATTTATCCTGTTACTATTTCAAAGACCATAGATATTTTAAGTCTCACTATGCGTATTGCCATAGGGTTTTGCTATATTGTTGAATATTTATTAGAAGCGGCCGTCATAACGTATTGGACATTCAATGAATTGCCAAAAACGTATTAAAATAGTAAGAAAGCAGCAGGGTAAAGTGTAAAGATGAAAAGTTAAGTAATTTGAACATGTTTCCCAAGTATTTCATCAATATCTTTGGTACATACTAAAAATCACTGTTTCTGAAAAAACGGAAAATAATTGGGAAAGCAGTATATTATAATGTATGAGAAACTAAAATAAGGTTTTATTGGCAAATCTAAAGAATTAGTTGTCAATGATTGGTGTCTGATATTTTAGAATACATAAACGAAGTCATCAGGTTAAACCAAATAGTGGTGGAAGCAGCAGTGGAGGCCGGGCCCCCAGGAGGTACGAGTGTGACTGCTGCGACGCCACCTTCACCAGGAGAGAGAGACTTGAGCAACACAGGTATGTACCATTATTTCTATAATTCATCTCTTTCTGTCGAAACCACATTACTCACTTCCATTTTAAAACTTCATTTGTAGATCTGAAAAACATAGAGGCACTCTGACGGAAAGGTGCGAAGTGTGCGGAAGAGGCTTTGAAGACGAGGAACAGCAGAAGAAGCATCTGGCTACACATACACCGGACGAGAGGGCTGGTGCGTATTTTATCTACTAGTTTTCCCAACGCATATTGTCCTGTCTGTACTATGAATTTTGAGTTAGAATTTTTGAACATGATAAATTGATTATTACATGTTTAGTCAGTATAAATCCAGCAATCTGACAGTGGCATCAAGTATCAATGTTGTGCTGGTATGGTAGTTATTAATGAATTTATTATGTCCTCAGGTCGCTGCAGTGAGTGTGGGGCCACGTACAGCAGCTGGGAGCAACTGCGGAGACATCGCTCTACGCACACCCCGCCAGCCTCCTACGTGTGCAACCTCTGTAGAAAGTCCTTTACTTATTCACATTCTCTTACAAGGTATATTATTTTCTTTACTACATTTCTACCTGTATAAAATTACACCTTGGATTGGGGATTCCTGCTGTTATAATAATTGTGGAAGCCTTTAGATCTGTGATTTTGTTATGAAGCTTTTAACACTTTCTTGAGGTTATTGCTTTGGTCATGTGAAATAATCATAGATACAGTAGATTACTCTCATAGTAGCTAATTGGCAACCTTCCACTTATGACTATCATCTTACAGGCTTTGCTACTATAAGCACAATAACAACATATTTTGGGACTTAAATGCTTCGCATCTGTGTATCTCCATAAAATAGTAAATGGAGAGGTTAATAGTAGTGTTCTGTTGGAGGCATTGCCATTTCAATTTATTTTATTTTTATTATTGACTAGCTTATACCCGTCTTGCTTTACGTTTTTGATTCCGATTGTCAGGCTTGATCGGTAGGTAATTAAACAGGTTCTAGTCTAGCTTCCCATTGCTTTGCAAACCTCTATAACTGACATAAGCACAGAAAAAGAAGAATGAAACTTTCACAATTCATAAAAAGAGAGAAGAATGACACTTTTAATGTTTATTAAAATTTTGTATGAAGATCCTAAAAAATAGAGTTTTTTTAAATAGCTCTAAATATAGTAAAGTTAATGCAGCAAATTGTATTAAAGAACCTTCTCCGGCATTTTGCACGGCTCTGTGCAGATTCATATCTGACGTAGCATTTGTATTTTGAGCGTGATGCTATGACATACGGTAAAAAGCAAATAAAATAAAACATTTCTGAATTATTATGTAGATTTATTTCACTGTCCAACTAGAGCTGTCAGAAACAAATCCCTATTTTATGTTCCCCACAGCAGGACTAACTATGACAAAAATTCTGTCATAAACAGAGTATGCATAGGATATAATGGAATCTGCATGAAGGCAAACATTGATTTGTTCTCTACCTCTTCCCGCATATTTAGGTCTTCTCTGAGAGAACTGGCGCCCTTGTAAACGGTGGCACTTGTTTAGTTGTTTGTTCATTTGTTTTGGCAATTTTCTTTTCTTTTCATTCAGTTGTGACTCCTCCCACTTCTTCTTTTATTCTTCCCAAACTCTCCTCTCCCTCCTCTTCCCTCTCCTACTCCTTTCCTTCTTCCCTTTCTAATTTGATCATTGTGTATATAGATAATACTGTCATCCATTACCAAGTTTGTAGCTAACATTTGATTTATTTTTTTTGTTGTGTTTCAGACATTTATCAAATCATTCTAAAGCCGTGTATCGCTGCGTTGTTTGCAAGATGTCGTTCAATGATTACGACTCGCTGGCCCAGCACTTGAACAGTCACTTGGACAGATACAAGCAGCTGAAGACTTCTTAGTCGCTCACAATCCACACGTGCTGGCCTCAATTTATGTGTAGAGTGTTAAGGATAATCATATATTATATTGATAGACTCGTCTCAGTGAAGAATGTTGTTGAAAATATTAAACAAATTTCTAAATTCAATTAATAACAATTTCATATTGTTGTTTTGCACAAAATATGAGAACTATGCACTAAAATTTACACTTAACTCATATTTTGTACAAAAACGACGATATGACACTGTTGTAAGGAATGGTGTGTGGTTTTATATAGTACAATTATTTTTATGTTATTGTTGTAGCGATATTGCTTAGGGAACAATAATTTCAATGGCGCATTTCCTGATTGATCACCTTGAATTTTGCCTCGATGTAAATTAAAATAAAACATCTACATTGTCATTCGAATATTTCCAGTTTTTCATCAAGTTTATTTATTAAGCTGGACTTTGTTCCAGAAGTACATAACAAACGACCCAACCATTTTATGTCTGGTTTATTTGAAGTTCATCATCTGTTGTGTGACAAATGACTAGTTTCTTTTGTATTCCAAGCAGCCATCTTAAACACTTTTGTTGTCTTATAACTAGTTATCACTTGTTCGCTTTCTTCAATATTGAAAAATAGCGGTGATGATTTTTTTTGAAATTTTTTCATTGTAGGGGACTGTTTTTTTTATTTTTATCATGTGTTGTGTCGATGGAAGACGGCATCTGTTGATTGGAATATAGTGAATGCAATTGCGTTTCGCAGCGTTTTAAATCGAGACAGTGATGTGATGGGACGTCACATAAAGATGAAATAAAGTTATGCTTCAGATGATGACATAATTAAGATGGGTTTCACATTCTTTGACACAAATATTTTACTACTTGTATGTACATAACATTATGTGTGTTTCTTTTTGTTTTTGATTTGGTGGTTGAAAGAGTCAAAACAGGAGTTATCATTATGCGAGTGTGAAAGAGTGGTCATTTTCGATTTATCACAAATAGTTGTATTTAGTTTTTGAGAATGTAATATTCCTAGGTTTAGTGTTCTTTTTTTTATTTCGTATGATGTCGCGATAAATTTGAAAATGAAGTTTTATAAAGATGACACTGCCTATCGATGATTTTGCACTAAATAGCTATCCCCATGCCTAGAGAATTCATTGATAGTTGTAACAAAAAGCAAGTGTTTATTTGGAATCACGGTTTATTGAAATATTAATAGATACGGCACGTTTTTTTGCTTCTCCATTATCAAATAAATTTCTATGAATTTTCTTTGACCGCATGTTAGATATTCTATATTATTTTTGGTCAGTACATTTACATGATTAGTACTAATTATTTTTGAAATGAAATGTGTGAAATGAAAATATGGATCAAATAACTATTTTAATATAAATATAAAATTGTATAGAAGTCTATAGTGGATTATTAATTAAGTATGTTTTACACACCAACACGCATATCACAGCAAATTGCAATAGCTGTGTTATATATATTTTATATTATCATATTATTATTTCATCATGTTAAAATATACATAGTTTTATATTGCATATTTATACATTTTTTTTTATTACTTTGACTTATTTTTCTTATTTATTTATTTTCTTCTAAGATTCCATCGCTGAATATTTTTGAAGTGCTTGAATGTTATCATTGGTAAATTATTGCATTTAAATCAGAGTTTAGGTGCTTCTTCAAACTATTTGATTCATTGCGAAAAGAAAGTTATTTTGATTTTCATGCCAAAATTATGTAGCCGTATTCAAATAGAGATTGGCTCTAACAGAAATTGTCTTGTAAAGACTAGAAAAAGATTTTTTTGTTATTGTCTTGACTAGTATTCTAATGGTCATTTTCACCAATGTTATCTATCTTTTAGGTAGCTCTTAGCGTAGGGTTTTAGGTGATGTGGTGAGCGCTAACTGCTTCCTAAAAGTTAGGAACCATTGGAGAAAGTCACCATAAGTGTTTGTCCTATATTGGATGTGAGTTTCAAGAAACTAGTCAGGAATGTAAAAATATGTGGAACAAAAAATATTTTTATTTAATAATTATTATCATTTGAATCTTTCATTCCACTAAGAATGCACATTCATTAATTTTGCTAAGTGATTTACGTTATTACGGATTTGGTTAAAAAGTCAACGTAAGTGCATATTATAATCACTCAAATCTGTAACTCTTTACTGTAGTACTGCGAACTCCGTGCAATAAACTATATATTATTATTATAATGTTTTTCACCATTCCTTTTACTGTAAAAAATGTAATGTACAACAAACAGGCTAGGCAATGTTTGTAAATATTTAGTTGTTACGATTGGAAAAGCATACAAATCTCATCTCAGACTATACAACTATTAAGTATATAATATTATTATACTTTATTTAATATGATTTTTTTGTGCTTATTGTGATTGGCAGCATTGAATATATTATATGACAACTAACCTGTCTATTTTGACCAGGACTTCCATTTTTTTCTATTTCTCTCTTTTTCTCTTCTACAGTGGAAGCTTTCAAAACGAGCATTTTGCATAGCGAGCAAAAAAAAGTGAAAAAATATCTTCTTTAACAAGCAATATTTCGCGTACCGAGTATGAAATCAGAATTTGGCAGAAAGGGAAAGTTGCATATTCACAACATTCCAAAGCGATGTTCCAAAAAACGGCAAATCGCGGTATAATTTCAAAAATACAATTAAAAAAAAAACATTTTTTTGTGTTAAATCTTGGCAAACCTTACTATTTCCGGCGTTAAAATTAACTACATTGCGTTATCGCGTTATGTACTCGCACTAATAATTATTATAGTTAAGCCGCGGTTATGTGTGTAGTTAGTTTGATGTGTGGTTAGATGTGCTATAGCAAAAGTTACGTACTCACTACCCAGGGCTCACATAAAGTGAACACAAACACACTGACATGCTTTATGTTCTTATTCTTCTTCCTTGCAACGCGGCAATCCACCCTCGGGAGAGTGATCAATGATTGTTTATGTTGTGAGAGAGGAAAATAAGCCCAACATCAAGCTAACAACAATTTTACCCTTGACAATTATTTGTCAGAAATTAATTTTTATTCCCCTTTTTATCAAATCTAAATTGTATTTCAAGTTGATATACTCCTTAACAGTTGTTGTCATTTTATTTGAATAAACAGGTACTAAAAAATATAATAAAATAGTTTTGTTTTTTGCATGGTAAGGCTCTGAAATGAATTCTGCTCATTAGGACAGGTTCCACTGTATTTTAAAATATAATTATTGTCAAAAATGATACTCAATTTTTTTAAAGGCTGCTATATGAAAGAATATAAGGAAACTTTGAAATTTATAGTCTACCATTCCACATAAAAAAAAAAATTTTCTTGAGAATTTTTATACGTCTGTCTGGGTTTGATAAAATATTTTGTCAATTTTCTTATTGAAGAACTTTTTTTTTGAACGCTTGTTAATCTATTTCAAATTTAACAATACTCATATAATATGTTTAATGAGTTCCTTTCACGATATTTTCTAGTAATAGAGTAAATCAATTATATTAATAATCAAACTATTTCCTAAGAATAAAATCTATGCAGAATTTGGAAAAGCGAAACAAATTAGTATCATAGAAATTATGTTATTACAAAAATCAGTTGTCAACACCGTGGTTCGAAAGAAAATTTGACATTTAAAAAATTGTCATATTCAAATATTCTACATATTCTACTTCAGCTAGAGAATCTAATAATTTGTATTAAAGCAAAAAGATATTGTTTCTGTGATATTGATTTGTTCGTGTGTACATCCAACTGTATTCTGCTTATTTGTTTATTTGATACAAAAGTTTTTATATTGTTTTTGTGTAAAAAAGTAATGTGGAAGATATATAAATATATATACACAATAAAAATAACTATACATAATGTAATGGTTTTCTTTGTATATTCTCCCAGCGTCCTTCATCGTGTATTTTTCTAAGAGGAAGGTAGATTGCAGTACCCCAAGTAAGAGATCTTTTTAAACTATTGTAATCGAAGAAATCAAATTCTATGAAAAATATGTTAGTCCATCAAAGTAGACAAAATGGGAAAAATACTCTTTCTTGTTGAGTATTTTTCCCATTTTGTTCCATTACGGTCTTCATTGGTACTTTACACCGGGTGAAATAGAAACGCATTATAGCCTGGAAATCTTAGAAAGTGACAACTTTTTTGGATGGGACAGTAATCAGTATTGCTAGCATAGAACAGGGACAAAGTCCCGGATATTTTGTGGGTGTGTGCAGTTTTATAATATATATTTTTGTACAGAATATTTTTTCAAGGCAAAAATGGATGAAAATCTGATAAAAATAATGACTGGGACTAAATTAAATGTGTGAAACACTTTGAGAAATTCTTAAAATAATTCCACTAAAAAACCAATATAATAATTTTAAGTACCTATTATTGTATGACAAAAATGCCATATTTTTAAAATTACTTTTCAGGGTTGGCATTCTGTTACGTTGAACAATAAAATAATTGCTTTGGAGAAAAGAGGATTGTAGATTATGTTTACATTAGCATTATATTGAACAAAATTAAAAATTCAAGTTGGGAAACATTAAACCCTGGATCGAGAGAAAACATGGTGAAGTTTCCTTCCGAATGGTGCAGTGTATGACGGGACATGGTGTGTTCGGCAAGTTTCTGAAAAGGATAAATAAAGTAGATACAGAAGCATTTACTGAGACGCAGACGTCGATGATGCTGAAGAGCACACACGGTGTTCCGTTGCGTCGAATGGACTCCAGAGAGAGAGATATTGGAGCAAGAGTTGGATCTCCACGAACCTCTAACTCCAGAAAATCTCATACATTATCTGCTATCAAATGCAAGAAGCTGGAATGTAATAAAAAAATATATGGAGAATGTCTTACAGAAGAAGGAAAGAGATGAGCACATAAAACAGACAGGAACACAATAAGACAAAAGCAGACAAGTGGTAGACCGAAAGGTAGGAACACTACGGCAAAGGTGGAAAGTAAGGGGGGGTTTTAGTCAGTACGATTTCCCCTCCTAAAAAAAAAAGTTGGGAAACAAAATCATGAAAATCTGGTCAGCTTTTATTTTTAAAATTTGGTTCAGCTCAATGGAAACGACTAGCTAGTATTTGACAGGGTGACATTTGACTTCTAGTTGTATCAGCCTTTCCATATTATTTACCAACTTTTAGGCAGATCCATGGGCGCCCACAGGTAGGGGCTGGATTGATTGAAACTATAGTCAAAATAATGTACCTTTCATTTTAAATCACTTTGTGTTAGCATAAAGAAAATATTTTGTCCACTTCCCCCATAGAAAGTTTTCTGCCGGCGAACTAGACTAGATCTACAGATTTTGTCCCTATTCTACCTATCTACCAATTTAATACATAAATTTTACTATTTTGAAAGTTATCTTAAATGATAATTTGACTAAATTACCTCAGACTGAATTTTTGGCATAGATAATGAAATTACAACAAACTTTCAAGTGAACTTTTACCGGACTCTTAAGGGAGCGTCCATTAATCACGTGAGCCCAAAAGGGGGAGGGGGGGTCTGGAAAGAAATCACGAAAGATCACGTAGGGGGAGGGGGGGGTCTAGTAAGAAAATCACGTGCATTTATTTTTCTGATGAATTTGAAGAAAAACAGTTGCATTTTCAGAAATTTTAAAAATTGATGAAAATTAAAATCATAAGTTTCGTAATTTTATGTACTAAAAAAGTACACGTGATTTTCGAGGGGGAGGGGGGGGTATCCTGAAACATCACCAAGTATCACCAGGGGGGAGGGGGGGTCTAAAAAGTTGCAAAAAAACATCACGTGATTAATGGACGCCCCCTAAGTAGTCTTAATTTGACGATTAAATTATGAGAAACGCGGGGACTTAGGAATACAAAATGACCTTTTTAGTTATAAAATCATTAGAAACGGCAATTATTTTGAAATTTTATTGTTAAAAAACTATCAATAATTTCTACCATTTTTGGCAGTTTTATTTCATGTTTATCTATTTATTTCCGAAAAGGTAGCTTGGCAACACTCGCATATCTATGGTATCCAGCGTTGCCAAATCTACCAACTTTTCGGTAGATCTATCGATTTATTTTGAACCTTGTCTACCTAATCTACCGATTTCATGCAGAAATCTATCTAATTTGGGAGTTTCCCATATTTTTTGGATACCATATTTTTTGGCATAGGCCTTTATTAGTCAACTTTCACAGATTTATTTTGGCAAACTGCCAACTGGATAAACAGGGATAAACTATCCACTTGTTTTCTACTAAAATTTGGGCTGGCAGCACTGATGATATCTTTGACATGTTGGCTCAGTTTGCTTTGCATTTTTTGGTGACAGATGTCTCCCGCCAAATTTCTGAGGCAGTTTAACCGAGTGTTTGTGTATATTTTTGTAGCAGTGGCTTATATTACCGTATAGAAAAGAGTGGTTGTAATTAAATATGGGTTTTCTAGAATACTGACATTCCGATATTTTGAGAAATTTGGCGATAATATAAAGCATCGAATAAAAGTTTTATAATGGATGGTTCAAAGGCGAAAAAGGTATCATTCTTGTTATTTTCTTGTACTTATGTATTCGTTTTGAAACATTAAACGTTTAATCGATTTATCTTTATATTATAGTCGCATTGTCAAAACTTTCATGGTGTATTTTAAATAATTTATCCATGTATTTCTATCTTTGTTTGTTTTAGAAAACCACCAAGGATTTGTGTCAGTTTGCAAAACCCGGTGCTAGGTGTAGTTTTTGCAAAGAATGTGATAACAATGAGTTGCTGTTCGGGAAGTTTTATAAAATGCAAAGAATGAATATGCATCATTTTTGTTTAGTAAGCATTATCATAACTCATCAAATTTATGTCATTTTTTAACAATTCCTCTCACACTAAAATCTACATTCTAATAAAAAAAAGTTTCTTTAGCTTTCATTATGCAGTTTTTTTTTGAGAATATTTTGTTGATTTATTTGATTATCTCTGCAAGTTCTATGTTTAATGAAATGTTTGTTGATATTGCAGTTACTGTCTGCCAAGTTAATGCAGAATGGGAAGGATGATGAAGGGATACTTGGCTTTCTATACGAGGATATTGCAAGAGAAATCAAGAGGTGCAGTAAACTTGTAAGTATCTCAGGGTATTATGAATGTTGTATGTTTTTAATATTTCTAATATACTATGTTTTTTTTTTGTTGAATTTAGAGCCGATCTTTCAATTTGCCAATAAACAACCAAATAGTTAACTGACAAATAACTTAAAAGGAGGCACTAACCCAAAACGGGTCTTTCATTTAAAATTTATTTGTCAGTTAACATACCTTTATCTCGTATTTTTATTTGCTACTGCCAATACTTCTTCGTTGCTAACTTCACTTTAGATGCCCCACAAACATCGTTTGTTAGAAAGAGATGACAGGCAAGGTTGCGGTTGCTGGTACCGCAACTGTAAAAGTCAAAATAACGCTTTATTTTATTTGTTTCACCATAACAAAATATTTATTGTCATAACATTATAATATCTTATTAATGTTTTTAGAAATGTTACTACTGTGGATGGTGCACTGCGACCATATCGTGCGACCATCCTGACTGCAGGAAGGCGTTTCATTTACCTTGTGGCAGACGAAATGGAGCTCTAAACATGTTTGCTGATAGATTTCAGTAAGTCATAACATTTTGTGTATTTTTTTAAGCCTTCACTCTTTTGCGAGTAGAAGCGTAGCTTAGATTTGAACTACTTAGACCTAGAACTACAGAACAAAAATGTCAAAATTTCATGACATATTTTGGTTTATGAGGTATGGAGGTGGAAGGAGAAGTATTGACTGTATCAAAAAATTACCGCATTAGTCTTAATTACTATGCTTCACAAGAAATTTTTTGTGGAGCTATGTTTATTCAAACCGATCTTGTCTCTTTCCATGTTGTTTTTTTAAATTATGTCAAGTGGAATAGCAAATAATAAATTTATTTGTATTTTTTTTCTTTAGAAAATCATTTTCTTTCTAACACTGTAGAAAAAGGAATCTCAATAAAAATACCCCAGAAAAAAGTGTTTGAAAATACAAAATCAAACTTAGACTGTTGCTTACTAAATGCATCGGTGACTAACGGCATTTACATAGTACATTATTATAGTTCAAATCAATTTTTGCAAAACAGTTGCCTGTCTAGCACTGTCCAGAATAACTGTTGTATGCTTCTTATTCTGGTCCAGCACCTATATAACATTCTTTAGCCAAGACATCTGTTTTCTCTCAGACATTCAGCTCCCGCTGATACTTATTACTTTCAAGATAACGAGCCAAATAGGAGATGTATTCGATCGTCGTGGTTGAGAGCCCAGCGGTTAAGTCACTGACCACCATCTTCTTTCACCACTAAAGTTTTGCGTTCTCTGAAAGATGTCAAGAGTGTATTTGCGTTCATTTTTAGTGAGCTCATTCAATGAAAATATGGTTTATATGTCTCAATTTTAAGGTGTTTCCGGTTTACACCATTCTAGCCATATCAGCATTGGAAGACACCATATCAGATTTAGACAGCATATTAGAGTTGTCAATTTGGACAAGATGTCGCACTTGATACATCATTATACATCCAAAGTTAATCAAATGTTATTTAAGATTAACATTAATTATTATTATTATGTTTTTTTTGTAGATCTTATTGTAAAGAGCACAGACCAATGCAGCAAGTGAGTGCGTCCATATTCACCAATAGAGTGGAAACTAATTTTGAGACTTTGCGAATATCTTTGACACCCATTGACTACAAATTTAAATGTAAAGATAAAGCGGTCGATATTAAAGGTAAGCTGATTAGATCTTCTTAGAACATGAGTTAATGTCAATGGTCAGCAGTTTGTCAAGAGGGAAGAGCCACATTGTAAATGGAAACCAAATAACAAGGAATCAGAGC
Source organism: Mystacides longicornis (assembly GCA_963576905.1). Classification (NCBI taxonomy): domain Eukaryota; kingdom Metazoa; phylum Arthropoda; class Insecta; order Trichoptera; family Leptoceridae; genus Mystacides; species Mystacides longicornis. The sequence goes on along the minus strand of OY756424.1, from coordinate 5,085,949 downwards.
TGCATATATGCCATTTACATATGTAGAGATTTGGCAAATGTCTAAACCTAGCCAGTGCCTCTGGTCTAGGTTACTGGCTCTGTAATCTTGTAGAACGATATTGTTTATTCATTGGACATGGAGGGGTATTCATGAAACAGTCTAAATTTAATCAAGTTCCAATCTAATTCAAATCTTACAGCCGGTTTCATAAAAAATAAAGGATACTTTCAGTTTCCTTTAAAAAATAACGCGTTTCATAAAAACAAAATGACACTTTATGAAGTCCCGTTATTGGCACTAAAGTCGACTTTAGTGTAGTTCAATCTTTTAAAACCGTAGTTTATAGAAAATTTCGTGGCGCTTTAACTGTCACAAATGATGAACATTTGTACACCGTGACACTGGACAATAATGACCAAAATAGGATGGAAAACATGGCAAAACGGGAAGAAAAGTATCATTTACAGATTTCGTTTACTAATTCATAAACCATAATAATAAATTAACAATAACGTCACATTGATGCTCTATTTAGAAATGGAATTGACAGATTAACAGAAATTCCGCGAAAATATTAGTAAACAACCGATGTTTTCCATAGATTTCCATGGTAACACTACCAACTTTCAAATATTTTTTTGACATTTCAAACTTTAGCGGGAATATTTTTTATGAAACGCATCTACCTAAAGGAGACTTTATAATTTAAAGGTTCCTTTAGCTAAAGAATTCTTTAGTCGCTTTTTTGAAACCGGCCGTTAGCCCATTCCGACACCATTTAATTTAAACAAAATATAATATTTTAGAGATTAATTTCTGGTTAGTCTCTATAACTGGCATAAAATTAAAATAACACAACTTAGAATGACATATTTATTTCTTTGTTGGTTAAATGATTCTGTTAGTAGTTTTTGAAGAATTTGATACTTTTTACACCAGAACTGTCAAGCAATTCGCAGCCAATATAGATTTAGCGATTCCCTAAACATATTCTGTTGAATGGAGTCGGAATTGACTAAAATCTGAATTAGATTGCAATCAGGGTTGTTGCTGATGTAGGTTTTTTGAATATCAGTGGATGCTGTTTTTTTAAATTTATATATTCTGATGCTGATATTCTTCTTCATCTTCTTATGGTTGGTAACAAATTGACTTCTAGAGATTGAAGCCATTGAATCGGATAATCCATCAGTGTGTGCAAGACCTGCAATCCCTTATTGAATTAGGTATTATAGTATATTCAACAACGAAATTTAAAGTAAATTGGAAAATTAAGCACAATATTTCACTTCACTTGTTGTTAGGTAAATAAAAATATTCAATGTTTAAGTTTTATTTAAGGCAAATTAGTGGGTGTGTCTTTAGAAAAGCAGCTAAAAGTTTTTTTAGGATTTAATCTATTACGCACAGCTTCATGAATAGGTATGCGGTAGATACCCGTTATTGGAGCCCTGAAGTTTCTATGTGTTTGTGTTATGATTTGTTTTATTTTGTGTTAATCGGCATTCTTTTGGTGTCTCCGATTGATAACTACATATTGAAAAAAAAAGTAATGAGCCTCTAAAGTCTAAACAGTTGTATACAGGGAAAACTGGTAGATGTGGATACTAGGTACTTGCAAGATAGTGCACAAATTATTATGTACCTTAATGTTTTTTTAAACATTATTGATCAATAATTTTCACCATAATACTCCACAAGTGTAAGTCCCATCTTAAACGGACAAGACACAAATTTAATATCAGCATCAATTAATGCGGATGCTGATCCTGATATTGAAATCCATGCTGATATCCACAACATCCCTGATTGCAACTAGACCCTTTCCTGGAGTGTAATAATAACATGTAACTTGTTTAATTATTCTCTTTAAGATGTCGCAGCTGCTTCAACGTCAAATCCCTTATGTGAGTCTGATTCATTCTACACGTGCGCCATCTGCTATGATGATATTGTACCATATCCAACTGGCCAGAGCATATGGCCCGAGTGCTGCAGAAAAGATTCTTGGCTACACAGAATATGTTTAGAGGTAATCATTTTTAACAGATTTTGACATATTTATACGTAATTTAAATAAAACAATTGATTTTTTATTCCACAATATTTATTTACTTAATTAGTTAACTTGGTTATATTTATAATATTATTTGTTTACCTAATTAGTTAGGTAAATAAATATTGTGGAATAACAAATCAATTGTTTTATTTAAACTATTGTATTTAAATAATTCCACCAAGAATGCACGTTCTAATCTCTAATATAAATGAAAGTCGGGTTAGTGCGAACACTTATAACTCGAAATCGGCTGAACAGATTCTTCCGATGTTTGATTTATTGGATTCTCCTCCGCTCCGGATAACAGAATAATTAATAAAAAGTTCAATAAATGGAAAATAAATGATATAAAATATAATATTCATGTAAGTATGGAACGGATTGCATCGGTACTGTAACCGCCATCTGTTGGGGAAATAGGGAGATGTCTGGTAGATTGATATTTTGGTAGAAAGATTCTATAGATCAATGTTTCCCTATGTTTCCACAGATGGCTATCTGACTTATAAAAAAGTCTGATAATACTTTTTTATAAGTCAGATGATGAAAATTCAATATACCTAGATATCTAATATATAAATGGATGAGTTTTGGTGCTTTTGAAATAACTGATTCATAATATTATAACCGAATGTATAACTTTTGATTTTTTCATAATGAGTATAGTCATGTATGCTAGCTATGTTCTATTACCCAGCAATAGTTTATTGACTTTAAGGTGGGACGAAGTTCGATGGGTCAGCTAGTAGTGGTTATATTTCTTGATCAACATGAATTTGTTTTAAGAAAAAAGAAATTTAGCGGCCATGATGATAATTTTGACATGGAGAAAAAATTAGTTTGAAATTACTTGCAGCTATATTCACTTCAATTGATTTCTTAAGCAATATCACTCGGATTAGTTGAAATCACTTGACATTGCCCATGAAATTCATATTTTGGTTGATGCTAAATTTTGAGAGACAAGTGTCATTTAAAAAATTAATTGACTGTTTATTTTTTTCAGAAATTAGCTTTGTCAGCTGGACAATATCACATACGCTGCCCCCTCTGTAACAATCAAAAGATATTTCTGAACATGTTGTACCGTCTCGGGTTTTATGTTCCCAATCAAGACGCTTCCTGGGAGCTAGAAGACGGAGCATACAGAGAGCTTTTGGAACGTCCCAAAAATTGTTTTCGAAAAGATTGTGCATGTCCAAATGGAAATTCTTACAGTAGTTCCAAAAATGGTCCGTGGAAATTACTCATTTGTGGATTATGTGGAAGTCAAGCCGTCCATAGAGATTGCGATGCTAACAAGGGTAGAAAAAATATCGTCTGCGACAGATGCTTACCTCGTAAGTTGAACGTTCTTTGTACAAAATATTACTAGTAAATTCAATCCATTTCCGCCCAATGTGCGTAGGGACATCATTAAAAAATTTTTTAGATTTATTATTATTACATAAATCGTTTGAATTACAATAAAGTAGGCGCGGATTATTGTGATAATGTTTGTCCCATGTGTTTTGATTCTACGAAGTGGCCATTTAGTAAATAGCTACTTATATTTCACATAGACATAGGTACCTACGTATTATATAAGGAAGGTTTTATGAGATAAAAATTGTTTGGCCAAAAAGAGGCCAATGTTCTCTATCCCATAGTCTCAGATAGTTTTAGAAAATCTGTGACTTCACTCAAGCATTTGTGTACATCACTAGCCTTGAAAACATCGGGGAGATTTGCTCTTTCCAAAAATTAAAGTGTCGCCTGGATTCAGTTTTTTTATTACCATACAATAAACAAATACATGCACAGCTGGATAGTGTTCAAAACTGACCTTGACTAGCTACTAATCTTTTCTAATGTGCAATTTCTCTATCAAGTTGAGATATAAAAAAAATACACAAAAATGCGTGTCCGTTGCACAAATAAGCAAGTGTTGTAAATTTTTTGAACAATTGAAAATGTGATTCTATTATCTGGTTGAAATTGCTTGAAATTCTTCATTTTGAATGGGGACTTAGAAATTTCATTCTATAAAGCGGCTGGTTCTATTAACCAGTGATCACAATAACCGGCGCCTACTGCACTAAATTTGACTAAGAATTAACAGTGAGCAAGATGAAGATATTTAATTATTTTGCCCTGTTTTGGCTTTTTTTATTTTTTGTTGCACGGGAAAGCTATGATATAGGCTATTTTTTTCCTTACTAAATTTTAAAACATAACTTAAATACTTGATCTTTTTATTGTAAAAAATATATTTATATTTTAGCTTTAGATCGTGGAAGTGATCTACCAGATGATTTGGATGAGATTAATGAAACGGGTGTCATTTTACTGTCCGATGGCAGTGATTCTGATCAAGAAATTGACAGGGAACCTAAAGAAGATTTGTGTTCGGGTATTGAAAATCTCCCAACCTTATCAAAAGATAACAAAAAAAATGATTTGGATTGTTCTGACGTGTTTCAAAGCAGTTTAGTGAGTGAGGTTAGGTCAAAAGATGGGACTATGGATGATCAGAGTATTTCTGAAAATGGTTTGCAAACTCAACTGTTGATTTCTCAATTAAGTAATACTCTTAAAGTTTTTAATCAGATGCATGCGGCTAACAATGATGTTTCCATAATGAATATTGCTTGCAAAACTGTCGTTCAGCCGGAAGACCAAACACTTGAGAAAGAAACATTTGTGAAAACTAGAAGACGAAGTAAGAAATCTTGTGAATCTGAAGATAAACCAAAAGAAAAATGTCAAAAAACTTATTATTCAAAAAGGGACAGTGTTTCTGGGAGATTCCTCAAGAAGTCCCCTCAGAAAAATGCAGAAAAGAACAAACGTAGAGAGTCTTTGAAGAAAGAAAAATTAATAGAGGATAATTCTGACAAATCAGTTGTAAATATTGGACAAAAAGACAAAGTAATAAATTCTAAAGAAAAAAGTAAAGGTAAACGCAGCATCAAGCCATTGAAGATATCTAATGATTCGACCAGGCGCCGCAACAGTGCGCCCTCTTACTTATCATGGTCTAGCGGCAAGCCTCGCAGTGGGGTCAATGTCGTGCTGAAGGACGGCAAGTTTTGTCTGTTGTTTGAGGGGAAACGCTTTGGGGCTGGTAATGCTTCCAAGGAGAAATCCAAGAAGAGAGATAAAGAAAATCAGTGCACCAAAGATAAGAAAAAAACCAAGAAATTAACAGACAGCAAAGAGTGAGTATTACAAAATGTTTGTCTATGTTTTATCAAATTTTTTGGTTCTTTTTCTAATGTTCTTTTGTTCTGTTTAGAGATATCAAACTTCTGGCTATGAAAGATAAGAACACCACGGATTGCAAGAAACGGGAATCTTCTGATGTGAGTATTATTTTTTTTGTCGTTCTGACCTGTTTACTGTAACTTTTATTAGATATTGAAAACGAAAATAATTCTTGCACTTTTTACTCCTATTGGAGCTTGGTGACCATCATTAATCACTCGTCTTTATTCCATGCTTCTCTTTTGAGTTCTATAGCATCTGGCGCACAATGTTAGTTTACATCTTTGTCCTAAAATTCTTTATTTGCTCTATAAAATAAATACAAAACTCTCTTTCAGATTTTCTCCAGTAAGCGTCCTGCGAAAAACAAACTGTCACCTGAAAGAGGACAGAAAAATATTACCTTATTTTTCAAAAAGACAGGCATAAAAACAGAAGCAGAACAATGGAGTATCAAGTCAGAGTCGCCTGATACCCCACCGCAGAATTTTCCTATGAATCACAGTACCCTTGTCGATTCCAGCTCTCAAAACTCATCTTTCTTTGGTGATTATTCACCTACTAGTATTAAAGAATATCAAAGAAAAGACAAAACCAAGAGAAAAATAATGAAAATTCTCGAGAAAAGATCTTCAAAAAATAACAGACATATTGATGAAATGTTTAACTCCAAAAATTCTATCATTAAAATAGAACCTCGTGAAGAAATAAGCCCAGAGATTAAATTTGGCTATGAAAAAATAAACCCTAAAAGGAAGTCTATTGACGGATTAATTACGGGAAATGAGGAGTACCTACCAAATAAAACATTAAAAGACAACGATACCAGTCTGATGTTGAGTGATGACGAAAAAGATTCCGGGATCGCCGAACACAGTGACTTGAATAATTCATTCGTGAAGTTTGATAGCGTAGGGCGTAACAAGAAGAAGAAGAGGAAGGTGAAGAAGAGGAGAGCAGCTGATTGGAAGTTAGATCAATTTGAAAGCAAACATTACAAAAAGCCGAGATTCAATCCAGAATCTATCACACTCTCAACATTGTAAATTATCAGCAATATTCCCTTTTAGCACGATCGTAACCCCATTTTAATTATTATTGAGGCCTCATAACATTGTGTGATTGTGATGGGACTACAGTTCCCTCACTGTAGTTCCCTCACTGCAGTTCCCTCACTGCAGTTCTTCAAATATAACCAGCAGGGGTAATTCACGGAAAAGTTTAAGTTTAGAACTAGTCAAATATCTGAGACTTAAGGGTGCTTCGTACCTGAACACCCGTTTTTTGCACTTTTACTTAATTGATTTTATTTGATCATTCCCCAAGTCAAGAACATACAAAATTTATGATTTATCGGAGAATGAACATTTTTATTAAATAGTTTTGCATGCCTTTTGAGTAATTTTCTTATTGTTTTTCATGCTCTACAACTAAAAAAAACAACAATGTTTATGGAAACGTATGATGGAAAAAATATAAAGCTTTTTTTTCAGTGTTACAATGTCTCTTAAGAAAATAATTAAGTTTAGTTCGAACTAAACTTATTCGTGAATACCGTGGGTAGGATTTTCCTTTTCTAGTTATCGTGTTCAATTTATAACATATTGATATACATTGTATCACAGATACTGTTTTTACTCGAAAACAATACAGTAAGACCTCGATATAACAGACTAATTGAGGGAAGGGGATGTGCTTCAAAGTCGAAAGTCTGTTAAATTAAAATAGGTTTAAATAAATATTTAAACAAACAGGGCAGCCCCTATGTTGTATGAGATATCATTCTGGTGCATTCTGTAATTCTAGTGCTAGACTTATGGCGTGATCACCATGGCTGTTACAAATTGTTTACATGAGGCTACATTTCACTAAGGGGCTGTTTTTTTTTTGCAACTTTTAGATACCCTGCTGATGTTTCGAATATCCCCATTCCCCCGAAATCCAGTGTACCTACTCTTTTTAAAACAAAGAATTTTTTTCAAGTTACGTTTTTGTTTTCATCAATAATTTTTAAAATTTGTGAAAGAGCAACTGTGTTTCTTTAAATTCATCAGAAAAATAAATGCTCGTGATTTTCTTACTGGGCCTTCCTCCCCCTACGTGATATTTTTCCAAAACCCCCCCTCTCCCCTTTGTGATCATGTGATTAATGGATGACTCCTTAGTCATGTAAGATGTTTTTGATTTATTTAAATTTGACTGAATTGTTGTTCTTTATATCCAAAGTTTGTTAAATAGAGGTTCATTATAAGGAGGTATTTCTGTACTTCTTGCATGTTATGGTTTTAGCCATCATTTGAATACTAAGAAATCTTTGCCTTAAAATCGTAGCTGTCATTTCCTGAATAAGAGATTAGATATTGTTGGCCTTAGGCCCAACGCATCAATGTGTAGATAAATGTTCTTGGTTGTTCTTCTATAAGATAAAGTTATGTAGTGGATAATGTGATGGAAAGACTCTGATGGCCGCATCAATCGAAATCTATCCAATTGATGGATACCAAGAAGATTGTGTGGCTATGCTGAAATCTATTGATTTCTATGGATTTGCGGTTTGCGCCAGATTTGATGTCAGATGAAGGCTTGTTTTGACAATTAATGCGTATTGAATCAAATATTTAGGCTAGGTTCTAATGTTGTTTTTTGTTTCACATATTGTAATTTTATCATATTATTTCTAAAACTTGAAATTTTACAATTATTTAACAGAAAGTTTGAGAATATAAAAACATTTCGATCACAATTTATATTTTTTATTCCGGATCGTTTGTTTGAAAACCAGCAATTTGGTATCTTTTGTCGATCGAAATTGAAGAAAAATATGTGATTTGTTCGAAGGTTCAAACTGATAATTTATTATAAAAATATATGTATATTTTCTCGTTATGTTTGATTGAGATGTACCTACATAATTATCATTTTAGATGGAAAAACAAGTGGAAAGTTCTTCATATTCACGGCGTTACGAAAGTTTATAAATGTCTACACATTGATGCGGCAAATACTCAAAGAAAGGCTTTTCTTTAAGATAAATTTATCTATCCAAAGATTGATGCGTTGGACCCTAGAAACCTTCAAAATGTTTCCAAATTTGTGAATTTCTTAGTCTGTTTATTTCAAGGCCTTTTAAAAAGCTATAAGGAATCCTATGGTTTTTATTAGAGATGAAACGGATAGCAGTTTAGCCGGATACCGGATATTCGGCCAACTAGCTGCCGAATACCGGATATCCGGCGTATGTTTCTGGTTAGTTTGTGCATCAATATGGGATTATTGGGAACATTGTCGAAAAAACCATCAACCGCATTAGTTAGTCTGGATTAGTGTGGTGTAATAATATTTTTTCCTATGATTAGAGCGCTTAGATTAACATTTACCCTCGGAACCAAGGTTGTAGCCAGGATAGCATTAGTGCAGAGGTTCCCAATCTGTTTAGGTTTACGGCTCCCTTAATATTCAATCCTACCCAAACTCTCTTTATGCTCTACTTAGGAGCACAGAGAGGCAAAAAGACTTCTCCATTGCGCTAAATCTCGCGCATTGTTTATGACCTCCTCACACACCATGTCCAGATTCATCAGCTCTGCTTCGAAGGAGCGGAACACGAGGAAGACCCTCTCGGTATGAGAGGGTCTTTCTCGTCTTCGGGACCCTGATGGGAGGGAGAAAAGCGCTCCCCTTAAAATATGAGTGTTTTTTTTTTTTCAAAATTAATAAAATTCGCTGAATACTGAAGAAGTCTTTAGTAGAGCCCGGGCATTACAGTGGGTACAACGCAATGCATGAATTACGCTTACGTAGGCGGCATACCTATACCAAATAATTGGACTGACTCCGTTGCCGGAACGTTATTGTTCCAAAAATCGCGGATCTGCATATTTCAGCAGAATGATATATGACGAAACGTTATTTCATTAAACTTTCCTTATTTACGGAGAAAAGCAAAGCCGCTTGCTACCTCTATATATCATTCTCCATAATTTACCCTTATTACAGTATGTTTGCTAATCAATTTTCTAAGTTGGAGACATTTTTCTTGTGATTTCAAGGTGTATTTGTTATCCAAAAATATCTTTTTTTTGCTATCCGGTATCCGGCCGGATAGGTGCTAGTTATCCGGTATTCGGCCGGATAGCATTTAGGCGCCGGATAGGCCGGATACCGGATAGTTGCCGGATATCCGTTGCATCTCTAGTTTTTATTATGACATAAAAAGGGTACATAATAAATGGTTACATCCTTTAGTTTATTCAAATATCATAAAATGTTAATATTTTAATGAATTAACTTAATATTGACAATTTAAAGGCCACTTAGTGTAAGCGACAAACCCAATAATTATACTGGACAGGTTTGTGTGGTATAATTTTTTTTAAGAGGTTTGAGGTTTTGCTACATAGTCATCAAAAATATAGCAAATCGACGAGTGTTTTATAAATAAGCATGCTTTCTGGTACTTATGTCACTTATGATAATTTTTTATTTTTAAATACATTAAAAATCGCTTTGAGAGGATAAGTAAAAATAGACACACACTTCACTGTAAATAAAAGGAAATGGAGTTGTTGGGAGAGAAAGTCAGTACAATTGTTTTTTGAAAATTATCGTAAGCGACAGAATATATATCACACACTTTTCAATGTGATTGCTCGGTTTGGTCGTTTACATTAACCAAACAGGTCGTTTGTGCAAAATTTTCAGTGGGTCAAAATCTTATGATGAATTGTTTTTTGTTGTAACATACCTAACAAATAGTTTGAATATACACATGCCAGTTGGATACGTGGACGGAGAATATTTTTCATCATCGCTTGCGATAAAAATGACGCTTAAGTTAAATAGCCTTTCAGGTATCGACATAATATTCAACCGTCAATATTTTGTTAAAATAAATTTTTAGTGATGTTGAGTTAGATTTAAGAATCGTACGGGGTATTTGTGTAAAATTTATTCATTAGCCTGGATGCTAGAATGCTTAGCTGCCTTAAGGGAGGAGTATATTCCCATTTCCGGGCACAAAGTTGTACTTTCTTTAAGCGGAAGATACATCATTTGTTTTTACATAAACAAAGTTAATACAATTTTTTTTATCAAATTGTATAAAGATAGATTTGTTTGAGACATTGATGCCTTATATAAAATCAAAATATTTTTTTTATTGTGTTTAACCCTTTCTTAACCGAATTATGAAAGCACCGTAAATAAAAATATTTTTATTGAAAAATGGGCATAAAATGTGAACATAAAGAGATTTCAATATATTTTTTCAAAAAAATATTTTCAGTTTTTTGGAAAATTTTATGATTCCAATTGTCATCATTGGTAAATCGAGTGATGCAGAAATAGTGAAGGACATATAATATATTTTTTTATTTCAGCTACAATTTTTGAATATTATTATGTTTTAAAATTGATTATTTTTAAAAACACGTATAAATGATTGAAATGTTCAACAAGGTACATATATATTACATATAATAGTACACATATAATACAAAATGGCATACCTACTTTATAATATGATTAGTTTTTTTTCTTTTGGTACACATGTGTATATCTTTTTATATAATATAGCTTGCATTGTTATTGACTCTATATATTGTGTTCAGGGTCCCGAGGACGAGGAAGACCCTCTCATACTGTGTTCCGCTCCTTCGAAGCAGAGCTGAGGAATCTGAGGAAGGTGTGGGCGGAGCTCATAAACGTTGCGCAAGATCGAGCGCAATGGAGAGCTCTTGTTGCCTCCCTATGCCCCTAAGTGGGGTCTTAAGGTAGTTTGGATTGGATTGTCTTCAGGTCAATGTCCAATTTCGTCAAGTCAGCATCCCTAGTATAAGTTTTCGATGATCAAATATCGAAACGATCATCGAAGAGCCCCAGACATTGCCAGAGACAAGACGCTAGAAGGCAGCAGCCTCTAGGATGACTCCCTAAGCCCTTAAGGATACATACGCAAACATTGCAAGAGACAATATACCGGAAGGTAGCAGACCTCCAGCATGACCACCTAACGCTGGAGGGAAAGCTGGTAGCCAGGTAGCCAGCTTTCCAAATCGAAACTCCCTTAAGGCCCCACTTAAGGGCATAGGGAGGCAACAAGAGCTCTCCATTGCGCTCGATCTTGCGCAACGTTTTTGACCTCCTCCCACACCATGTCCAGATTCCTCAGCTCTGCTTCGAAGGAGCGGAACACAGTATGAGAGGGTCTTCCTCGTCTTCGGGACTCTGATAGCCAGCTTTACAAGAGTATAATGCAGCAGGAACAATATGCAAGTAAGCCAAATCAGAAACGAAGAAGAAGAAGAATATATCTTTCCTTTCATATTGGTTCTATAAAGTAGAATCAGTAATCAATAACGTTAAGTTTTTCTGGTTCTATTTTATGAAAATTTGCTTTTCAGCTGAATTACTACAATTATATCGCAAACTGCTTTCAAAATTCACTTCAGCACAGTCTTTTTCATCATCAGAAAGCTCCATATCAGATAGATCACCTTCTAGTATCATAGAAATATCATGAAAACTCAAAACTTTTAACATCTTGAGTATTTTTTGACACTAAAGGCAAAGCATCAGATTATAATAAACCGATAACTTAAAATAGAAGTGTTCAAAATAATATGTGCTCGAACTACCACTGATTCCAAATGGAATCATAAACTAAACTATATATTTTTCAAAAAATAAAAGTGTATCATTTTGAATTATTGTAAAAAGTTAAAGAAAATATATTAAATAAATTAAAAAAAAATAAAACATGCTATAAAACAAAAAATAAATCACCATTGTGGCATCTTGAAAAATCGCATTTATGAAAATACGCACAGTTTGAAAAAACAAAGTTTTCAACTTTTCAAACGCGGTCGTTAAAGAGGTTCCCGTCATTTTCAGTGTTCAAAACGATAAAAGATATTGTTATAAATAATATACAAGAGAAATTATAATGACGACATCGACCTTAATTGAGATATCCGAAAAATTAATGGATGATTCCAATTGGAATCACCGGTTAAGAAAGGGTTAAAAGAGATACAATTACATTTTTAAAAAAAAAATTAGAATCTCTAGCCTTTTTGTTGTATTGACATTCTCAAGAGTCAGGCTAATTTTTGCTTTGAAATTTTACGAACTGTGATTCTTTTAAAATTTTCACTATGTGAATAAAAAACATTTAAAAAAAATATATTATAATATATTTATATATTTTTTGTAATGGATAGTGCCTTTGACATATTTTACTAAAGTATACTTCATATTTTTACTACTAGGTATATAAGATTCAACTGGAATTAGTGTATGTATCACTCGCTAGAAAAATCTTGGTACAAATGAGTGAAACAAAACAGAATTCTCACACAGAATTGCCTTAATTTATTGATTTATATATACACGCACCATTTACATGTTATTTAAAATATTATTATAATATATGTATATCTGTTTCTCAATAAGGCATTATTTTTTATTACCACTGTATCTACAGATTTTTCACTCAGTAATATACAAAATAATATAATTAGTAATTAATACAAAAATGGACGCAAGCCAAAAGCAGAATAATATAAGCCACTCACCAACTTTGGTGAGAAGTTAAGCAGAAATAAATTACTCCACGATTCCTGTGAGAAGTTAAATAAACACCACTCACTAACTCTAGTGAAATATCGCGCATAATATAACTCCACGATTCCTGTGAGAAGTTAAATAAACACCACTCACTAACTCTAGTGAAATATCGCGCATATAATCACTCCACGATTCCTGTGAGAAGTTAAATAAACACCACTCACTAACTCTAGTGAAATATCGCGCATATAATCACTCCACGATTCCTGTGAGAAGTTAAATAAACACCACTCACTAACTCTAGTGAAATATCGCGCATATAATCACTCCACGATTCCTGTGAGAAGTTAAATAAACACCACTCACTAACTCTAGTGAAATATCGCGCATATAATCACTCCACGATTCCTGTGAGAAGTTAAATAAACACCACTCACTAACTCTAGTGAAATATCGCGCATATAATCACTCCACGATTCCTGTGAGAAGTTAAATAAACACCACTCACTAACTCTAGTGAAATATCGCGCATATAATCACTCCACGATTCCTGTGAGAAGTTAAATAAACACCACTCACTAACTCTAGTGAAATATCGCGCATATAATCACTCCACGATTCCTGTGAGAAGTTAAATAAACACCACTCACTAACTCTAGTGAAATATCGCGCATATAATCACTCCACGATTCCTGTGAGAAGTTAAATAAACACCACTCACTAACTCTAGTGAAATATCGCGCATATAATCACTCCACGATTCCTGTGAGAAGTTAAATAAACACCACTCACTAACTCTAGTGAAATATCGCGCATAATATAACTCCACGATTCCTGTGAGAAGTTAAATAAACACCACTCACTAACTCTAGTGAAATATCGCGCATATAATCACTCCACGATTCCTGTGAGAAGTTAAATAAACACCACTCACTAACTCTAGTGAAATATCGCGCATATAATCACTCCACGATTCCTGTGAGAAGTTAAATAAACACCACTCACTAACTCTAGTGAAATATCGCGCATATAATCACTCCACGATTCCTGTGAGAAGTTAAATAAACACCACTCACTAACTCTAGTGAAATATCGCGCATAATATAACTCCACGATTCCTGTGAGAAGTTAAATAAACACCACTCACTAACTCTAGTGAAATATCGCGCATATAATCACTCCACGATTCCTGTGAGAAGTTAAATAAACACCACTCACTAACTCTAGTGAAATATCGCGCATATAATCACTCCACGATTCCTGTGAGAAGTTAAATAAACACCACTCACTAACTCTAGTGAAATATCGCGCATATAATCACTCCACGATTCCTGTGAGAAGTTAAATAAACACCACTCACTAACTCTAGTGAAATATCGCGCATATAATCACTCCACGATTCCTGTGAGAAGTTAAATAAACACCACTCACTAACTCTAGTGAAATATCGCGCATATAATCACTCCACGATTCCTGTGAGAAGTTAAATAAACACCACTCACTAACGCTAGTGAAATATCGCGCATATAATCACTCCACGATTCCTGTGAGAAGTTAAACTAGTTGCATGTGAACATGAGATCTAACTGTCGATGGCCTGAGTCTGCCTGAGTCGGTATGTTTATTGTATGAAACGATGTCATCAATAAACTAAATTTTTACAAAAATTATTAAGAAAAGTTTGAGATGTACTGCAATAATGTATATATATATTTTTTACATAAAATTAAATTATCTAGTTGATGTGTTTCGGCGTTTTTCGATATTTTTTTTAAATTCTGAAATATAGGCACTGAAACTCGTAAATTTTTCATTAAAAAAATATTTTTCTTTATAAAAAAAGTTTGAGAAACCCTGGAACTTTTTCATTAAATGTGATTTGAGATACATTTTTCTATATACATACACATTTTTAGGGTTCTAGCTTTTATAGTTTTCGAGATATATGAAAAAATTAAGTAAAAAATCAAAGGTTGATTACCCCTGACTGAAAGAAATATTTCAGAATTCTGAGTATGCAAGTTTTGTAGGCTTAAAGTATTCAATATTTTCTTAAATTTTAGGATCTGTGCATCAAGCGAATCAAAAGTTATAAGGGGACACACACACACTAAATGTTCTCCGAATCCTGAATAAATCCATATATGGAACATATATGCTGCGAAGCCTCTAAGTTGGTGTTTTTTGTCGTCAAAGTTTGAAAAACCATTTAAAATCTAGACCTGGCCATACAAATCTCAGAAATAATTTCTCTTCAACAAATCGACAGTTGGATAAACACCACTCACTAACTCTAGTGCAATATCGCGCATAAAATCACTCCACGATTCCCGTGAGAAGTTATATAAACACCACTCACTAACTCTAGTGCAATATAGCGCATAAAATCACTCATTGCGATATTTTAGATTTTTTTCGATACCCTTTTCAAGTCCACTTGATTAATGAACAAACTTGCTTTGAGAAAAAAAATCTTCATAGATGAATGAGCACTACAAACTATAAAACAAGAAGGGCTTCTAGACGACTTCTACCTAGTCTGAATGCAGTTTTGTTCGTTTTTCCATAATACTAGCCAAGGCCATAACCATGATGGAGGGGGAACACAAGAGTTTGACCCCCCCCCCCCCCACCGCCGAATGAAATATTTCTACGTAATCTGTGAAATTTATGGCACAAGTGAAAGTTTTCTAGAACTCTTCACTCGTTCTGACCCGATATTCCTTGCTCGGATACGCACCAGTTCAAACCCGAAGAGTTGACAGCCCTAGGTGACGGGTATGGCGAGAGCTCATTGAATCGATAAACGTTTAGAAAAAAAAACATCGATCATTGCTTAATAAAAATTTAATAATTAATTGTATTATCAATTATCGTACGGATATTTTATTTCCGTATACCATAATTAGGTACCTACTTGAATCAATTATGAGGGCTAAAAATAATAGGTATGTGAAAATTCATAGCTTCAATATAGGTTTACCTACTCCTAGAGAGGCGGAACTTGTAAATATTGTAAATTGTGGTCTTTAAAAATGTCGCATTAATCCTAATTAAAACACGTGACTCCACTGATTGCGGCAGGCGAATAGGAGGCCAATGTTCGTCGCAGCCTGTTTAGCCAAAGAGCAGTCTGGAGAGAGAAAGGTTTGTGATGTGATGATGGTCGTCCGCCATGCACGAGCACGTTGAATGACGCTTGTGACGTCCCTGTCCTTATTAACCGAGCTAGGTCGGTTAGCTATTCAATTTCGTCATAGGCTTATTTGTTTCGTCAAGTGAATTACAAAAGACCATTATTTCTTTAAAACGAACGGTAAGTCATTGTGACGTTTGCGTATTTCAGGTCTTGAGTAGTTAGGGTGTTACTTAGCGGCTTTCGATCGCGTGCAGATAACGGCTGTGACCTTTACAATTTATACGACGTGGCTTTGTTATCGAGCCCTGAGATCGAAAGACTCGGAAAATAACATAGCAATGAAAGTATACTCGACTTGGTATTACACAATGGTATTATGCACGACATGGCTACGCAATCCGATTTCAGGACAGCTTTCAGGCGATGTCCTTTCACATATTATAGATTCTATTACAAAACAATTTAAAGACGTATAAATACTCCCGTTGACGCACTGCAGTGAAATTTAGATGAAGAGGGATAAGAAAAGAATTGGATTCGATAAGTTAGTGTAGCTGGGAGTTTCAAAAATGAAAATTTTCAGCGTCAAAGCCGACAAGAGCCCCAGATGGAGAAGACAACGAAGAAAGTTCTGGTATGTACACTTGAGAAAAAGAGACTCACACGGCCTGCTTCTATTGGCATTGCAAGGCCAACTCCATGGAAGACGCCTCTCGGGCAGACCACCAAAGAGACGGACAGACAGGTGGGAATCGGCCTCATAGAAAGCTTGTCCCATTTCTTGAATTACATGGGTTCTAAGAGAAATTTTGGGAAAAGTTGATCAGATTTTAAAGGGAGGTGCACGGCAAGATCCTGCTCATTGATAAATTGTCATTTTACAAGAGAGCTAATAAAAAATTAAGCGCCCCATATACTGTCTGTATGCATGGAATGTTTCTCAAACATAATATAATTATCAAAGAATGTAACTACTTGCATTCTGAAGTACCAACTCTTAGACGAGAATAAAAAATATACTTAGGTATATATTTTTTTTTAAATCTCAAAAGCCGAAAAAAGTGAATGAGCTTTTTTTTGCTGTGACCCCTTCCATGTGGTCGACGATACGATAACCGACCTTGATGGTAGCCAAGTAGCATTGGCGCGAAATTCAGATCAAGAGGTCCCGAGTTGGATTCCCGTCAGGTTAGAAAATTTCTGTGTTTTTTCACTAGAAATTTCTATTCTCATCAGGGTTGGAATCGTTTCTCAGATTGGACGGGACCGTTTGACTTCAAGCATTAGGTAAGTTCTGCCGACTATACTGACATTTGCATAGAAGAGTGTTAGGTACATATTCATTTAACAATTATAAATTGAGAATTTGTTGGTGGACTTTATTGCTTGAAGTATTTCTTACGTCAGCTGGTCCCGTTCAATCTGACACGGGATACTAACATCCCGTTCAATCTGCCAACATCGGGAGAAGGAATATAAGAAACGGTTTAAGATATAAAAGAATCGAGACCCATTATCTCTGCCTATCCTTTTAGAGACACGGCTTCGAGTGTTTTTTTTTCCGAAATTCACCCGTCTTAGTTTCAAATTTTTGTCCTTCTTACACCGGCTCTTGCTCCGAATATTTCGTACATTACGTATTCGATACGTCATTTCGTAGGTACCTACAGAAGTAAGCAACCCCGCGATAAAATCAAAACAACAAAGAGATAGAGTGTAGGTGGTCACTGGTAGTGGTTCGTCTATCGTAGAAATAATGTAGATGAACTTTACAGCTGGTTAGTAGGTATACGTACCTAAACGTATTATTACCGATATAGCACACACACACACATTCTCCCTTTAAGGCACCTCGCACACCGCAAGCCAGCCCAGCGGAGACCAATCCGCAGCAAACCCGACCCGCACGAAACCGACCTCCTAGCTCGTTCGAAGCAATCAAACCAGAAAGCCGCCCCCGGACAAATCAAGCCCGCCGCGAACTACCCCCAAACCAACCAGCAATGCGGGGGCCTAAGCCCCACTCGGGGGCATAGGGAGGCATCAAGTGCTCTCCAAACAAAAACAAAAAAAGAAAATGCAAAAATGTATTTTGGTGACCCTCCGTTGCTATCTTATCAACACCCATGCATTGGCGTAGGGATAATGTGGGTATGTTGATGTTGTTGATGGACGTGATTTCAACAAAAACTCAAGTTTTAAAGATTGTCCAACTAATGATGACCATTGATCAGGGTGGTTAGTCTATTGATGGTAACAGGATTGCGTTAAGCACCAATATTTTCACATTGTATAGTGGAAATAAAATACACACTAAGCGCCAAAAATGTAAAAAAAAATGAGTTGAGTATGAGGAAATGTTCTATAAACCATTTGCCATAGCCTAAATATTGCACTAAGTCCATATCGATGATCTAAAGGTGTAAAAAAACAGATCCAAAAATCATCGTAGTAGGTACTATGTCTATATTATGGGTGAAAAATCAGTTATATTAGATTATCTCAAAATGAATATTTTGGCACTTAGTGCGTATTTTTTTACAGTAGACATATTATTCGTAGTTAAAACAACGGTCTGAATTTTTATAGGTTATTATTTTTGAGATTTTAACAATTATTTTTTATAACAATAAAACTAATTACAATTAGGTAGGTATCCAACAAAAATGTTGTAAATATAGGTAGGTATCAAACAAAAATGTTGTAAATATAGGTAGGTATCCAACAAAAATGTTTTAAATATAGGTAGGTATCCAACAAAAATGTTGTAAATATAGGTAGGTATCAAACAAAAATGTTTTAAATATAGGTAGGTATCCAACAAAAATGTTGTAAATATAGGTAGGTATCAAACAAAAATGTTGTAAATATAGGTAGGTATCAAACAAAAATGTTTTAAATATAGGTAGGTATCCAACAAAAATGTTGTAAATATAGGTAGGAATCAAACAAAAATGTTGTAAATATAGGTAGGTATCAAACAAAAATGTTGTAAATATAGGTAGGTATCCAACAAAAATGTTTTAAATATAGGTAGGTATCCAACAAAAATATTGTAAATATGTGTAGGTAGGTATCCAAATGTAGATAAGTGCAAAAGATCCTGTTTAAACTGCAGACAAAATGAAGTGTAAAAAACTTGCTTAGGCTGTTGGGATGTATTTGCATGGTCATTGGGGCGGGCTCGTGAATACTTTGCTCGATTTTTTGGCCGTTATAATGAATTGGTTCGGAGCATGATATAAGTCGCACTGGCTGTGCTGGCACTTACCTACTCTACAAGTACAGTCGTGCCTCGGTATAGGTGCGTCCAACTGGGCAATCATGTAAACGGCCCGAGTTCTTAAAATGTCCTTGCTTAATAAAGTTAGGAACAATCAATAAAGTGACAGCTAGACTCAAACTCTAACACAATACAATGCCTCATGTCTGTTGGTGTACGCTTGCTTGCAGAGAGTTACAATCCCTTCCTTCTAAGCACCAAGCGCCAAGAATTCAGAGTTTTAGGTACCTACCTACCTTGTGTTCTACCACCCAGAGCAGAAAGCCATCACGCAGACTAAGAGGAAATGTCCAATTCAAAGACATTTACTCCTTTGAAGTCCTAGACGAATTCACTTACCTGGGTTCCAGTCTGCCAGAAAATACCGAAGAAAATGATCACAGCAGCCAATAAAACGTATTTCTCGTTACTACCGATATTCAAGTCTCGCAACGTTCATAGAAAAACAAAAATTATCCTATAGGTACAAGACCGTTATTCGGACAGTGTTGGCGTATGGTTGCGAGACTAACGGTGAAAATGGCAGCGATGCTGGATAGGTACCTTCGAAAGGAAAGTGCTGCGAAGAATTTGTGAGCCCGAGAGAAGGAGAGCAATGGCAATGATGAGCTGTACACAATACATCAGCCCCCCAACATCTTTTTTTTTCTTTTAAACTTTTACTGAAATAAACAAATATACATAAACAAAAAAAAATACAATAAAGAAAATTAAATAGGTACCTACATAAAAAATATATATGAAAACAGTGCAACAATAAATAAGCGGAACCCGTTAAGTCATTAAAATGACTTGTCAACAGGTTCCGCTCACTTCCACCTCCAGTTACATCATCATACCTACAAATACCTACATCCGAGTTGGCTTGCGTAGAGTGGGGACTTTAACGGGAGTATGTATGTATGTATGGTTATATATACATATTTCTATTTCACAGAGCCAATTCTTAAATAATAATTTAAATTTTCCAATTTTCTTACATTTTTTATGTTCATTGGCAGTGAATTGAACAACTTAGGAACTAAGCACTCTAGAGGGCGATCACCACACTTGTTGTTAGTTTTGGGTACTTTTAAACCTTCATTTTTTGTAAACCTCGTATCATGAGCATGAATCAATCTTTTTTTAAATTTTTTGTCTGAAAAGTTCTCCATAACCAATTTATAACAAAAAATAGCCCTAATAGTTAGCAATTTCAATTCCCCAAAATATTTAAATGCATCAAAATGTCTATTAGGTTCTGGCACGTAGTCAAATTAATCTGATTATTGAATTCTGCCTGTTTTGAACTTTCTTCAGGTTTGTTTGTGTCATCTTACCCCAAGCAAATAACCCGTATCTGATAACTGACTCCGCTAAAGATCTGTAAATGATTTTAAGAACAGACTTTGGAACAAAATATTTAACTTTATACAACCTACCCAGAATGGAGTACAATCTGTTGCAAACTTTCTGAACCTGAATGTCCCTGTGACGAACCACACTCATTTCATCAACTATTTAAATTTCCAATATTGTATTTTGCATCGTTCTAAATTTTGTGTCACCCATATTTATAAAATTCGATCTGCACTCTGTGCTGCTGGAATCACGCTCCTTCTAGCGCACGCGTCTCTCGCCTCTACGGCAAGAGGACTACGCTAACGCACACACTCATACCGTGTGTATACTATATTCACGCATACATGAATAAAAGTTAAGACTCCAAAAATGCTTACAACCGCGGAGAGAGCATGCTAAAAATGTAATCGAAATTTATGAATGTGCCTTTTATTGTTTGTTTAATTAAAGTAAATTATCAGAAAAAGTGGTGTATGCACAGCCCGCCCGCAGTAATACGACAAATCTACGTATTATTAGATGTGTACCACGGTAGCGGCGCGCCCGCACTCCCATATAGGTAGATCCTATGTGGACACGAAGCACTGGGCAGTGGGCGCTGCTCCATACATACACCACGTAAAATGATTTTGCGGGAATATCCCTTTAATTATTGTTCCTTTTTATTTATAATCATGTTTATTACTTATTTTTCTGTATAAATTTATATAACAATACATTGTAACTTAGGAAATAGTTTTAATAATTGATCATATGTACCAAATTTGTAGTGAAAAATAAATTGCATTCGGGGGCTAAATGGGGGCCTGTGATTGGCTAATTAAACAACACATGTCATTGGTCAAAGATTAGTATAAATAAAGGTGGCAGATGCTGGGGAGTTCAGTACTACGGTAACCATCTAGACTCTGAAGACTAGCAACACTCCTGGGACTGAACTTCTTAGAACTTCTGCCTTTCTGGACAAGCATCGCTGTTTCATTTCTCTCTCCTCTCTCACTCACCACTCCTGGAGACCTGAGACACCACTGGACCTGCTTTGAGATCCATCCACCACTGGTCGTAGTCCTGTCGACTACAGTCCCATTTAAAAAAGCAATCAATATCTATTATATCTATAGCTATTTTCAACATTTCGATGGACGCACTGCATATTATGAGACTTAATACTTGGATTACTATCCACAACTGTGTGTGGGGTTCCAATGTGCATGAGTTTGGTTTTCTTTGCGTTAATAGTTAACTCAAAGTCATGCGACCATTTAATTAACGTATTATAGTCCTCCTGTAAGTAATCATTAGCTATTAGCTATATCAAGCATAATATCAAGCTGGTTAGATTGAGGTGGGCTGAACGTGTACAGAGGATGCCCAACTCGCGAGTCCCCAACCGCTTCACGAATGGACATCCGGGTGGAAAAATAAAGGTTGAAAGACCAAGGCTAAGGTGGGAGGACGAGGTAAAGAGGGATGCAGCACAGCTACTAACTAGGGACGAACAACTGGAAGACGACGGCCGGGAATCGGAACTGTTGGAGGCGAATGATAACGGAGGCCAAGGCTCGATATGGGCTGTAACGCCATCGGAGTGAGTGAGTGACTGTGTATTTATTTTTGTTAAAAATTTGCTAACATAATAATATAACCTATGATTTTTTTACTATTTCCAAATATTTGAGTAGTGCTGGGGGCTTCACCTACTTATGTATTCTACCTACCTATCTGTTTATTTTGCTGCTTTATGATACATTCATATCTTTACTCTAGGTACATTAATCTATTCTATTTTTTTTCTATAACATAATATATCTATAATATATGTACTTACCACTTGCCAACCTGATCGAGAGATCGTTTTTGCTTTTACAGCATTTTTATTACTGACATTACTGTTAGTCATCATTGCGTGAGTGTATTTTTGTATATTTTCATGAATAAACCATAATTTTCTTAAAATTGAAATCGAAATTATTTTATAAACACAAGAACGTCAATAATGATATAATTTTTTGTGAGAACTGGTTTATCATTTTCCCTTTATTTCTTATGGGCATGATGTGTTTGGTATAGCATATTGTTGGTTAGATAGAACGGATTAGGGACGTATACCGAGGTAGCACTGTATCAGATATCCTTAATTCGTCAGTCACCACGCAAATTTAGTTATTTAATTTACTTGACTTTTAATCGCCCTCCCCTTCTCTACCTTAACTAAAAAATTCTAAATCGGATCGTTAAGCCAGCCATTATGTTATGTGCTGTTGTTATATAGGTAAAAGGTCTACTTATAGGACTATTATTTAAATAACATTATAAGGCTGTATTGTGAAGTAGGAAAGGAACTTTAGAGGCGGGTTAAAGCTTTTTGTTTTGATTTTTTTAAAGCCATTTCCTTCCCACTGCCGTACTCTGCGGAATCCAGGCATTTGCGTGAAAAAAAGAAGAAATCACATCCAACGTAGCCATCTTGTATAGTGTCTTCCAGGGGGATGCCATGCATATGGTGTGTTGATGAAACAAATCAGACAGCTAATAACCAGGTTCGAAGATTTCTCCCATCAAACTTCATTCACAGGCTTTTCCCTATAACTTTACTGTGTAGGTATATATACCTATTGAGGTTTTCTTGATTTAAATATTTTAGTGAACCATTGAGGACCGTTCTTACAAAAAGATGCATCCACATTTTTTTATAACATCAGAGGCATTTTAATAACTAAAAATGTCGTCGAAACGTTGAAATAAAAAAAGAGTTTAAAAATGTCAAGGAACTAAATTAAATATTACCAACTTAGTAGGTAGGTACTGAAACGAAAAATGACCTAAGATAATTGAATAAAATTATATAAAAAACGAATGCCTTTGAAAAAAGTTTAATACTTTTAGAATTGAATGTTAATAAAGGCGTATAGAAAGCAACATTTAAAAACGATATTTTCTTCGTCTGAGGTGAAAGATATCCTATGAAATTTCTGTTCATATTAGTTAAAATAAAACACTTTGTAAAAGCTAACCTAAAAAAATTAGGACTGAAGTAGGTAGTTAGAAATGTTGAGTCTCTATAAGAATTATCTATCGTGTGTTCCCTGTTCAGGGTATTAATTCTGTCTACGGAGGTCGGAGGCAAGAAAAATTATTATAAAACCACATAGTTATAATAATTTTAAAAATATATCAAAAAAATAAACTTCTGCGTGTAATTAATCACAAAAGCGAGGGGCTATGGGGGTCTACAGCCTTTTGGCAATAAAACAACCTGTTCGAAGATAAGGCAGTAAAGCACGCGATAAAAAAGCATTATTCGACAATTCACTCACACTCAAATGTCAAAGGTTCGAATTGCGTAGCGTTGGTTTTGGAATACCTCCTGGTCAATCTACAAGGTGGCCCCAAAATACGTTGACGTAGATTTTTAAGGATATTTTTTTCAATTTGGAATTAAAAAACTTTTGTGATTGTGTATCTACATGTACCTACTTGTATGCTTTGGTAAATACCTATTGGGCATGAAGATACGGGGTATTGAAATTGTTTACTACCGCAGTGTGTGCACTCGAGGCTCGTGAGACGCCCACAGCTTGTGGGCCGGCAAGCGTAGTTGCCCAGATCCCTTGTGAAATGCCCCGTCTTTTCAAGCCTAGTCTAGTAGCAATGCCATAATAATGTGTAGTTTGGATTTGAATTTAATAATTGTTGGTACTCACCTTAGCCAATAACAAAGGAGATAGTACATATTTATATGGGATTGGCTGAGGTGAGGACACATTTTTTTTTAATAAAATGAATTTGTGCTCATTCAAAGCGAACACAATACACTCTTTGACTATTTCACAGTAAGCGACTTAAAGCTTATTTAAATAAAATACACCCGATTGGCGAGCGTGTTTCCTGAGGAAATTTCCGGCATTTGAAAAGGAGTGTTAATAATTGTTACAAAAGACAAATAAATTGATAGGTAAATACACGAGTAAATAAAAAATATATATTTTATTTATTTTATTTTACAATATCTACCGTAGGTCCTTTACAGGACGCTTGGGTTCATCATTCTAAATAACAATCTTATAAAATTATAGGAAGGAAGTTATGAACATACAGTTTACAATAATAAAATAAAAAATCCATATCAAAACAATCAAAATTTCTGGATATTATGGTACAGTGGAGAATAAAGTCATATTAATTAACTAGCTAGTTACCCGTGGCTTCGCTCACGTGTTACTGTATTTGCTTTCTTTTCCTAAACAATGCAGAATTAATTATATTCGCATCAAAATTAATAATAATAAGAAACATCATCAACATTTCTTTTTTTAAATATATATTCTAAAATTTCCATTAAATTACTATATTTTTATTTATATTTGTCGTTATTAATCTGTATTTAAAAAATATGTGCTTCTTATACAAATAGAATCAGCCCGCGAACTTAAAAATTTCGCTAACTTGACTGACATTGTTCTATGAGAATCCCAAAAAATAACTCGAAAAACTTTTATTCCATCAAATGACGTTATTTGAAATCAATTTTTATATTGCTGTATATGAATAGAAAAATATTCAGGTCTCGAAAAGCAATGAAATTAGTGATCTTTAAAACACTTATTTCTATCTGCTTTGGGCATTTTTCAAGCTACAGACGTTTTTTTTAACATTTCAATTTATATCTTTCACGTTGATTTGTTGTTGTTTGTCTGGTCGTAGGTTCGAAATTTAGTTCATAAATATCTTATCCTGAGCAAACACGACATAAAAAGAATAAACGATATCGGTCCAGCCGTTCAGGTCGAAATAAATAACGTTAAACGTGAAAACTGTTAACGTTCCGAACGTTAACGTTTACCAAATTGAAAATGGTTTCCAAACAAAAAAAAATGCGTTTCGTCTTCAATATAATAGCAGCGTCGTAATACTTCCAAAGATTTTGAGGTAACGTTTAACGTTAATTTTGAATAACTGACAGAATTATTTTTTTGACTCGGAATTTGGAACAACATTGTTTAACGCACGTTGAACAACAGTTTTTACGTTATCTCTATGGAAATAACAACAAATTGTTAACGTTGGAGCTGTCGTTAATATTTCGACTTGGCCTCCAGGCGTGATGCGATGACCACGTAAAGTAGGTCTCCATTTTTATAACAACGTTCACGCTCACCGCAAACCAGCCCGGAGGAAACTAAACTGCAGCAAACCCGATCCGCACAAAGCCAAAACCTAGCCCGATTGCCAAAAAGCCAGCCGCACACAGATCAAGCCCGTGGCGGTTCCCCCCAAACCACCCCATAATACGGGAGGCCTTGGACCCACTCAGGAGAATAGGTTAGGCATAAAGAACTCTCCATTGCGCTCGAAGTCATCCGAGGCTCATTGTGCCTTTTCTAACCGGTTGAGGTTTAAGGAAGTGAGGTGGTCATCCTCAGTATTCTAATGGTATAAGTAATTGGCGTTCGACTATAAACGAATTTTCGACAATGTAGAGTAGGAAGAAAATTAACTGTCCACTGTTTATATGTTTTATTAGATGAAACGGATATCGGCAACTATCCGATATCCGGTCTATCCGGTGGCGTAAATAATATCCTGCCGGATACCGGATAGTAAAAAGAGGCATGTTTGGATAACTCATTGATTTGTTTATTAAAGTATCACTTAAGAAATACACCTTATAATCACAAAATAAATTCTACAACTTAGAAAATTGATTATCAAGCATAAGGTAAATTATGGAGAGTAATTCTATATAATATTTCGTTATATAGACTATTAGACTATATAGAGGAAAACAGCAGCTTTGCTAGTCTTCGTAAGTAAGGGAAGTTTAATAAAACAACGTTTCGTCATATATCATCCTGGCTGAAGATGCAGATAGTTTCCGCGATTTTTGGAACAATAACGTTCCGGCAACGGAGTCAGTCCAATTTGTTTATACCGCCAACGTAAGCATAATTCATGCGTTGTACCCATGGTAATTTACGCACTGGCCGGGCTCTATTAAGGACTTCTTTAGCATTCTACGAATTTTATAAATTTTTGAAAATAAAAACACCGATATTTTAAGGGGAGCGCTTTTCTTCCTCCCGCAAGGGTTCCGAAGATAAAGAAGATCTTCTCATACCGAGAGGGTCTTCCTCGTGTTCTGCTCCTTCGAAGCAGAGCTGAGGGATCTGGAAATGGTGTGTGAGGAGGTCATAATATCCGGCTAACTGCTATCCCTTTCGTCTCTATTTTTTATACGTTCCAGTGGACAGTTAATTTTTTCGCACTATACAGTGACGAAATGATAATATGGTCATTGACTTGCCAGTGTTTTCAAAACAATTATTTACGATCTATCCTAAAATGATGTGAGAATTTCGTAGATAATTTTAAAATTTAATATTTTGCACTTTTACTACATTTGATATAAAATAATTTACCTATTGACTTCATAATACTATTTACCTTTTTTCAACATAATATTATATCAACTGTAATAGGGTGCCCTCGATAGGTAATAGGTCGCTCTCTCCTCCTCTCGACCCTCTTAGAATAGAATTGTCCCTCTTATGGTCGAAGTACTGAGGCGAGACCTGATGAATAGCTCCTAGGTAGACCTTTGATGATGGTGTTCTTACATCTCTCTTTCTGCACCGGCTTACTCAGTAGAAATGAGCATTACTCTTTGAGTTCTCTAGGATTCGATGAGTTCGAGTGATTAGGAAGACTGATATGTATAATTTTAAATGTTTATTGTATTCACCAGTTGAAATTAAGGTTTACAAGGCAGGTACACAATACACAGGTTACACTTTCAATTAATTACAAGTTCGTTCAGGGCTCACTTTCTTAGTCTGTTATTAAATAAGTTCTTTAACAAATAGTCTGTTTCGTTGATCTTAGCACAATAGTTACATGGATTTTTATACTATTCCCACTGAGATGGAAAAACTAAGTTTCCACTCTTGTAGATGTATACACAGCCACTATATACAATTTAATCAATAATGAAATGTCTATTGAATCTATATTTATTGGTTTTAACAATTTTCATAATTATTCTAACACTCTCCCCCGACGCAAGGTGCGCCGAGGGGAGGAAAACCACGCACTTGTTAGCAGAAGGCTGTCTGTTCCGAGAGTGAATGCGCGGTCTCTAGCGCACATCGGGACATCGGGGTGCAGCGATGAGGAAGGATGCAAGGGGTATGAGAGGGGGGAATATCCTGTTACAGAGGGGATTCGGCCTTGTACGCAAATTTAAGAAACATTACTACTTCACAAAACTATCTGTCTCAATATCGTGTGGCTTAATTACGATTACTTCAGAACTAATTTCGTTCCACACGAAATTGTCGAGACCCTTCTTGAAGAAATAATTCATACTATTTTTTACATATTACAATACCCTCTTTCTAAAAGAACCAAAAAAAAAAATTATTAAAAAAAAAATTCCTCAAGTACTGATAAAAGGTTGGCGATCCCTGAACGAAGAGTTAAAACTAGGCAAGTATACAAAACAAAATTATTATCGAGATTATCATCATTCTTAGAATTGAAGTACAGAACAAAAAAATAATTGGTTGGTTGGTTGGTTTCATCAGCAAACAGTAATTCTCAAGAGACCGACCTCTCAGGACAATAAACAAAATAAAACTAAGTACAGGACAAGACTTAATGACAAGATTAAATTTAAGTACCTGGGAGCAACCATTACCACCGCTGGTGACCTCGGGGCTGAGCTCCCGATTCGTATCGGTATGGCAAGTGGCGCCTTCAACAACATGACCAAGATATGGAAAGCGTCGGCGTTTAGCGTCGAGACGAAATGTAAACTGTTTGATGCGTGTGTGTTGCCCATTCTCCTTTATGGGTGTGAGTCCTGGCACCTGACCAAGGCCCAGGCACAAAAAGTCTCAGCCTTTGAGATGAAGTGCCTAAGGAGAATTCTGGGCGTAAGATGGTACCACCGCATCACGAACGACGCTATACGCCGGCGCACCCAGCGTGAGCCCATCACCTCCACCATTGTGGGGAGGAGATGGACTTGGCTGGGACATGTGTTAAGGATGCCGAATGACAGTTGGCCGAGGAGAGCGCTGTTCTTCCTCCCATCAGGGTCCCGAAGACGAGGAAGACCCTCTCACACTGTGTTCCGCTCCTTCGAAGCAGAGCTGAGGGACATGGACATGGTGTGGGAGGAGGTCATCACCGTTGCGCAAGATCGAGCGCAATGGAGAGCTCTTGTTGCCTCCCTATGCCCCTAAGTGGGGTCTAAAGGGAGTTTGGATTTGGATTGGACAGGACAAGACAAAAAAAATAATTGGTTGGTTGGTTGACTTCATCAGCAAATAGTAATTCTCAAGAGACCGACCTCTCAGGACAATAAACAAAATAAAATTAAGTACAGGGGTGATCAGTCCCTATAAAGTCCCTAAGAGTCGAACTCCATTGAAATTTTAGGACAAGGTATATGAAAATCCAACCCAATTGAGCCAACCATATGTTCATCAAAGCATCAGTAAAAAAATTAAAACAACTTCTTAAAAGTATTCTTAAATACTAGATACATTTTACAATATAAGAATTGAAATCCCTATGCTGTGTTGATAATAGACTTTTAGTGTTTAAATGAAGTTAAATTGTCTTAACTGTAGCTCCAAGATGACTACAGTCACACCTCACTTTATCACTTTTTATTTATCACTTAGATGTTATACACAGCCTAACCCGAGTACTCAACTCCAATGGTTTTTGAGAGAACTAATTTATCACAAGTACAGCCAGTTACAAGTCAAGGGTTTCATAACAAAAAAAAATTAAAATAAATTAAATCTATCCTCTGCTGCCCAAGTAAAATTGCAAGAGGTTTTCGAGAGATGTTATTTCGTCGCTAGCATCACATACCGATGTTTGGTATATATAATTTTAGGCGCCATTTTGTCTTTACAAAAAAAATAAACAAGGATTAAGACAAAAAGAAAATCCATTATCTTATCACTAACAATTATTACTCATCTATACTTATCTAATAGTGTCATGCTCTTACAGCGTCCCGTAAGATCACGAATAAATAAATAACTAAACTAGGTGTCGAGCTCGCTAACCTAGGTTTATGTCTAATAAATATTTATAATACAAAAGGTAACAATCCTTAATAATCAGTCGTTCACACTAGACTAACGGTATCATACAAAAACTAGGGTTGCAGGTACTTTCTCTCACCGTAGGTACCTATTAATATAAGTTACTTCGTGAAACGATAGTTACGATACGATGACTATCCTTAAATTATTTTATTTATATACATCGTGCCTATATTAGATTTTATTATATACATAATAGGATCAACAAGGTCCACACGTACTATGCGTGGGGACAACTTGATTATCAAATCTACTACCACTGCCGATGGAGATAGGGTCTTCACGAATCATACGGGAAAACAACCTAAACACCATAATTCAAACAAAGGAATGTGTTCTAAGCCCATTTTGCTATAATGCCTGCGTTCTATCTATAGAATGCCAACATTTTTTTAAAAAAAATGTATGCTAGACCCTTCAACCGAGGTCACGATAATTTCGTACTGTACCTGTCACAGAACTCAACTTGGAATCCGAGACGCACTCAAAAATACTCTATTCAATTTTCTGGGGTCTACATATTGTTTGGAGACTCTCAACAACACAATATGCCTACTCGATACGTAGTAGCAAACCTATTTTATAATATTTTACAAACAATATTTAACTAATTCCTTAAACTTTTTATATCTAGACTTTAGAAATATATACAAAAGATTTTACCATACTTGTTCGGAGGCTCTCAACAATACAAGATGATTATTCGATATGTACAAACAGAATTTTACTATATCTAATTTTAATTTTTACAAAACCTAATCAGTCTGACGCACTTCAGAATTTTCTAGCACTAATATCTGTTCGGAAGCTCTCGACGAAACAGGTATGCTTATAACGGATAAACATAATAACATTACTATATCTTAATGTGAACATTCAGACCGATTACTATACTAGTTTACTATACCTAAATGACATAAGAGTCCATACGATACTAGTAAATCCTACAGTTTCGTAAGACAAGGGCGAGAACAATCGTCAGATACGCTATGTGCGAATCATAATGAAAGATCACCTATATATAATACAACCTCTTGATACGCCTAGTCCTATATACGGCGGAAGAGTTCGGACGAATAACCCGTAAGAACAATCTATCCCATATCAATCGAAGGATGTACAAAACAAAACAAAAGTGAATTCTAAGCCCACTTATATAGGCTAGCGCGCATAACATTTTAACAGAAATGAAACACACACAATTTTCATGTAAACTCCATACCATTACGGGTCTGTAAGCATGCTTCAAAACATCTCATATGACCTGGCAGGATCACAATACTCTCGAACATTCGTAGGGAAACTTCCGCGAAGTTTTTGAAACAGCTTCGTCAATTTCAGCTGACACACTATCATGTGTCATTGTTTCATATAACTCTAATTATCAGGGGACACCTATAGTGGCTCGTGATACTTTGTCTATTTTGAAGGCGACCTACACTAAGTCCCTTAACTGTCCTAGACAAACATAAAAAAATATAACAAGTGTGTCCTGCTGGACACACCTAAAGCATACAGAAGTACGGTAATACGCATTACTGGCGGATTACAAAAACTTACTACGAGTTACGCGCTACACTAATTAATATAAATTAGCCTATTTTATATATTTAACATTTGTACAATACCTAGACAGAATGATTTACGACATTGTGCCATCTACTTATAATGACGTATTTATATACAATTCTATACCAATATCCTAACATAAAACAATGATGAACAACCAACAAAAAAAAATGAACAAAAAAATGGAAGTTGTTTCGTGCCGGGTAATTTAAGAATGGTTTATTCCAACCTTACTATCTCCTGAAACAACAAGTTAGACATAGAAGGTGGACCATTGGACAGTAATTTCTGAAAAATGTCGTCAGCTTACTGCCCGCTGATGACTCTCAAAGATGATTCGCATAAGGCGAAGTCCTCAGAGCACTCCTTACATAACTTTTTATCAAAACGGTACAATAATAAAACTCTCTGTTTCATTCTAAAATCCTTCTAAGGATTCTATCGGAACTCCCGCTCAAACGCGGTGATTAGTCTTCTAAAACAATAAGCATAACCTGACTATCAGTCTAAGTACCTAAAGAATCAATATCGGAAAGCGAAGACATTGCCCCAATTCAAAGTTGCATTGGTCAATGAGGAAGAAACAAAACAAGTAAAAAAAAAATATATTACGTGAATATTTCTATCAAGTGTGTAAAAAAAATTCACCTTCCTATTTCTAGCATTATTCGTTAGTGCGCATATATCCATCTACCTATAAGTATGAAGCGTGTATGCATAGGTATGCCATCAACACTTTCAAACAATAGCGATCGGTTAATTCAGGGAATCCAAAACATTTTCTCACTGATGACCTGTCTTAACAAAATTTACGAATAGGATCTAATCACAAATGAGTAATACCAAAAAAAAAAAACTTTACGATGCCGAATGACTATATTTATTATATGAAACGTTTCTGCATCCAAAACTGCCTATAAATTAATTACTGTTTTTGACAAAATTCGAATTTGCCTTTTTACAAAAAAATATAATGAGAAGTGGCTCTAATCTCAAAACTAATTTTATCTTTTATGGGTTTTCTCTAATATCATTCCTTAAAGCCATCCATGGTTATTTTATTACTCTAAGCAAGCCCTACTGTCTCTACACAGCAATCCCAGAAGTGATGAAGTCACCCGAAAAAAACAACTGAAATGAACATTCAAACGTGTCGATTTCCATTACCATACATAAAATACAAAAAAAATTCTAAATTGAAACTAAAGTTGGAGAATTTTGGTTAATGGTACAAATGAACTCCGGTGTATTTGTGCGCGCGTGGTTCAAATGTCTATGTATACGTGCGACCTGGCCTCAAGGACATGTTACATCCTGCCTCGTGCGGTTTGGTAAGTACCTACGTTCACGAGTTTTTTTTTCCTGCAGAGAGTTTCTCTTTCCTAACTTTATGACTCACACTTTCTAAGGACAAATTATTAATCGTAAACAAACGACTATTGAAATTTATTTAATATGCAAAGCTAAATGGTTTAGATTTTACGTACTGCACAGCGTAGCTCTATAGACTCCCGTGGACTCAACTAGGGTCCCTAAATTTCAAATTCTAATGTTGATCTTTCACTGGACGAGTCGCAACTCTGGCGGCTGTCTACCGGAAATATATTCCAAAAGAATTTATTTAACTATGGGTCAATTCTGCAAAACCAAGATAATTACTCATTCTTTACACTACCTACTGTTATAAAACTTCGACAAACAAACTATGCAAATCTGGAAGGAATGTACCTACTGCTGTGAATCTCTTTCATAAGTGTAAAACAAGCTGGTTGCCTCCAGCCGATCTCAATTCCAAAGATGCCCATAACAATAAAAAAAACTATTCTTACTTTCGTGATCATACCTACTCACGGAGTTTTGAAATTATTTTACTGAACTGAACGTTATTATAAATTTTTCCGTTACAAAACACGGTAAGTACCTAACTTGACTGCGTGATATTTTTTTAAATTGCAATTTCTCATGGCAACAGATCACGTGATTGCCCACACACAAACAGGCAAGCAGGAACCAATTTTACTATTTTATCTAAATTCAAAATGAGCTACCAGCTTGGGTAAACTTAGTGCGGACTTATTTTCAAAAGTGCAATAACAAAGAAATGAAAACAAATTATTTTCTGAGCTGACTTCTACATGATACCTACTGTTTGTACTAAGATTTGTTAATTTGTAAGAAAAACAAATCAAAATTTCCGGAAACTATCTCAATAAAATAATAACTGTATTTCTCAACAAGTGGAAAGGAAGCTTCACATGACATTCAATTATTAATGCTAAAGTATTTTCTCGTTGGTTACTTTGACCAAAAACTATTCTGGAGGACCTGTATCAATTTTAAAACAAAATTTGCAACAAAAAAAATTCAAACAAACATCTTCACGACGGGCTCTTATAATTGTGCTGATATGCATGAGAAATAAAAATAGAACTGGTAGGCACCTATATGTACACTTGACCCCATTAACAATATTACGCTCTTTGAATCTATTTATGGAATAGGTACTCTGGCACAAAATTATAATAAAAATTATTGTCACAATGCAATTATACATTAAACAATTATATTCTGAATCTATAAAATTTGACTAATGACTTCTGGCTGACTTGCTATTTTCAATGAACAATTATTATTAAAAAAAATATTATTTATGTATATAAAATTTTTTACTTTTTGCTGTTGATCCAGTCTTCCAGTCACTCTGCCCCCGTTGTGGCCGCCAATGTAATAGGGTGCCCTCGATAGGTAATAGGTCGCTCTCTCCTCCTCTCGACCCTCTTAGAATAGAATTGTCCCTCTTATGGTCGAAGTACTGAGGCGAGACCTGATGAATAGCTCCTAGGTAGACCTTTGATGATGGTGTTCTTACATCTCTCTTTCTGCACCGGCTTACTCAGTAGAAATGAGCATTACTCTTTGAGTTCTCTAGGATTCGATGAGTTCGAGTGATTAGGAAGACTGATATGTATAATTTTAAATGTTTATTGTATTCACCAGTTGAAATTAAGGTTTACAAGGCAGGTACACAATACACAGGTTACACTTTCAATTAATTACAAGTTCGTTCAGGGCTCACTTTCTTAGTCTGTTATTAAATAAGTTCTTTAACAAATAGTCTGTTTCGTTGATCTTAGCACAATAGTTACATGGATTTTTATACTATTCCCACTGAGATGGAAAAACTAAGTTTCCACTCTTGTAGATGTATACACAGCCACTATATACAATTTAATCAATAATGAAATGTCTATTGAATCTATATTTATTGGTTTTAACAATTTTCATAATTATTCTAACACTCTCCCCCGACGCAAGGTGCGCCGAGGGGAGGAAAACCACGCACTTGTTAGCAGAAGGCTGTCTGTTCCGAGAGTGAATGCGCGGTCTCTAGCGCACATCGGGACATCGGGGTGCAGCGATGAGGAAGGATGCAAGGGGTATGAGAGGGGGGAATATCCTATTACAGAGGGGATTCGGCCTTGTACGCAAATTTAAGAAACATTACTACTTCACAAAACTATCTGTCTCAATATCGAGTGGCTTAATTACGATTACTTCAGAACTAATTTCGTTCCACACGAAATTGTCGAGACCCTTCTTGAAGAAATAATTCATACTATTTTTTACATATTACACAACTTGCTATTCATGGTTTACGCAATAAATTCAAAGCAAGATTACTCACATAGTTTTTTTTTTTGCTAGTGTTTTTATGAAATGGCTTCAAATATTTTGACAGATCAAGACATAAAGAATTGCAATACAATCCAGATTCTTTTCGTGAACTTACCGTAAATTATTTTAGTAGAGATAATAAATTACTAAAATAGGTAGGTACCTACATAATGATTTTAATGTCGATCGTAAAAAAAAACAATTCAGAATCGCTGTACAGGATGCATGGTACGAAAAATATATTGAAGTAGGTAGGTACGTAAAGTGTTTGTCTGAATTCACGGAAAGTGTATTATTTATCTCTTATATAAAAATGGAACGCTAATTTGCGCGGTCATCGTATGGGTAAGAACACGTTGAAAGCCGATTACGATCCGCGCCGACCAGCTCAAAGATTGTTGTCTATGGTTTCCATGCATTTAAATGGGCATCTCGGGAAGCGGGTTCCTGCTTTTTCTGTGGGTTTCCCCATTCAAATGCATAGTAACATTCTTTGCGCCGGTTGGCGCTAGTCAGAATCGGCATTCTACGTGTTTCTTACCCTATGAGAACAGCTGAACTTATATCGCCCATTTTTTTGTCGTGTTTGCTTTTGTCTGAAGGGTCTTATGAAAGAAAAAAGTTGCACGGAATAAAAATAAAACTTCCATATTATTATTAGATTTTTTCTAATTTTGAAATTAAATCAGGCGTTTGACAGGAATCAGTTGTTTGATGAATGATACGATTCACGGAATGCTTATAGTAAATAATATAATGATATGTTTTATAACAGATGCAGCGGTTACAGTAGTTAAAAAGGTAATAATGAATTGTATCATTATACTAATTCAAATTCAATAATATAAGGACCACGTCGTCGTCTGTGTTAAATAACTTTAAACTGAAATCAACTTAAAGTTATACATAAAATCTCGAACATATTATTTATATTCCAAGGCGGGACGAAGTTTGACGGGTCGGCTAGTTCAAAACTATATTATTATTATAGATTACGCAATAGTTTCGTCACGTGTATTGGAGAAAGTAGGTTGGGTTGGGTATACCTATGTACCTACGTATATATTCATACACGCTGCACCGGACCAGCTCGCGGTGTATGTATGTTTATTGTATGAAACGATGTCGTCAATAAATGAAATTTTTACAAAAATTGTTAAGAAAAGTTTGAGATGTACTGCTATGATGTATGTATTTTTTATAGAAAAATAAATTATCTAGTTGTAGCGTTTCGGCGTTTTTCGATATTTTTATAAAATTCTGAAATATAGGCACTGAAACTCGTAAATTTGTCATAAAAAAAATATTTTTCTTTATAAAAAAAGTTTGAGAAATCCTGGAACTTCTTCATTAAATTATATTTTAGATATTGTATTTTTCTATATACATACACAATTTTCGGGTTTTAGATTTTATGGTTTTCGAGATATATGGAAAATTAAATAAAAATTCAAAGGTTGATAACCCCTGACTGAAAAAAAAAATCAAAATTCTGAGTATACAAATTTTGTATGCTTAAAGTATTCAATAGTTTCTGAAATTTTAGGATCTGTGCATCAAGCGAATCAAAAGTTATAAAGAGGGGACGGATACACACACATACACGTTGGAAAAGTGCCCCTCACCCCCTACCCTCTAATTAATGATATCTTTTGAAAACGAAATAGTATAATTTGACTCTTTCTGAAGAAATCATTTTTTTGAAATTTCGATAAAACCAGTTTTAAACTTTTTAGGAGGCACTTAAAAATCATCCCTTTTTATATGTGCCCTTTTTCGTCCCTTTTAGTTAAATTTTGGAAAAATTGCCAAATACGCTAACACTCATTTCTATAGAAGAATTGATATGCCAAATCTCAAGTTCGTACCATGTCTAGTTTCCGAGATATTCGCATACTTTGAAAAACATTCAACCCTTATTTTCACCCCCTTAGGGGTGGAATTTCCAAAAATCCTTTCTTAGTGGAAGGTTTTGTATTGAGACCTACCTGATTTCCAAATTTCACTTCTCTACGATTAGCCGTTTGGGCTGTGCGTTGATGAGTCAGTCAGTCAGTCAATCAGTCAGTCAGTCAGGCACTTTCCTTTATTATTATAGATAGATTGCAGTACTAAAAGGATGTAAAGGGTCCCTTTAGTACCATGTCAGAGTGTGAAGAAGTAGGTACATAAATTATAAATAGTATTGCAATGAGAGCGTTAGAACAAGCCCATTTCAAAAGATATCAAAACTAAAATTAAACAAGCTGAGTGAATTCATGGGTATTTTTGGATTCTTTCTATTTCTTTCGGATTTCTTTTGGATTCTTTCGGAAAAGTTCTGACATTATTTACACATTATACAAGAGAAACCGTAGATATGTGCAATTTATTAGGTAGGTACATTTTAATCTCTTTCTTTAGGTAAATTAAAAAATAAACCTCAGGGTCTCTTTGTTCACAAATCGCGGAACCGTCATCAATAATTTCATTTTGTTCAGATGGTAGGTCAGATGGTAGACCGACCTCGGTAGCCTAGTGACCGACCTCGGTACTCGGTAGCCTAGTTGTACTAGCCGGTAGCCTAGGTGGACTTCAGATCCGGAGTCCCGGGTTCGATTCCCGACCGGGTCAGAGTTTTTCTAAGTGTTTTTTACTTGAAATTTCTACCCGGGGTTGGCCTGTGTCAGATTGGACGGGACCGGTTGACTGGAAAAAATTGCTTAGGCAATAACTTCCGCCGGCTATACTGACACCCTTGTATAGAAAAGTGTTTTATGATTATTATAGGTATAATTTGTTTTTAAGATAAATGAACCAGTTAAAGTTCTTATATAATTATTATTATTTGAAACATCAAGACATGAAGAAATGTTTGTAAATTTTCAAAATGCAACAAGCTATTTGAACTTTCCATTCATGAGAAGCATGCATTTGTGTCAAGACTGGAGTAAGCTACAGTGACCAAGATGATAGTTTTTTAATTCAATTTAGAACTCATTGTAATCCTGTTTGCAATTAGTTTAGATTTTTAAGTATTACATTAGTTTTTAAGTATTGGATTTCAATTTGACATTATGATTGTCTGTACGAAAATCGATTCATGAAATATATTTTTTTTGGTTCTGTTTTTTATTTAAAATGTTCCTTGGTTTCCGAGGACAAATCAGTTGCTATTTTCATAGTTTATTATTGTTTTTTTTTTTTTTTTTGTAAATGATAGTTTATCTTGCCATAATATTTTATCATATTGGTTCATATTAATTGGCAAATTCAGAAGTCAATACTCTGTTTTCCTTAATAGCATGAATTTTTTTATAGTAATTTTGACTGGGGCTATTAAGTTCAATTAGTAGTTCCTTATATATTTTTTATTATTTAGTTGGTCGCTCAATGGTTAGTATTTATTTTAGATTTGGGCCCGCCCCAGGGTGAATAAACACGAATGTTCATTTTATTTATGGAATATTAATTCATAGTATAAACCTGAAACTCCGACAAAGAATGGTCAAGTGTTATGTGTGGTCTGTTCTGTTGTACGGGTGCGAAACATGGACGTTAAAGGTCAATGCCATGAACAGACTGGAGGCATTCGAAATGTGGATCCATCGCAGGATGTTCAGAATACCCTGGACAGACATGATAACAAATGCCGAAGTCCTAAGGCGAGCTGGAGTGGACAGAGAGTTGCTGTCAACTATCAAGGTTCGCAAGATCTCATACTTGGGTCATGTACTGCGAGGGGAAAAATACCATCTCCTGCACCTGATATTGAAGGGCAAAATTGAGGGACGCCGAGGACCTGGCCGGAGACAGACATCATGGCTGCGCAACATCAGAGACTGGACCGGCATCCGAAGTGTGGAGGAGCTGTTCCAGAAGGCGCAGGATAGAGAAAGATTCGCCGAAGTGATCGCCAACGTTGGGGAGACCCGACAGGGCACTTGAAGAAGAAGAAGAATTCATAGTATATAATTTAGGTACCTGCTTGGAAGATATTTTATTATGAAAGTACTCGCGAATAATTCTTATTTTGAAAATGTATGTTCATTTATCATTATTTTTCACATTGTAAAATGTTATTAAAGCAAAGAGAATATAATACCTTATGTCTTATGTCTGATTAAAGCAGACATCAACCAATAAAGACGTGTTTTCTTCTCTACTACATATATAAGAACCTGTATTATTTTCTCTGGTCTGCTCTCAATTGGGCTTATCCATTGTGGTAAATCATGGTAATCTTCCTCCAAGTCTTTGTAAAATCATGAAATTTCTAAATCTTTCCAATTTGTCAAACGTGAGAGATTCAAATAACCTGTGACCTTGAAGGGCGTGCTCCTTCGAAATATGCCAGGTTTAATAAAATTGTGGAAGACTTATGTAGGTACAAAGTTTTTTTTTGGTTTAAATTTGATTATTGAAATTATTTCAATCACGGAAAAAATGCATGTTCAACAATTTATAAATTTTATATATAATTTTATCATACCACGTTAAAGAAATTGTGTTTCCCAATTTTTTACATAGGTACCTACGACACTAAAAAAACAGGAACACCTACGAAATTTGCTCAAATTATGTCAATATTTACTTATCGCTTTTGGCGTTGTATATTAACATTCCATTTTTCTGATTGTCTTATCTTTTTCCTTACTATGTTTTTTTCGCATTTTTCAACATTCTCAAGTTGATCACGATGATATGCCAAAAAAAAGTTCATCAAATTATTTCGTTTGTTTGTTTGTTTGTTTGTTTGCATCGAATAGGCTCCAAA
The DNA here is from genome assembly GCA_963576905.1 of Mystacides longicornis. Lineage (NCBI taxonomy): Eukaryota > Metazoa > Arthropoda > Insecta > Trichoptera > Leptoceridae > Mystacides > Mystacides longicornis. The sequence continues at coordinate 5,046,208 of OY756424.1, read as the reverse complement.
ACTACTGAAGCGATTTGAAAAATTCTTTCATTGTTGGGAAGCTACACTATCCCCGCTGAACATAGGCTATATTGAATATCCAAAAAAATTGGGTAACCTACGAAAACTCTAATAATGTAACCCAAGGTGTAAAAAATTTACCTAAAATATTCTTTTTATCGCGAACGCTGTGAGAACTAATGATGATAGAATAAAAAAATGTACTACAATTTAGTAGAAGACATAATTATTTACAAAAAAGTATCGCGACAGCATATGTCTAACTATTATAGTTATGCCACCATAAGTGTTCTTTTATTTAAAAAAAATCAATAAAATGTCACCTCTAGAAAAGGCTCTTTATTAGTATCTTGGAATTACTGCTTATTCAAATAAATTAGTTCATATTCAAGACTGCTTCAATATGTTTGTACAACTTTTTGAATTATTCAATTCGGACATTCCATTCGAAAGTTATTACGAGTTTAAAAATGGAAAAAAGCATAGTCTCTATCATCTCAACCTATCCGATGTTGAAAGGATGTAGACGCCAGCGGGGGGCGGGGAGGGGAGTCATGTCAAGTAGAAATACCGCGCAACTCAGTTCCCGTGCGAAGCCGGGAAGGACATCTAGTTACATAAATGAATAAAAAGCAAAATTGTCAGAGAACTAATAACTTTGACAGTAATACATACATTTGTACTGGCAACCATTTTGAAATTTGTGAAATACTCGCCTCCTATTGGTCTGTTGAGTTAAAGCGGATATCGAAAGGCATATTATGAAGGGATATGGCGTGAATCTTTTTATTTTTATTAAATCAACCAAGAGTGTTTTGAAAGAAAAAATATTTTTTTTTATTTTATTTATTTTACCTTAATAAAGATGATCGCACTCAGCATAACAGCATACGCCTTTTCGCTGAGTGCGATGAAAAACAATATTACATAAGAACAACAACAAATCAAAAACCAAACAAATTTTGGATTAGAATTACAAGAATAAAGGCAATAAACATCATATCATTCCATATTATAATAGACACGGCATGCAACGCTCGCTGGGTGGTGCACCGTACGCATAGTGCCGTTCTGTTGTGTATCACACATACAAATATAAATACTATCGCGTACAGTAGGGAGTGAACATCGCGCTCAATTTACAATTTCATCGATCATAGATGATTAACTTAATTAACAGCTATTAAGTTTATATTTAAACATAAAAAAGTTAAAAACTAAACCTCAAATAAATAAAACATGCAAACCAACAATAAAAACATTATAAATTATGTAAAAATATGTATCAATACAATGCATGTAAAAATCCATAAAATTTGAAAATAATATAATAATAATAACAATGCTACAATATGACATATGGCCGTGTATGATTTAAAATAAATATGGATGGCATTTTAAAAACATAAAAAACAAAGCTCATCGCCCACTTAAGTAGCAATTAAGTTTCATTTGCGAATAGATAACAACTCGGTGAGATGTGAAATTAATAATAATAACAACAACAACAAAAAATAAATAAAAAAAAAATACACACACCCAATATAAAATCAGATAACAAAAAAAACAAAAATAACATCATTTGAAAGAAAATATCTTTTGATTACTAAGAAGCTTAAATATATAAAAATATACATACATACACGTATACATACGCATATAAAAATTTGAGAACGTAAAATCAATCATAATAATAATAATAAAATGATAAAATGAAAATTATTTATAAACATACACTTAAAAATAGCACCAATTAAAAAAAATACATTCCTTGAATAAAGTATAAAAATTTAAGATATCTAAAAAATAAATAAATAAAACAGTAAAAACCATTATCGCTCACCTAATCAGCAAATAAATTTCATTAGTAAATTGGTTATATGTTATGTTGAAAATGTCTAATCTTTCAGATATTTCGTTCAATAGTTTAACGGCCCTATTGATTGGGGAATTAAGTATAAGATTGCTTCTGCCGCGTTGAGGATACAACAAAAGGTGATTTCTACTTCTGGTATATGAGTCGGGTACATAAAAATCAATTTCCCGTAAAATTATTGGGTTAGAAATAATACCATTTATCAACTTAAAAAAGTGCCGGCACAGATATTCATCTCTCCTTTTATGAAGAAACGATATCCCCAAACAACCATAAATAAATGCTGACGGGAACATATACGGATAAAAGCCATAAGTCATTCTGTATAATTGTCTGCCAAAACGTTTTTGAACCATTTCCAACTTTGTGACATATAGTGTTTCACAAGGAGTCCAAATCATGGATCCCGACTCCAGAATCGATCTCACCAGTGAATCGTAGAGAATCTTTAGTGTGGCGGGATTTTTGAAGTGCCTTGAGTTACGTAGCACAAAACCAAGCATTTTATTGGCCTTTTCTACGATATTATTTACGTGTTCACGAAATGAAAAACTTGGCATATACAATATTCCCAGGTCCCTGACCTCAGAAACCCTATTCAAGATTACATCGTTCATCTTGTATGAATGTATAACGGGATTTTTTATTCTACTGAATGAAATGGCGCTACACTTTGGTGCACTGAAATAAAGCTTGTTATTCTGAGACCATTCAAACATGCTATCGATGTCTCTTTGTAATGCTTCCGCATCAGCGTGAGTTTTGACTTCCCCGTACAGTTTAACATCATCAGCATAAAGAAGATGTTTTGAATATTTAATTTTATCCCCGATATCATTTATAAAAATCAGAAATAACAAGGGTCCCAAATTTGATCCTTGGGGAACCCCAGATCTAGTTTGATAGACGTTCGAATCAGCATTATTAAACCTCACATATTGTTGCCTATCCTTTAGATAACTGCTTATATATAGTATCAAATGATCAGGCAGACCATACTTATGTAACTTTATGAGTAGTGTATCATGGTTAACCTTATCGAACGCTTTCTCAAAGTCAGTGTAGATTACATCCACTTGTGACCTTTCATCGAGTTTTTTAGTAATAAAATTGTTAAAACACATTAAATTTGAAACAACTGATCTACCGGGTCGAAAGCCGTGCTGCTCATCCACCATAGTATGATTAACGTTATCCCATATCTTTTTATGTAAAATTATTTCAAGCAGCTTCGCAGGGGCCGATATTACTGCCACCGGTCTGTAATTCCGTATATCCACTTTATCGCCCTTTTTATGGATAGGAGTGACTTTTGTCATCTTCCATATTTGTGGGAATATTCGTGAGTCCATGGATAATTTAAAAATATGGTATAAAACGTCACGCAATACATAACCTGTTTCTTTGATTATAAATGCCGGAATAAGGTCAGGCCCGGAAGAACACTTAGGTTTAAGTTTTTTAATGCCGTAAGCTATATCATCATATGATATATCGGATATTGTTGAACGAGAGGTAGTAGGCCATAGCGATTCAGTCGTGGGAGCAGTGTTATAACGAGAATTCTCCAAGTCGTAGACAGAGGAGAAATACCTCGCAAAAGCATCAGATATGTTCTTAGAGCCAGAGTACTGCAATCCATCAAAAGACATGCTATCGGAAAAATTGACTGTACTTTTCTTGGTAGAAATAAAATTCCAGAATTTTTTGGGATCATTGCGGATACTATTTTCACTGATATTAAGGTGTTGTTCGTAACACTTGGAGATTTCATTTTTTACTATTTTACGTAGATCACTAAATTTTTTGTAAGCGAGTGGTGATTTAGATTGTTTCCATAATTTGTGTATAAAAGCTTTCTTCTGAATAGTTTTTATAAGGCTAAAAGAATACCACTGCGGATATTCAGAACTTTGATTAGTATTAACCTCTCCAAAACAGTCGTCGAAAAGAGAATATAGTATTTTATAGAAGGAATCAACTGCATCGTCGACATTGCTTGAAGCCAACACATCCGACCACGAATTTTCTGAAATTTTAGTTTTCAGATCCGGCAGCTTATTCCGTTTGAAATGCCATCTGTGAGTTTCAGTGCACGCATTGTTAGTAGAACTGATATTGTGCTCATGGATAGGGAGAGAAATGACAATATCCAATGCTGGATGATATGGATCCTCAGCCACGAGAGGACATTCACATCTAACCACACGCACTCCATCAGAACCAACATTTGCATACATATGATCCAAAATTCTATCTTTACAATTTGCAACATTATTATACTGATGAAGATTAAACAGCTCAGAAAAATACAGAAAGTCATCCTTTGGAAAATTACTTGAATATATATTAAAATCACCCATTATGACAATGTTCTTATTCCGTAAAATGTTGGCACACGATTGAATTTTTTGAAAAAAATTAAAAAATAAGTTTCTATCTGAATTTGGTGGAAAATACACCACACATACAAAAATAATAGTTCGTTTAAATGTAAATTTCACCCACAAGTTTTCGTCGGGAGTTTCCAAATCTTCGACTCTTTGAGCAGCGCACAAATGCCTGGAATTAACTGCCAAGGCCACTCCACCTCCCCGCGATTGCCGGTCTTTTCGGAAAACCAAATATCTGTTATCGAATAATTCTGCGTTGAGTACACCGCTGTGAAGCCAAGTTTCAGTTAAAGCAATAATATTACAATTCTGAGTCAGAACATTGCACGAGAATTCGTGCAGTTTCGTATTTAATCCTCTGACATTGGAATAAATACAGGAAATACTACAATCTCTACTTTTCATGTTGAGTCTTCTGTTCCAAAAGTTTTGCTGTTGGTGCTGGTCTTCGGCGAAAAATCCACTCATTTATTCTTGCGTTGACTGGCCACATCTCTGGTTTCAACCACTCGTTGAACCTGGACTCAGGCATTCCAATTTTAAATGAGGAGTGACTGCTCTTAGTTATTATTTTTTCCACATTAAAGTCAAACAAGTCCGGACATTTTTTGCTGATATAGCACTTTATTTGCTCCTCAGTTGTACCGGGAGCAAAGGAAAAAGCGTGAATAAATTTTTTCCTTTCAACAGTAACAAGATCAGGATCTGTGTCTCCTTGTCCTTGTATAATAATTCTTCTGTTATTTCTAACAGTGCGAGCATTTTCACTTCCGGTCGATTGTTTTAAGGTCTTAGTTGTTTCATTTTCATGCTTTGCAGCCGTTCCATTTTCCATAACTTCATCATTAATACAATCATCTATGGATACATTTACAATTTTTGAAGTTGATCTAATTTTAGTTTCAGCTGGCATGTTTTGGCGGTTTTGCATCTCCAATAGCGCCATCTTAAGATGTAGAATCTCCGTTTGGAGCGTTGAGATCACCACAGCTGCGTGGCCAACACGCAGGATTGTGTTGGCCACGCAGCTATTCTAGGATTATAGAGTTTTTGATTCCGAATCCAACGACATCTATAACTCGAATTTGATTAAAATGTGTTTTAGAGGATTTCGAAACTCGCCGACAATAATATTATGCCACTGCACAAGATCACGTGACTGTTGTTAAACTTACGGTTTTGCTTCTGGATGAAAGTAAAATGAATTATTATTGATAACTATAGTTTTCCAGACACGTTGTCCTTCCTAACTATGAATATTGAATTCGAATTTGTATGGCGATGAATTAATATCATTTGACCAATGTAATTCCGACCGATGCGTCTGTTTTAAACCATGTATATTCCATCCGCATTCTGTCAATCGCACCAACTACCTAATAATTGACAGTTTCTGTCAAAATTTCAAAAATGGAATAACAATTATATGGTAAAAAGTACTAATAAGTTTGCATACGTAGAGTTTTCTTTAATTTTCTAATTTTTCACGCAACTTTCTTATTTTTTTCTTTCAAAAGAACCTTCTCCTGATAAAAGCCAACACGACAAAAAAGAATTAGCGAAATCGGTCCAGCCGTTTAGGCGTGATTCGATGACCACGCGAAATAGCTCTCCATTTTTATATAATAGATTTTTCTAGATTAGATAAAGTTTAGATAAAGGAACCATATTTTCGGTTCTGCGCATTCATAAAAGTTCTCTTCTAATACCTATTTTTGTTTCTTTTCTGTGTGTAATTTTGTATTATTCTAAATTAAATTTTTTATTTAACTATGTTAGTACTAATTGCTTTTTTTATAAGGAAGATGTTTTCTCTAAATTTCTGTTTATTCTTTGTAGAATCTCTAAATAAGCGTATTACCCGAATCTGAGGCAGTTCCTCGTATGTTTAGGGGAGAGTACTGAGAGTACAGTACCAACGTAACAGTGTTATGAATTGTGACCGATTTTAAGGGCGCTGGTCTATGGAAATTAAGTCAATTACGTTCTTACATGTTGCCTTGCAAGGCTTTTTAATAATACTTCCGACATGTATAATAAACTGCTGACTCTCTGTTTCGCGAGTGTGGTTTGGTTTGAAAAAAATATTTTAAAAAGGAAGCAAAAGTAGGTTTTCAGAACATTTTCAAATTAGATTACGCAAATTATTAATAAACAGTAGGGCTATTCTCGTAATCAATCGCTTTTAAAAATCACTTAACGATAAGATTAAGACACGATCGCAAGCAGTCGTATTCACAAAACTATCGGAATCTAATCTTAAATCCTATCTTGAACTGGATCATTTTCATACTGATATTTCAAACATAACGAATTTTTAAGGTATCTACTAGATGTATTGTCTTGTTTTGTGAATACCAATCCGCCATTTTATGATTGTCAATCAAGATAAGAGCGTATTAAGACCGCTACGAGAATAAGGGTACAGGTTGGATTGTTTTCTAACAGCCGGTTTCATAAAAGCTTCAAAATAACACTTTAGTTAAAGTGTTCCTTTTAAAATTTAAAGACTCCTTTAAGCTGACGCGTTTCATAAAAAATATTCCACCTAAATTTGAAATGTCAAAAAAATATTTTAAAGTTGGTAGCAGTTGGTAGTGTTACCATGGAAATCTATGGAAAACATAGGTCGTTTACTAATATATTCGCGGAATTTCTGTTGATCTGTCAATTTCATTTCTCAACAGAGCATCAAAGTGCCGTTTTTTGAGTTAATTTATTATTATGGTTTATGAATTAGTAAACGAAATCTATAAACAATAATATTCTTCCCGTTTTGTTATGTTTTCCGCCCTATTTTAGTCATTTTTGTCCACATTGTCACCGCATACAAAATGTTTATCTTTGTGACAGAGAAAGCGCCACGAAATTTTCTTTGAACTCTGGTGGTAAAAATTTAAACTGCACTAAAGTCGACTTTAACTAAAAATAATAATCAATAACGGTACATACTTTAGCTAAAAGTCGGTTTTAAATGTCGTTTTGTTGTTGTGAAACCCGTTATTTTTTAAAGGGAGTTTAAAGTCTCCCTTATTTTTTATGAAACCGGCCGTTAGAGATTGATAAATAAAATAAAAACGCTTTGTTATGTTAGTATAGCTGACGATTGACGAAACATGCCTGATGCATATTTTTGCAGTCAAGGAGTCATTTTAAGAAAAAAAAGAATAATACTTGTTCCTGAATGGAGTTTAAAGATTTGATTGACTCATTCATTTTAATACGTTTCATAAGTCATCTTGAAAGAATACAAAGCACAAAGAATGATCATAAAAATCATCACGAGAAGGCCTAGAGACTATCCTACTGAACAGTTATTTAAAGAATTTAATGTCATGCAATTTAAGAATTTAACTAAAAAGTGTTTTATTTTGCAGGTACTGAGAGAACCAAGGCATCACACGTTCTTGGTCGGTGCTAGAACCCGCCAGAGATGCGTGTTCCTTCAGACGAGGCGAAATACAGACTTTGGTCAGTACCACCACGGATATTGAGGGGGAAAAATATTTCAATGAGTTACCAACTGAAATTAGAGAGATTGAAGATTACGGTGAGATGATAAAAGCCATAAAAGCACATTTTAAAATACTCAACTCTGAAAATATATAAGGTAGGTATTTATTTATGTAATAAACATAACGGTGGGGGTTTAATGGGAGAGTACCTAATGTACATATGTGGTTTTGAATTTGACATGTATTAGTTCTTCTAATCTGTTTTCCTAAATTGGGGTGTCATTGTATGTGTACCTATATAATATGTATAAATGTGGAGGTATGTATGTATGTATGAATATGTATGTAAGTGTTAAAGTTTTTATAAGTTCAATAATATGACATGACTGTTTGAAGTATGGATGCCACGGAGATGTATGTATGAATGTGTATTGTATGTAAGTATCAAAGTTTTTATAAGCTCAATAATGTGACATACAAAATCAGGTTAGTCAAAACACTCTCTCAACACAAGCTCTGAGAGAGAATTGTTGTTAAAAAAATTAATATTATGTTTTTATATTTATATTATATTTTGTAATTTTAATTTTCATTTTTAATAAAAAAAAAAATAGATGAAAATAAAAAAAAAGAGAATATTATAAGACTGAAAGGCTCGACCGAAAGAAAAAAATTATAATCGACCGAGAATGATGTGACACGAACACACTTCGATTCCGTTCTCAATGAAGGCCATTTTAGAAGTAAAAGAAATAGGAGAGGAATCCTGGAATTGCTGGAATAAGCGTGTTCATGGATAGAAAGAAAGAGTTCGGTCTTTCTGCCAACCATTTCAAGGATGATGGGTAAAAAAGAACTGAGCAACAGAAAATTGTTATTACAAAAAACCCATTTTTTAGACTTTAGACAACGGCCGTGCTACCATGTAATTATCGACGAATTAGCCATCTGTAATTTTGTATATCTGACTTGTAATTAATGGAGCAGCGATATAGCGTTTTCGTGTTAACTTGATAAGGGTAGAGGGAGACTACCCCCAGTCGCTATTGGAAATATTTATTACTAAGCCCATTATTATTAAAAGAAAAAAGAAATTTACATTAATACTGAGTTATCAGGTTGATGGAGGGACCTTTCTATGTGTAGTATTTGTTCGTTTTAGGATTTTCTAGCTATATAAAATTTCTAGTTATATAGCTTTTTTTTGGAGCCCTGTCCTAACTGATAAGTGATCGCACGATCATGCGATGAGCGATCATACAATGTTATCAATTTGAACGCTTTCCAGTTAGGACAAACGGTAATGCGTGAGGTACGAACAATGAAGTGACATCCAGGTACTACATATTTTTTTTTTAAATGAATCTGTGCTCACTCAAAGTGAACACAAATACACTCCTTGACTCTTTCACAGTAAGCTACTGAAAGCTTGTGTCGTGAAAGAGGAAGATGGTCGGCACCTGGGATCGAACTACGACGTCCGCAGTACGAAAGCCGGCGTTGTAACCGCTGGGTCACCAACCACTTCTAGAACACTACTTGGTAACGTATTTTCTAGAGCATCATGATCACAGAACAATAATACCCTATTACATATCATGATAGAGAAAATATCATTAACCATGATCGAGATAAAATCGTCAAGGGTCGAAGAAAATCATTAACTATGATAGAGATAAAACCATATCGAAGAGTTTTTAGTTTAAGTTTGGTTATTTATAATTGCACATTATGTGTTAAAAACCTTTTAACGTTTAAAAATAAATTAGTGGAAATAAACAAAGTGTTTTTATTATTTTTTTATAAAATATTAACCATGATAGAGATAGAATCATTAACCGCAATAGAGATAAAATCATTAAGCATGATAGAATCATTAACCATGATTTAGATATAGAACCATTAACACTTGAAACCACTCGACTTTAAGGAGTGTGGGACCATTTAATCGGCAAAACACTATACCAAACTCACCCAGAAGTTTTAAGTGAAAAAAAAAACACCGGTATCGTTTATTCATATTTACTTTTTAATGAATTTGAGAATTCTCTTTTTCTTTTAACATGGACATTTTAACTAAATAAGCTGATAACCAACCGATCAAACTATCACGGTAAGCGTTATAAAATAGTGGCAAAACTGATGACTTTATTTTGGTTTCAAAATATGTCCCACCAAGTTGACTGAGGAGCAGACACACTGTTGTTAAAGGAAGTGGATATTGATTATTTGTAGATTTCCGTGGTTATTTACTCCTTTCATCACTTATTTCATCATAAATTATTTCATCGGAATCTTCTGCTCCAGCATCAGATTCATTATTTTTCTCAATAACGATTTCCATTGATTCATCATCATCGTCTTGATCTTCATCCACATCATCATCATTTGGTGTTTCTTCTTCTGATGTTTCGGGTTCGTTAAGAGTATCACTGTTGGCTTCAGAATCCACATTTTCAGCAAAAGGTTTTTCGGCGCTATGTTCTATTTTATCTTCCGCAATTTTAGGTTTATCAAGAATCTCGCTACTTTGGTAATTAGTCACTTTGGGTTTCTTCAGAATTTCTTCGCGTTTCTCCACAATATCATCGATATATTCCAGACTTCCCCCGTTCTTATCTTTGAGTTTGTAAACCATATTCTTTTCAACGACCACGTCTTCGTCTCTTACCATATCGTTGATCAGTTCATCTAATCCAGATTCAAAATCGTAATGCTTTCTGTTTTCTAAAGATTCGAGTTTCTCTTTTCTTTCTTCTTGTACAATGTTAGATAGATGAAGGCACAGAAAGATAAGGACTATAAATCCTAGCGCCAACAATAGATATCGTTTGAGCTTTGAAAAATTAACGGATTTTGAATTCAGCATGCTGCCCCGGTACGAGTACACCATTGATTTACGATATTTCTCCAGCATTGTGATTTAGTTTTCTGTAAAGAATAAATCAGTTTTTTATTTTCATCATTTTGTTTTTACGAGTCTTAAATTTTAATTTGTTTACTTAAGCTTTTTCGTTAGAGGCTGGTTATGAAAGATTATGTTCTTTCTCTGCACCCAACAATGTGGGTACACCCATAGGTATTTCCCTCTTTACATTCAACGATCTGATACATGCTTATGCATTACACTAAAACATATTAGGTAGGTATATAGGTTCATACGTTTATTTTCGCAAGTAACAATACAGGTAGGTGCATACTTTTCAACAATGTTAGAAGTATCTCTCTCTACAACTAACAACTTACTTTCTTTTCTCTTTGCATTCAATAAAGTGCACCATTTTTTCTTCGAACTTAAACATACAGGGTGACTGGTAATTCGATACATTCCTTGAAAGGGGTTATACTAGAGAAAATTTGCAACAATTTTTTCCCATTAATCAGGGGTCAAATGCCAGTGGTTTTCGAGTTAATTAACTTTTTAGGGTTTTCTTATTAATTTTCCACCTTTGACTTAAAATTAAAAATTGTGAACAAAGTACTCCATTTAAGAATGTAAAAATACACTTTTCCAATAGCTGAAGAATAAAGGAATGGTTTAAATAAAAAATCAAGAAAAAAAAATCAAAAACCTCAGAAATACAACGTTTTAAAATCACAAGTCAGGTTTTTCCATTTTTAATTTCTGTAGGATTTACTCCAAAAAAGTATAATAAATATACTTGGCGTACAAAACACGTGAAAAATTTCTCCAATTAATAATCTTTCCAATCCAATCCAAACTCCCTTTAGACCCCACTTAGGGGCATTAACGTTGCGCAAGATCGAGCGCAATGGAGAGTTCTTGTTGCCTCCCTATGCCCCTAATCTTTCAGAAAAGGTAAAAATGTTTTCCACTTTACTACAGTTTTGGAAAATAATCAGTACTAAACGATCAGATGGTGCTATGAAGACGTAGGCGTTTTCATACAAACGGCTCTACTTCAACTCGAAGAAAATTCAAAGCTGCGCTTCGTTATGTTCACTTACACTGGGTCGTCCAGCATTAGATAGAATGGCGATGTTGAACTGATTTCATGCCTTCTGATCGTTTAATATGATTTATTTTCCGAAACTGTGGTAAAATGGAAAACATTTTTTATCTTTTCTGAAAGCTTATTAATTAGGAAAGTTTTTCTTGTATTTTGTACACCAAGTATATTATACTTTTTTGGAGTAAATCCTATAAAAAAATAGAAATTAAAATGGAAAATCTGACTTGTGATTTTAAAACTTTGTATTCCTGAAGTTTTTGAAATTTTTTTCTTGATTTTTTACTTCAACCATTCCTTGATTTTTCAGCTATTGGAAAAGTGTATTTTTACTTTCTTCGATGGAGTACTCTGTTCACAATTTTTAATTTTAAGTCAAAAGGTGGAAAATTGAAAAAACTCTAGAAAGTTAATTAACTCGAAAACCACTGGCATTTGACCCCTGGTTAAGGGGAACAAAATTTTTGCAAATTTTCTCTAGTATAACCCCTTTCAAGGAATGTATCGAATTACCAGTCACCCTGTATTGCCCCTACACATCTTTCATTTTAAACACAACTCTGGCTACACAAATGCGTAGCTAAAATCTCTTATATAAATTAAAGTCGGGTTAGTGCGAACACTTATACCTAACTCGAGATCGGCTCAACAGATTCTTCCGATATGTGATTTATTGGATTCTTTCCCGCTCCGGATAACAGAATAACTAATAAAAAGTTTGAAAAAAATGGATATGAAATAATATGAAATATAATATTAAAGTTAGTATGGAACGAATTTCATGCAACGCCATCTTTGAAAAATCCAACAACAAAATTATTGTCTTCTGCACCTGCACCCTCTCATTCTCGCATACGTAATTGCCACTCTTACAGCAGCTCATTTCACTTACTCCACCGTTTCGGGCGTTTTAGAAATTTTTCATACAAAGTCAACCAAATTGCGCGTATATAATAATTATATTCTCGCTTTGATCCCGTCTGAGCTTTGAAAACGAATCAAATATTGACGTTTTAGAATTAATATTTTATGTTATTATTTAATTAGTTTATTTGTGTTTCTGGAGGCGCAGTGCACAATGAACGGGCCCCCTCTGGCTAGGACCACAGGGTCTACAGGACAATGTCTGTCGGAAAAGCTAGTTTTGAATAAAAATGATAGGTAAGCTGTGAGTTTGTCTCGCCAAAAATCGGGAACAGTTGGACGGATTTGGCTAATTTAGTTTTCGAAATAGTCGTATAAGATAGTGGTCATTTTAAATGGAATAATTGAAAGGAAAATAAAAAAAAAAACAACCAAAAATTCCTTCTGCCCATACAAGGTGTTTCTATCAGTCGATGTGTTAAATTCTTTGTTATGTACTGGAAATGAAATAGTCTTAGGATTTACTAAGGTGATATTATGAAGCTCACCGGTCATCTAGTTTAAATAAATTAAAAAACACCAACTTGAATATTTACCTTTTCAGCTATCAATCACAGATTTACTGAAACTACATACGATTTCAAACTAATATTTATATAGTGATTTGGATAAAATTTAGTTGCATAGGTATATTTAATTGATGAAGCACCTTCTGTGAAGTTTAATGTACAATAGAAAAATAATATTAATATAAAAATAAAATTGCTACACAGGCCTTACAATAATGAAATAATATGTTCGTTTGATTTAACCTTAGACAAATGACAAAACATACATATGCCTATGAAATGTTGTTTTGTTTTAAAATTATTGACTAATCTGGGTTGAATTAGATTTTCTCATTTAACAAGAGTTTATCAATTTCTATAGAAATATAAATAAATGTACACTTTTTCTATACAAAGGTGTCAGTATAGCGAACTTATTGTCTGGGACAATTTTTACGCCGGATCTTTGGACTGTTACCGGCTAAACCTCGACCCCTTTTGTGCAGTCGAGTCCCTGTTTTGCAACCTACGGGTGAAAACACGTAGAACACTGATTCCGACCGGTGCAAAGAATGGTATACACACAGCAAAAGCATGAACCCGATTTCCGGCATACCCATTCAAATGCATTGAAACCATAGACAACATTCTTTGCGGCGATCGGCGGCGGTCGAAATCGGCGTTCTTTGTATCTTCACTAAAACGCTACTGCAACTTGTCTAATTAATACTCGTCTATGGTTTTCATCTGACTCATGCCTTATAATGATTTCCTCCCCTTTCCACTGCCTTAGAGATTCGAGCCCCACTATCGAATCTGCATTGAAGCATCTTCCGCTGTGTGGCTTTATCCTCTGGCTATTTGCTGCATTCAAAGAGTGTGTGCTCTGCGTCATCAACCGTGAGCAGTACCTACTTTGCCCATTCCTGATCTAAGACTATACTATAGGTATGATCTTAATACAATTCATAAAATTGGGAGTATCTTTAAAGTTTTTCATTTCAGGTATGTACCTACCTAAAATTTCAAATTAGTAAATATAACTCCACCCAAATACTGTTCTGGAAACCAACCACACTGCTTTTCAATCAATCACCTGTACAAACATAGGGACTGAATGTGATCAATAATAATTATTGTTTGCAATAAATCGCATGTAAGAATAAACCACATATTTTTACAAAAAGTATATTTTGCTCCAATAAAAAAAAACATTCAAATGCAGTGTGTTTGTTATCACGTAAATTCCCTTTTTTATTTATTTAAAAACATTATAGTACAAAAGGGTCCCCGCGCACTGACCACATGTGTAAAGCAACTAAGCATTTAGTTAGACTGTGAATACCTAATTCAGTCAACACAGGAAGGTGCCAGGGTTGCCAGTTTTTTTCCAAAAATATACCGAGCCAACGTTCCCACTTGGTATCCGAAAAGATGAAAGCTCCCCAAAAAAAGGTCATTCTCAAAATTTGCTGTCCGGAAAGTTATAAATTCACTGAAAAAAAATGACAAAATCATTCCGAAAATAAAAAATACGAACACTCTATAGTTCGGTATTTTTTTCATACCGTACACCGAACATGGTACAAAATACCGAACACCTGGCAACCCTGGTAGGTACTCAATTTCGCTATTTATAAATAGGTAGGTACAAAAGAAGTTCATTCATACATAATACCGTAGACAAGATTAGGTATATTATCTCTAAATTATGAAGGGATGTTTACTTTTCTTCGTTTTTTATCGATTTATCCATTATTACGTGTTTACGCATTGAAAATAAAAGAGTTATGGCAGCAAGTAGACAGGCATTTCCTGTAATAAAAATAAGACCATTATTATTTTCCGATATATTGCGATTTACAAAATTATTAAAATAGAATCTATGACGGACACTGATGCATAGGTACCTACCTGATGAGATAACTGGATGGTAATAAATAGGGTGGCCAACGACCATCATTCTAAATTACCGAATAAATGTAGGTATAACAATAATTAATGACTCAATACTATTAATATTAATGTTCGATTTTTAAATGTGACAAACCACTACGGGCTTACGACCCTCTTCTACTGTTATTTTGAAGGCTGGCAAATGCGCTGGGTTCCTAGGGTCCGTCCTCTGACAAAACGACAGACTTTCAAAATAGGTATATGACAATGTTTTTTGTAACTACGCGTAACAATATTGACAATGTTCTCAACTGACTGATGTACGTACTTCTATCACTTCTCTTATTTATTTTACTTCTGACTATCATCGGCCGACTACTCCTTCTCTGTCCTTTTATTTTATTTTACATATTTTATTTATCAATGTAAACATCACATTTATTAATGAAAAAATGAGAAGAATTTGGACCTATGTCATGTAGAATCATGTGACGTGGCGAATCGGACCACGTCCACTCGAGTTATCCATTGACGATCCGTTTGGAGTGACGGACGAATGGATTGACGCGATTGGATTTTGGACTGATGGATATCCGACTCTCCCTATCACTTCACATCACCCATTCTGTTTTCCCCACTCACGGTCAATTTTTGAAGAGACATCGCTCCATTTCGTGATCAACACCACCTTTATAAGAAGGTCTTAGCGCTGGCGGCCATTTTTCCTCTCGCGTCACCAGGCCGCCGGCGTGTAGACAGATATCATAGCGTACGGGTAAGTACATACAGATATAGGCAAGTGAATGCTGGGGACAACCTAGATTTCACAACATTATTGGCCATGCAACATGGCGGATACCATATTTGCACCAAGGAACATGGTCGCCGGAAACTGCCGAACCATCCCGAAGTGTTACGAGGCGACTGTATGGATGTATTAGTGACAATGATAATTTGATGGTATTTCTATTACTTTAAATAAATTCGGGGGCAATCGTGATGAGGTATGGGGGGCTCCGCCCCCCAAACCCTCCTTATAATTATATCCTAACCTAACCTAACTCAATCATATAAATAGTAGAAAGCTTGCTAAACGCTAACGTAAAATAAAATTGAACACTAATACAATCATACAGTCGTTCTTCTTTACACTTCGGGACCATGTCCCTTGGTGAAAATAGGAACTCGTCGTATCCGCCATGTTGGATGGCCAATATGTTGTGAAATCTAGGATGTTCGAATGCTGGGCCTCACGATGTGACGTAGCGCTAAGGCCTTCTTATATAGGTGGTGTTGGGTGTGATCCTACAATACAAACCAACAGCCGCCGAAAATGTTACTCGGTTTGTATTTTTTAATATCAAAACAAAGTGAAATCGATTTTCCATCGTGGGGCCACCATATTGGTAAACGTCACTTATGTGATTAGAGTGGCTAATGGCCGATATATTTTTAGTTCTCGTAGCGGATATTGGCTACGTAACCAATAATTGGTTATTGCTTTTCATAATATTATTAGCCCAAGATTGGAAATGGCTGATGGAGATGCGAAGAACGAGGGGGTGACTAGTTAGAAATAACACCTACTGATTAAATTGTTCAACAGGACGATTAATAATATTTGTGACAGAAATAACTAACATAATAGGTTACATTTAGGCTTAAACAGTTTTCAATACTTGTTTGTTTAATTCAAGTTTAATTATAGATTGCATGGCGTGTTATAAAAATATTAAACAAAACATACTTAACGAATGATCGGGCATTCTTGATGGGTTATTTAATTAAATAACAATACAATTTAAATCCAATCCAAATCCAATCCAAACTCCCTTTAGACCCCACTTAGGGGCATAGGGAGGCAACAAGAGCTTTAAGCAATTTAAATAAACGATTTATTTGTTTACCACATGTTCTATTTAGACATTTAATTGTTCATACACTTCATACAATAGTATTTAACAAGAGATACACCATAGACTTATTATGACGTGCAAAGGCGAGATTATTGTTGGTATTAATAATAACAGTCGGTTAGAAGTTTAAGTACCTACCTATACATGTTTATTAGAGTGGGTAAAAAAACAGAGAGTGTGAAAATACATTGTTCCAAAGACAACAGTTCAACTATTGAAGTGTTCTAAATTCAAACAATTATCCAATCATTATATTCTAACATCAAGGAGGTAGGCACCCATTCGATTAGTATGTGCTTTGTAACAATTATCACCGGTACACCGCATCTAATTTCTAACTGCATACAAACTATTACAAACACTCCAAAAAAAAAATACACAAACATGCTTAGGTACTCAGTATAAATACTAAATGACCACTACACGACAGTCCAAAGCTGACAATCGGTTTTCATTTGAGGGGAAACAGTCTGAAACACTCGGCAGAAATTTCCTTGGAAATGAAGTTGTGGGTGAGTGGAGCAGGTTGCCTGCTGAGCTAATTGTTGCGGAGAACACCAACATATTAATTTGAGAACAACCTTGACAGTTTGTACTGTAACAAAGTATGTGATATGATATCAAGCACACCAGCTCCAAGCTGCCTGCTTGAAGGTATTTAATGATGAAGGAAAATAAAGAAAATGATAATTCGTTTTTAGGTAGGTACTTATGTATTAACGTATTTCAAATGCAAAATGGAAAATAGGTAGGTATATTCAAAATGCATTTAAATTGCGAAATGGAAAAAGGTATCTATTTCCAAAATACATTGAAAATTCAAAATGGAAAATAGGTATTTTCAAAATGCATTGAAAATAGGTATTTTCAAAATGCATTGAAAATGCAAAATGGAAAATAGGTATTTTCAAAATGCATTGAAAATGCAAAATGGAAAATATGTATTTTCAAAATGCATTGAAAATGCAAAATGGAAAGAGTATAAGAACAGCCTAATGATAACAAGGGTTTATAAGTGTTATGTTTATGTTTATTTTTAGTCTTATAACTTAGATCAAAGAAAAATGGCTTTTATCTACCACCGTCATAGTGCCTATAGTTCTTCTTCCTTTGGTTTCTTTTACTTGGCCTGTTACATCGTGGACATCCCAAATATCCTTCAAATTGGGAAAAGCTATATCCGACCCCAGCTTATGTGTAAACACGTTCATTTCAAAACCTTCTTCACTGTCGTCTACAAAATTATTAGGATCCTTTCATTGAGCAGTGGATGACAAAAATCTCCTGGCTCTAAATAGGGATTTAGGGTATAGGGACGTGGATTGTGAGGAGCATATAGTCTCCAGGAAAGATCGACAATTTAACCCAATAAATGCAGCGACTCAATGTCCAAATAATGGGCATCAGTGAATTGAGATGGAAAGCTACTGTATAAGGTAGGTAACTGAATTTAGAATTGATGAATGGACTGTAATGGAGTAAATATGAAGCAGAGATTGCTCGCAAGATAACTACATTGTAAGTGTTTTACGATGTGAGCAGGTGTCTCGCGACTATCGGTTATTTAGAGATAATGACTGTTTTGGGTTATCTACGGAATGTACTTCTTCAAATCGGATCAGATCGATAAGACAACACCAGTGGCTCAAGAACCGCTTGACGCAAACAAATACACCGATCAATCAAAACAAGATTACAAAAAAAAATTATAAGGTTGAAAGGAAAATGTAAGAAGGCATGGAAGGATGGATGAATGACGTGGACGGTCCATTTCATTCTCAAGGAAGGGCGGGTCAGAAGCAAAAGAAATTCTCGACATGTTCAACATGTCGAAAAATCTCATGTATGCAACAAATAGATATTTAATAATAATTAATGAAATATAGAGATAGAAGTTGTTGAGAAAGAAATAGTAGATGTTGTATTAGAAATGTAATGTCAGTGAAAGAAGTGTGTTTGGATAGAAAAGAGTGGTGGTGCTCTCTCTATGCCTACCCCCTAAAGAACATGACATGATGAGGAATCATTAGGTACCTATTATTTTTCATCTCTTTCAAGATTTCTCGCATCATACATATTTTACTCTGTTATATATGATTTTGGCGAAAGTTATCAATAACTACATACTTTACTCTGTTATGATTTTTTATGAAGTATACCTATATTGTACAATACCAAAAATGTTTTATTTTGTGCCGTTAATATTATTATTTCAGGCGCACATTTGGTTGTTGCACCACTGTTTCCAAAACGCAGATGTTTATGATTAACGTTCACGTAAGAGATAAAAATTAAAAGTAACTTATTAAAAAAACAATAATCTTAATCTCGGGAATGAGACACACCAAACAGGTGTCAGCCGACAAACAATTTGAGAAACGCTTTAATTATTTATTTATTTATGTGCTCTTATTAACAGTACAATGGCTTCAAATAGATATGTGATTTGTTTTTTATTTTATTCGTGTTGTTTTGTACAATTAGCATTATGTCGCAATCGTAAGTAGATTTTTATTTTTATTTATTTTTCTCTATCCTGGGCTTCCCTCCAAAATGCACGGTCCACAATATTACTGATGTGTCGTGGTATTTTGAAATTAATCCAAAATTATTCAATATCCGACAGCTAAGAGATGCTATTCTCATGCAAAGTGTTATTTTTTTTGCCAAAAATCTTTTTACTGTCAGTCGGCAAAAGTTCCGAAATGAAAGCCCATTGGAAGTGAATAGTGATGCCTTCGAAGGCGCTAAAAATTATTGTTTGTATAATAATTTTTCCATAGCCACTTGGAGATGTTCTGACAACAATGACTGTGAAACGCTCGAGGGAGGACAGTGTGAAAATGGCTACTGCTTGTGCCCGGAGGGTTTTTCAATGAGCGAAGACAACACAAAGTGCGACAAAGACACAAGTAAGTCATAAAATGACTTAATATTTTGTTGTAGGCTTACAATCTGATAGCGAACTAATCAAAGTTACAAATTAAAATACATAATAACTAACCCTGCAGTAGGCTACAAACTGAATACTAACTAGCTCTGTAGAAGGTTACGAACTTATAAAGAACTAATTATGTAGAAGGTTACAAACTTAAAACTAACTATGAAAGCATGGAATAAACACACTGTTTGACTCTTTCAAAGTAAATAAAAAAATACAGTTAATCAAAACAACAGACCAAAAGGGAGACCCCAAAAGACGGGTTGAAGATTTGATTTCCGTTCGAAAGTAGGTATTTGACTTATTAAATAAACTACTAAAATTATTAAATACCACTTGTTTTTATTGCAGCCGCTCCTTACATCCATTCGAATTGTACAGAACACAAGGATTGCAGAAGACTGGTGACGGGGTTTGAATGTCACGCAGGAAGCAGTAGGCACCATTATTTTACACCATAACTTTGAAAGAAAATATCGATCAATAAACGTGACAGCTGTTAATATAATACTGTAATTACAGAGACGTGCGAGTGCCAAGAGGAATTCAATTATTTCGTCGGAAGATGCTGGAGGACTGTGGAGATAGGTCAGCCTTGCACCTCATCCTTGCAGTGCCTTGATCCTTTACAGCCCTTCGCTTTGGTCTGCTCAGGATCTGTTTGCGAGTGTGGTCCGGACTTCTACCAAAGGGAGGTGATGGGCGACTGCAGGATGAAGGCGAAAGGTGATTTTCATCAGAACTGCACATTTATAAACCTAATTCCCGCTATTTTATTTGCTAAAATGCTAGAGATGAGAGCTCTTCAAAGAATATGTGGATGAGGGACATAGAAAGGAATGGGTATATAAGGAAGAAGTGGTATGCAAGTTAGTGTTGTTAGAAAGACGAGAGTTGATAAAATGAGATAGTTTTAGATAATATGTTGGATACAATAGGGTAACAAAAAACTGAGAGAAAAGGTGTAAGAAAGCGTTATCGTTTGAGAATGACGTTGTTTTTGCCGTTTCGTTTGAACCTTCTCTCAAAGATTCATAGAAACTCATTGTCAACAGACTGCCAATTGAGTGTGGCTAAATTCAAAATCTGTTCTGGGCATATACATTGAGAGCATGATCAAGGGGAGAAACTCCCGCGCGTGAATGAACACGCCGGAGTTCCTATAGGACTTCTACGATGACAATGTAAACATACATGTGACGTTTCTTAAAAACTCTCAAAGACCGTTTAGGGTAGGAACTAATGGTGTGACACAGTGACTGGAATGAGATAGGTGGATAACTACTAATGGAGTGAAGTGTATAAAATAAGCTGAGTGGGACCTTATTTAAAATAAACAGTCGCTGGACTTAGTTCAGTCAAATGGTTGAAAGCCAGACCGAATAAATAAAATACATAAATACATTTGATAATTTTGTATACTTCACAGCTATCAATGACTCCTGCATCATAGACGAGGACTGTAGTTTCATTGAATCAGTTGAAGGAGCCATTTGTAATCTAGCCACCATGAAGTGTGAAGATCCTGTCAGCAAATCGGAAGGAAATAATCGTGAGTTACTATTGTGAGACATATCTTGATAACGAAATTTCGGGATACTTAAGTAAATAATTATTTATTCAACAGAATCAAATGGTTTTTGGGAAAGCCAATATTCAACTCTGCCGTCCACTTCAATGTTGCCAAGATCCAACGAAAGCAAAAGTTGCTCTATTGATTTAGATTGTGCAGACATGAAGGCGGCCTACTGCAACGCAAGGAGGTGCTTCTGCAACCAGGGCTATTATCTGTCGGAGAAAGGAGATCGATGCTTAGCCGGTTTGTAGGATTTTTATGAATTTAGAAAACCAGTAGTTGCGCTTTTAATAAATTTCATTGAACGTCGATTGTTTTCTTTTTTAAAGACCCACAGTTTTGTTTTTCTTGAATTAATTATTGTGAATTTTGCAGAAATCGGTGTTGAAAAACCAATAGATGACACTTGTAATGGATTTGCAACTGCTGACATTGGCGGAATCTGTAAATGTCCCGTAGGATTCTTTCATAGCTACCCTTTCAGGGATTGCATAAAACGTTGGTTTGTCACTTCAAGCTTTTGTATTTCCCACGTTTGATGTTACAAAATCTAAACATTTTCAATATTTACAGCGACAAGAAGATTTGGAGAAGCCTGCGCCAACGATTTGTCATGTAGGACATTTGGACAGCATGCTTATTGCACGAAGGATCCAGTTATAAACACGACACATTGCGCCTGCGACACATCAGCTTCAACAATAAATATAGATAGTCAGTTTTGTGAGCCGTTTTTATCGTGTGAGTAATCTGAATGTTTTGAAAATTTACCGTCTGCTAATAATTGTGAAGGTCCATCGTCGAAAGCCCTCAGATATGTTAATCAACACCGAAGTCCTTAGACGAACAAGGGTTGAGAGAGAGAGCTGTTGTAAATCATCAGGGAGTGAAACATCATCTTTTCCATATGATTCTGAAGGGAAAAATCGAAGGTCTGAAAAATGTGGTGGTGTCAAAAGTATTTTTTTTTAATACAAAGTTTGAGTGATGTCAGTTCGTCTAGATGTTGGTAAACCAGATTATAGAGCATAAAATTATGCGGTCTGATATTTATAACACAGAAACTGTGGGCTCTTTTCAATTCTTAGATTCAATAGCAACCACCGACAGTAATATTAGCATTGAGCTCCACAGAAGAATTGCTGTGCTAAATGCTATTTTAGTATCTACCTCTGACAAATAATTCTTAAAGTATCATAGACATCTCGTCTCTCGTAACTTCCCAAACGTACATGTACAGTGTAACATTTTATAACGAGCATAATAATTCGTCCCAGAGTTAAACGAAATATTTTTTCTCAAAGAATTCAATGGAAGTAATCGATAATGCGAGGAAAAACCGTTTATTAAAAGTTAAACTTACACATTTTAAGGAGTTTAACTGGTAACGGAATAAAAATATAAATTTACGACAAATAAGTAGGTGCTTACCCCTAGTATAAATTTTCGATGACCGAATATCGAAACGATCGTCGAAAGAGTTTCGAAAAATTTTCATACTAAAATAATCGAATGATTCGATCGTTTGATTTTAGAACATTAATTGCACGCTAATAAGCGCTTATTAACGTGAAATTAGCTTTCGATAAAACTCGTACTAGCCCCACAGTTTCAAGTGTAAAGTGGTTGGTTGCACACACATTGTTTTCTTTAAAGTTTAAAGGATGACCAGCCTAGCTTCTTCAAAATTTGGCGAAAATGTGTCACAGCCTATCATTAATAAGTAAAAAAATTAAAATAAACAAACTTTGTCAAATATACAGGGTTACAAGGCAAGTCGTACGGAATCCTTTAGGACGTTATTATTTAGGTCATTTCTGATGGATTTGATTCTATAATATGGTGTCCGAAACTTAACCGTTATGGAGATATTGAACTTTAAAGATTTTGAAAAAAAATCCTTTCTTTTATGCCTTTTTATCGATTTCTTCGGATTAGAGGTCCTTGGGTCCAGTTTCTTTTATGCATCTAGTGAGAGGACATGTCAATTAAAAAAAATGATTAACAAAAACTGAATCTACTACTAACAGCTTAAAAAGACAGCTCGACAAAGGTTAGGATTAAAGAATTTTCACTAAGTGTTTTTAAATTTGAAGCGCTTTTTAAAAAAAAAATTAGGTAACTTGTTCAGCAGATAATTTTAAAAATTTCTACGTCTCTTTAGCTATTCAAAAATGTATAACACTTGCTATTAAATAGGCAAAACATTGACCAAATAATACGGCTGACAAAACTCTCAAAAAGAGTTTTCTCTGCCTTAGTGTCAGACTATATAATAAATTGCCAGGGAGAATGAAAGGCCTCGATGAACGCAACTTTAAGAGGGAGGTGAAGACGTATCTCGTCGCAAAATCTTATTACAGTGTTGACGAAATGTTGAGTGATCAAGTTTAGTGATCAGTGATGTTTCTTTTGTTATCCACCTTAACCTATGTGTGTCATTATTTATTTTCCATTTATGACAAGCTTATACGGCGCACATCTTGTCTGTAATCTACTTTTATTATGATGTGAAACCCCTTATATTTTGTATATGCCTAGCTGTGTAAGTACATGTTTGTCTATATTGTCTTGCCAAGACTTTACAATATTTTGTTTTGTGGATTTTTTGAAATTTTTACAAGTCCAAGTGCCCTAAGGGGCCTACGGACAATGAAATAAATAAAAAAAAAAAAAAAAAAACTACGGGCTTACGTCCGTCTCTACTGTTATTTGGAAGGCTGGCTTAGTGTGATCACTTTACTTATTATGGTGAAGCTATTCAATGATTTAACATCAAATAGGTAGGTATGTCTTTCTTCTAATACTCTTTTCTTCGGAGATATTTTCCAATATTAATAAAGTGTACCTACTTAGCATTTAAATTAATTCGAGTACTTCAAGTCGAATTTAGTAGGTACTTGTTATGCGAAATTTCACTCATTAAGGGAGCAACTTTTTCACATTTTTGCTCGTCATGAAAGGTGCTTGTCAGGTCGGACAAATCGTTGTTGCCACCGATGCTTGAGTAATGCTGAAATTATTTTTTTTATACAATCAAAAAAAACTAATACTCAGCATAACAGGTACAAACCCTTTGCGCTGCGAATATTGACAAGAAAAGTAGATAATTTCCTGTTGGTCTTTGAAAAATCCGCGATCTCGGACAAGTCACATTAACTCTGCGTTCTTCGGCACACCAAACTCAATGTGTTATATTATTAATCCACAAGGCTCTTTTGCTCCCTATACCTCACCAGCCGTCTATTATAGGAGAGCATATTTTTCATTGCAGAAGGTATGTAGGGACAAAATATTCAGCTTTTCATCTTTTGACAGTGTGCAACAGCTCTCTCTCTCTCCTTATTTATTATACTCACAGGTCTACCTTATTGGGGTAACACGTAAATTGTTCGAATTACAATTCTTCGAAAATCACAATTTACCTAATTGCAATTATACGAAATCACAATTCACCTAATTGCAATTATACGAAATCACAATTCACCTAATTGCAATTATACGAAATCACAATTCACCTAATTGCAATTATACGAAATCACAATTCACCTAATTGCAATTATACGAAATCACAATTCACCTAATTGCAATTATACGAAATCACAATTCACCTAATTGCAATTATACGAAATCACAATTCACCTAATTGCAATTATACGAAATCACAATTCACCTAATTGCAATTATACGAAATCACAATTCACCTAATTGCAATTATACAAAATCACAATTCACCTAATTGCAATTATACGAAATCACAATTCACCTAATTGCAATTATACGAAATCACAATTCACCTAATTGCAATTATACGAAATCACAATTCACCTAATTGCAATTATACGAAATCACAAATCACCTAATTGCAATTATACGAAATCACAATTCACCTAATTGCAATTATACGAAATCACAATTCACCTAATTGCAATTATACGAAATCACAATTCACCTAATTGCAATTATACGAAATCACAATTCACCTAATTGCAATTATACGAAATCACAATTCACCTAATTGCAATTATACGAAATCACAATTCACCTAATTGCAATTATACGAAATCACAATTCACCTAATTGCAATTATACGAAATCACAATTCACCTAATTGCAATTATACGAAATCACAATTCACCTAATTGCAATTATACGAAATCACAATTCACCTAATTGCAATTATACGAAATCACAATTCACCTATTCGAAATTATACGAAATCACAATTCACCTAATTGCAATTATACGAAATCACAATTCACCTAATCGCAATTATACGAAATCACAATTTACCTAATCGCAATTATACGAAATCACAATTCACCTAATTGCAATTATACGAAATCACAATTCACCTAATTGCAATTATACGAAATCACAATTCACCTAATCGCAATTATACGAAATCACAATTCACCTAATTGCAATTATACTAAATCACAATTCACCTATTCGAAATTATACTAAATCACAATTCACCTAATCGCAATTATACGAAATCACAATTCACCTAATTGCAATTATACGAAATCACAATTCACCTAATCGCAATTATACGAAATCACAATTCTCTTTATGCAAATTCTTCGAAAATTTTTATTTTACGTTAACGTTATCAAGCTTTCTGAATGAGTATATAAGTATATTTTTTGGCTAAGTTATAATTATAGGGGGTGGGGGGCATACCTTCTCAGCTGTTCCCCCGAATTAATTAAAGTACTACAAATATTAAAAAAGGAATATATTCGTAGGAATATTCATTCAAATAATTCGCTTTAGAACAATTGTAGGTACATATTTCGAACAATTGTGATTAGAAGAATTTTCATGGAATCCCTTATTGGTAACGCAGTCCTCCAACATCTTTCGTTAAAGCCAGATTTCAAACTCCTCAATGCTGATCATGTATGGGATTCCACCGGATACAGAGACACTGACAGAACATAAGCTTTAACGATTCTCCTCTTTGTGTAAAAGTTCTCCTCACAATGGTTTCTGTCACGTCACGATTACACAATGGTTTCTGGACTTCGTCGCAGGTTGATCTCGCATCAAACTCAATCCGTGTTTTAATCTCCGAGTCTCGTTTCCACCCCCTGTTAAGACCTTACATAATTATTTATTTGATTGTTTTAGTTATCAATGGATCATGCGTGAATAACACCAATTGCCCGGACACTGCAGAGTGCATTGACGAGATCTGTACCTGCCCCAAAGGGACTATAGCGAACCCCACTAATGTGGTTTGCCTTGCAACCGACCTTAGTAAGTATGACGGATTCTTGACACTTACCAGGACTAGGTCTTAAAATATAAATGCATAGAACCAAATGCTGTCATTAAGTCAATGGATGTTCAATTTTTAAACGTTTTTCAAAGATGGCTTTTAGTGATCACTTTACGCTTACAACGTTTGCCATTTGGGTGGTCAAATTCAAACACTACACTGGGGGGAAAATTAAATAAGGATTTTTATTCGATAAATAAAAATTTCAAGACCGTTTTTATATTTTCAGATGTTGGAGACCAGTGTTCGATATCTGAGCAGTGCACGGGCATCGAGAATCTCGCATGTGTGAACGAAAAATGCGGCTGCGCGAGCGGGTATATTTTGGATGAAGGCGTATGTGTTTCGGGTACGTATCATGAACACCAAAAAATGACATGTTTTTTTTTCGATTCCTTCCTAAATTTAGATTACAAATCTATTTACATCGGTTTGGGTTTGAATTTTCTTTATGTGAAATAAAATATAAAAAAAAAAGTGAAAACTAGCTACATGCTAACAATTTGACATGGGGGACACTTGTATAGCGATAACAATTCCATAGACTTGTCACACTGATTTACTCCGCTCACCGTGAGTTTACGTTTTTGTTCAGAACCGCTGTTTCAATCTTTCTCGCCGGGGAGAACGTTAACTCACTAACTGCAGCGACAACTTATCGATAAACGTCAGAATAGGGCTACTGAATATAAATAAATGATTGGCAGGTATCGGAGGACCCTGTTCCGAAGACTCCGACTGCTCGAAGGTCCCAGACAGCGAATGCAAGGAGTTCAACGAGACGACCGTCATTTGTC
Organism: Mystacides longicornis; assembly: GCA_963576905.1. Lineage (NCBI taxonomy): Eukaryota > Metazoa > Arthropoda > Insecta > Trichoptera > Leptoceridae > Mystacides > Mystacides longicornis. Next base: position 5,018,688 of record OY756424.1, on the reverse strand, counting down.
AGTGTAAGCAAGGATTTGTGGGATTAGAGAATGTTTGCTACAAAGGTAATCACTTGTTGTTTAAAAGGTAACCGCTTTTTTGGTTTTCCACATTCTGGTCGATAATTTTTTTTTATATATTATGAAGATAGCATCTAGGGGAAAGTCAGTTAAGGGTGCATATAAACCATACGAACATAGAGCCAGAGCTGGAAATAATGTATATTTTCTGATATTTTCTTGATCGTTGATATGGACACTAATCTGTCATCGCCCATTAATTAGTTTTTGCTTGTTATTGTTTCCATGGTGTCCAATATCGACCATAAAAGAAAGTATGCTCTGTTTCTAGATTCGGCTCAATGTTCGCTTAGTGTAAACGCACACTCAGATGATAATAATAAGCTTCACTAAGTCATTACAAGTATTATAATACAAGTGTTATTGGTGTTTTAAGAACGTTCGCCATGTAGGTGGTCAAATTGATCAAAATCCCCTAATTCTAAATCATGAAAATCGTCGGCAAGTCGAATAATTCTATGCCCCTTATGGGTTTCAAACCCGCATTTCTGGCCATCTAAAGCAGAGATGCTAACCACTGGGCCAACCGACCCGACGATAAAACTTAAATGTGTAATTTAAATCAAATTGTTACTCAGCCGCCACCACCGTTCAGGACGAATGTGAGATAGATCTGCAGTGCTACAGCATAGGTGACAATGCCAGCATCCACTGCATCGAGGAGCAGTGCATGTGCAAGACGGGGTACCACTTCCGGGACCAGTTCTGCCACGAAAGAAAAGGTCTGTGCATTTCGTAAATACACTCATTTTATAATTACAGTCATTCTGTGGAAGGCCTCATCGGGTTAGTGCGAACACTTATAACTCGAGATCAGCTGAACAGATTCTTCCGATGTTTGATTTATTGGATTCTTCTCCGCTCCGGATAACAGAATAACTAATGAAAAGTTGAATAAGAAATGATATAAAATATAATTAAAGTTAGTATGGATCGGATTTTCTAACCGGTACTGCCACCGCCATCTGTAGGGGAAATACGGAGATGTCTGGTAGATTGATATTTTGGTAGAAAGATTCTATAGATCAATGTTTTCCCTATATGTTTTCACAGATGGCGGTAATGTTACCGACATTGTAATTGTATATAATAACCACATAACTTTTGATTTTTTCACAGTGAGTAGTCGTGTATGTTAGCTATGTTACGTTACCCAGCAATATTTTATTGACTATAATCCGGGACGAAGTTCGGTGGGTCAGCTAGTCTAAAGATATATAAAAGAAAGTCAGGTTAGTTCAACCAATAATGTATAACTCGAGATCGGCTGAACAGATTTTTATCATATTTGTTTTATTAAATGTCTACATAATACTCTTCGCTCCGGATAATAGAGGTAACAAACAAATCGAAAAAAGGATATAAAATAATATAAAATATAATATTAAAGTTAGTATGGAAACAACACCATCTGTGAATAATTCCATAACACAATTTTTATTTACCTGACAACCATTGAGTTTCAAAACATTGATACGCAGATTACTCACATGTTTTCGCAAATAATTTAAATGAAATTCAGCTAGGTAGGTATTTTAATATAATATAATGTCTACAATATTTAATTTATTCTAAGGCGGGACGATGTTCGACGGGTCAGCAAGTTAAATAATATAAAAAGTCATTCCCAGGCACTAAAAATAATATTGTTATAAAGAGATTATTTATTAAATGTACATATTATTTTGATTTTTATTTATAGGAAAAGGGGATAAGTTGTCTTCATATTACTGAAAAAGCAATAAAGAACATCTTTAGAGTAGGTACCTATACGCTCCACATAACCACTTTTTGTCAACCAAACTGTCAATCCATAAAAAAATTCGGCTTTATTTGAATGCAAGTCATAATTATAGGTTTTACAGATTTATGTATTCTTATTTTTTTAGTTTGTTGAAGATACAGTCTTTCGTTCTCTAGGCCAGGCAATACACTACTTCTTAGTATATGACATTAAATATTTAACAGTTTCAAGATAAGATTTCACCCAAGTGTTAAACAGTCGGTTTCATAAAAAAATAATGAAGTCTTTAACGGCCGGTTTCATAAAAAATAAAGGAGACTTTAAACTCCCTTTAAAAAATAACGGGTTTCATAACAACAAAACGACATTTAAAACCGACTTTTAGCTAAAGTACCGTTATTGATTATTATTTGTAGTTAAAGTCGACTTTAGTGTAGTTAAAATTTTTACCACCGGAGTTCATAGAAAATTTCGTGGCGCTTTCTCTGTCACAAACATAAACATTTTGTTTGCGGTGACACTGTGGACAAAAATGACTAAAATAGGGCGGAAAACATAACAAAACGGGAAGAATATTATTGTTTACAGGTTTCGTGTACTAATTCATAAACCATAATAATAAATTAACACAAAAAACGGCACTTTGATGCTCTATTGAGAAATGAAATTGACAGATCAACAGAAATTTCGCGAAAATATTACTAAACAACCTATGTTTTCCAGAGATTTCCATGGTAACACTACCAACTGCTACCAACTTTAAAATATTTTCTTGACATTTCAAATTTTAGCTGGAATATTTTTTATGAAACGCATCAGCTTAAAGGAGTCTTTAAATTTTAAATGTTACTTTAGCTAAAGTGTTCTTTAGCCGCTTTTTTTTTAAACCGGCTGTTAGTTTTTAAAAAATAACGCGTTTCATAACAACAAAATGATACTTTATGTCAAAGTCGACTTTAGTGTCGAAATCTTTTGAATCAAAAATCTTTTGCCGTCGGAGTTCATAGAAAATCTCGTGGCGCTTTCTCTGTCACAGAGATGAACATTTTTATGTATACGGTAACACTGTGGACAAAAATGACTAAAATAGGGTTGAAAACATGGGGGGGCGTTCAAGTATTACGTAACGCAATTTGGGGGGGAGGGGGGGTCTTGCAAAACGTTACTGTGCGTTACGAGGGCGGGAGGGGGGGGGTTTAAACAACTCGTTACGTAACGGTATTTTTTTTTCTTAAATAAAAAAAATTGGGAAATAAATCTTCCAAGTTGGGCAATCCTTTTCGTTTATGTTTTACGGGGAATCCCTCGATTGTACTGTACGTCATTTTTGTTTTTTTATCTCCGAAGTTGGGCACCCTTTTCGTTTATGTTTTACGGGAAGTCCCTCGATTGTACTGTACATCATTTTTTTTCTCCGAAGTTAGCAAAGGAACCCTTTTCGACAATGTTTTACGGGAAGTCCCTCGATTGTACCGTACGTCATTTTTATTTTGTTCTCCGATGTTAAAGCTTTTGGTGGAAACACGTAGAATGCCGAATCCGACCCGCGCCGACCGGCGCAAAGAATGTTTCTATGCAGTTGAATGGGGATACGCACAGCAAAAGCAGAAACCTGTTTTCCGGCATGCCCATTTAAATGCATTGAAACTATAGACAACATTCTTTGCGCCGGCCGGAATCGGCTTTCTACGTGTTTTCACCGTAAGAATTTTTCGCTCTGCGAAAAAAGGAACCTTTTTCGTTTAAGTTTTACGGGGAGTCCCTCGACTGCATTGTATGTAATTTTTATTTCGCCCTCCCAAGTTAGCAAATCTTTTATTTTTTACGGGGAATCCCTCGACTGTATTATACTTACGTCATTTTTATTTTATTTTCGTTGTCAGCATTCGTTAGTGGTCAAAAGGGGGGATTTACATCATCAACTGGACTTGCCAACGCAGCTATGCCAAAATTTGGAAAACAGCAAAAGAAAAAATAAAGATAAATTTATGGAACATATAAATAGTATTTTTTTTTCTCCGAAGTTAGCAAAGGAACCCTTTGAAACCCTTTTATTTTTTTACGAGAGTTCAGTAAAAAAATAGTCTCTTGGGTGTTACGTAACATTTAGGGGGGGGGGGGGGGGGGAGGGGGGGTACAGAAAAACGTTACGGCGCGTTACATGGGGGGGAGGGGGGGTCAAAAATCTTCAAAAATTGCGTTACGTAATACTTGAACGCCCCCTGGTAAAACGGGAAGAATATTATTGTTTACAGATTTCGTTTACTGATTCATAAACCATAATAATAAATTAACACAAATAATGGCAAATTGATGCTCTATTGAGAAATGAAATTGACAGATTAAGAGAAATTCCGCGCAAATATTAGTACCTAAACAACCTATGTTTACCATAGATTTCCATGGTAACACTACCAACTTTCAAATATTTTTTGACATTTCAAACTTTAGCTAAAGTAAGCGGGAATATTTTTATATGAAACGCGTCAACTTAAAGGAGACTTTAAATTTTAAAATTTCCATTAGCTAAAGTGTTCTTTAGCCGCTTTTTTTTAAACCGGCCGTAAGTGTGTTTATTATTTTCAGCTCTTGGCGAAGTCTGCACCGGCTCATCACAATGCTTCATCTTCGGAAACGTGTACGATTCAGAGTGCAGGAACTCCCTGTGTCAATGTAACTATGGCTACAGAACCACCTTCAACCCGGATAGATGCAGTGAGTATCTACTTACTTTACTTTACTTTTCGTGCGGCATTCGGATAGATTTCTTCTTCGCCCGTGCAGGCTGCGTCGTCACAAGCACCTATAATCTCGGCTCCAGCGATGCAAGCCAAGCCACCGCTTCCGGTTTACCCTCGTGGATGTCCTGGATGCTCCCCGAGAACCTTCTAGTTTGGCATTTCTCAACCAAATGCTTGACTTACTTGTCCTATTCGAAAAAGTTTCCCTGCTTTTTGCAGTTCGTCGTTCTTAAAATGTAGGTGCTTATGTCTACTTTTCTCACTATTGCGGTCGTCAAGTTGGTCCTGAAAAGGTCCTTTTACCGAATTGGTCGAGAGGCCCTTCGACATTCGACCGCCATGTTTGTGCTGGTTCGTTTCACGCATTTTAGACTCTTTGTGTTTTCTTTTCTTATTTTATCTTTCACTTATTTTTGCTCTATGTTTCGTTTCTGTTGTTTCTGATGTTTTGATTGCGCTACTCACGGGGGAGACCACGAGAAGGTCCAGCACATCCTCCCCCTATCTTAAACCTCACTATTAAAGGTGCTGATACAATAAAAAGAGTTATCTCGCTAGAGAAGGCACTATCTGTTCTATATTTTTACTACACTATATTTCTGGAAAGAATGACAAAAAAATGTAGGAATTTGAAACTTTTTGAACAAATAAAGGTGGATAACACTCTTTTATCACACACCTATCATTGAAATCTGACTGACAAGCGTTTTCACTGGACGAAAGTGCAGCGAAAAGCCTAATAATTGCTCAAAAAGTTACAAATTCGTATATTTTTCTAAGCCATTCTCTCCAGAAGTACAGAATACCTATTCTGTACATGCAGAGCTGCTTTTCTCTAGCTAGAACAACTAGAGTGTTTTGAATGAAAAGACCAATAGAGTGGAAAAAAGCATCTGTACATCAGTATTGATAGTGATAGATCTAAATAGATATAAAACGATTCACGAATCACGACGAGTTCATCGAATATCAATTCATCGAAAATCAATTCATAAAAAACGAATTCATCGAAAATCAATTCATTGAAAATCAATTCATCGAATGATCAATTAATCGAATGACCAATTCATCGAAAATAAATATTTTGAAGATATTTGAGAGGATTTTTTTATGACCTTAATAGTAAGGTATAAAAGGTAAAACAAAGAATAAGGTAAAACTTCAGTTTAATCACTCCTATAAATTAAAGATAGGGGCGATTTTGACATACGCTGGAGGTAACTATTTATTTATTTATTATATATCATTGGCATATCACCAGGTTATTTATAAATTTATTAACGTGTTTTCAATCGGGAGGGGGGGGGGTGTCCAAGAAGGAATGGGGGTTCCACCCCACAAACCCCCCTTTTAACTACGTTCTAAACTTAACCTAACCTAAAATCGAATATAAAATAACCTCGAAATCATTAGGTTTAGGTTTAGAGGTTAAGGTTTAGGTCAAAAATGATTACACAGTTTTATATACTTACAACTTTTATATACTGGTGGGTACACAGTTTTATATACTGGTGGGACAAAGATGTGAAAGCAGCTGTGGAAAAAAAACAGAATGCGTGGAAGAATGTAGTTTGTGCGAAGAATGAATCCGACAAAACAGTTATGTATGATATTTATAAGAAAGAGAAGAATGCAGTTAAGAAACTTGTGAGTGTGAAAAAGAAAAAATTAGAGGATAATGAATGTAAAAAATTAAGTGCGAATGTGAATGGTAATTTAAAGCTCTTTTGGAAGGAAGTGAAAAGGAAAAGGTCTGGGAAAGATGAGAAAGTGAATTGTTTGAAAGATAAAAATGGATGTATGCTGACACAGGAAAAGGATATAGGTTTGAGGTGGAAAGAATATTTTGAAGATCTGTTTGAAACTAAGGATGGATGCGACAGTTTGTGTCAAGTAAGTATAAATGGACAGGATGATGAAAGTTACGAAATCAGTATGAATGAACTTACGAATGCGATTAAGAAAGCAAAAAATGGGAAAGCTTCAGGTTGCGATAGGATATCAACGGAGCTTATCAGGTATGGCGGCCGAGTGACGCTTCAGTGGTGCTTGGAGCTTTTCAACTTGTGCTGGACGGAAGGCCGTACACCAGGTGACTGGAGGAAAGCCATTATCTGCCCTCTGTACAAGGCGAAGGGCTCCCGGTTGGACTGTGGCAACTATCGTGCAATGAGCTTGTTGAGCAACGTGGGTAAATTGTACAGTAGAATATTAGTAGAAAGGGTTAGAAAAATAACTGAAACTAAAGTTTGGGATGCACAAGGGGCTTTTATGAATGGGAGGGGATGTGCCGATCAGATCTTCGCACTGCGGATGATTACGGAGAAGCTTTTGAGTAAACATCAGAAGCTTTTCTGTGCATTCGTAGATTTGGAAAAGGCATATGATAGGGTAGATAGGGGTAAATTATGGGAGGTTCTATCAATCTATGGAGTGAACAACCGGTTGATTCGTGGCATTGCTTCGCTATATTCGGATAGTACTGCGTGTGTGAAGGTGAATAGTCACGTTTCACCGGAGTTCTGTCTTACGAAGGGTGTGAAGCAAGGGTGCGTCATGTCACCATGGTTGTTCAATTTGTTTTTTGATTTTTGCGTCAGTGGGTTAAAAGATATAAATATAGGGGTTGAATTGAATGGAATAAAAGTATGTGCGCTTATGTATGCCGATGATTTAGTACTTATGGCTGAGTGTGAAAATGATTTGCAAGAACTTGTGTCAAGTGTGTTTGAAAATTGTGCAAAAAACGGTCTAAAAATGAATGTCAGCAAAACAAAGGTTTTGGTATTTGAAAGGAATGAAGTAAGAACGAATTGCAAAATAACGGTAGAAAATGAATATCTTGAGCAAGTGAATGAGTATGTGTATTTAGGAAGCATGTTTAGTCGGGATGGAAAGTGTGAAAAAGAAATCGAGCGTAGGAAAGTTGCTGGTTGCAGGGTGGGCGGTGCATGCACTAAGACCTATAATGAGAAACAACAACGTCTCACTACAAGCAAAGAAACTAGTGCATAACGCAATCCTGTTACCATCGATGATGTATGGTTGTGAAACGTGGACATGGACGAAAAAAGAAGAATGTAGTATTAATGCAGTAGAGATGAAATCTCTACGAAGAATATGTGGAAAAACTTTATGGGATATGGAAAGGAATGAAAATATTAGGAAGGAGTGTGGTATGGAAGTAAGTGTTGTGACAAAGATGAAAGTTAATAAGTTGAGATGGTTTGGACATGTGGAAAGAATGGATGCAGACAGAATGACAAAGAGAATTCATAAGGCTGAAAGGAAAGGTGTAAGAAAGCGTGGCCGACCGAGAATGACGTGGATCGAACACATCGATTCCGTCCTCAAGGAAGGCCATGTAATAAGTAAGAGAAATAGGAGAGGGTGTATGAGAAATATTATGTCGGTGGATGAAGCGAAAGAAGTATGCTTGGATAGAAAAGAGTGGAGGTCCGTTCTCTCTGCCTACCCCTTACGGGACACGGCGTGATGGGTAAAAAAAAAAAAAAAAAAAAAACTTACAAAATATAATACAACAACTAAAACCCCCCAAGAATTCATTACTGTTGTTCGATTTTTAAATGGAACAAACCACTACGGGCTTACGACCGTCTTCTACTGTTATTTGGAAGGCTGACTTAGTGTGATCATTTTACGTTAACAACGTTCGGCATTAGGTGCTAATGTTTAAGTCTCCAAAACTTCTAATCATGAGAATTCTCAACATGTTCAACATGTAGAAAAATCTCATGTATGCAACAAGTAGATATTTAATAATAATTAATGAAATATCTACATAATAAATCAGAAATGTTTGTATGTTTGCTTTTTATCGTATGTCGGAGCATCACGGTCAAAATACAAATGCTACGTCAGATATGAATCTGCGCAGAGCCGTGCAAAATGCCTGAGAAGGTTCTTAAATACAATTTGCTGCATTAACTTTAATATATTTAGAGCTATTTAAAAAAATATTTTTTTAGGATCTTATTCATACAAATTTTTCAAAAAAGACAGTAAGTCATCTTTTGGAAACAAAATTACTCATGTAAACGTTGAAAGGAATCTTGGAATTACCGTATGAAAATGTAATAAAATAATTGGAGATTGATTTGTTATAATATTACTGATCAAGCCTGACAATCGGAATCAAAAACGTAAAGCAAGACGGGTATAAGCTAGTAGAGAAATATGTTGGAAATTATGGAGAACAAGAGAGCAGCCAAATTTAAAGACTGCGACTGCTGTTGTTCTCAATAATTTCCAACTTTTATCTCTATATTTCATTATAATTACTAAATATCTACTACATGAGATTTTTCAACATGTTGAACATGTTGAGAATTCTCATGATTAGGAGTTTCGGAGACTTAAACATTACCACCTAATGGCGAACGTTGTTAACTTAAAGTGATCACACTAAGCTAGCTTTCGAAATAACAGTAGAAGACGGTCGTAAGCCCGAAGTGGTTTGTTCCATTTAAAAATCGAACATCAGTATAATGAATTCTTGGGGGGGTTTTAGTTGTTGTAATATATTCGATAAAATCTAAACATAATTAGAACGTTGTACTTACAAAAACCCAGAACCCGGAATCGAATTGCATTCTAAATTGAAGATCTACTATTTCAACATTTGAGAGCATGGTTGCCAAAAAGGTTGTTTCTCTCAAATATCTTCAAAATATTTATTTTCGACGAATTGGTCATTCGATGAATTGATTTTCGATGAACTCGTCTGTTACCTATAAAACCTATGTAGAGTTTGAGTCGTTATTCCTAGGCCTAGACTACTCTAACTTCAATTTACACTCGTAGGCTCAAAATAGATCGTTCTTTAATCTAGATAGATCAACTCAAGCTACAAATATGACAATGTATTTGTGACAAATTTTTCTTTTTTTTTGACGCTGTATTTTCTTGCAGATTCTGCTACCTTACTACATTCTTCAGTGTGGATTTCCCTTCTGATGGTGTCTCTGGTGGCGAAAAGTCTTCTATGGTTATAAATACGGCGATGATTATTTATCTGTGATTTTAGCATCCGTATTTTGACAGATTCTTTAAAATGAAATCATGACATATAGATATAGATACCTATAGGTACTAATGTATTTTTCGTATAAACACACTTTTTAATACAATAATTTTATCATATAAGTACATGGATACTTCATTCCCCTGAATCTTTTGGTTAAAAATAAATTTATTGAACTCTTATTTATTTTATTCGTTTTCTTTACTTTCCCTGTTATTAATAAATAAACTTATAATTGTGGAAGTGGTTGGTGGTCTAGCGGTTGGCGGTTTATAATGAAGTGGTTGGTGGTCTAGCGGTTACGACGCCGGCTTTCGCACTGTTTCGTACGGAGGTCGTGGGTTCGATCCCAGGTGCCGACCATCTTCCTCTTTCACGACACAAGCTTTAAGTAGCTTACTGTGAAAGAGTCAAGGAGTCTATTTGTGTTCACTTTGAGTGAGCACAGTTTAATTTAATAAAAAAAAAAAATTAAAAAACAGTTTGTTAAGTTTTTTGTGGCTTAATTTGTTTTATTACCTTATCGAGTTTGTAAGGAAAGACTATGAATTAGGTCATGCACTCGAGGTAGGTAGGTCTAGGTACGCTGGACTCGTCAAATCAAATAAAATGGCTGCAAACGTGAACACGACGTGAACGTGAAACGCTGTCCGATTTATATCTTTTGAACTCGGAATTTGATACAATATTACGCAGCTCACGACATCACCAAAATATTCACTTTTGTTGACGGTGGCAGCCATTTTATTAGATCTAACTTAGTTCCCAGACTACTGAAAAAAATCATTGTATGATTCGACGTTACGTCTGAGTACATGGGCCTGTATTTATACAAGAACATAACAACCTTTCCAGTGACTTTACTCAGTACTTTGTCTGTTTAGATCAGAGGTTCCCAATTATATTTTCCCCTTGTCTTGTTTTTCGTTTTCTGCTAGACCCCCAGCTACTCACTTTGAAAGATAAAAGTTTCTAATATTTCAAAGTGATGTACAGCATGACAAATAACTCATACCATTAGTTTAAGTTACAGCAGCAAGAATCGCGACAACTGACGACATCTAGAGCATTTTTGTTTAGTGCGAAGGTTTTACTGTCATGTTAAGCAGTGTCTTTTTTAAATCAATAAATAAAATAAAAAAAATATCTACGGCGTCATCATCGTGTTATATATATTGATTTACAGATTGAATTGAATATTAAATTCGGCCCACCGAAAGTTAATACAAATACCCATTTGAAATTTTTAACACAAAGCGAATCTTTTCCCATTTCTTACAAAAAATGTTCGGTGTTGGGGTATCTGAACTCAGATTTCAGACAGAAATATTATTATGTCTTACGACTATAAAATATTGGAGTGTACCTAATAAAAGAAATTTTAGTTAGAATGAAAGAAAAATCGGGGGATGTTAAATTTGCAGTGAGCGAAATAAGGTTGGGAACCTATGGTTTAGATGTGTATCGCACCTTTGGGCCGCTACCCACCAGGTCGATTGACCCATTACTGTCATTACAAATCGTTTTGTAATAAATAAAAAAGCAATGTACCTACCACACTTGAAATGGTGCTTATTGCATGCTTAAAGTAAAAATTTAGAGACCCACCATATATCCACTTATATAATAATAGGAAAACATAATATGGATAAAATATCGTAAAATACGCATTTTCGAAAGACGTAGTTGCAGGATTTTTGTTTTAAAATAGAACTAAAGTGAATAATTTTTATTTTGAATCAAAGTTTTCATATTTTCGGAGAACTTATGAAGATTTGCCTTTGCCAACCGGTCAGAAAAGGCACCATTGGCCTCAGACGCCTTCGAGCGCAATGGAGAGCTCTTGGTGCCTCCCTATGCCCCTGAGTGGGGTTTAGGCACCCGTATTGCAAGTTGGTTTGGGGGGATCTGCGGCGGGCTTGATTTGTGTGGAGCCGGCTTTTGGCCGGTTTCGTGCGGGTCGGGTTTGCTGCGGATTTGTCTCCTCCGGGCTGTCTTGCGGTGTGCGGGGAGCCTTTAAGGGAGAATGTATGTATGGAGATTTACATGGTGACTGATTGTAATTCGACCAATTTATTGAAAGGGTTTATACTAGAGCAAATTTGCTATAATTTTGTTCCCATTAAGTGGGGGTCTAATGCCAGTGATTTTCGAGCTATTTAAATTTTTTGTGTTTTAATAATAATAATAATATAACACTTTTCTATACAAAGTTGTCAGTATATATAGCCGGCGGAACTTATTGCCTGAGGCAATTTTTTCCAGTCAACCGGTCCCGTCCAATCTGAGACAGGCCAACCCCGGGTAGAAATTTCAAGTGAAAAAACACAGAAAAACTCTGACCCGACCGGGAATCGAACCCGGGACCTCGGATCTGAAGTCCACGCTAGTACAACTAGGCTACCGAAGTCGGTCAGTTGTAATTGTGAAAAAAGTACCTACTTCGCTTTGGGAACTAGAAATACATTCTTCTAATAGCTTGGATAAATGAAGGAAAATTTTAAATAAAAAAAAAATGAAGACAATGTCAAAAATCTTAGAAATAAAAGGTTTTTATATCACATGTCAGATAATTCGATGAGATTTACTTAAAAAAGTGTACCTAATGTCTTTGTTTGTGACTTTTATGGTTTTAATAAAACTATACACTTATAAAATAAAAATGTCGTTTTTTTACAGTATCCAATTACTTAAGTCTAACAAACAGTTGATTTTAAGAAACTCTAATTAACCTATCCTGTAAGATATGCGTACCTTGAAGCCAAGCTTCCGGCAGAGATGCATGAGGCTAGTTTGGTTAGCAGATAGGATCGCTACGATTGATGACTATGCTCATCATTTCTGACGGCTGATGTCTGCTGCGAGTATAAAGAAGAAAAGGTACTTACTTGATTTTACTTCAACTCTTGCGGTGGTATTTCCACTGAGTACCTACAAATATTATTAGATAACTTTTGTCGTCCACCATTTCGACGAGCATCCGACATTTTGTTTTTGCCCATGGTCTCCATTTTGAAATTCGTTGAGGCTCTCTGGATCGATGTTCTGCTCTGAAAAATTAATAATAAAACTATATTTTCATAAAAAAAATTAGTGACCGACCGAAGGTTTGGTTTCTTTATTTGGATCGAAAATGTTCTATAAGATTCCAGAACTTTCTCTATAGTGGAAGAATGTTCCAGATAGTGATAGAAGGTTGGTTTGCAAGCGAGCAGCTTTTTAATGCCGCTGGACAAATATACGCAGATCGTCGGAGCAACCTGCTTGGTGAAAATGTAGAGAAACTGCTTTTTTTAGCTTACAATATTAGACTTTTTAATTACGAATACTAAAGTTAATTAGTTATAATAACATGTTATGTTACATTTTATAATTTTTGTTTGTTTTAGGAAAAAAGATCACTTACTTCAATTGTTGTTTTTAATTTCGTTTAATATCTGTTAACTGTCTGTACCTACAGGTGTAAAAATAATAAGGCAAACTTCAGTAAACAATAGATTTTTAACATGTCTATAAAAGTTTCGGTTTCGGTTTTTCGGTAGAAAATCCTGTTTCGGTCGGACACAAAAAAAATACTAATGGGTTGTTTTCCTACGGATACGCCGCTACTTTAAACAGCGGTGAATATGTCAGTTGAGAACATTGCCCATATTGTTTCCGTAGTAACGAAAAACATTGTCATATAATTTTGAAAGACGCCGTCTTGTCAGATGACGGACCGTTCCCTACGAACCCACTGCATTATCCATTACGTTGTGTCCCTAAAGAAGTAGACAGGTATAACAAACCTTCACTTATTTGCTTTTATTTTCATACCTTTGTGGAATTTGTACCTAAAAATTAATAAAGTATATAGGTACGTTTATTTTGGTTCATTATTCGGTGCCGCCACTAAATACCTGCATATTATTATGAAAAGAATAACCATTCAACGACACCCGACGCGGGCATTTCGTGTAAAAATTTCAAAATGGTCGCCCACAACCGCTCCAAAATTTTCTTTACGGGAACCTTACACGTTCCGTAACAACGAACACACGCCTTTGTGTGTTGGTGGAGTTGGCGTATATGGATCGATATTCTTACGTAGAATCGCGGGCTATTAATAAACCGACTTTTAGATGCTTTTTGCTTTTGACAGTAACTTAAAACGTGTAGTTTCCTTTTATTGCTGGGTGGGAACAGAGAATGCTAAAAAAATCTAAAACCCGGTCAAGCCCAAATATTTCGACGTTTGACAGTTTCGGTGGCGAAAAGTGGCTTTGATTTAAAAATTATAACCACTTTTTACCGCCAAGTAAACTCTATCAAAATGGACTTTACTTATTGTATCCCCTTTTTCACCATTTCCGGATTTCTCAAAACGCTGATGAGTGAAAAACAGCACTCTTATTTGCCAACTGTCAGAGGACATTCTTAACCCATCTCTTAGTCGAAAACACACATTTCCTCTCCATTATGGTAGATGTGATGTTCCTCAGATAAATAATGCGCCGTCGCAAAGCGTCGTTCATAGTTTGTTCTATAATCCCATAAATCTTTCGAAACACCTTGTTTCAAAGACGATGAATTTTTTTCACACATATGAATAGACAATGCTTTCATTTCTTTTTATTTTGTCACAGTTTTTATACCACATAGAAGAAGATTTATCCAGTTTATCAATTTGAGATGATTGAATTTCAAACTTGAATAACTAAAATTGTATTATTTGTTAGAATGTCGAGTTATTTTTCACGACAGCGCTTATAACATGAGAAACTAGCCAAAACACTCGCTAACAATGTACTAATATGATTTAACCGCTATAGTAACTGGGGTATAATAATATGCATATACGTACCGTACGTACACACCTACAGCACAACGTAATAATACAAACGCGTAGAGTTGTAAAGTTATGGATTTCAGCTTAAAGAAGGGGTAGCACAGGGCCAACTTCAAGGAGGTGACCGATGACTTTCATGTTTCTTGTGTGATTGCAATATTACGCGTGGAACTCGGACACCCGCGAAACGATGTCTGTACGTATGTGTATAAACTAGAATCTTATTATATCCGTCTCGAAGGACCATTCACAAAGCCGATACGAAGTACCACAACAAAACCAAACCATTATAAGGACACCCGTGAATAAGTGCAGGTACATAATTCAATTCAACCAGACCCTTGTAATATCAAAGCCAATTGTTTAGGGATTCAATATTGTTTATGATATATTATGTCATTATACAAAAGCTTCTTTCACATCGGACATAAAATATAAAAAAAGTGTTCCTTTGCTTTCTGAACTATAAATCTACTAATTTCGATACCTTAAGATTGCCCTGATGTTAATAGCGTGAAAAGGAATAATCAATTTTTTTTTATTACGTGAATGGAGAATACAAAATGGAGGAATGGGAAACCCCCCCATTTAGTAAGTGTAAGTAAATACTCATACATATGTAGATGGACTATACGTATTCAAACAAAATTGATGCACACGTGTGTGTATAAATAAAACATATGAAAAGCTTAGGTGTATTGTGTTTTGTTGATTAAAATTCACCCACACAAACGTGTCGACATTTTGTTACATTAGATTTTAAATGGTGTGCGTGTGTTGCCTGTGGTCGACTTGATGGAGAGATTGAAATATTCGAGTTAGTAGCAACATATTGTTGATAATAAAAATATTGGTGCGCAATCTCGGCAAATAACCCATTTTCACCAAAGGGATGTTCTTTTTTTATAAATGGGAAATTAATTATCGCAAATCATCCATGATTCACAATCACAACGTTCCTTTGCCCATACAACAATCCAACAAATTGTCCCTTTTTGACCCCATTTAGGAGTCAATACTGCGCTCTATCTCTGTCAGTTTCAAATATATCGTCCCATACCAAAACCATATCCCCTAGCTCTGCCTCGAAGGGTATGAGAGGGTTTTTCTCGTCTTCGAGACCCTGATGAGAGGAAAAACCTTTAACTTTCTTAACACATGTCCATCTCCTCTCCACAATGTTAGAAGTGTCCATTTAAACAAATATAAATGTATTCCTCTTGATTCCTCTACCTGTTTGAGAGATCACGGGTAGAAATACCTGCTGTAGTAATTTTGGAAAAATCAATTTTGTAAATCTCATTCAGTATTAATTATGTGGGACGCTTTTGGAAGAGTGCATCCAAAAAATCAAATTTAAAAATGAAACAAATATTGCAGATGGGGGCACTCTTCCATGGATTGCCAGAAATTTAAAAAAAAAAGCGAGCACCTACATGTATTTTTTTATCTCTTTGCACTCTTCGTCGAGTGATTTGGTCTTTATTTATATTTTATTAAAACACCTTTAGGTAGCAACAGTTTTAAGATTAGTCAAATAGCTACTCAAAATTGTTAAACAGATCTCGTAAAGTCACGTTTCGTATAGTTTTTATGTGCAACGGCGAAAAAATCATACATAGAAATTGGTAGTGCAGGCCTGAAAGGGTTAACGTCAAGAAACAAAATCTGACATTGAATCCTTCTGACCACCACATTCTGTGAAACGTCTCCGTCCAACACGGTTGCCTTCTTTTCTGAGTGCCTGAGGTAAGTACCTGCCTACATACATACCTACATATGTTAATAAGTTTCTCCAATACATAAACCAATTTAAGTAAATAATATGAAGTTTTTTTTTCGTCGCTTTGTGAAGTAAAGTGGAACGCTGTGAGTATTTTTTTTTATTTTAAGTGGAAGTTATAAAAAAATATATATATCGGATTTTTACGAGTGTTTCATGCATGTGGAGTACAAAAATTATAGTCCATATTGTTGGGGGTTTTTATAGTAGTTTTCTTGTGAAGTCAGTTTTGTGTGTTATAATCAATATGTTTTTGTTTGTAATAGATATGTGTTGTTTTGTTTTTAACAAATTTATTGAGGAGTTAATTTTAAATAATATCAAAATTTATTTGCACCTATATCAGTTTTAACTTTTTTCTGAAACAAAAGTAAATATTCGTTTCAGTAGAAATATACAAGTGAATATATTGTATCTACATTTTTGAAAATAAATGACAATGGATGTTTTTTTATGTAATTACAGTTGTTTTCATTATAAAACATATTGTTTTTGTAACTAAAATAAGGCTGTGTCACTTTTAAAATAGAAGTTTAAGTAAGTAGGTATATTAAGTTTTTTATTCAAAATCTCATATCGTTTGTTGGGTATATTTTATTAACACAACAAAAATGAAAACATTGTGAAAGTGCCATAATTTTTGTATTTATCGATATTTAGTTAGATATAGTTTATAGGAGCAAGTGTTAAGTGAATTATGAAAATAAAAACAAATAGGTAAATATGGAAATGTCTCGACTTGATTTCTGTTATACTTATAAAATTGGCCAAATTCTTTTAATTTTTTTTATTTATGATCTTCTGAAACAATATACTACCTTATTTTATACCTAGGCCCCAACCATCCAGCTTATAGCTTAGTACGGGGTGGGTCACCTAGAGTCTAGACTCTTTGGTTTTCTTTTTCGTATGTTATGAAAAAAAAATTACAAGAAAATTATTTAATATTAAATTAAAAACAATAACGTAGACAAAAACAAAAAAAATAATACTATACCTATACTTACTACTGTTTGCGTTGTACTGCTCAATTCTTCTTTACAATTAATTCTTTTTTATCCATGTCCACAATTTCCATTCGATAAAATCAAAAATATCCTCGAATTATGAAAAAAAATCTCCAACGAAATAAAAACTCTTTTAATTAATATTTGAAGTTCAATTTCCTTACAATAAAAAATATTCATAAAGAACATTGTAAGTTATGTCATCAACTACATTTTCCAAAACACATTTCCTAGCATTCACTTCATTTTCCAAAAAAAAATATTCAAATGAGCAATACCATACACCAACCATATTCACCTGTGTTTTTTATTTCTGATAAAAAAAAAACAAAAACCTGTTCCAAACAGTTCCTAATTCAAATTTAAATTATTTCTTGTCCCACTATGTTCTTATAAACCCGTGGGTACCTACTTAACTCAAAACATTATTTGTTTTGAATTGTTTGATGTAGGTATTTCTACCGCTTCATCGCTACGAACAAAATGTCTTTAAAATTATGAAAAACACTTGGTCGATAAATGTAATGGCTTAAACATTGTTAAACTAGGTACTTTTTTTCATAAAAATAATATTAATTTTTCTTTTATGGTTTGTTAGAACTTTCAAAGTTTTGAGTTTTTCGAGAAGTTTGTCGATAAATAATTAAAAAAAAAACATTTGACAACTAACAGAGTAAAAGTAGAATAAAAATAAAGACAAGTCAATTTCCATTTCTCGTGTCTTTCCTTTGGATATCGGTTATAACTGAATACAGATTTCACTAATACGATAATATTATTTATTGTGGACATTTGAAACAACTTTGTGTGCAGTGAATGAAATAATGAATTTTGAAATATGAATTTTAAGTTGAAACGAATTGAAAAGACAACTTTTCTTTATAAAGGTATCAGTTCCTACTGAACTTATTCCCCGACGCTTCGGTATTATTTACTTTGTTGATCGGTCTGTGCCAATCTGTGTTAGAAGTCTGTAAATGTCTTTTAAAACCTTGAAAAATGTTGAATTTATGGAAACATAGTTACAATTTCACAATTTTAAATTCATCAAAATGAACTTTCACTTCGTGAATCACCAGAGATGTATTTATAAAATTAATAACTTACCAACTATAAGTAAGCTCGGCAAATTGTAATAACATTTTCATATTTCTATACTTCTATACTAATATATATATATAAAGAGGAAAGATTTGATTGATTGTTTGAATTGAATAGGCTCCGAAACTACTGAACCGATTTGAAAAATTCTTTCACTTTTGGGAAGCTACACTATCCCCGGTGAACATAGGCTATATTGAATTTTCAAAAACATTTTGGATCCTTACTAAAACTCCAATAATGTAATTGAAATGCGCCAGAGATATAGGCGTCACTGGGGTATGAACTGGACGGGAGGGGACCATTAGAATGCTACATTGCTATTCCAGATTAACATAGCCTATAGAATATTTTGTTAAAGTTAGTGATCTATCTTAGAAAACAGAATGATTTTTTTAAATACCTATCTACCCGTGCGAAGCTGGGACAGACCGCTAGTAACTTGTAAACTAAAACAAATACATTGAAATAATTTTTTCAACATCTTAAAAATCAGACCTTTCCGAAATGATTTGAATTTCTGCGAACTTATTCCATTTCAACTTTTTTACGTAAATTGTCTAGAATATGTAATTCCAAATTTTTTTTGTACACAACTTTAATAGATTCATTATTGAAGACTTAGGATATCAACCTTAGGTAGGTACTACATTGTCTTATGAAAAAATCTAATAATGTTAATCTGAAACACAGTTTAATTAGGTAATCTTTTTTTTTCTATTTCATTGAAACTTTCACAATGACATTTGAAGAATATCAGAATGTCATCAACAGTATTTCTTTCCAACTGCGTGCACAATTTCATTCGTATATTTATTTATTCACAATACAGGGCAAATGTCTTTGAGAAAAAAAATTATACAATATAACAACAACAAAACAAAAGAAAAGAAATAATGGACATATTGTACCTACACAAATTTGAAATAATAATAACAATAAATAATTTAAAAAATGCATGCATTGAGTAGGTATACTTAATAAGATCGGAAAAAGGTAAAATAACAATAAGTATTTCTAATAAAGTTAGTCAAATAAAAAAATAATGAGTAATCAAGTCAAGTATAAAATAAAAGAACAAAATAGGTCTCAACACAAATCCTTGAGGAATACCTTTAAAAATTTCAAATAATTACGGTTTTAAAGACTACTGTTATTCCATTTTCAAAGTTTTTTATGTTGATTCAAATCTTGCATTATTTTCTTAAATGAATTCCAATTCAACAAAATCATTATCATCGTAAGGAAATTATTTTTCATTATCTTTCACTATCTTCATGGATTATCCCTTGCAACATTCTAAAAGCTTCTCCATATTTTCTTAAAGCCACAACAAGGAGTATCCTTGTGTTTACTACTTTCTAGAATATTATTAATTACTTCATTCATTTTTTTCTATTCGAAGCATAACAGTTTGTATGTCTTACGTGTAAGAATATCATCACTTTCTGTAAACGGCTTACATAAAATATCTTTTTTTCTCGTAGCTACGATATTATAATTTTTAGTCAATATCCTTTGCTTTATTCTGTCAGTTCAATTTTCAGACAGTGTTTTGTTCCCCCAAAAGTATTTTTTTCGACTAACTAAATCTTTTTAGACACCATCTCTAATCCAATAGTTTTAAGCAGTCATTATGTAGGTACTACACTACGAAAAACTGTGAAAAATCATTTGAATTTCACGGTGTTGCTATGCATTCTTCACTTTGTTTAGATTCTCGCTTCTAGGTTTATCTGCAATCAAGTTAAATACATAATTTTGACAACCATCTAAAATTTCTCTGAAACATGAAATTGGTCAATAATTGACCGGTTTAAAAAGTCGGGATTTGAAAACAATGAATTGTCTTCTAAACAAAACAAATAAAAGTAACTAGATTTCAGTAGGTAATTATAATATATACTTAAGTTAGAATGGATGGAAAGATTCTTCGAGAAGGTATTTTAACATGTTAATCTTATTACCTATATGTACGACATGGCAACATTAAAGACGCAAATCTCTCAATAATCTATGGCCATAAAAATATCAGTGGCATATTTTATTTTATTTATTAAGGCAAACAAACAGTCACTAACAATACATAAATATTAAACAGGTATAATAACAATAAGTGGACCAATTAATATGGGGAATTTATAAATTATGTCTTTAATAGTCGAGAAATGATTAAAATAGTTTGAAGTTAAACTTTCTTGTTGAAAAAGGATATCAAACGCAAAACATTTTTTTTTAAACCGAGGTCGTATAACGTTAAAATATAAAACGATTTTAGCTTTACATTATTATTATTAGTGTATGAAAGTAATACCTAGTATTTTTTTTAATATTGTATAATGTTGATTTTTTGATTTTTTTGTCATTTCAGAAGCGAGAGAACTCCCAAACGATATCATCGAGCCTTCCAACGCCTTCCTTTTTCCTTAAGGGGAAGACAAAAAAAAGAAACGAGCATATAAAAAGAAATTTTAAACACACTTCAATCCTTGCACCTCACAATTAGCACTTACACTTAAGCTTATTAAATAATAGACATACTTAGATTATTTCACTTTAATTCACTTTAAATTTCACTAATATTTAAATAATATAATAAATAAATTAACTATTCACTTTAAAAATAAAATAAACTAATTAAAATCACTAAGAATTTAAAAATATAAAATAAAATTACTTCTTTATAATAAACACTTTATAATAAACATTGAGAATATTTTAAAAGTAAATTAATAAAATTTTACGTAAACGACATTCTATTCGATCGTAATAAATCATAAAAAAACAAAACCTTTTGGTATAAATCCTTAAAGAGTTTAATTCAAAGGTGAAAATCTACAAGCTATTATTAAATTAAATCGTGGTATATCTCTTCTGAAACAAAAGAACATTAATTTGATTTTAATCTAAGAAGGTGCCTAACAAAAGAAAGTAGAGCTTTCTGTTTTAAAAAGTCACGGACTTTTAGAGGTCACACGAACAATAATCGCTCCGGTTGTAAACGAAATCGGCGTTTCTAATATTCCTTGGATTTAAATATAATTCTTTTGAAAGAACTCGTTTAATTGAAAACATAAAATAAAAAAGAGTTTTTTTTTTAATTGAATTTATCGGGATTCAAACGAGTCCCTAAAGGACGTTAATCTCTCAGTCTTAGAAAGACAAAACCTTCGTCGAGAGGGTTAGTTGAAGAAGTTTTCAAGGTCTTCTTTAGTCTCGAGAAGGAGGGTTCGTTTCAAGTCAGTTCCGGCTTAAATCTGTGGGGTCACGAAATGCCACCAGCGGCGTATGCAGCAGCCATCTGGCTCGTTATCTGTATGGCGAGAGACTCCTCCGAGGCGTTGACTACGTTTGGCAAGACCAACCCTTCGAATCCTGCTCCTCCGAAACCTACTCCACCCCCTGGTAAGTACCTTGGATTTTAATAAAACCCATAATTTTATAATTGCCTATAGGAACCAATGACATGAGAACCTAACCTAACTGACATGAGAATTAAAATACACCGAAATAGATCGAGTGATCGATAATGTTCTAACAGAACGCGTCTCTAGAATAAAATAATTTGTGTAGTATAAAACGAGTGTTTTTCATTCTCATTATGAATTACTTCACGGTAAACACCAATAATATTAATCCTATAACCGACAGTTCTGCTAAAATTATCAAAATCATTTTAGAATTCGATAAATTCGGGCCCGACCTGAGAAGGTTTCAAAGTTACTTGAGGTCCGAGTCCCATCTTGGCGATATTTAGCGAGTATAAGTAGAAAAGCACATAATTATTTCGAATTCTTGGAATACCTGGGTGGTAAAGAGACTTTATTACAGTTTTGTAACTTTCAAGGATGATTTTAGTCTTTATTTCTAACTTGTGAGATTAGAATATCTGAAAGCAGTGACACGAAATCGTTTTTTTTTACTACTGTGACCCTATTCTCGAATGTCGATCGATGGGATTAGAATCCATACGTAAAAGAATCCATACGAAAGTCATAAAGATTCTATTAGAAAACCCATCGATCGACATTCGAGAATAGAGTCCCTGTAGTTATTTTCCTAACTTGTGTTAATTCGTCAACTTTTTACTTGACTAATAAAAAGGAAATTGCCTTTAAATTAAGTTCTTCGTCTATCTGTAATAAGGGTTTCCGTTCTAGACCATTATTTTTTTATTAACATATGTACCTACATTAAATTTTGTATTGTCGAATTCAAACAAAAGCAAACTGAAATATAAAAGAAGATTGACTTATACAAACGATGAAGTCAGATTCATGTCATTGACTTACAAGTTAGAAAATACTATGTAGGTACATTTTAACCTTGATAAAGGATAAAAGTAGACTTTATGAACAATGAATCAAAAGTGATAAAGTTTTTTTTGTCGATGATTTAATAGAAAACTTTCATATCCAAATTATTGATATTTGTAACCAATATCAAACCATGGGCTACCAAGTGTTTGACATTAGCATTGATAAAAAAATGAATATCTTTTTTCCAATACATAGGTAAGTTTATAGAATGAAACACTATTTCATTATTCCTACAACAAAGATCACGTTCGACTAAATATGAAAAATTTAAGATAGATGTCTCTAATGAGTTATTTTGAATCTTAAAGCTATGTCTACCCGGGCTTTTTATTGCCAACTGATAAAATTGTTTACAATAATTATTGTACCTGGATACATGTTGCCAGTAGTGTTGAGTGTCCACACCAGTTAAAATTTTGATAATGGATATAAAAGTTGTAGGTGTCTGTGCTGCTTTTGTTATTATAGATGGCGGTTTTTAAAAATGAATAAGATGATATCGAGAAATGGAATTTTTGAAAGATGTAGGCGCCATGGCGATGTGTGAACTAAGTACCTAGTAGGTATTTTATGATTGTCCTTCGTACCGTCACATTTTCATTTAAAATCTAAACTAAATTAAGTACGTAAATAGAAATTAAATTAATCGAAACTTTAAAACCACCAAATAAAAACAAAGTAGGCAGGTGGAAACGAATGTTGCATCCCCCTAATCCACGAAATAGTTTAGATCGAACTTAAAATTCATTGTTTACTTAAAGTGACATTTCCTTAAAAAAATAATAGAATGAAACAAATGGGAAGTTTTCTGGGGAGCTTCCGACAATACACACTAGGTGGCAGAACTTCTAATCAGGTCTATTGTCAAATTCAGTGCTGCCAACGTAGAGATGTTTTTTTCAGTGATGCCAACGTTGGGAAGTTTGTTTTCCATTGTGTTGCTAAGAAGTTGTTGATTGAGTTGCTAAGAAGTTGTTGATTTTGTTGCGCATATATTTGAGAATAAATCTCAGGGGTGCTGTTCTGTATTTTTTAATTTGTATTTAGGTAGGTATATAAAAAAAGATGAACAATTTTATTTGTAATAGTATGTAAAAAATGTACAATGATTACTCTAAACCTATTGTAAGTTATCATGTATAATAATATATAAGTTGTTTAATTTGAAATAAACTAGAATGATATTTTGGAGGTTAGATTGTGAGCGACCATAAGAAGAAGAAGAAGTAAATCACCCCCGTTGGCAACACTGAATTTGACAATAGACCGGATTAGCAAGG
Source organism: Mystacides longicornis (assembly GCA_963576905.1). Lineage (NCBI taxonomy): Eukaryota > Metazoa > Arthropoda > Insecta > Trichoptera > Leptoceridae > Mystacides > Mystacides longicornis. Next base: position 4,994,781 of record OY756424.1, on the reverse strand, counting down.
GCGCCTCTAGCGGCACAAAAAGGAAAAAAAAACATCCCATTCCAATCATTTGGTTTAAATATTTATTTTCACTTTTTTCCGCAACTTAGCTACCTACCTAAACTATTTAATTAAAGTTCATTCTACTAGTACCTACAATAAAACGTAAATTTCAGTTCCGTATGTTAAAGAATCGCTGAATCATTAAGTTAGTTGAATCGATTAAGAAAATGTGCTAAAAACGGCTATTATGAGGTAATTTATTTATTGAAAACTAGCTGATCCGCCCATCGAACTTCGATGTAACCCAGAATATTTTTTTTTATATATATTCTACATGAGTCAAATACAATTTACGACATTAAAACTGAATTAAATTAGCTAAAAATGTAATTATGTAATAATTATTGTTGATGCGGAATGAATTTCGACAGGTCATGACCATAAGTTTGTTATAAAAACAATAATTCCTCTATAGTTGCATAACTTTAAAAAAATCAAGAGATGGCGGTGTAGTAGTCACATGTGAGACATGGTGCGTTATTGTACATATCCTATTGTATTATGGTAAGATATACGACAAATGCCTTTTTAAAACAATAATTTAAAACATAGTATCTATATTAAACAAAATTAGTAAAATAACAACAAACATCCAATACAGATAGATACAAAGTTAAAAATAAAAACGGAAAAATCTTCATTTAAAAAAAGCAATACATGAACTATAATATTATTGTAAAACTACGGTAAACGTTGCATATAACGTATGTATTAAAATAAATAATATCACATACATGCAATATAACAAATAGGAAAGGGCCTTTAATTTTCAAATATTTGACTAGGTAGTTCTATATAAACTTTCGTGAACAGGATTCAAGACCAAGGTCTTTGATGTAGGCTGCAAAAAAATGTTGACGAGTTTCCATCAACATGTTGCCTGTTTCCATTAACATGTTTCCAACAATTTGTTGTCCAGTGTGGACTAAGCATAAAAGACGTTCCTTTTTTTGAACAAGGTGTGTTTGCAAGGATTAACCTTGTATATTCGTGTATCGTCCACTTAGTTCGCGTGTATATCTGCAGTAGTTTAAGTGCAACGGTTTAGCACTAGATTTCAGAGTGCCTATTAGGTCAACTAGATAGATAATTGTTTGGTTAAATTAGTATTAAATTATTGATTGAATATCTTATTAACAATATAGAGTGCTGGTATTGTGCTGTATTGGTAAACAACACATCAGCACACCCTAATCGACATTTGATTAGGGGCCCGTTTCGTAGCTTTTCATTTTTTTTCTTCTTTCAGTGTAATGTACCTCATTTCTTTTCTTTTTTTTTTGATTGATGATGTTGTCGAAGCGTGTATTTGTTTTTTTAACTGTTACGATAACTGTTTCGTCGACATTGAGGTTTTCTATGGTGGTGTTTAGCATTTCATCGAGGTATCATAGACAACTGAAAAAATAAGTAGGTAATAACAATTTTGTTAATTTGTTCATACATACTTTCTTTAGTACATTTTGGTGTAGGGAGTTTACAAAATATTGAAGTATGTATAGTGTATACGGAATATATGAAACTAGCGGGAAACTTAATATTTTATTTTTATTTTAACATTAACATACAGACAGTGATTTAGTTACATAAATAGGACAATATATATATACATTACAAAACATACACCAGTAAAATATATACATTTGTACTTATACACCAGTTAGTATATATAATATTTAGGTACTCGGCTCAGATACTGGGAAAGGGAAAAGGGGAAAGAGGATAGGGTAAAGGTAAAGGTAAATGCACTGTTTCTGCTTGTTCCAAGAAAGAGTAGGAGCAATCTCAAGTCGGTTTGCTCGCAATATAAGACACAAAGAGCATATTTTTATAAAAAGAAATATTACCTAGATAATTATATAAAATATTCAGATAAATATTTAAATTTTCAGTTAACAAGTTTTTTTCTTTTTGCACATTTTTAAATACTTAGGTACTTTTCGTGTCTGGGCTGAATCTTGCCACTCCAATAAGCCGCAGCATGTATTGCTTTGTAATTTGCTAGAATATTAAGAGTATTTACCTACTAATTAACAAAATCTCGTTTTTTAACATTTTTTTTATACATCATTGAGAAAAAGCTTGAGATTTTTTGTTTTATGTGAAACTAGCTGACCCGCCGTCAAACATCGTTCAACATCTTTGTGCGATAACTCTTTCCAAAATATCTATAGGTAGATACCTACTTACTTTCCGAAACATTATGGAATGTAAATAATCATTCTCTAATTAAACAAACGAAAAAATTTCTGATGACAGACGACATAACCTCATAACATAAATCAAACATTAGATATTTTTCATTTTAAGCGTTATAATTTATAATCAAACTAAAATCACATCTTTTAATTCACTTTTTGCGTTTTAATTTATACAAAAATAGACTTTAATTTTGATTTGATTGTTAAAAAAATATCTGTGAAAACTTGAAAGATATAGGTATTATATTAATAATCTGCGTACCAGTGTTTTGACACTCGATGGTTGTCAGATAAATAAATATTGTACGGTCATGTATTTTTCACAGATGGCGTGTTGTGTTGTGCTATATTTTTTATTATTTATTTTTAATAGTTATTCTGTTATCCGGAGCGGGAAGAATCCAATAAATCAAACATTGGAAGAATCTGTTCAGCCGATCTCGAGTTATAAGTGTTCGCACTATACCGACTTTCTTTTATACCTACCTATAGATTAACAACTTATGATAATATATGAGCAAATGGTTGGTAGATCAGCGTTATCAGTCGACGGCTTTCGTACGTACAGCGCACTGAAGTATGGATTTGAATTCCGGTGCCGCCCATTTTCATTCTCACAACACTAGCTTTGCTTTATATAGGAAACAGAAATATTTTTTTTTGATACATGCTTGTGTCACGTAAAGTACCTATTCAAATTCAAGTACCTAAGTCAAATGAAAATTCAGAGGCTATTTATTTTTCGACATGTTGAACATGTCGAGAATTCTCATGATTAGGAGTTTCGGAGATTTAAACATTACCACCTAATTGCGAACGTTGTTAACGTAAAGTGATCACACTAAGCCAGCCTTCGAAATAACAGAGTAGAAGACGGTCGTAAGCCCGTAGTGGTTTGTTTCATTTAAAAATCGAACATCAGTAATGAATTATAGAGTCATTAGTTGTTACATATTCGCTATTTATTTTGTTAATCGTTTAAACCAACTCTAATTTACAAAACATACCTACCTAATAATAATACCTACTCTGTTTAATGTTAAAAAAAAAGTTGTTTGAACAATATAAAGTTAGTGGAACAATCAAGATAGGTATCTAATGCGTTACTTTTTATGGAGTATAAGTGTTAAAGGTTTTACTTTATTCAGTCGTTAAAACAACCATATTGACACATTAAAATCCTAATTATGTTGTATATTTTTTTATTAAAAATTCATCAAAGAATCGCTACATCATAATTATAGCATACGATTAAATTATATTTGGCGTATTTAAAATATAGGTATAAAGAAAAACTAATCAGTAGGTAAGGGTCTGTTTCCTAAGAAAACGGCGCTACTATACAGCGGTGAATATACATAGGTACTACCCCCTATTCGGATTTTAGAACGGTCTTATTAAGAACGTTCCAAATGATTTAGAATTAAGTATGCCGTGTTCTAAAAACCAATATTAGTTCACCATAAATATTTTTTTTTAATTATGATTGTCTATGGATCGAGCATGCGCCTTATTGGTTGATGCTGACAAGCGGACAGCCAATCGGAGAAGACAAATTCAAACGAGCTCCATGTTCCAAGCAAGTTCCAAGTAACATGGTCGCCGGAAACTGCCGAACCAACCCGAAGTGTAACGAAGACGACTGTATGATTGGTGTTCAATGACAATAAATTTTGATGCTATTATTTGTATTACTTATAATAAATTCAGGAGAAATGCTTAATATTTTTAATAAAAATAAACTTGTTTTATAATTATTTGGTTAAAAAAAAACGTTTATCATAAAAATATCATCAGATATCTTTTTAGACGCATACAATTAGGTGTGAACTAAGATTAGGAACGTTTTGACAGATAAACGCACTAAAATTGACTTAAATACGAAATCCGAATACCAAAATGAACTAATTTCAAACTAAAGTCTTATTAGGAACAAATAGGAACGTTCTAAAATTTCTCGAATACCAATCCGGCTAACTAAAATAGGAACGTTCTTATTTTAGTTTAGTGCGCACTTAATTTGAATTGGAATAGGGGGTACTGAATATGTAAGTTTAGTTAGAACATTGTCAAAAAATCATATATTATACAATACCATTCAGCTGAAAGTGAACATTGTTCCGCGAATCGATTGATTTTAAAAATACATATTATTTGGTGTAAAAAGTTTTTTGTTCTTGTGTTGAGTACGCACTGCGAATTCCCGAGTTTTGTGTTGTACCTACTGTGATTGAATTGGCAGCAGCTGAACTTTCGTGAATGAAGCTATAAATCCATTATTTGATAATTACAATTGGCAATAATAATTAATGGTTGTCAAAATCACCTAAGGACTATATTTCTCTATCAGTAATGCGACCAATGGAATTGAAGTATTGTTGTGCGCCATTGTTGTTCCATTTCCAACCATATGCTGTGCAACATCGTAAGTGACTAATCACATAAAGTCGTGAAATTGGTTTGTTCCTGGGAATGAAATCATAGTTGACTTTTGGGATCGACACAAGAACCCTAATTATTAGCAGAGGCAGTACATAATATCGTTTTGTGCCTGTGACGTCACAGCCCGTCGTAGCGTTGCGGTAAGTACGTTGGATCTGCGATCGTGGTTCGAGTCATCGTCGGGACATCTCATATGATATTATCTTGATGTTGTATTTTTTTTCTTGTTTCTTCATGTTCATTATTATTTTTCTTTCATTTTTATTATTTTTGACTATCGTACTTAATTTTTTTTTATCGATTGACTTTAACTAATTGATTTAACTATTTTTATCATAAATTTTAGAACTATTTTTATCATAAATTTTAATTTTTTATTATTGTTTTAACTATATTGTATGATTGTGTTCGATTTGAGTGATATTGTTGGTATTTTTGTTTGTTCACTTTCTTAATAAATTAATGACATGTAAAAGGCGTTAACGCCGTGAATGATTTAATAAATAAATAAATATTGTAGTAACAAAAATCATTGTCATATTTTGAAAGACTCCCGTCTTGTCAGATGACGGACCGCTCCCTAGGAACCCAGTGCATACGTGTTTAAAAATGTTATAAACATTATTTTTTTTTACTTATGTGTATAAAAGTACCTATTCACGACTTGATGATTCATTTACAAGTTTTCCATTAAAAACTAGCAACATATTGAACAGTTCAATCCACAAAAAGTCTTTCAGAAAAGGTTTTTTGATGTAAAAGCATTTCAAAAGTGTTCTTTTTTTACACCTTCGACCGAGTTACTAAATAATTAGAATGTTAGAAAGCTATTATCGCTCCATTTATGTAGTGCTATTGACAAGCACCGAAAGAAAAAAAAACTAATGGTGTTTCGTAAAAAATTAATGAAAAAACGTTAGTAAATAAACACCACAAATTACCACCCTTTAAACTAACCTAATATTTTCGAACAAAATAAGTACCTACCTATATTAGTACATAGGTACCTATCTACAATGTTATTCACACTATAAGGTCACCACAGTCTCACTAAATAAGTATTGGCATGTTATCCAAATGTCGATTTGTTGAAGAGAAATTATTTCTCGAGACAGATCGGCAGTATCGAGCCAAGATACGTGAGATTTGTATGGCCAGGTCTAGATTTTAAACGAATTTTCAAACTTTGATGACAAAAAACACCAACTTAGAGGCTTCGCAGCATATATGTTCTATGTATGGATTTACTCAGAACCGCTATTCTCGTTCTTTTACCGTCTCTAGTAAAGGATACCTTTTGAAAGGATAGTATCCCTTGCGAAGGACATCTCTAAATAAATCGGTATTCTCGATCTTTTGTTGTCAAGGATTGTCTTTACAATTCACTCCAAGGATATATCCTTTACGAAGGATAAAAATAAACGGCAACGCCGCAATTTAACCATAGATAAATGTCAATTATGTCATCATAACCATAAAAGACGTATTGAGACGACATTATATTGCAAATTGAACGCACGTGGAACGGAGTTTGTCGGATCAAGTTATTTTATATCTGTTTTATATTTACGAAAATGAGGTGAGTATTTATTTATTTATCTATATAATTCATGTTTTATTCATTTATAATTGACATATTTACTCAAATTGAAAAAATAAATTCAGTGTGTCTTAATAATCAAAAGCCTTATCTATTACGTTTTTTTTTTGTTGAAACGCCGGACAATAATAGAACGAGCAGAGTAAATAAAGATTGCACGCCGTATATATTGATAATTAATAGCACTATTTATATTTTTTTGTAACATATGTTTTAGTAACAACAACAAAAGAACCAGCAGAGTTAACAACCGCCAACTGGAAATGTTGGTTGATTACATGTGTGAGCATACCGAGTTTGCTGCTGGGAGGTTATTAGGGATGAGGGGTAACGCAAATGTATCGGCTCAGTGGACGGAACTCTCATCCCTTTTAAACAACGCAGGCCCTCCTAAATCTGAAAATCAGTGGCAAAAGGTATATAAATATTTGTTATTTGACTTGCTTCAGATACGTTACATAAACAATATAATTATTTAATAAATGTATTTATATTTACTTGCTTTCTATATTAGGTTTGGACAAGTCTAAAGTACAAGGTGAGGAGCAAAGGTGCGGAAATACGCAGGGGCCGCTTACAAACTGGTAATGTTACCAAGTATATGGAACTTACCAGTTTGGAAGAAAAAGTTTACACTTTGATGGGAACTAATTCCTCGTCTGGATATGAGGAAATTGAGAATATTCCTCCACTAGATGTAAGTAACCAATTAACAATTAGATGAGATATTATGCCTATTCTTAAAAACAAATTTAACATTTTTTTTATATTTGAGTTTGGTTGTAGGCAAATATAAATGCAGCAATGGATGGAACTGAGTGTCTGAACGTGGAGTTCGAGTTTGGTGTTGATACAGGCTGTGTAACTCCAGAAATTGTGTGCGTGCCAGAACAAATCGTTAATACACCGCAGCCTGTTGCTGTCACACCGCAGCTTGTCAATGATACCGCACAAGCTGCAGGCTCAAGACGGAGGAGAAGGATAAGTATGTTGATTTCTTAAAATTTATTTGTTGTATGTACTGTTACAAAGTAGTAATATTAAAATACCATACCACTCATCCTATTAAGACAAGATGTCAGTGCAAATTCCCTACAACAATGAACAAAACAATGAGTTATTTTATTTATCTATTTTGAATATCAAAAACGTTAGTTAGCATTGCAGTTCAAGCCTTTGTCCTAACTGATGTGTGCACAAACTATGTCAACTGAGCTGAAGAATCCAAATCCTTATCAAAATACCACTATAATATAATAATTATTAAAGAGTATTTGTGTCATTCATTTTTGTAGGGACTTCAGAATCTATAAGCGAGAGGCGCGTAAATGGAATAGAGACAAGAGACGTCTTTGCCAATTTAATGAAACAGCAGAACGATATAATGAAGGTTTGTCTATTCTCATAGATCTTTTGTCATCCAATTTCATTATTCACAACATAACTTTCACTTCACTCTAACTTTAAAATGTGGACAAATATACACAATAGTATCAAGTTATCTTATTTCAGTTTTGCTTGTTAATCAAGACTAATTACTGTTAAATTAAACATACATCCTATTAAGCTGCACTCAATTCCCATACATGTGCATAAGGGTGTCCCTTAAATGACCTAAACATTTTTGTGAAATTAGATCTTTGTTTTTGTATAAAAAAGACAAAAATTAAAATTTCACTGAAAATCAACTTGGATTATAGAACATTGAAAAATAAGTGAGAGCCCGACAATTAGATGTTTGTTTATGCACCCTTATTTGTAAATTTACCTCTTAGAAAGTATACTTTTTATTGCTTCTTAGTTTCACTGCCATGTTTGCGATAAAAAAACCATTGTCGTTAGTTAATAATTGGCCGATATGTTGTGGCCGATAATGTATGGGAATATTCAAGCTCAAGTCGGCACATGTTGGAGTGCTCGTAGTGACATGAAAAATAAGGGCCACCCTAATGTTCATTGAACCTAATGAATTAAAACCATTAATTGCATTTCATAATTTGTTTCCATATATTTATTAAATCACAGACTAATTAATTTCCATGTTTAAATTGTAGGTGCAGGCGGAAGCTGCTTTGCTCCAAGCCAAAAATGAGAGAATGCGACTAGAGCTGGAAAAGAAGAAACACAACAGAAGTTTGCATGGCTCATATTTGGAGTACACGCAAAAAAATAAATTTTTTAGTTGATATATGTGATATGTTATAATTATATAGGATTAAGTAAACAATATTATGTATTTTAGAATTAATTTTAATTAGCTATAAAAACATGTATATACAGTCATTGAATCATATTATAACATAGAACTAAACCTATATATGCTAGTTTATAACTACATCTAAATATTAACATAAAGATGTACATTTAATCAATATTATTATTACCTGTAAATAATGCAACATAGAATTAATTTTATTTCACTTTGAACAATGTATATAGTAAATTTTTATATTTTTTAGTTGATCTATATATGTTATAATTGTATAGGATTAAGTAAACAATATTATGTATTTTAGCATTTTAATTAGCTATAAAAACATGTATGTATATACAATCATTGAATCATATTACAGTATAAAATAGAACTACAATGTACTATTATTACCTATAAATAATGCAAAGTAGAATTAGTTTTATTTAACTGTGAAAAATGAAGGTATATAGTAAATTTATATAATCTTGTAATATAATGAATATATAACATTAATTAAATATTTTATTTCATTTAACAAAAATGATCCATTATTAGTTGCTGTTGAACACGCCTACCTTCCGCAAGACGTGATCTCACATTTTCAATTTCTCCCAGTGGATCTTCCTGCGGAGTAGTTAAATTCTCTGTTTGCTCCGACTCTATTTCCTGCATTCGGTTTTTAATGCGCATGTTATGTAGCACTACGCAAGAGTTTATTATAAGCCCCGCTCGCTCCGGGCTGTACATCAAAACTCTTTGTTTTGAAAGGCATCGAAATGTTGCTTTTAAAACTCCAAAGCATCGTTCGATCACCGAACGTGCTCTACAATGGGCATTTGTAAACGCCTGTTCATTTATATTCTCAGTGTTCGTTATTGGCGTCATAAGCCATGGCTCTAGAGGGTATCCACTATCACCTAAAAATTGCAAAATAATATTATCTTCAAGGCACATGCATATTTTTATCTATTTTACAATTAGTTTAATAATGGGTATACTATTTCTATGTCATAATATTCTCTTAATGTTATTTTTATTATCTTGGGAATAAATATATGTATATAAAATATTGTTTTCTTTTAAATATATTGTATTGTGGATGGCGGTGCAGGATGTCAGACTTTAATGCAATAACAGAAAATCAATGACTTGTCTAACGATAAAAAAAGAGATAATATAAGATTTCCATTCAATACTGATGAAATTGTTATAAAAATACATAAAGCTTCTCGGCCTGTTCTGTTGGCTAAGATCAAAGCATAGTATATTAATGACAGTATCTGAAAAAACTACTAAACTACTTCTTTTTTCTTGGTTACTCTCAAGTCCTTACACTGGCTAACAATAACACCTCTGCTCTTTTTGCTGTTTTTTTGAGCATCCTCTATGAGGTAGGAAATTGAAAAATCAGATCTGTGCGAGGCTGACCACCTCTGTCTTTAAACCTCTTGATGCCTCCCTATGCTCCGAAGTAGGGATTAGGCTCCCCGCATTACGGGTTGGTTTGGGTCAGAGGTCCACAGCGCGCTTGATTTGTGTGGAGCTGACTTTTGGATTGATTGTTTCGATCAGGCCAGAGGGTTGGTTTGGTGCAGGTTGGGTTTGCTGGGGATTGGTCTCTCCGGGCTGGATTGTGGTGTGCGGCGGGCCTCAAGTGAGAATAGATAGATAAATAGAGACTCTCAAGTCCACAGAGAATTGTTTAAAATATACATGCAAACATACCAATGATCCAAGTTTTCCTTTCTCCCCTACTGTGCCATAACTCCATTACTCTTTTGGCAGCTGAATTGCTCCAAATGAAGCTATCATGTCTAGCCCCAGGATATCTTGCGTTGACGTTGAGAATAAGTTTATCAGGATCACATATCTGAAACAGGAAGGCTCATCGTCAATTTGTTGTTGTTTTTAAATAAAATTCTATTGATTACAAAGTATAATGGTATTTTAATGTTTGGTCTGCTTTGGTGGATAATGGGTTTGAGTCTGTGAATTAATTAATAGGTAGGTGCTTTTGTTTTATGTATTATTCTCACCATTTGCACATTAATAGAATGATATCCATGGTGATTGAAGGCAGCTTCCTCGTGCTCAGACGGTGCAATAATTGAAACATGGGTACAATCTATTGCACCGATTGTCCCGGGGAATGGCTGGGGAGCATTTGCAAATTTTTGCTTCGCAACAAATCTCTCCTGGCTAGTCATGGGGAATTTCACCCATTCCATCAGCAAAACGTCGTTAATTGCTCGAGAAACCTTATTAACACAACGGCTGACTGATGGCTGACTTACAGCGAGGTCATATTCCCGACCTACTCCTTTTTGGTATGACCCAATGGCATAAAACCTCACTGCTGTTAGAATCTGGAAATAACATATTTACAGAATAAAAAATGTTAGTATTTTATCAATGCTCCATTTATCATGAAGTATGCACAATTTTTAGGATAGTAAGCATAAGAAAAATCCACAATTAGCTTTACCTGGGTTTGCACAGACAAGCCGTGGCTTCTTTGCCTCTGCAACCTTGATGCCAGTTTGTCAATTAGATAGACTGCGATAGTTCTCGATATTCTAAATAAATTTTGGAATTCATGTTCCTCCAATTCCAATGGATTTTGCGAATCTCTCAGCATCCTGTATTGCAGCCTTATTGAATTTTCTGCATTTTCTTCTGACTGCACTACTGCATCCCAAGCCAAATAACCTGCTGCCATTGTATAATTGATAAATCTGTAATCAAATAATGATATTGATTCATCAAATAGTTACAATTATTACACTTTGCTTTAGCATGTACTTAGACAGATATATAACCTAAATAAGAACATAGGTACACATAATATGTGTATTTAAACAAAAATATCTAAATTCTATTCTTTTGTTGTATTCATTTCCAACATTCATTTTGAAAGGTTTATATTCATTGAATTATCCAATTCAATGACATTATTCATAATATAATACAGCTACACCATCGCAACGAGGTTAACACTTCATACATCTGTCATTTTCACTACACAAATCATTTATTTGATGAAAAAAGAACACAAACGATATTTCACAACAATTTAATTAAGTTGCTTACCTATTATATTATATAAAAACACTTATTTCTATCGATTTACTACTGAAAGATGCTATCCTTACAAGTTAACGAGGGCTAAAATGGAGGCGCTACGTAAGGACACGCTAAAGGATACTATCTCTAGCGGAAGGATATCATCTGTCAAAATTTTTAGAACGAGAATAGCAATTATCCTTAAGTAGGGATACAATCCTAAACACTGTCCTTAGTTAAGGAAAAAAAGAACGAGAATAGCGGTTCAGGATTCGGAGGAGAACATTTTAGTGTGTCTCTGTGTGTGTGTGTCCGTACCCCCCTTATAACTTTTGATTCGCTTGATGCATAGATCCTAAAATTTCAGAAAATATTGAACACTTTAAGCCTACAAAACTTGTATACTCAGAATTTTGAAATTTTCTTGTAGTCAGGGTTTGAATTTTTACTTAATTTTTTCATATATCTCGAAAACTGTAAAAGCTAGAACCCTAAAAATGTATATGTATATAGAAAAATTCAATATCTCAAATGAAATTTAATGAAAAAGGTTCAGGATTTCTCAAACTTTTTTTAAAAAGAAATATATTTTTTTATGACAAATTTACGAGCTATATTTCAGAATTTTATAAAAATATCGAAAACGCCAAAACACGCCAACTAGAAATTAAATTTTCTTTAAAAAATAAATACATTATAGCAGTACATCTCAAACCTTTCTTAACAATTTTTGTAAAAATTTAATTTATTGACGACATCGTTTCATACAATAAACACACCGACTCAGGCCATCGACAGTTGGATGTCATGTTTACATGCAACTAGTAATATAAATAGTATGTTACACATAATATTGACTATTATTCTGTAATGAAAAACCGACGATTGAGTTGCGTCGTATCCAATTATATTCAGACTTTTGACATTTCTGTATTCTGAAAACGTTTTATCCAATACATTAGTTGCGTAACTACTGGCAACCGATTAAGTTCTAAGCATGAGCTTCTTGCGTTGAGTTGGAACGTGAATTTGAGAATACCAGTTATTATCTAATGGTTATTTCTATATTAAAAGGTTATCATACCGTTAGATTAAATTCAAATACTCCCTCCCCCATGAATACAAGTGTTCAAACTTATGAAGATGTTGACATATGAAAATGTTTAAATAAATGTATTTAATACTAATCACCTATTGATTTAACCTCTAAGTCAGTACTGTCGGAAATGTGCGTCCAGTAGATACACCTACAACTAGCGTACGGTCGGAAATGTGCGTCCGACATCGCTGCTATTCAAATATCCCGCCAATGTTGAATTTTTCTGTACTACAATAATCTATGGCGACATATCTACCTGTTTGAACCCATAATATACATGTATATGTTTATATATGAATTCTACAGACGTTTGAAATTTGTCACGTGATCATCGCGCCGTACGTACCTAGGTATACACATATTAGTATACACATTTCTTCCTCGCCAACCATTCTTCCGCGGACCGTTCGGTGTGAAACGTATTTTAGCAACTCGTGAAACTTTTTGATACATTTGTGAGTTTTTTGAAGAAGTTGTGTTTGAACTTTTTATATATTTTAAAAATTTTGTGTTTTTTTACATTTTTTAGTTTCTCGAGTATTCTAGAGCATTTTATTGACTTTCTAAATTTTTACGTGTCTTGAAAAGGAACACTTTTTTTTCATATTTATAGTATTCAAGTGTAATTTATTTGACTTTTTAAAATCTGTTTGTGTCTTGAAAAGGAACACTTTATCATAATATTTACAGTATTCCAGTGTATTTTATTGACTTTTTAAAATCTCTTTGTGTCTTGAAAAGGAACACTTTTTCATATTTATAGTATTCAAGTGTAATTTATTTGACTTTCTAAATTTTTACGTGTCTTGAAAAGGAACACTTTTTTCATATTTATAGTATTCCAGTGTATTTTATTGACTTTTAAAATCTGTTTGTGTTTTGAAAAAGAACATTTTACATTTTTAGTACAATTGGTGTGAATTCTCCGTATATTTTGGAGTACTTAGTGCCTATATTATTTTTGTACTGCGCTATTCACAGTGTTGTGCTTGTGCTTATTTACACACATAATGTCTCGTCAATTAAGTGAAGAGGAAATCACGGCATACTTGAATGATAGTGAGGAGGAAGACATTTTGGAATCTATTGACCAAATGCCTATAACTGGCGATGTTTCATCTTCAGAGGAAAGCTCAGAAGATGAAGGCGACATCCAACAAGGGAACAATTCATCGTCTGCGGACAGTGATACCGGTGAACAACCACCTTCGAAGAGGCCTAGGACTGCAGCGAGAAAATGGGAAGAGTCTCTTTTCATTCCAAAAATTCATCAATTTGATGATTCTAACAGCGGAATTTCTAAAACTTTGAATATTAGCGATCAGTCCTCAGAACTAGATTTTTTTCATTGTTTTTTTCCCCTAGAAATGATGGAAATCATTGTAAACGAAACAAATAACTATGCGAGAAAATTGTCTCAGAGTGCATCTGCGACTTTTTCAAAATTAAACAAATGGAAAGACGTTACGGTTGAAGAAATGTATATGTTCTTAGCCACTTTGCTGCTCATGGGATTAGTCAATAAAAATTCGTTGAAAAAATACTGGTCTACTAATCCCATTATAGAAACATCTTTCTTTAGGGCTTTGTTTTCTCAAGACCGTTTTTTTCTATTGTTAAGATGTTTACATTTTTCAAACAATGATGACATCCAAAGTCCGCCAGACAGATTAAAAAAAATTAGACCAGTGTTAGACCTATTCAAAAAAATATTGAAAACAACTTTCTCTCCTTTTGAAAAGCTATGCATTGACGAAAGTCTATTGTTGTGGAAGGGGAGATTATCCTTCAAAATATACATACCATCGAAGAGGCATCGGTTTGGCATAAAGCTCTTTGTTTTATGCGACGTATTGACGGGGTACGTCTTAGATCTCATTGTTTATACAGGTACCGACACGGATATTACTCTGAATAATGATTTGGGAATTTCTGGGTCGGTAGTAACAACAATGCTAAAGGACTACCTGGACAAGGGGCATACCTTATATGTTGATAATTGGTATTCTTCACCGATTCTCTTTGATTATTTGTTTGAAAAAAAAACCAATGCTTGTGGCACCGTTAGGATAAACCGCAAAGAAATGCCTAAATTCAAAAAAATCGAGAAAGGTGAAATTCAAGCGCTACATTCAAATAATTTGATGGCATTGAAATGGTGTGACAAGCGGGATATTCATATGCTAACGAATTTCCATAGTGATAAAACCGTGGTCACTAACAAAGTTGATTACAAAAGTGGGGAGTTAAAAATAAAGCCAGAATGTGTGGTCGATTATACAAATAATATGGGTGCCGTTGATAAAGTTGACAGGATTTTGGGGTTCGGTGAGGCAACTAGAAAGAGTTTTAAATGGTACAAGAAGATTTTTTTTAGAATATTAGACATAGCAGCAATTAATTCTCATTTTCTCTATAAGAAAAAAACAAAAAAAGATATTTCATTTAGCGATTTTAGAGAAGGTTTAATAAAACAAATGATAGAAAAATATCATAAAGAGAGGCCTTCTACTTCTGGAGGTAGAAGGCCTCATGATAATCCTCTGAGGCTCACCACTGGTCATTTTTTAATCCCCGTTCCTCAAACAGAGGCGGGGAAAAATAAAACCAGAAGAAGATGCCATGTATGCAAAAATACTTCTCTAAGACCTCCAAAGAGGCAAGAAACCAAATATATGTGTGAGGATTGTGGCATAGCCTTGTGCGTGTATCCTTGCTTCAAGGATTACCATACAAAAACGAAATATTAGATTATTAAACTATTTAGTATTATGCTAAGGTATAATTATATTTGATTTGATTGAAAGAAATTGTCATTCGGCAACACGCCCGCACTTAAATTTACAGTTGTGTTTGTTTTATTTATTTAATTTTAAAAAATACATACTTTTTATATACATATACTTATATTATAAAATAAAAATATTAAAAAAAAATGTAATTGACCTCGTCGAGTATCGAAATCTGACAAAAATTTTGGACAAGTTGACATTACATAGAATTATTATTATTATTAAACAGATAAAAATATAAATATAATGAAGGATTTCGCGACTCTTCGACTCAATGTTTTTTATTATTTGAATACCCTTCTTACTCTTCAATTATTTTAAATGAAAAAAAAGGTAAAAGTTAGAATTGAATAATAACTGATAAAAATAATAAAATATATAATGAAGAACCGATGGTTTATAATGCCTGCGCCGCCCGCTTATGTCAAAATTGTCAACTGCGCAGAACTCCTCTATAATATGATATACCTCCTCTATACGTCATATTTCGACGTCACTCCCATACAAACTTTTAATCCTGGGATGGTGTTCTATAATTTTGTGTAAAAATATTGTTATAAAGTTATACCTTAGAAAACCCACTCTGGCTATACTATCATTCTCCTACAATACCCACTTACTTAGAGGTTAAAGTCGGGAGAATTTTTTTCAATTAATCATTATCTGAATTTTCCTCTTATTTTGAAAATACTTGGTAGTTATCTTGAAATAAATAGGATATACCTATCTATATTTACTATGTATATAAAAGAGAGTCGGGTTTGTTCCAACACTTATAACTGGAGAACGGCTGGACTGATTTTCATGGTTTTTGATTTGTTGTATTCGTCTCCGTCCCGAATAGGCTACTAGCTATTAAAAATATGAAAAAGTGATAAGGAATAAAAAATATAAAGAAAATAAAATACATTTATTTACCTACCATTGAGTTTTTAAAACATACATAGGTAGGTACTTATATCAAGATAGTTACAGAATCTATAATAATAAAGGAAAGTGCCTGACTGACATACTCACTCATCAAATCACAGCCCAAACGGCTAGTTGTAGAGAAGTGAAATTTAGAAAGAATATAGGTTATTTATTTATTAACATAATAAACGGCCAAGTGGCCTTTTAATACAAATTTTACAAATTAAGGAAATGACAAAATTGCACAAATTAAAATTAAAAAAAAACCCAAACCAATAAAAATAAACTAAAAAAACTCAAATTAAGAAATTACTCAATATAATAATATAATGTTATAATAAAAACCTTCCATTAAGATAGGATTTTTGGGAATTCCACCCCTAAGGGGGTGAAAAATAGGGTTGAATGTTTTTCAAAGTATGCTAATATCTCGGAAACTAGACATGGTACGAACTTGAGATTTGGCATATGAATTCTCCTATGGAAATGAGTAGTAGCATAATATGTGTCATTTTCTGGGCAAGAAGTGGGCATAATTTGAAAAGCTGAGGAGCTGAAGTCAAGCCCCTTAGTTGAAATAGGAACCCTATCGGGTCCCACACGTTGGGATTACCAAAATTACGTGTCGTTCAACTAAAATCGGGCCCCACGTTGCTAGCGCCAAAAATTGACGTGGCGTCCTTCAAAAATCGAGCCCCACACGTTGGGGTCATTTAAAGACACGACAACTTTCATACTAGTGGTTATGCCCGCTGCTGATGAATTTTATTAAACAGGGTGCAACCTTAATTTAGTGTGGAGATTGTCAAATTGTTGGTATTTGTGAGCTCAGATTTTTTAGATATGTGTAGGTATCTACTGACTGTGTATATGTTCAATCTCTATACAATTGTGATATTTATTTGTACGTAAACTCGGGTAATTTTATACCAAGCAAGGTAGGTCTTCATATTTTTCCCTTTAATTAGAAGCAACCATAATATCAAAATAGTTCAAAAGAAAAACGAAATTCAGCTAATACGATTTATTCTGAGTCGGTACGAAGTTCGACGGGTCAGCTAGTAAGAATATAAATTTTGGGTAGGATATCAACGATCAAAAATTTATCTGTGAAATCTCAAATGTAGAGGTAATAATAATAAGTTATTTTATTGGTAGCCCAGCAGTTCAGTCGCAGACTTGTGTACGAATGTCTAGGGCTCGATCCCCGGTGCCGGTAGGTACTTTCGTCGACGATACTGCAATACCGCGTAAATGAGAATTTAATGATTTTAGAGGAAATGGTTAAAACATGATTACTTCGTTGGAAATATGTATTTAAACTTTATTTTTAAAACGTATATCCCTTTTTATCGATACTTTGTTAATTTTAATAAAATTTTCTTTTTTTTCTTTTTACATGGATAATATTTCACTTACGCGGTATTGCTGCTATCCATTTGGCCATTTTGATGTAGATACGGGAATAAAAAAAAAACTTTTAAAATAAAATTTTAATCACTTTATTAAGTTATTTAACAAAAAATGCTTACAAGAAAAATTACCAAATAAGAAGAATAATATTTTTCAAGTAGGTAGCTAAAATTAGACCAAAAAAGGTACTTAAGTAGATAACATTATAATTTTTTTTAGAAAATTGAAAAGTAGAAATGAAGATAAATACCTAACTAAAACCAGAGAATTATTTTTATTTAAATATACGGTAAATTATCATAAAAGTAATGTGTGTCAGATGGTAGCAGAGATTTCAATTCCTGTAAATGATCAAATTTAGTTTTATTTATAGGTAATCTGGAATTATGCAGCTGTTTTAATCTTACATCTCCCAAGGGTTTTGGTCTTCTGGGAAGATCTTTGAATTCTGCTTGAAAATCCGTCTTATATTGAATAATCCCCGAAGGAAGATAACGCAGCACGCGAATATCGGTAACTGCTGGGTCCCCGACGGATCTTCCAGGCCGTATTGAACTATAGTGTTGGATATTTTTGTCCGTGAAATCTTTGAAAAAATTAAAATTAACTTCTTTTACTTCATACGGATACGGAGTTTTCCTCGCATCCGTAGTGATTGTAAAATATTGGCTAGGTAGGAAAATTTGTTTGTTCTTCATTTTTCGCTCAATTGCAGAATGCACGGAATCGCATTCCATTTGAGTGTGCCCTTTTTCCAAAAACTTTTGCGTAATTTCAATGTTTTTAGTTATTGACAAATATAATAGAGCATTTGAAAGTATCGCATTTCTATTTTGGTAGGTGCAGCCATCTGTATAAATTATAACTGGCTTCAGGTCTTCATCTACCAAGGAAGTAATGTAATCGACGAAAAATGAAGCAAACGTCGATGCTTTTAAATCAGAAACTGTTTCGTCAAACCAATAGCAGATTGACCGATGGTTGGACAAATTATAGACAGTAAAGTTGTGAACAGCCAGTTTAGTTTTGAAATACACTGCACTGGCATTTATGTTCGGGCACAGCTTTACTGCTTGCAAATCTGCAGTAAATATGTGTACTTTCCCTTCATCACCTAGAGCTTTATCTCTGTTTTTTTCTTTTCTAGCCATTTCCTTTAACTCAGTGTGTTTCTTGTAGACCTCTTCCGTTACATTTCCATTTTTATAGGAGAAACACAAGTCACACTCGTCTTTCCGTGGTCGAAATATCGATAGGTTCATTTCTTTAAAAGTATCCTCAAATAACTTGCGAGAAACCACTTTCTCATCAGCTGCGTGTTCTTTATAAAGTTTAAATAGATTGGACAGAGATTCAATGACTGGCTCTAAATATAATTTAGAAGATGACTGACGACAATAATGCGAAGGCATTTTGGGTAACTTTTCCAAAAACTGTCTGATGTTTTCCTTCTTAGGTTGTTTCGACCGATCTGGACCATTCGTTCCACCAATCACGATACGATTAACATTTTTTTCAGTCCAATATCGGACAGTCCACTCTTTGATGCCTAGAGTATTAATAAATGTTTTTTGGCACACTCGAAGTTTTTCATCATTTAATTTCAAAAAATAAACCTTTGTACCTTCTCTTCTAGAGGTGGAGCTATCGCCAGTTTTTCTTTTTGTTGGAATAGTATCAACCATTGAGCGAACAAACATTTTTTTTTCATCCCACGACCAATTTTTCCAATATGATTCGAATATTTCTTTTCTAATAGATTCCGAAAATTTTTCGCAATTAATAACTTTGGACTTCTTGCAAAAGTTTGAAGTGCAAGCACTACCCATTACCCTTTCCTCTCGGTCTACATCTTGAATAATTTTTTTCGACGAATCTGTTCGATAACCAACATAGTTTTTCCCTTCCTCCCGTAATTTTTTATTTTTTTGTCTTTTCCATTGTCCGGGATCTCCCTTCTTCCTTCTCTTTACATTTCCATCGTCGCCATGGAAAATTGTTGAAGATATTGATGGTGTAGTTGATGACAGGTTGATATTTCCAGTTGAATCACTTAAGTTTTCGAGAGACCCGGTTGTACTTGGTGCGTAGTTCGGATCATCAATACTATCATCAAAATCAGACCCTGCTTCTGATGGATTTAAAGAGTTGATGGATGTAGTAGGAATTTGACAATCAGAAAGTTTTGGGTTTGGATTGCTTTTCACTATTTTAACTCCAGAAGAGTGGTCAGAAGAAAGTAATGCTTCAATAATGGCATCATCGCTAAGCGTGTCATCAGGTAAATTATCCGCCATCTTTAAAGACTATAACAAACAAATAAAGGAATATAATTAGGAAAAAATAGGTAATCGTTTGTTTTATTATCTCAATCTTGAAAACAAAAACTAATGGCACTACCGCGAGAGTTTATAAAGTAGGTATAGATATATTTTTTATAAAATTATTCAAATTCTACTGTAATTAATATATTTGAACTCACCTTTAATATTTTTGAACAGCTGATTTAATTGAAAACACCGACAAATTGACAAAGAGCGAGCACGAAATTAAAACACTGCCGCTAATTCGCAAACTCTTAATACACTGAATAGTAGTTACGCGGTATTACGGGAACTAAAATGCAGTTAGTAGATCAGCGGTATTGCAAGTGACCTCGCTAGCGATATTCTATTCGTTGGATTTTTGTGTTCATATTTTTAAAACGTGCTGTTGATAATCACGCACCCTTGGCGTGAAAAACTCTGTTTCGATACTTTTTTGTACTTACGCGGTATTGCAGTATCGTCGACGTTATCCTCTTTCACAACACCATAAAACTCTCTGTTAAACATGTCACAAGTTAGAAGATACGTTTTTGTTCACATCGAGTGAGACGATTTATTTTGAAAAGAAAAACAGGGACGTTCCATATTCAGATCGTTTTAAAATAAAAGTACCCATTAAGGTTTTTTAATAATTAAATTGAATGAATAAAAAAATAAAAGGGTATCCAAGTGTAGAAATTGTCAGAACTAGATCTCTGTAGGGGCCGTCCATTAATCAAGTGACGTTTTTTTGCAATTTTTTAGACCCCCCCCCCTCCCCCCGTGGTGATTTTGGTGACGCTTCAGAATACGCCCCCCCCCCCCCCCCGAAAATGAGTTATGCTTTTAAATTTCGACAATTTTTTGTTTCTTTAAATTTATCAGAAAAAATAAATAACCGTGATTAAGACCCCCCCTCTTAATACGTATTTTCTGTTGAGACCCCCGCGCCCTGGCAACTTGTTTAAACCAATTATTTAGTTGCATAAAATGAAACATAGGGTGTTGAATGCAGCCCCGCGTACTGGAAATTTTTTTGGCTGCGGTAGTTTTATATTATGGACTTCTTCAAAGCGACTAACTAGTTGCTTTGATAAAGTTACCAGGGCGTGTGCAAACCTTATACTGTGACCATTATACATCGCTCAGTGTATCTTCAGTGTACTGTTTGCTAGTTATTATGCGTCAATATAAATTAATTTATTATAGAACTTCGATTTTTGCATTAACTCCTTATACTCTTTTGTATTTCCAGGCCGAGAATGCTCCCGAGAAGTGGACTGCGCCGGCATTGCAAACACCAGCTGCGTTAGAGATCCGAACGACCTAAAGTATCGCTGTCTTTGTGGAGACAACACCAGCCCGATAAACGGGCGGTGTGAGGCGAAGATCAAAGGTGAGTGCAACACAATATAATACCTACTATTAATTCTCGGAATCATCTTCCAATGAAAGCAACAAATCGAAAGCATACCCAAAAGTCAAGAACAGTTGTATATACCTACCTACAATAAAAAAGATCAGGAAAACAACGGAAATGTAGGCTGCGAAGTGTGCCAACTATGTATATTTCTTTAGTATTATGCCCTTTGGTATACCTACTCATAGAACCTACAGTTTCATAGTGTGAGAATGCCGACTTTGGTAGAATACTTTCTTGTACAGAAAAAAGACAATAAGAGCAAAACGAAGCAGAGAGTCCTTTACGAGACTTAGAATTCTAGCCTTATCCTATTAAAACAATATTTGGAATAACTAGAAATTAACGCGAAGTATATTAATGTGGTTACGAGGTGGTTGGTAGACCAGCGGTTACGACGCCGGCTTTCGCACTGTTTCGTGTGGAGGTCGTGGGTTCGAATCCCGGCCATGTCGACCATTTTCCACTTTCACGACACAAGCATTTGCTTACTGTGAAAGATGTCAAAAGCGTATTTGTGTTCACTTCGAGTGAGCACAGATTCATTTAAAAAAAAAAAAAAAATCTAGTTGCAACAATTATGTACCTACCGTGAGACCGTAAAAACATTTTCTAGTCTTAAGTTTTTCTACTGTTCGAATACGCGACTTAACTAAGCCCCCACCGAAATTATTTTCTGGCTATGGCCTTAAATTAACCTCATTTTTCAAATGCTCTATCCTGGGTTAGGTTCAAGGTGTGTAGTTCAAGGCATCCATGCATAATCTTTGGACTCGAGGGACATACGTAGGACATGGCCGAGTCACTCAGTCTACAATTCAGGATAACCGGCGTTGTCACTGGAGGTTGCATCGTTCGTGATCGGACGGTTTCGTTTGTAATAAAATCGAACCATCTTATCCCCAGGATTCGTCTAAGAAATCAAATACATGACAGCAGTCGCAGTCTTTAAATTTGGTTGCTCTCTTGTTCTCAATAATTTCCAACTTTTATCTGTATAATTTCATTTATTATTATATTTTTACTTGTTGCATACATGAGATTTTTCGACTTGTTGAACATGTTGAGAATTCTCATGATTAGGAGTTTCGGAGACTAACATTACCACCTAATGGCGAACGTTGTTAACGTAAAGTGATCACACTAAGCCAGCCTTCGAAATAACAGTAGAAGACGCTCGTAAGCCCGTAGTGGTTTGTTCCATTTAAAAATCGAACATTAGTAATGAATTGTTAGAGTCATTAGTTGTTATTTTTTCTTTATTTTCAATGCTTAGAAGTTTGTTTTTGTGTGTTTTTTGTTTTTTAATTTTACTTAAAAGGCGGGGATAAATAATTATTAACTCCTCACAAAAACTGGAAATACCTTTGAAGGATTCCAAGATTATAAAATGTGTATAGTTTGATTGCATATTCATGTCCAACTGTACGATTTCATGATATCATATCAAATTAGACGAAGAAATCTATGTTCGCGTTGTGATCATGGTTTCACGAACACAGAACGCTAGCGAAGCAATAACCTTAATATTGGATTTTATTTGTCGGATTATAAAAATAAGTTTATGTTGTAATTTATGGAATTTTATTCGTTCAAATCTGAACAGAAATATTGTAAAAAGCATAATGTATAATTTGTAAGCTATTAGTGTGGTACCAAGCTAGCAGGAGGCTACCTTCGTGTCCGCGAGAAATTACAGTCCGCGGTTCTTTACAATAAAAACTGTAATTTTAGTGCGGGAACCTTAGCCATGCGAACTACCAGAACCAGTTAACCGTCATTTTGACTGATCTATACAAAAATAATCATCAACAGCGTTGTTTGCGAATTAACGAAGTTTGATCATCATTTATGTATGTGAACGCTTATTCGACTCTGCTTTGCTCCTAGCAGATATATTTTCCTTTAATTTCGATCTGTGTCCCGCAGGCTTTTCACGAAAAGAACTGGAAGATATTGACGTGGATGATGTTTGTTTTCAACAATCCACATAAGTATCGAAACAATCGCAATTTTGCAAGTAGTGTTTCCTGTCCGTGTTATTTCTTGAAGAGTGATCACAATAGGCCACCGAGATCCTATTATTTTACACACCTTTAGATTTTTTTTTCTTCGGGGCCACCCCAACGCTCTACAATCCGTTCAAGACCCTAAATAATATGGAATTCTGGAATTTATAAAGACATTCAGCCGCAAATGTGCGAATTGATCATTGAAAATTGCATAAGCCATGGCGGCCATTTGGCTGATATTGTGTTTAATTTTTAATGGTATATGATCTTCTTTAAAATAAAATAAATATGAAATGAAATGTAATTTATTTTCAAAAAGAAGAAAAATTACAGCACAGATAAAAAAATTGTCTAAATTATCAATTATATAACTTCAAAATGCTTCCTGGAATTTACCGTCCCACTAGATTAATAATCTGTTCTGGGACAGTGCTAATATTGTTTATTGTATTTTATCATCCTTAGGTCCATTCGGACACTCGGAATCGTCATTTGAACATTATTTATTATAAGGGTGAATGGGTCCTATTGACAAGCCGTTTAAATGGCTTAATGGGGCCCATTTCACTTGCTGCAATTGTTGTTCTCTATGTATAGTTGTATATTTCTTTATTTTGTGTGTATTATGTATCTTATTGTTTATTATGTATTATTATTATTTTTTAATTAAAAAACAATAAAAAAAGATAGAAAACAAGACAAAAAAAGAAATAGCACAGGCACAGAAAAATATACATGGAGAAAAAAATAATAGTTTTTAAAAGTATAAAAAGATAAATATTTATATCCATTGATTTCTCTTTAAATGCACCAGTTTTTTTAAACATCCTTATAAAAATGAATCTGTGCCCACTTGAAGTGAACACAAATGCACCCTTTGACTCTTTCACAAAGCTTGTGTCGTGAAAGAGGAAGATGGTCGGCACCTGGGAACGAACCCACGACCTGCGAACGATATTGTACGAAAGCCGGCGGCGTAACCACTTCTGAAATGAAACCTCTTATTGGATAACCTTATTACTAGTGGTCGACCAGTGCTCGAAATTCGACCATAACTAATTTAGATTTGAATATTATTAAGGTTGCTTTGTCAAAGACTGAGCGAACGCTATTTCACAATTTCCTTACAAAAATAATGACATGGATAGGTACGTCAAAATTGAAATGTTCAAATTTTTTTCTACGGTTATTTAATACAAAAAATATTAATCTATTCTCAATTTGATCACAGATAAACAAAAGATCTGTGGCTGACTGTGGTGTCAAATAATGGCAAAAACATCGTAAAAGTGTGTGTGAGTTTGAAATTCATAACATTACAGTAGTGTTGCGAAATGTTTTTTTTATAAATTATTATATTTTTATACATAATTCAAAAAAAAAATATTAGCATTCGCCACTCTTGTATAAACGTGTGCGAAATTTCATATTCCTCCGTCTGCGCCAAGGGGGAGCAGGGGCCCGCCCGCCCGCCCCTAGAGATTAAAAGATGTAGGCAACTGCAGAGCAACCAAAGTTCTAAGACTGTGATTTGCCATAAATCCTAAAAAAATCTTCATACTCTTGACTATACTTAAAATTCATATATTTCTCATCCTCCATAATATAGGATATACGGAAAATAGCCTATGACTGGGTTCAATTGCCCCCCCCCCCCCCTAGGCCTCGGACTGGCGACGCCCTTGGTCTGCGCAATTTTCGTAAAAATAGTAACAAAGTTTTTCCTTCACGTATTAATATCATTGCCCTATGGCCTATATTTTAGTATTAGGTATATTATGTTAGAACAATGAACAAATTATTATAATGACTTTAATAATAAAAAAGCTAGATACAAAATAATTATAATATGGTGTTTAGTATTTTATTCTGTAATATTAATGAAAAATGAGTGTTATTTACGGAAATGCAACAAAATCAATTTCCACCACAAAGCCTTTTTGTCATAAAAGGAAGTGGTGATTGCACGACTGTGAAAGTCCTTGAAGGGTCGTGTGTGCGCCGGTAGGCACTAAATAATGTCTTCCTAATGACTGTTGTGATGTATTGTTGTACGGAACCTACCAGCCGCCATACAGGAAATTGAACGTTAGTTAATTTATTATTATTTGAACCTTTCAACAATATTGCTCTTTTCATCGCCGTATTCTTTCCAATAAGGAGGAAACTTTGGAATTAAAGACAATGAATGATTCAAAACGATAGTTACCTTTACACAGGGTGGAAGGTAATTCGACCTTTCCTTGAAAGGGGTTTTAATAGAGCTTATTTGCAATAATTTTGTTCCAATTAACCAGGAGTCTAATGCTGGTGGTTTTCGAGTAATTTAAATTGTTTTTATAGTTCTATTTTTTTAATTTCCACCATTTAAATTAAAACTAAAAATTATGACCAATCTTAAATAAAAAATCCAGGAGAAAATTTCAAAATCCTCAAATATAAAACGTTTTTAATTCTTTTAGATTTTTCGAAATAATATAATGTAGGTAGGTATTGTGAAAATCACAGAGTAAATTAATAAGCTTTCAGAAAACTTACAAATGTTGTCCATTTTCCTAAGTACATCTTAGGAAAATAAACAATACTAATCGATCAGAAATAGAATTAAAATGAAATATTGCGTAGGTACTAGATTGATTCATGGGCGCCCGCAGAAAATTTTCTAAGGTGGTCAAAATATTTTTTCACACTTCACACGAAGTGATTTAAATTAAAGTAAAAAAATTTACTCGTCACGCCATGCCCCATAAGGGGTATAGGCAGAGAGAACAGACCTCCACTTTTTCTATCCAAGCACACTTCTTTCGTTTCTTCCACCGACATACCATTTCTCATACACCCTCTCCTATTTCTCTTACATCTGACCTGGCGTTCCTTGAGGACGGAATCGATGGATTTGATCCACGTCATTCTCAGGCGGCCACTCTTTAAATTAAATAATTTTTCACACTATAAATTTTATTTGTCATTCTGTTTGCATCCATTCTTTTCACATGCCCAAACCATCTCAACTGATTGACTTTCATCTTAGTCACAACACTAACTTTCATAACACATTCCTTACTAATATTCTCATTACTTTCCATGCCCCACATAGTCATTCCACATATTCTTCGTAAGCTCTCACTTCACATTATTTGACTATTATCAATGAATCCCAAGGGAGGGGGGGGAAGGGGCTTACGGGCATCCTTGGATGGATTTATCAAATCACAGCTTTTGCTGGAACAAACTTGTTTGGGAGAGCGAAGGAGATGTTGAGGGCAACCATCCACAATGTGATAGCGAGAGAGAATTGGAGAGTATAATTAAGGTGAGAATGAGGTGTTTTATAATGCTTAAAATCCCTAAAATGTTTTCATACGAGTAGGATGATCCCCATCACTTTCCTTTATAGAAATGCACGCCCCCATAAAAGTATGCGAGTCCCAGCACTGACCAACACCACGCACAACCCCTTAACTTCACCATCGCACGGTATCGGCAAAAAATCCTAACAAATAATTATGATCGGTAGGTCCGGAACGTATAATTTTATTAGGTCCAACGGCCAATGCGGATAAAAAGGAATTACTCACATTCCTTCCGTGTACTGAACTTTCTATAAATAAACCCCACTGACCTGTATTCTCTACTGGTACCTGAGGGGGTTGTGCGAGTACCCCTGTTGATTAGCCCTGCCTGCGGTTAACCATGATTTACCATTCATTTTAGGCCTAACTCACACGTGTGAGGTTCGGTTTCGAAAACACGTATCTTGTTCTTCATCATAATGATTTTCATGATTAGTGTGTGTAAAGTCCTTCATCTTATCGTTAAACAACTCTTATTCATCAATCTCTTTTTGTCTTCTCTTTGTAGGTTCTACTGTAACCTCTAGTAGGTACAACTGATGTGTTTATTTATGAGAAAGTACGATTGAAATAATATGTAACTAGTAGATACGTATAGAAAAAAGAAACTACCTTGAAATCGGTCCTCAATTTTAATATCAAGTTTTTAGGATTCCATATTTTAATTCTATTTCAAATGAATTACTTGTAAAATCCCGTTGGGTTTAGAACTCGCGTTCCTAGCTTATTCATTTATTTATTCTCACAATATACGGCGTAATGCCTTTTACAGGTAAAAGGTTTAATAACAAAAGTTTAAGAAATATTTGAGGTCATCAATAATAAAAAATAATACACCACGAACATCACAACAAATAGGTACAAGAACGAAAACGAAAAAACCATGCAGAAAAAATGCACCAAAAATCTGACCTTTACAGAAGCAAAAGAGTGAGAGACGAAGAAAGAAAGGGAAAAAGTAATACAACGATCATTGCAAGCTGAATCATAGAAATTAAAATAAATTAAATTAGTTTATTGTTCGAAATATGAATTGAAAAATATGATTATGAACCAATAAACAAACATAACATAGGTAGGTAGGTAGTTGTCCTGCGTCATGAGTCATAGATCAGCCTTCAGGCCAACTATCTCTCGTTTAAATGTTGTTATAGTCTAGTTTGAAGTAAACAAAATTGAATTACTGTGAATTATTTTGGCTAAACAAATGTTTGTACATTTAGGTACCTACCTTTTAAACGGTTCCATTTCATATTAATTTTGTCTGTGGCGACCGAAAACTAATCGTACCGGATAGAACTGAAAGTATGCTATTTAGAGCTTTTATTGTAGGCGTGTAAATTATTTACATAAAACATCATATTTTATAAGTGACATTTCCTGGTTTATCGTACATTTACCTATTATAAGGAATAAACATTATTTAAACAATTATTATTGAAAATTCAAAACGTAGCTTATATTTTGCACGGCTTATAATATGTATAGTGGAAATAAAATATGCACTAAACGCCAAAAACTTCATTTTGAGATAATGTAATAAAACTGATTTTTCCCCCATACAGACATAGTACTATGATGATTTTTGGATCTGTTTTTTTACGCCTTTACATCATCGATATGGACTTAGTGCAATATTTAGGCTATTGATAATGGTTTATAGAACATTTCCTCATACTCAACTCTTTTTTTTCATTTTTGGCGTTTAGTGCGTATTTTATTTCCACTATACATATAATATTCAATATTCACTAGGGTAGGCCGGAAATCACCAATGTGTTAACTCGAAGTTGTAATAGCGCGGAAAAGTTCGAATCATAGAGAATAATAAAAAGAAAAAAGATTGATCCAAGTCTGTCGACATCTTCTTGAAAAAACTTCATTTTTACGATTATTTTTGTGAAATTATAAATAATATTTTCTCCAATGTTATAGTTTGTGTCGTCTTTTAAAAGTGCTTTAAAACATAATGTTTTGATTAAGTTAAGATCAGTGGTGCTAGTACTGCTAGTACGAGTTTAATCGAAAGCTATTTGGACGCTAATAAGCGCTTATTACCGTGCAAATAGTGTTCGATCGAATCAATCGATTATTTTTGTATGGAATTTTTTCGAAACTCTTTCGATGATCGTTTCGATATTCGATCATCGAAAACTTATACTAGTGGTACAGTTGATATTTTCAAGTCCCAAAGATTGATGAAATATCGAAAATTTCACACTTTTCTCTGTGTAAGAAACCCTGATTTAGTATCACATAATATTATTTAAGTTTATTAATATTTTCCATGGACACATGTTATTATTGTCATAGCAACTATCGACTTACCGGTGATACATTTAATTTTGAAAATTATTTCTACGGGACCAACTGATTTGGTTTTTGTCATGCATGAAAAATATAACGCGTGGAGCTAGAGTTATAGATTATTAACGAGTAAGTATTTAACAACTAGGTAATGACTCAAACAATTCATTACTGATGTTCGATTTTAAAATGGAACAAACCACTATGGGCTTACGACCGTCTTCTACTGTTATTTCGAAGGCTGGCTTAGTGTGATCACTTTACTAACGTACTAATGGCGAACGTTGTTAACACAACTTACGCCATTAGGTGGTAATGTTTAAGTCTCCGAACCTCCTAATCATTCAAATTTTCGACATGTTCAACATGTTGAAAAATCCCATGTATACAACAAGTAGATATTTAATATAATTATGAAATATAGCGGTAAAAGTTGGAAATTATTGAGAACAAGAAAGCAACCAAATTTAAAGACTGCAATCTTATGACAAATTTATAGATTATTATTCAGATATTGCATGCCTGGATTAAGAATTGAACTCATTAGCGGGCTACCGAGAAATAAAAAATAACAGAAAGTAAATTTAAAGAAAACAAACTCTTCAGAAAGGGTTAATGTTTGTTTCTCATTAGGTACCTATCTACTTATAATTCTAAAAATAATATCAAATTACGCGTTCACGGCGTTCACTCAAAGTGAAATCATTTTGTTTTCGATCATAAACAAAAATAATTATGGTACTTACCTGACTGGTTTGTGTACATAGAACTAAAAATTTCATTTAAAGTAGGTAGGTAGGTACATATTTGATTTATTGCTTAGGAACCATAATGTATGTCGTATTTTAAAACAATAAATAAAAGCGAAAAGGTAGGTAGATACCTACCGTTTTTATAAATATGAGCTTGATTTGAATATTGTTGACCTGAATGTACATTTTTTACTAGCTGCAAAACCTGTCGAACGGCAGGCATAGAAATATGTTATTGTATAATTATTAAGGGTCATATTAGGTAGGTAAGTGGATCCTGCACTTCGCGTGGGATTAGTGTTTTACCGGAAAAAAAAAACGTGTTACGGACGAACTTACCAATGATTATTAATAGGAAAAGCTTGTGGGTAAAATCTCCCAACAGCGTGTGCTCGTATTTTATACTATATATTTTGACTCGTAATATCAAAACTTTTTGGCGTACCTAAGCTTTGTAAAAAGGCAATGCGTTTTTCTTTTATTAGAAAAATTCAGTAATTTAATATTAACATAGCTTAATTTCGGTAGTGGATTCTTTTCAAATAATCAATTAAAGGAGGGGACATCTACATCGATACAATAATTTACATTCAGTATAAATCTTCTTCTTTCTTCCAATGTAGCAATCCACTCTCGAGAGAGTTCAGAATAAATTAAAGATACAAAATATAAATAATATTTTGATAGTTGTTTTTTGAAAAGAAAACTTCATTTTTATAAATAACTTAATAGTGTAATCTGTTCATCAGTAGATATCTGAAAATAGCTCTCTACAATGTAAAAAAAATTCATGTTCGAGAACTTAAACAGTCTGTCTTGAATTTTTGCAAGTCCCACGAACTACACATTATCGATGTCTGAAAAAAAAAACGCTTTTGTTAAGTTTACCTGAAATATTCTTTCACATTTTCACACGGTTTAATATTTAACGATATAGGTAGTTATTTGCTTAATGTCATAAGATGAAAAATTAAATATGTAAAAATGAAATAAGTTAAGTACGTAAAAGTAGCATGATTCAAATTTTTATTACGCGTGCAAATAAAAATAAATATTTTGACAGCTACAGAAAATCCACTGAAAATAATCAACACATTCCATTTTCGAAAAGTTCTGTTATACTTACCTTTTAAAATTTTATTTAATACGCACCCAATCTCAATCGCGATGCCTATGTTTAAAAAAAACGTGAAATAAAACTATTTTGTTTAAATAATTACTGGGGTAAATCCAAGAGTTTGTACAGCTCTGTATTAAAAACAAACCTGTCCCTGTCCCTGAATTGTCTTCCGAAAATGATAGGTCTTAAAAATCATTTACAACTCTCTAAGTGAAGTTTTCGTAGAAAGTTTAAGCAAACTTAACGTAGGTAACCATCATAGTGCTTTTGACAATATAAGTCTTCCATTTTTGATTTTTAATGAGGTTCGACGTAACTAGCAATTGTTTGATAGCTGGTGCGATTGCCAGAATGTGACTTATATTGTCTATAAAGTTTTTTTTTACCCAACACATCGGGTAGGCAGAGAGTAGGGACATCCATTCTTACCTATTCAAACAAACCTCTTTCGCTTCCTCCAAATGCACAACATTCCGTATATATACATGCTCTTCTATTGCTTTTGCTCCTGACTTGGCCCTCCAGTAAGACAGCACCGATATGGTCGGACTATGTCATTCGAGGTCGGCCTCGTCTGCGTGCACCCATTATTTCAGATTTATATATCCTTTTAGACATTTTCTCTACATGCCCAAACCATCTTAATTTATTCACTTTCATTCTACGCTACCATCCACTCCACATTCCTTTCTAATATTATCATTCCTCACCTTATAAATTAGTCTCTTTCCGCATATCCTACGCAGTGATCTCATTTCTAAAGCATTTAAATAAAATATAAGGCTATAAAGATTATTGATTTATCAATATACAAATTCGAATTCATAGTATAGAGAAGACAACGTCTGCCGGGAAAGCTAGTAGGAAATATAATAATATAATAATTTATTTGATTCGATTAACAAAGATCTAGTCTGCATTAAAATCAAGATTTTATTGGGGGGAATTTTGACCGTATAGGCGGAGTCAGTGGCATTTTGTTAATCGAAATTTATAATAGATGTTGTTTAGCGCCCTCAGGGGGGTCGGAGGGGGGTCAGATGGGGGGTGGAATACAACTCAAACAGTTAAAATATATTTTCAGTTAAAAATATTGCGTGTCCCGCGGCACTACGTCCACTTACATATTTATTACTCCTTATCTCGGATCTTAACTTCGCGGCCGGTGCTGGCCGCTTTCTTTGCAGGTACTACACCCATCACAGGACGCTCTAAACATATTATACCCAATAATCATTTTTCTATTTCACCTTTACACACAGAATTTAACTCATGTGTAAGCTTAGGTTCACACACAATTACAAGTAAGTGCACATTTTAACCGTTTAATGTACCTACTTACATAAGTTTGTTGTACATATATAAACTTATGATATTTTTGAAAAAAAAAATAGAGAATAACCACGGTATCATTAATTTGATAGGCAATATTTATGTATCTACATGAAAAATGCATTAAGATATTCAGATATAAAAAACTAAAAAATTTAAAAGCATTAAATCTATAATGACACTATATAAGTCGCTTGTGAGATCAAGATTGGAATATTGTGCGCCTATATGGAATCCTTATTACGAAAAATACAAGACGCAACTCGAAAAGATCCAGAACACCTTTATACGTAGGACACGCAAACGTTTTGGTGGTGCGCCATGGTGTGGTTCTCTGCCCGCTCTTGAGCTCAGGCGTGAGCTGCAGGAGATTTGTACTCTGGGTAAAATATGCAGGTCGGAATTCGATACTCCAGAACTACTATCTATTCTCAGCTTCCGTGTTCCGACCTTAACCAGATCAACTAATATTTTTCGGTTGTCCACACCAAGGACAAACGTGGGCTTGAGGAGGCCTCTGTATCGAATGGCCGGAGGTTATGATTCCCTGCAGTGCTCTCTAGATATACTTGGCACATGGCACTCCACATCATGTCTTCAAGAAACAGATCTCCAGAGCAATTTTAAGCAATTCTACTACTTCGCGATAGCTTGTTGATTATTCTTTTCCCACACCCCTTCCTCCCTTTTTTCCTTCCCTTCTTCTTGCACTCTCCATTTGTGTTTGCGTTTACCTCTAGCTATTTTCATATTTCACTTACACTAGTAGTATTTCTATTGATATTTTTTTTTCTCTCTGGAACATGTTGTACCTGTTTCACTCAACAATAAATAATGTAACATGTGACACATCTCGATGGAGGTCAACTTAGTTTAAGGTCATAAATTAATTCTGTTTCTACTTTTAATGTATAGTTGTCCTCTGTAATGTGTTTTGATAAAATAAATAAATAAAAAAAAAAAAAAAAAAAATAGGATTTGTTCATACTTCATTGAATGTTTGCGATCTTTATGTGAGACCTCGGGTAGTTCTTAAGTGAATTGTTTAATCATTATCTGATTGTGTTTTGTTTGCTGATAGTTTTTGTTGACATCTGCCGGTGCATAGCATATGTGAATACTGTAATGCCGGCTGATGAAAGAAAAATCGAAAATAAATAAATATAACAACAGAACAACAACATACACAAAACAAATCATGGCATAAAAATAGAGAATTTTTATTGCTCCAAAAACAGAGGTATCTGACGTAAAGCCATAGAGTTAGGTAGGTATAAAAAAAAACAATTGCACAGGATTGATTAAATTTTGTAAAAAGAGACGCAAATTTAAAACTTCAAAAATATGGATATTTTTTTCCTTCTTCTTCTTTCCTTCTAATATTTTTCCAACCCCTTCCGCTTCCTCTCATTTTCCTCTTTTTATTTTTTCTCATCACTTTGATTAAAATATTTTTTAATGCACACCTTCTGTTTTTGAAGATAATAAACTGTGCATATAATTTGAAGAGAGAATAAAATGTATTTCAAATTCCCACTTACATAATATCTATTTAATTTTAAAACGTTTTCCGTTTCACACAACAGATTCCGCTAGCATAGAAAATATATCACTATAAATGACATACCTAGTTTTGTTTATGTAAATTTCAACGAATGACATACTGCAGGAGGAGAACAGTGAATATTCCCGGGTTTAAAAGGTTCCTACTGCTTAAAAATGTGTTGTCAGACAACTTTGGTAAAATTGAGTGCATGGACAATTTAGCGTGTTACAGTTAATTTGGTTAAATATTGCGCTTGCGTCCAATTTTGCGTGCATAAATTTTATCACATGGCTCTAATTTTCTGAGCGACTATATTAATAATGAAAACATAACAATACCTTTTCACAACGGGCATACATCGTCCCCTAACCGGCCCTGTACCCCGGTCGTGACATTTAATCCAAAAGTCCTCAACTATTTTAGCTTTTAATTTTTTCAAAGCGTAAACATGGAAAAGCGACCTCTACATTTTTCTATCTTCTTGCTCTCTTATTTATTTAATTCTCAGGAAATTTATATAAAGATATTATATAAAGTTCCAAGCATAGGTACATAACTTTCATAAGGTTATCTTTATTGATATTAGGTATAAGTAGGTACCTACTTTTTTCTCATATGTCATATTCTCATAAGCAGAGATGTCGGAATGTTAAGTATCTATCATAAAAAATGTATTGGTTGAACGTTGATATTTTTTAAAGATCTTTGATTCATTGCAAACTTAGATCAATACTCAAATAGAGTGAGTACCTACCTATATTGATAACTAAGTTAGGACCTTTGTACCTACGTGGCATCGAAACGTCAGCTAAAACGAAAGCAATACACTGAGTACAAATATTATTAGAGGACTTTTTTGGATGCGCAGATCCGAAAATTGGTTCCTTTATTCAACAGTCACGTGACTGAAGATAAATGATAAATTATCAATAATAATTCGTTTTACTTTCATCCACAAGCACAAAACAACACGACAAAACTCATAGACAATTCCTTTAATTAATTGTAATGATTAAAACATAAAATTCCTCTGTGTTAACGCTAAAATATTAAAAATATAAAATCGAATGTCACAAACCGCTACCGACAAACTTCACAGTTTGTATGAGTTTAACAACAGTCACGTGGTACTTGTTGGAACCAGGCGCAGTAGCACATTATTTCTTTATTAGCAAGTACCAAAATTTTTGAAAAATACAAAACAAAGCTTAGGTATTGTTATACCGTATGGTGCAGAGTGGAAGTGCGATTGGAATTTCATATAACAGGATTTTATAAAAAAAAAAAATTGAGAAATCGAAAATGGGCCAATATTCGATTCAAAAACGCGCACAAATTATCGATTAAATCGATCGCCCATCGTTTTGACTCAATATGCAAATTCATCTTTCGCCAAATTTCCCGAAGAAGCGCTTTCAAATGGGCCTCCGCGTTCAACGGATTTAACAGCCCCTGACTGTTTCCTTTAGGGAAAAAGTGTACCAAGAAAACAAAGAAAAATGCCGTAATTAAAAAAAAATGCTCGTGTCGAAATGACGCCAAGTGTATCATCTGAAATTTTGCGAAATGCCCGGATATGCGAAACAAAAAATGGCCACCACGTTTTTCATAACTGACCCAAAAATATTTTCCAACAATAAAAAAAAAATATTATCGAGTATTAATGAAAAAAAAAATAAGGCGAGGTAGGTGTTACATGCTTAGAAACTATTCTTTTTTCAAATTCAATTTCCTAACGGATATTTCGACGTATGTAGGTATGTGTACTTTTTGTCGTGCTGTTTCTCATACAAAATTTGATATTTGCCGACTTTTTGTTGCCAACACAAAAAAAAAATAGGAAAGTCGTAAGGTCATCGGTTTGGGCATGCCAAAATCCTACCTAAAACACGCGTATCGTTTTAGGCTACATTATATTATTAGCTTTGTCAGTTTTTTTTTCTGAATATTTGAAACAAATAAAATACTTTGATATATCGTACAAAACAATAATATTATGCGTGAGATTAGCTTTGATCGCGGTTTTTCTTGGCCCATTATTTAATTAAGTTCTAAACCGAAAATAATTACAAGCAACCTTTAGCGACGGTAGCCATTTTTGGGTGACTTTATGTAGGTACCTACTTAGTGTGGCAATTATTACTTATCCATTGTAAGTAGGTAGGTAATTATTTTATATAGTCTTAAGATAACGCATTTTAGGGTGGAATGCCGAATTAATTGAAAAAAATAAAGATACTTGGGGCATTTTTTTTAGATCCAAAATGAATTTATTTAGGCAACGCTAAAAACTTAACATTATATTACATTAGGTATACATCTTCTACATAATATTTTAGTCCGTTTATATTTTTGAAGGCGCATCAATCGTAGAAAACAGACGATAAGGTCAGATATTAATATGCCCAGAGCCGTACATAATGCTGGAGAAGGTTCTTAAATACAATTTGCTGCATAAACTTTAATATATTTAGAGCTATTTAAAAAACTCTATTTTTTTAGGAACTTCATACAAATTTCTCAAAAAAGACAGTAAGCCATCTTTTGGAAACAAAATTACTCATGTAAAAGTTGAATGGAATCTTGGTACTACGGTGTGAAAATGTAATAAAATAATTGTAGATTGATTTGTTTTACATATAAATGTTATTCAAATCTTATTATTCTCAATAAATAAAGATTTAATGAATAAAATTTGCAAAATAGTTCCTCCATTTTGAAGTTTGACAGCTACATTTATCACACATAGCCCAAATCACCCTCTATGGGTGGAACGCCTAATTAATTATCACAGGGTTTAGGGAATGTAGCTAAGATTCAAACCACAGTGCTCTCTCTATGAAAACTTGCAAATTATGTCGGTAGGTTCGTATAATATTATGAGGTCGGTAAAAAAGTCATTCTTCTTTTTCTGTGCTTATGTCAGTTATAGCGGTCTGTTAAGCAATGGGAAGCTAGACTAGAACCTGTTTAATTACCTACCGATCAAGCCTGACAATCGGAATAAAAAACGTAAAGCAAGACGGGTATATGCTAGTACATTAATATTAACGAACGACGCTATACGCCGGCGCACCCAGTACGTCACCTCTACCATTGTGGGGAGGAGATGGACTTGGCTGGGACATATGTTAAGGATGCCGAATGACAGTTGGCCGAGGAGAGCGCTGTTCTTCCTCCCATCAGGGTCCCGAAGACGAGGAAGACCCTCTCACACTGTGTTCCGCTTCTTCGAAGCAGAGCCGAGGGATTTGGACATGGTGTGGGAGGAGGTCATAAACATTGCGCAAGATCGAGTGCAATGGAGAGGTCTTGTTGCCTCCCTATGCCCCTGAGTGGGGTGTAAAAGGGAGTATTGATTGATTGATTGATTGATACATGAATATTATATTATAATATGTTAAATTCGTCCGTAACTCACTATTTTCGTTGAAATACTCACCCACGCGAAATATTTTTCATACATAATAATATATTATTAGTGTTTATGTCGATATTCGTTTCTATGACAGTAAAAGTGTTAGTGGGAAATATTATATCGACGAAATATGCGAAGCTTCATCGGAATTTCCTACATATAACTGTTGCGTCAGGAAGAAATGTCAATTTGTCCTGCATACCCTATCGTGGTGAAGTAAAGTTGGGTCCATTATTTAGCGTACATAACTAATAAAATCAAACAGGTTTTGCTGCTAGTTTTTAAATAATGTTACGATAAAACATTATTATAATAATAACTTACTTCACATACGTCTTAATTTCTTATTACCTACACGATAGTTCGCTTTTTATAAAATACCTATCTATGAACAAAAAAACTAAACACCTAAACGGATCTCGAAACTTGAGAACGGGTAAAACAATTTCTCTTATTTTAGTTTCGAAATATTCATGAAAGTTCACGGTAGTTTAGAACTGTGAGAATATCTGAATAATTGCGAGAAAAAAGAAAAAAAAAACAACAATTTTGCTTTTCCATACAAAGAACATCTAGATATCCGACGTACCACGATCTGATATGAGTTAAGTAGGTATACTTACTGAATTAAAATAAGCCTACTTACTCCATTTTTTGGAGAGGATTACCAAAAAAGTAAACCAATTTGAATGTTTTTTGCGCAATTAAAGGCGGATCACACCCGCTCATCACACACGCCCATGATTTTCATCTATCTGACAACCATGTTTATTGGACGAAAGTGCAACGACAAGTCTTTATATTGCGCAATAAACTGTCTGTATAAAAATGCTCAAGATATAGGTACCAACGTTATCTAGTATTATATTTTTGTAGGATTTACTGATGAACAGTTTGGGAACCGCAGACACAACGAAGCAATTAATTGTCGTAATTATTTGAAGGAGGTGAGTTTTATTTTCTTGAACCAAACCAAACGGAACATGTAACAATTAAAATGAAAAAAAAAAAATGGAGAGTCCGTTTAGAAATTGTTTATGTTTATTGCGTCATAAAAAAATATTCAAATTGCCTAGCTATTTAAAATTTCAATATTTTCGTATTTTTTTTTATATTCACAATGAATTATAATCGTGTTTATTGCTTCGCATGACGATTTGTAGGTATATCCGATACAAAGGAAGGTACTTCTGTCCTTTTTACAAATAAAAACTGCGATAGGTATGCCTGTCATTTCTAAAAAATAGATGTAGTCTCGATCAAAATATCGTAGTGGTTGGAAATAAAATCATAACCGTCACATCCGATCATTATGTATACTTGCCGAAATGGTTTAGAGCATGATTTAACTAGCGTTAACACTATCTACGTAGATTACTCTTAAATATTTTTTAAATACTAACTTAAGTACTTGGCTGGTTTATGTGTCATGTTTTTATCTATTTGTATTGTAGACCATTAAAGGATGACGTCATCTGACATTAGGCTGGATGCAAAATGGCGGCTGTACCGCACAGCTGCGGCACAAGGGACTGTAAAAAAAGGGTATTATTACAGCCGCGGGTGGAGCACCCAGTGCTCGGTACGATGACCTCTCGTCTGCTTCTGCGCCCGGCGGCTCTCGCGTCTGCTTCTTCGCCCTGCGCCCACGACGAAACTATTCGTCTCACACTTCAGTCGTCAGCTGCGCTTTTCGTCCCCTGGCTTGTAGAGTCCCCAGACAGAGATCAAAGATCAGAGCTGGTTAGCCTCGTACACCAGGAATCTACTCAGAACACTTAAAGCTTCAGACGTCGGTGCGTACGTAGAATAGCCTCGGTCCAATGGTATCGGTCGTTGTCCAGGTCCACAGCGAAGGTCCAGTCCACGATCCAATCGTCCAGTCAGAGGGGTCACACAGGTCAGCGAAGGGGTTCCAGGTCCAGGTCAGGTCAGGCAGTTCCAGGTCAGATCAGGCAGGTAGGCAGGCAGGCAGTCAGGCAGGCAGGCAGGTAGGTAGGTAGAATAAAACACCAAGTGTATACGAGGAATGATGATATATTGCACAAATATGACTCTATTAAATTCTAGTCGAAGTGCGCTCGCGGCTACACAATGCCGTCCGCCAGTGGATATGGTTTGACGTATACCCCGTTTTCGCGCTACGGGGGATCGGCACTCGTAAGTAAGCTCGCAGCTAATTTTCCCGCCAATACTCATTTTCCCGCCAAACCATATTCACCAGCTGAGCGCACCCCGACATAGAGCTACACAATACTACTGCATAATCTATTTATTACAATCCGTAATTAATATGAACAGTAATAAGCTACTTGTACAAATGTATATCCACCAATAAGCGGATAAAGAGATACCACTAGGTATCGACATGAGCCGTGCTACCACTACTGGCCACCGTCGCTACATGTTCAGCATCACCAGGGTCTCAAGCCTCTGGTGTGCTTTTCCAACAGATATATCTACCAGCAGGTAGACATATTGATACCACCAGGTATCGGCATGAGCCGTGCTACCACCAATGGCCACTGTCGCTACATGCTCGGCACCACCAGGGTCTCAAACCTCTGGCGTGCCTTTCAACAGAACACAAGAGAAGCATGTGCTAGGTTGCTTGGCCGTCTCATAGCCCAACCAGTCACAGCATGCTTTAGCCACACCAGAGTCCAATCATCTGGCGGGCTTTCAGTAGGTAGGTACCTACTTTTATCACCTTACAGTAGTGGCTTGTGCTGGGTTGCTTGGCCGTCTCTTGGCCCAACCTCCGCCACAGCACGCCTAGCCTCACCAGTGTCTAATCAACTGGTGAGCGTTCGGGTGTACTATCAGTAGGTAGGTACCTCCTTTACTTCACCAACCAGGTGAGGCATGTGCTGGGTTGCTTGACCGTCTCATGGTCCAACCACAGCCACAGCATGCCTAGCCACGCCAGCGTCTACTCAGCTGGCGGGCTTTCAATGAGTACAACTCGTAAGTAGGTACTTTCTTTACAGTTCTACCTACAGAGATCTAATACATACATGTCGTTGGCCCCCCACCTCGGCACAAGGGAGAAATCATCCTTTATTGATTGTCCGAGGTGAGGGACGCAACGATAATACAATTTTCACATATAATATTCACAACACTCTGGCGTTCGGTACACTCCCCTCTAAAATCTCGTAGGGGTTTTAAATTCACTTCCCGAACGTCAGTTGACCCCTCGGGTCATGGTTGGCACCTCCTTGACATCATGTTGGTATACTGCGACATAACAAATCTCCCATCAGGGCGTTGTAGTTGCTCGTGCACTCTGTCGATGTCGGAGCTTGCCATATGTGTTGTGCATTGTCCGAACTATTTGAAGGACTTCGCCCTCTCCTTTGGATGCGGCGGCCAACACGGGTGGGCGAGACATCCAGTCACAAGACTGGTACCCCCCGGTTGATACCCCGCTCCGCATCCTGATGCAACGACGTCTCGCGTCGCGACGAATTGCGGCTCCTCCCCTCGTAGGTTCACCGCCGTGCTCGAAAGGGCGTGGCGAGCGGAGATCACGCCTAATGCTTCCACCACTTTCACATGCCCTCTCACTTCAGAGCACCTATTTGGCACATCAGTGCACACTGGCAAAGAACTTCTCAATTTCAAAAAAACTGTTTTTCTATTCGGCAACCAGCCTGTGTTTCTTTGCCATTCTATTTGATCTGAGGGAACCTCCTTCTGAGTTTTGACCTTTGTTGACTCGAGAGGTTCTCCCCTCATTTGATTTGCACGCCTTCTGGCGTCCAATGGGTAGTGG
This sequence comes from Mystacides longicornis, assembly GCA_963576905.1. Classification (NCBI taxonomy): domain Eukaryota; kingdom Metazoa; phylum Arthropoda; class Insecta; order Trichoptera; family Leptoceridae; genus Mystacides; species Mystacides longicornis. Next base: position 4,953,679 of record OY756424.1, on the reverse strand, counting down.
TTGGCATTCATGCCCAATAATCCCACTCTTATATGCTGTGGGCTCTTTTTTGACGCCCACTTGCTATGATAATCGTAGTTCATAGGTGGGAGCCTGTCTGACTCCCCCGTCACTGTGATTTTCAGTCTGACTCGTACCACCACAAGGTTCACAGTCAACTTGCACCCAGCCCTGTTCTCTCTTGGTTGAACAGGTTTCGTGCTGCGAGCAGGGTTTCTCCCTGCTCGCTTTCTTTCATTATTATCCCGCTCAGGTTGTAAGGCTGTTGCGGGCCTTCTAATGCTATCAGCTGTGGGTATACCCCATAAAACATTCGCCTCTCGAGAGCAGTTCTTCTGTTCTCGCTGTGACAACCAGTCACGTCTTGGAGGTATTTGCTTCAGCCAAGATGACTCCTTACGTCGCCCCAATTGCCAAGTCAGTTCTTCATATCTGCTTAACAAATGAATAGGGGTCACAACGCGTGTGGAGTTTTGTTTGACACTTCTTGGACGTATATCAATCCACCAGTGCAAATGTTTTGCCCGTGCAGGTTGTAAGGCTGACACGGGCCCTATGACGCTCTCTGCTATGGCACCTTCCGTCCATGCAGCTTTCGCCGTCCGAGGGCAGATTCTCTGGCCTCGTTGTAACCGTGGACGGTAATTTTGATTTACACCACTTTTGATCCGAGCCCGCTTCCGCGCGAGCCCGGTACACGCTCTCTTGACGTATAGTGCTGCAATCTTTCTAGGTAGGGCAGCTTCGGCCCTTCCCACTTGCCATGAAAGGCCACTTTTCAAACAGACTAAGACATTTTCAATCGCATGTCCTAATCGCACAATTGGTTTTAGTTCACGTATCAAACACTGAGAACCCAATTGTTCACAAGGCTTTGTAATTGCCGCAGACGTCGTCTTCACAAAGACGCGCCCGCTAGGCAACTTTTCACAACCTTTCGAGAGCTCACAGCAGCGAAGCTCAACCTTTTTCACGAAACACTCTCTCCCCACATAAGGGAGCCACTGATTTCGCATCACTGGTTGTATATCATGTAACAAACACTGATAATCCCATTGTTCACAATACACAATTGGTTTCAAATCATGTAACAAACACTGATAATCCAATTGTTCACAAGGCTGAATCGTTGCCGCAGATGTCGTCTTCACAAAGACGCGCCCGCTAGGCAACTTTTCACAGCCTTTAGAGAGCTCACAACAGTGAAGCTCGACACTTTTTACGAAACCTTCTCTCCCCACATACGGGAGGCACTGGTTTCGCGCAACTGGATTTAAATCACGTAACAAAAACTGATAATCCAATTGTTCGCAAGGCTGAATCGTTGCCGCAGATGTCGTCTTCACAAAGACGCGCCCGCTAGGCAACTTTTCACAGCCTTTCGAGAGCTCACCACAGTGAAGCTCGACACTTTTTACGAAACCTTCTCTCCCCCCATACGGGAGGCACTGATTTCGTAATATGTCCTGTTTTTCGACAACACATTGACACTTGTGGACTGATGAAGCCTGTCTAGACACCGCAAACGCTGCCAGATCACCGGCACGCTCGCTAGGTGTCTCATTACAGACTTCGAGGGCACATGACAGCTGCTGCTGTCCACTACCCGGTACCACACACATGTGGGGGGCGTTAACACACTGAACGCTCTGTTTCTCAGCAAGTTCTATGACAACACTTTGACACTTGTTGACTGATGAAGCCTGTCTAGACACCGCAAACGCTGCCAGATCACCGGCACGCTCGCTAGGTGTCTCATTACAGACTTCGAGGGCACATGACAGCTTCTGCTGTCCACTACCCGGTACCACACACATGTGGGGGGCGTCAACACACTGAACGCACTGTTTTTCAGCAAGTTCTATGACAACACTTTGACACTTGTTGACTGATGAAGCCTGTCTAGACACCGCAAACGCTGCCAGATCACCGGCACGCTCGCTAGGTGTCTCATTACAGACTTCGAGGGCACATGACAGCTTCTGCTGTCCACTACCCGGTACCACACACATGTGGGAGACGTCAACACAATTGAAGCACTGTTCTGTAACAAGTTCACAATGTCTATGTGCTGTCATTATGTCAGCTGATCGATCCGTTTCACAGACACACATGCCTGCCGATCGATTCCTTTCGCGAATATGAAACAGCTTCTGCTGCTCGCTATCCGCTTTCAGAGCGTCGGTGGCGCTGGTAAGCGCCGAGACGCGGTACCTATCATCAATGGCGTCAATGGACGCCGCGATAAGGTACCTAGCGTCGTTGGGCGTCGCGACGATGTACCTAGCGTCTAGGGCGTCGTTAGACGCCGGGACGCGGTACATACCGTCTACAGGCGCCGTGACGCTGTACCTAGCGTCTAGGGCGTCGTCAGACGCCGGGACGCGGTACATGCCGTCTACAGGCGCCGCGACACGGGACACACGCTCACTGTTCACGACACTTTCGCCTCGGGGCACACGCACAACACTGTTCTGGGCGGGGGCCGCCATGCGGGCGGGCGCGGTGATGCCACCTTCGAGAGCAGCGGCTCTCGGAAAAACATTGTTCGACGGACCAGGAGGCCCCGCGGACATCACTTCTGCACTGTTCAACGGGCCAGGAGGCACCGCATTGTTCACTGACGGACCAGAGGGCTCCGTCTTGTTCACTTGCGAGTTATTCAACGAGCCAGGAGGCATCGCATAATTCACTGGTAAATTGTTCAGCGGGCCAGGAGGCACCGCAAAATTCACTTGAAAACTCGCGTCAGTGCTCGCGGGCACTGCTTCACAAGGGGCACTCGCGGGTGCCTGCTCGTGGTACACGGGTGCATAGGCTGCACGACGGGCAGCTAGCTCGGCCTGGCTAGCCGCCAGCGCCTTCCGCAGCTCTTCCATCTGTCTCAGCATTTGGTGCACCGTGTCATCAGTCCTCGATGTTCTAGAGCTCGCTTCTGAAGAGGCATCGGAGTCTCGGCGTTCAGCAGCTTCACTCCGTCCGGCTTCAGCGACATGGGCATCGTAGGTTGCAGTGGGTGATCCGGCTCGACGAAGGACCAATTTGTACCGCACAGCTGCGGCACAAGGGACTGTAAAAAAAGGGTATTATTACAGCCGCGGGTGGAGCACCCAGTGCTCGGTACGATGACCTCTCGTCTGCTTCTGCGCCCGGCGGCTCTCGCGTCTGCTTCTTCGCCCTGCGCCCACGACGAAACTATTCGTCTCACACTTCAGTCGTCAGCTGCGCTTTTCGTCCCCTGGCTTGTAGAGTCCCCAGACAGAGATCAAAGATCAGAGCTGGTTAGCCTCGTACACCAGGAATCTACTCAGAACACTTAAAGCTTCAGACGTCGGTGCGTACGTAGAATAGCCTCGGTCCAATGGTATCGGTCGTTGTCCAGGTCCACAGCGAAGGTCCAGTCCACGATCCAATCGTCCAGTCAGAGGGGTCACACAGGTCAGCGAAGGGGTTCCAGGTCCAGGTCAGGTCAGGCAGTTCCAGGTCAGATCAGGCAGGTAGGCAGGCAGGCAGTCAGGCAGGCAGGCAGGTAGGTAGGTAGAATAAAACACCAAGTGTATACGAGGAATGATGATATATTGCACAAATATGACTCTATTAAATTCTAGTCGAAGTGCGCTCGCGGCTACACAATGCCGTCCGCCAGTGGATATGGTTTGACGTATACCCCGTTTTCGCGCTACGGGGGATCGGCACTCGTAAGTAAGCTCGCAGCTAATTTTCCCGCCAATACTCATTTTCCCGCCAAACCATATTCACCAGCTGAGCGCACCCCGACATAGAGCTACACAATACTACTGCATAATCTATTTATTACAATCCGTAATTAATATGAACAGTAATAAGCTACTTGTACAAATGTATATCCACCAATAAGCGGATAAAGAGATACCACTAGGTATCGACATGAGCCGTGCTACCACTACTGGCCACCGTCGCTACATGTTCAGCATCACCAGGGTCTCAAGCCTCTGGTGTGCTTTTCCAACAGATATATCTACCAGCAGGTAGACATATTGATACCACCAGGTATCGGCATGAGCCGTGCTACCACCAATGGCCACTGTCGCTACATGCTCGGCACCACCAGGGTCTCAAACCTCTGGCGTGCCTTTCAACAGAACACAAGAGAAGCATGTGCTAGGTTGCTTGGCCGTCTCATAGCCCAACCAGTCACAGCATGCTTTAGCCACACCAGAGTCCAATCATCTGGCGGGCTTTCAGTAGGTAGGTACCTACTTTTATCACCTTACAGTAGTGGCTTGTGCTGGGTTGCTTGGCCGTCTCTTGGCCCAACCTCCGCCACAGCACGCCTAGCCTCACCAGTGTCTAATCAACTGGTGAGCGTTCGGGTGTACTATCAGTAGGTAGGTACCTCCTTTACTTCACCAACCAGGTGAGGCATGTGCTGGGTTGCTTGACCGTCTCATGGTCCAACCACAGCCACAGCATGCCTAGCCACGCCAGCGTCTACTCAGCTGGCGGGCTTTCAATGAGTACAACTCGTAAGTAGGTACTTTCTTTACAGTTCTACCTACAGAGATCTAATACATACATGTCGTTGGCCCCCCACCTCGGCACAAGGGAGAAATCATCCTTTATTGATTGTCCGAGGTGAGGGACGCAACGATAATACAATTTTCACATATAATATTCACAACACTCTGGCGTTCGGTACAGCGGCCATGGCGACACATACACAAACCATAGTGATGGGTTTATGTATAAACACACTCATACCAACTCTTAAACTTTTTGTTTATGTTTATGCCTCCCGGCTAATGCCAAAATCCACATGGCCGTTAATGGTCTATATTATATTTAAAAAACTGCGTGTTAGCTAAGACTTGAAAATACTTTTTCTGGGATATTTTTACCTAAGTAGATACCTTTTTCAAAATTCTAAAGAAAATTCGAATAGTAAAAGTATGTTATTTGCCATCCTACTTGTCTTAATAATTTGAAAAATAAGATGGAAAGTTAGAATGAACATTGCTTTTCCTGATTATTTTCGCGAAGAAAGGTCACTTGCCTACCGTTCATATAGTACTTATACTTTTTTTATAAAAAAAGAATGTGTGCTCACTCAAAATGAACACAAATACACTATTGGACTCTTTTAAAGTAAGCTACTTAAAGCTTGTGTCATGAAAGAGGAAGATAGTCGGCACCTGGGATCGAACCCACGACCTCCGTACGAAACAATACGAAATCGTAGCCGCCAGTCTACCAACCACTTTATTACAAATAAGATCCATTGTAACATCCTTCAATTCATTCATTCTTGGAGCGCTGCCTCTTATTTTCCCCCGTCTCCAGTGGCTTCTTTGTCCTGGTTTCTGACCACTGCAAGAAGTCTCCTTAATTGTTTTTTTTATGCCACCGTAAGACAGATGCGAAAAGGATTTACATCTCCCGGTTGCTACAATAATGTTTTTTTCTTATGTGTCCTAATGTTCTATTATCTCCACCTCATCAGGTCGCCTCTACAGATTCAATTTTCTGTTCTAATTTTTTTTGTGTATGGTTCTCATTGTCAGATTTATCATCAAAAGATTTAATTGACGCAAAATGACACTTGATTAATTTAATAATTTTCTTATCAAAATATTTATATATGGTTAAAATCAACATAACCTTGTAGTGCTGCAGCCTACAAACAAACAATAATGAGTCAGTAAATAAAAAATAATGAAACGAGGTTGCAATAAGTTACCTGCACTTACGTACAGAAAGCGTGCGGGCTGTTTACTAATGCAATTTAAATGACTGTTTGTTGCACCTTGGTGTAGCAAAACCATTTTCAGAAAGTACGGAAAGCTGTGTTTATTATGAAACAAATTATACATAGTGAAGAAAACAAAATATAAAGTATGTATATCAACATGAAATGCCAACCTACCTAGATGCGAATGGGTGAGTTTTATAAAATACATATTCATGGCAATACTCAGAAATAATAAACAGTTATCCATTTTACAAATTTATTTTGGGCAACACTTTTTGTAAAACGATTGTCGAAATAAAAATAAGCATGTTCTATTTTTTTTTAAAATAACCACACTATGATCTATGTATCAAATAATCTTGATTTGATCTATGGCTAAACGTTAAAATTATTTGGTATTTATTAATTCAATTGATACCACAGTAAATTTCCCAATTATCAATTTTCAGGAAAACTGAAAAATAAAACTCTTACCGTCTGATTTATAAAAAAATATTAACATAAATTAGGCCAAAATTAACTAATTTATGTTAATTTTAATAATTGTACTTACTTTAAAAGTACTCTTTGAATATTTTCTTGAAAACGTCATTATATTTATCATAAATTTAGTTGGTGCATCATGTTGTAAGACCTCGATGATTACGGGAATGCTTTACTTGTTTAAAATTTCTATTATCAAAATGATAAACCAAAACAAAATGGACCAAAATATGAAGGGAGCACCTAATTGGACGGGAAAAAAATCTTAAAAACAGTATATTTATTACAGAAGGTATTGTTGTACACTCGAAACCATTGTCGGTTGACATAAAATCCAACATGGCGGGCAAAAACCTACAGAGATCAGCTCGCAATCAATCGATATGGGTTAAACTACCTCGACGACGGCTTGATCGCAAATTTTCTACCGCTGAACTCTTTTTTTCCACTGATCAGAGTTTTTCAATAAAGCAGTTAAAACTTAAGTAACTCGAAAATAACTGCAATTAGACCCCTAGTTAATGGGACCAAAATTATTGAAAATTAGCTCAGTAGGTATAACCCCTTTCAAGGAATTGGTGAATTACAGTCACCATGTATAAATTCCAGTTCAATATCTAAATTATGACTTGTTTGGTTTTATTAAATATCTAAATTTTGTTTTGGTCAAATGCCAGTGCCAATGTTTTCCAAAATGGAGAACTTTGTTCACAATTTTCAGTTTTAGGTCAAAAGGTGGAATATTGAAAAAAACTCTAACTTGAAAACTACTTGCATTTGACCCCTGATTAATGGAAACAAAATTGTTGCAAATTTGCTCTAGTATAACCCCTTTCAAGGAATGCATCGAATTGACAGTCATCCAGTATGGTGAAGACAGAACAGTCTTACGGGAAATCTAGTACTTACCTACCTAGTAAATAAATAAACATGACCATATTATCCGGTTTCTCTTCTTGGGCAATTTCTTCCAACCAACCATCGAGAAGAATCGTTTTAACTATTGCTACGAGAATAAATATAGTAGGTACACGGATGAATACATAAGTTTATATCAGAAGGAACAATAAACAACACACTTTTCTTGTTAAATAAATAAAGTAAGTTAAATAAATAAAATAGGTAAAGAATGTAAGATTTATGAAAAATAAATATTTAAACTAAAAATATAATATTATGTTTTACACAAAAACTACATAGGAAGTAAAAATTAACACAATAAAAACTCCTAGCTTACGATAAATCTGATGAAAATGAAATTCATAATAATTATTTAATAACGTTTATTGCGAGTTGGAAACGATTAAATCTACGAGTAATATACCGACGCCATTTCAAGTGTCACAATGGCGTTGATATAATATATAATTATATTAGAACCACAGGACATGCAATCAATAAAACAGTTTTCTGTTTTATCCACCCTTGCGAAGAATGCATTTCTTGGAGTTCAGGATATTGAGATCATGCCGAGCGTGTTGACTACAAATCAGTTTCTAGAATCAATTATTTAGAATAGTGGCGAATGCAGGTGTTATTTTAGCAATAGAACAAACCTCGTGCATACAGGTGGTATGCAACCTCTATAGTATGTGGTATCTTGAACCTATAATAATATTAGTTTCTAACACTAGCTTAGCTTTCCCCACGGACGTTGTCCTGTATTTAACATGAATATTGAGTATGAATTTGTATAATCTACATAATAATTCAGTAATGTATGTATATTTATTTATTTATTTATTTGTTTCACTCCAACTGTATGTCACAGCATCACGCTAAAACCGTAGGTTCTGCGTTGAATATTTTTCTTCGCAGTTTTTCGCAAATACAATTGTGGTAATCTGAGATACAAATATTTACATTTCATTAAATATATTTTAAATTATTTACAAATTTCTAAAAATTTAAAATCTTCATACAAAAATGAGAAAGTCATGTTTTAAAAGTAAAATTATACGTCTAAATTTTGTGTAGAACTGTAGCATTACGGTATGAAAATGTACAAAATCGATCGAAGTTTGATTTGAAATACAAAAAATTTAAGTAAAAGTCTTTAAATTCTTATTTTATAAAGATTTTCACCGAAACTTCTTATAAAATATGTACGCCATGACAGATGACTAAGGCCGGTAAAGCAGAGTTCGCTTGCACCCTCTCTCTCCTAAGGTAGGTACCTCATTAAATTTATCACTACAGTCATAAGTAGGTCAAACTAACTATACATAATATAATACTAGGTAGGTAGGTACCTATAGCTACACACAGTATGAAGGACTTACATTAGGAACAACTACACGTATTATATTATAATACTAGGTAGGTAGGTACCTATATCTACACACAGTATGAAGGACTTGCATTAGGAACAAATACACGTATTATAATGCTAGGTAGGTTTTACCTATGTATAACTACATTCTTTTAATTTTTTCGCGTATTCAACAGTGAGTATTAATTTTTCCTCATCTTCTATTTTTTTTATAAATATTGAAAGTGACATTAGTTTTTCAAATTTTTCGCATATTTAGCAGTGAATCTTATTTTTTCCTTTTTTGAAACATTAGCTGGGTACACATTCTAAATCTTAGCGTGAAAAATTTTGAAAATGATAGATTATCTATAACATTTGACCGATAATCGCTCATTTTTAAAATCTTAGCGAATTTTTTTTTTGAAAATGAGCGATTGTCGGTCAAATCTTAAAGATAAATCGTTACGTGTGTACCCAGTTATTAAGATAATACATATACTCCTGCCGCCGTAGACAAATTCAAATTGGCGTTCGACTACTAACAAAGATTTCGATAATGTATAGTGCGAAAAAATTAACTGTCCTCTGGAACATATAAACATTTATTCAAACCAAACAATGATCCTTATAGTATAAAATATAAAAAGTGGACAGTTAATTTTCTTCCTACTCTACATTGTCGAAGAATTCGTTTGTAGTCGATTGCCAAATGCATTTTGTATAGGCCTACTGGTCCTGAGAAGGGGAAAGCTGCATACAAAACCTGTTCAATAACCTACGGCTCAAGTCTGACTAGCCAAATCAACAACGTAAAGCAAGACGGGTATCAGCTAGTGATAAATAATTTATTATATTAAATACCGATGCATCTGTTTTAAGCAATGTTTACAGAATATTAAATAATAAATGTGAGAACAAATATCGTGTCGGATATATAAATATTTTTATTACTGGACGGATTCTATGATTACATTGTGTTGGATTAAAGGATACCCTTCAAAATGGACCACTGTTGCTAATAGAGTGGTGGAAATACAGGATATTTCTCCCATAAAGAATTGGATTCATGTCAAATCGCGGGAGAATCCAGCTGACGTCGTATCAAGGGGTTTGATGCCGCAGGGTTTGGCTGAATGCAAATTGTGGTTCGGTGGGCCCACATGGTTGTCAAAAGAGGCTCATTGGAATATTCCTTTGGAGGTCGATGACATTCTGTCAATCGCACGAACTATCACCACTTGACAGATGTCAAACGCCAATTAAAATTCAAAAATAGAATCGTCAAAAGCACTAAGAAAGTTAGGATACGAATTTTTTTTTGAAAATTTCCATAAAATTCAATCACGTGTCTCTTTTAGTTTCTTATTTTTTTATGAGTTATGCTTAGGTATTATCTTCTATCTTACTCTACGAAAAGGTCTCACTTGGAGCAAGCTCGCTGGCTTACTGTAGTGGATAGAAAGAACTTGAGCGCGCCTAATTTATTGAATTTTACAAAATTGTTTGATTAGGTTATCCAGATATATCTTTTACTACAATGGGTATTAAAATTGAAAAATTGTATAAAGTTTTTTTTATTTAAAAGTTGACTTCCCAATATTTTGTTTTACAAATGCTTAATAAATTACATGAATTAGGTCCCTGCAAACTTCCAACATTATACACAAATAATAACTCATTACCATCCGGAAAGTTTTCGGTGAAATTTACAACATATTATATTTTAGTGGGTAAAAATAACATTTAAATATCCGTATAGCATTTTTGTTATTTTTGACCTTACTGTTCCTAATAATATTATTGGTCAGATCAGATATGATGATCTGACCAATGAATCTCGAGCTTGCTTCTGCAGCACCACATTTTAAAAAGAAGTGAATCACTTTGAATTTGAAGATTTTATGGTTTTCTTAGGATACGTTTTTACCAAACGAATATAAATAAATATTGCTTTATTTTTCAAATTAAAAATGCAGTCCTGATTCAATCCATTCACGAGAGTAAAAGGGCGGACTTATCCCGCAGGATCTCTTCCAGCCAACCCAATATAGAGCCAGAGCCAAAGCTGGAAAATATTGTATATTTACACGGTCGTTGATATTGGACACCATGGAAACAACAAAGAGTGAGAACATGAGAACTTATTAATGGGCGATGACAGATTACGCGCTTTCTAATTGCCTTGCTGACCATATCAACGATCATGAAAAAATATATACTCTATTTTCCAGCTCCGGCTCTATATTAGTTTGGTATAAACACACCCTAACTAATACATATTCCACATTTCGAATCTGTACGGCAGAATGCTCCACAGCAGTGTTTTTTTTAGGTCTTTCTTTAATTTAAAAATATTCTAACTTACTGTACCCCAGACAAATGGGATGTTTTTTCCATTTTGTGCCGCTAGAGGCGCCCTAGCTAATCCGGTTTATTGTAGTGTTGCCAAAGGGGGCGATTTACTGCCATTTGGGCTATTTGGAACGAGAATATGCGACAAAAAATCCAAAAAACGACGGGTAGCCACTTGGGCTACTTCCCTTTTAGCGAATTTTTACCTTTCGGATACTAAATGACCTTTTTTAGTGAACTCCCATCTCTCTTTGGATACTAAAATTTTCGGAATGATCGAGTACCAAATTTTCAGGCGCCCTAGCTAACCCGGTCTATTGTCAAATTCAGTGTTCTACTGCAAATCCACCCTTGAAGACAAACATACCTATTGCTTTTGTTTGTGTGCAGTGTAAAAGGACACACTATGGTTTACCTCATAGAAAAAGCCACTTTTGCTATCATAAATAATTAAAACGTTAAATTGTTTAATTGAGAAAACAAAAAAGAGAGGAGATATATTAGCATAATATTCATCAGTCAATGCTAGATGGTATGTTTGACAGCTGTCATAGTTTGACAATAGACCGGATTAGAAGCGCTGCCACATAGTGTGTATTGTCGGAAGCTCCCTAGAAAACCTCCCATTGAATCTGTGTAGGTACTCCCATGGTTTTTTCGGGTGACACGTGGTTTTTGAAAGAGATTAGGAGTAGGTAAAGTAAGGACGTGGTGTATAAGTACCTACATACGTGTTCATATATAGAGTAAGCTTTCGTGTCTATTATCATAGACTTGAGATCAGCTCCGAAACTAGACCATAGCTACGAACCACCACATATTTTCACCAATCTATCTATACCTACATAAATAGTTGTATTTCAACCTGCTGTACCTGCTGTACATAGACATTGAAAGGGGACATTGATTGTTTAATTGTCGGATAAATCATCAGTTATATCGTCCCTTAAAATAAGTGATATCAATTTTACTTAACCTCGATGAGAACTCCGGATAATTTCACATTTCTTCACGTAGCAACAGTTGCATGTAGGAACCTCTAATTCTTTAATTCATTTTATTTAACCTTTAACTACTGAGGTAGTAGTTTTGTTACACTAATACCGATGTGCCGTCTGACAGACGTCATTTAAAAAAAAATATTAAAAATATATTTGTGAAGAGATATTTCATTTTATCGCTATGTACTATGAAACATTGTTTTAAAAGCATGGTAAGCAGTGAAACATTATTTCCAAAAAATAAATTTATAAATGCTTATAAAGTGCTAAATAAAAACGTTACAAAAAAAAATTAGTAACAAAAAATGGCCCCTTTCCTGTCTAAACTATAATCATATAACCGTCTAAAATAACATTAACATAATCTTAACAGCTTAATATTATATAAGAAATAAAAAAAATTGAAATAAAGTAAAAAATAAAAAAAATCACAATCCTTTAAAATCGTGTTTTAAAAATTATATTTTGTACGTACCGCATATTTTTTTACTACATGTGAGGCATATACGCTATGAAAAAAAAGTACAGAAAAACCTTGTTCATCTTTTAAGTGATCGTGGACATATTGCGCAAGTTTTACCTACACCTGATGGTGCTGTGTTACTTTGGATTATCTCCGAAGGAGGATTTGGCAAGTTCTTTGGACCGATAACTCTCTCTATTGTTGCACGTAACTCTCTTGGCAGTCTATCATTATAAACACCTAACTTTAGGTGAGGTAGAACTAAATCTCTTGCTAACGATTGCAACCCTCCCCCCCCCCCTTGTGAGTTTTTCAAATTTATTACAATTTTTTTATAACACAAATGAATTGATTCCTGAAAGATCTAAAATTCTGTAAAATAAGGCTTTCAAGAAAAATCAAGGTCATTATCAGAAGCATTCATTGCCTTTAGTATTTCATCGTCCTCCAAAGGCTTCAACCTCTTGATGTGACGTCTTTGAGACACTATATAAATAATAACATAAATACTGACCTGACGTCTGAGACGCAATGAAAAATACTGCGTTAACACCGACGTGACGTCTATTGGACAACGGGGTGCGCACACACGACACACAACCACTCTCACGCGAGCGCAACTGATACTGACTGTTAGGGTGTGATATTTGAGGAAGGTAGACGAAAGCACGGGGGGATTCCTTCAATGCAGTCGAAAATACAACGAAAATTCAAAACGTGGGGTCTATTAGACGGGCACCTCAGTACTTAAAGGTTAATGAGGTCTAAAAAAATAATTAAATTCAAACAAACTTCTGTAACCGTATTCTAAGCTTTATCGGGAAGTAGTCACGGGAGTAAAGTGAGTATTAGACGATACATTTTGTATGGAAAACGTGTATAGCGCCGCCACAAGGATAATAATATTTCAATAAACAAAAACGATTCTCGCATTCGATACGTAGGTATACACGTTTCCCATAGAAAAATGTATCGTGTTACTCACTTTACTTCCGTGACTACCTTCCGATAAAACTTAGAATACGGGTACTTACTGTTATTGTTGTCATAATCGACTTATCGACGAATAAGTTTAGTATGAAACATATTTAGCAAAAAAGTATTCGTATAGATGGCTTATTCGAGGGTGGATTGTCACCTTAAAAAAAAAGAAGAAAAAAATATTGTTTATGGTCCCATGGAGTACCTACATACAATAAACTTAATAAAGTTGTAAACTAATGGCATTTCTACGTAGGTACAAACTAGTTTCATGCATTGTTGTTCTGCATGATAACAAATTCAACGGCTTTTCCGGCGAACATTTTCATCAAACACATTTATCGCGAAACAACAATAAAGGAAACCATTCATTCTCTTGACAATGACATTAAATTATCGCCATTTTGAATTCGTGTTGCCATATGTAAATATTATAATAAATTTACACACGTACAGATTCTTTTCCACATTCCTAACGGCATTGAAACTTAAAGGTTAGTTTGAGTGCAGCCTAGGCCATTTTAAATGTAGATATTTTTAATTCCTTCACAAAAACGAAATGTTATGTTAATGTTTTTAAACAAAAACGTAATTTTCTATTCCATGTTCAATACTAAGGCTACATTTGACGTTCACGAAGACTTTATTTGATTACGCCAAAGCACGTTGAAGGTGCATTCTGTTGGTATTAATTGTTGGTATAACGCGAGTGTGTCGGTACATAAGAATTTCCACATTTTTCAATGTTATACATATTTATCCAGAGCGAACACCATTGTGTTCACGCCACATAAATGGTGTTTTTTTAATACTTGGGTACTTGTAAAATTAATTACCTACTCATATTTTTATTCAAAATATAATGAGAATTATTAATTAAAAATTTAACCGTACAATAATAACGTAACATAATGCTTTGTATATAAATCTAACTTTTTTAGAAGTAGATAATTTTGATATTAACTTAATGGCGCTCATACATGGGCCATTAACGTAGTAGAAATATTTGCATAACTTGCATCGAAAGAGCATTAACCTGGGATAGAAATAATTACCAATGTAAACTACCTACCTATATCTGTGATGATTTTTTATGCCGTCACTGCTTGCCTCATAATTCGAAATGTTTTATAACTATTTCAAAATTTGTTTCCAAAAATGCCGCACCTGTGGCAGAAGTTTTCGGAGGTCCGTCGAAAATACTTAAAAAATTTTACTCGTTCGATTGTCTCGCTTATTCGGAAAAATCGAGTCTTTTTTGCGAATGAAGAGGCGTAACTATGTATTTTCGCGTCTGTTTATTATTAGGTAATCTAGATATAGTTCAGGCAGTCTTATAGAATACGTAACCACTACTTCGCCATTTTCAATCCTACTGTAATGTCACTGCGATGTGTTGTCTTGAAAATCTTGATGTGCTGTATTTGAAATGTGTTTTGAGAAATTTATTAAATACGAATAACGCGAAGATAGCTAGCCCAGTTGTATCAATCGACGGCTATTGTATGTACGTACGGCGTACTGAAGGTCGCGGGCTCGAATCCCGATGCCGATTTCCACATTCACAACACAGGCTTCGCTTTATGTGAAAAGTGTCGAGTGTGTTCACTTTGGATGAGCAAAGATCCAATAATAAAGTATTATGCGGCTACGAGTTGTTCCAATGGGACAGGACACTTTATCTTATTACAAAACAACAAAATAACTCAATTTTTTAATTCTTAGTTTTGTTGTTAAAATCACTAGAACGACTTTTCAAGATAACTATAAATACACCACTTTTTCTGCAAAATAACGTAAATAATGTACCAGGTCTAAAGTGTTTGCGTGTAAACGGATCGAAAATGGCGGCTATCCCAAATATTTCCATCGCAGATGACCCTAAAATGTTTGTGGCCTAATGTTTCAGCCATGTCGTGGCCCGTATATGAGCGCCATATCCAATAAAAATACTTTCGACTTTCACCCACCCCAGAATAAAAAATCGTGCTTAGGTACTTGATAAGTACAGAAAGCAAAAATGGTGGCGCTTTCAGAGTTTCACACCTAAATAATTATTTATTTATTTTGATTTCAGGTCTTCGCCACGCCTGCATTCAGGGAGCTGAATGCCAGGACACCATGGTGTGCTCGCTGCCGAATATGACGCAGCCAGCGGGCAGCGCTAACAAGGGAGGCTCTGGAGTGAGCACCGGGGGCTCCGGAGGGGGGTACAGCATCGCCAACTACGCCAGGCAGGTGCAGCTCAGCCCCACCACCAAGATATGCCAGTGCAATGAGGAGGATGGTTACGTGGACAGAGAATACTACTGCAGTGGTAAGATATGCAGTTCTATATTTTCAAGTTGTCTGACTTTTTCGTGAATAACCCTGTTGATGTCCCCATTAACTCAGGCTGTCACCGTTATTAAGCCTTCTGGAAAACCTAATCTTTTACCAAGATTAAATACTTCACATTGCAAGGGGCATTTTGAACAAAAATGATAAAATTTTGACATATTATTTTGGTTTGTGGAGGTCTATAATTAAAAAAAAAATGTTTGACATGTGGTTTATGATTTGAAAATTTGACCACCCAATATTATAATAACATATCACTGCCACGTTCACGTTAAGTGGTCACACTAAGCCAGCTTTCCAAACAACAGTTGTAATCCCGTTTGGTTTTAATTTACCTTATTGTAAGGATCTAGCCCTGAAGGACGAAGCGTTAAATTGTCGACGAATCCTTCTGCTGTGCGCATGCGCAGGTGTTTGAATACGGTGAAGTGAACATAGGAACCACGAGGAACTACTACGGTAAATCAGTTTGAAAAGTAGTAATATTATATTATACTCTATGATCACTACAAGCATACAACACAAGCTTTACGTAGCTTACTGTGAAAGAATCAGAGTGTATTTGTGTTCACTTTGACTGCGCACAGAAAAAAAAATATATTAAAAAAAAATGGACATTAATGTTGTGGGAAATAATAATATACCCATAACATTACATATTTTAATTATAAGACTAATAGAAACTATTGACTTAACATAACGCAATGCACTGTATTGTTTTTTTTTTTCATTTACAAAAAATAAGGCAATAAAAATCAGTAAATAATTGCTCTTCAATGTGAGTAAGAACTCGTGTTTTGGAGAGGTAACTGAAGTATGATATCAATAAGTGTCCCATGCACAGATAATATAAATATACTGTAATAGTCCCATGTCCCATACCAGTGTCATTTTTATTTTTTATCTCCATAATATGATTATTTTTCTTTACAAAGCCCTCTTGGCGTGAAAGAAATAAATGACGAGTGTCAAGATTGGTCAAGATCAACAGCGTTATTTTGAATTTTGCCGCCAATTTGTCATGCACAGTTTAAACGTCAAACAGGATTCGTCGACAATTTAACGCTTCGTCCTGAAGGGGACTTAGGAGTCCATAGAAAATTGGAATGTTCTCTCCGTTTTGTCATTTTAAATTATAATAACAAGCGGAATAGCAGAAACAAAACTTCTGTTAGATATATATTTTTTAGGGAGACTTAAGTTATATTTTCGAGGGTCTTTTAAAAGAGGTATCTAAATAAAAATATCCCAGAAAGAAGGAAACTTGACAATACAACAACCTTTTATGGAACAAGACTGTTGCATATTTAACACAAAGCAACATAACTATGGAGCTTCCAACTCATACATACCTACGCATTTTTTCCCTAAGAGATGCCCACACATTTTTTTTCCACTCGAAAATGCCATCTACTAAACCTTAAGACTTCTTATAATTTAAAATTCAGAATAGAAGGTTCGACAATTATTAACTAAATTTGCAGACATCAATCCCCTTATACCAAACGTACATAGAGCCAGAGGTGTAAAATAGAGTATATTTTCTTGATCGTTGATATGGACACCAAGGAAATAACAACAAAAAAAGATTCTTGTGACCTTTTCAGGACTAGATCTTAAAGAAAAAATGACAACTAATGACTCTAACAATTCATTACTAATGTTCGATTTTTAAATGGAACAAACCACTACGGGCTTACAACCTTTTTCTTTAAGATCTAGTCCTGAAAAAAGGTCACAAGAATCTAGACATAATTAGAACGTTGTGCACCAACAAAGCCATTAGGCATTAAAGATGAGACATTAACAAAAATGGATATAGTCATATCCTGGCGCCAAATACATGACAGCAGTTGCAGTCTTTAAATTTGGTTGCTCTCTTGTTCTCAATAATTTCCAACTTTTATCTCTATATTTCATCTATTATTAAATTTCTACTTGTTGCATACATGAGATTTTTCGACATGTTGAGAATTCTCATGATTAGGAGTTTCGGAGACAAACATTACCACCTAATGGCAAACAGGGTTAACGTAAAGTGATCACACTAAGCCAGCCTTCGAAATAACAGTAGAAGACGGTCGTAAGCCCGTAGTGGTTTGTTCCATTTAAAAATCGAACATTAGTAATGAATTGTTAGAGTCATTAGTTGCTATTTTTTTCAACAAAAAAAGAACTGTCATCGCCCATTGATTAGTTGTTGTTTCCACGTTGTCCAGTATAACGATAAAGGAAGGTATACTCTACTTCCAGCTCTGGCACTATGTTCGTTTGGTTTGAATGCACCCTAAGATGGCAGCCTTGGTGGTTTATTTGACAGTTTTCTAACCAAAGAATTCCTAGTTTTATTCCCACAATTTCTGAAAATTTCCCAACATTTTTTTCACTTAAAATTTATACCTCAGGGCCAAAAACATGTAGACACTTTATGATTTATACTCTGATTGATTTTGATTACAGATGGCATTGCTTATACACCGGCTCCATATATCATATTGATTGGAGCCATTGTTTGTTGGCTACAAAGGGACGTACTATTCTCTCAAACTATATATTAAACATTACCTTAAATTATTATCTACATAACTATATACCAATATTGTAAGTTTAAATTAAAATTAAATTATACAATTAATCAAACAATTAAATTATAAATGCACTAATATAGTATTTGAAATTGTGGTTTGGTCCATGATACCTTTTGAATTTTTTATTGCCTGATCACCAGTAGATAAGGGACACATTGCTAGTTTTAAAGCACTACAACAATTATATTGGCGTTGAGACTTAGATGGTTGCCCACTCTCATGACCAGCTTTAAAAAATGATTTTTGGAGCTATTAAGAACCAATCTACAATTTCAGAAAGTAAGAAAAAAAAAAATTAAAAAAAAATATTAATAATTTGTAAAAGTTTCAATTTTTGGAAATCAATACTTTAAAATTCATAATATTTATCTTTCAGCTTATTTACTTGTGTTTTTAACTACATGTTATGTTTTTTATGTACCTTATTGAAAAAATTATTAAATTTTAAACATATTGCATTATAATATGTTGCGATATTCTGCAAATTTTTTAATCAAATTTTTTTCTTCTTTATCTAAATTAAATGTAAATTTATGTATTTACTTTTATAAATAAATGTTTCTTAGCAAGTTTTCAATGTTTAGATCAATATAGGTACTTAAATTAAAAATATTTAGCTAAAAAAATATCAGCAATAATTATTTAAGTATGTACCCTTATTTTTTCCACAAAATTTTACAATGCAATATTATAACCCTTTTAATAAATTTTATTTTATTTCTAAAATACTCCTAAATTACAAACATAATATTATAATACTTATACTTAACAAGTTTTTGATATAAAACTCATATTATGTACTTAAGTAAGTTTTAATTATTTCAATTTAGTAAATTATCAACAACAAAAATATTTTATGAATGTTTGTGTGTTATATGTATAGAGATGTTTAAAATGTTGTGATTTGAATATATTTAATTATGTAATAATTGTTATAAAACTAAGATTCTTTACGTAATTATTAACCAAATTCAATTATTATATACTTAGAAATAATATTATGTACCTAATTAAAAACTTTATGCTTAGCTCCTAAAATGTGTGATTAATTAATGTTTTCAATTATAGATGATATATTTATTTGTAATACTCTTATTTAGTCAATATAGTATATAAACACCAAAACTCTTTCATTTATTCTACGTATGTTTAACTTTGTGATATCCTTCAAACGAAATATCTAAAACATAGTATAAATAATAGATTATGACATTCAGAGCTGGTAAAACATTCTGTCACTGACTTTAAAATTAATAGCCAAAAAAAGAATCTCCAAAAGTGTAGAAACACTAGTGAAGTCCAAGGGTAAATAAGAGTCAATGAAAATGGAAATTTCTAAGATTTGTTTGCGACTTTGCACCATCTGTATCTGCATCTGATTCCCGATCGTATCAATTTTTCATTTTTCTTGAAAATCAGTGAATTGATCAGCCTCATTTTTGTAGCCCTTGCAATGTCCCGACTTTTCCATATTTTATCTAAGCGCATCATTGCAGTTTTTCTCCGTTTGGATGCATCGAACCACTTCTTGGTCATGCTGTTGGTATTAATTAGGTAGTCCATGGTCCAAATATACAAATCCATTGACCAAGTGAATGTCTGCTATCAGCTGATAATCATCTCCCGACGTGTCTCCATTGTCAATGATCATCTACTTACTATGTCTTGTGAATACTCTTGGTGAGCCCGCGTTCATGGGAGTTTCAGCAGGCCTAGACAAATTGCATTTGGCAATCGACTACAAACAAATTTTTCGATAATGTAGAGTAGGAAGAAAATTAACTGTCCACTTTTTATATAAGTGTCTTTGTTTGATTTAAATAATTGTTTTTATGCTCCAGTGGATAGTTCATTTTTTTCGCACTCTACCTACATTAACGAAATCTTTGTTTGTAGTGGAACGCCAACTTAAAATTTTCTAGGGGGGGCGATATCGAGATTATCATTCAGATTGGACAAGTGCTTTCGAGTTAAGAAGAAGACCTTCATGGCGTATCACACGTCCTATCCATTTTGCACGCTTTTTCGCTAACATTTTGAGGGCTGAAAAATAGCACTCTTACTTTACAAGCATCTCAGTCCATGTCATTATTATTAGAGGTGGTGGGCTTGCCCTGAATAATGTTGTTTGTGATGCGGTAGTCCCTTAGAATAACAACAGCTAATGTATTTCTCTCTTTCAACTATTTTTTTTACTATTCAAGTCATATTAGAACTCTACAAAAAAGTGGAAAATATTTTCCAAGACAGCATCCTACAGCACAATAATAAAAAAATACTCTTTCTAAGTAAATAAAATTATATTTCACAAATATAAAACATTTTATATACACAGAGCATTAAGTTATGTACAAATACATAATAGGAGATATGAATTAGTACTTGAAAAATTCATCACAAACATTAATTGTTAAAATTACTTTTCTAACACTCAGATAGTACAGAAGACATGTAAAAGTAAATTTACTAGTAAGTAAAGATGATAGAGCGAATGAGGCCATCCCTCACAGAATCACTGTCGGCCCCGACACCAAAGTTGAATACGATGGAATCGCTCACAACAGTTTGAGAACATATGTCAATAGGATACCAGCCAGCCTTGTTGAAGACGACACATATTTTGTATATCTGCAATCAAAGATTGAAAGATTCTTAAGTACCTCAATGTATCTTTAATAACTAAAAATAAGGGTTAACCATCATCACAATCGCTAGTGTCATAATGTGGTTAAGTAACCAAAAGAAAACATCTCTCACCTTATTCTTTTGAATATAAACTGGCCTATTGAAGGTAATCTCTAACAAAGATCTATACAGGACTCGTGGCGTACAATGAGTGTACGTCAATCTAGATCCATCAGAATCAAGCAGATGAGCGTACAGTAGTTCCGGGTACGAGTCTGATTTGGGTACAGTGTGATGCATATCTTCCAAATTTGCTTGAGTTGGAACCTAAAGGAATTAAAAAGAGAATTACGATTAATCAAGACATCTTTGCAGAGGTATAACGAAATTCCTGGGATCAAGATAAACTTTATCACTGATTTCAAAACTATTTTTGTAATTTTTCATATGTAGAACCTCTTTCTTAAGACTCTATGTACATGCTTGTTTTGTTTTTTTTTGTTTGCCATTAGGTGGTAATGTTTAAGTCTCCAAAACCCAAAATCATGAGAATTCTCGACATGTTCAATATGTCGAAAAATCTCATGTTTACAACAAGTAGATATTTAATAATTAATCAGATATAAAGATAAAGGTTGGAAATTATTGAGAACAAGAGAGCAACCAAATTTAAAGACTGCGACTGCTGTCATGTATTTGGAGCCAGGATATGAATAAATCTATTTTGTTAATGTCTCATCTTTATAGCCTATTGGCTTTGTTGGTGCACAACATTCTAATTATGTCTAGATTCTTGTGACCATTTTTGTAACTCTTATAAATTTCCGATCTAAACAAACAAATCAAATGGCAGACATACTTTGATTCCTATGATACAGATGCTCTTGTCCACGGAGAACGTGAGGGAACAGTCCAAGATGTTAGTGTTATATCTGTCAGTCTGATGAACAATCACCGCTCTGTCGCAGTAGTACTTGTCTCTCATATTGTACTGCATGTAGGGCGGCGTTGTAGGGGACATGTATTCACTCATGTTGATTTGGTCCCCCGGTTCTCTTGTAGCGTGGGACGAAGACGGTAAAGGGGACACGGACACAGGGAGCTGTAATGAAAACCAGAGGATTCATTTATTTATATATACATGTATATTATAACTATAAGTGTGAACTATGTACAAAGAAACAGAAACAACAAACCAAAATAAAATAGTACTAAAATAATAAAAGAAAGATGCACAGTAATTATATCAAGTCTTACAATAAAAATAGACGTCAAAAGTTAAAAATTGTGATTTTATACAAAGGAAAATTTCTTATACTCGGTGTTAAAATCAAGTGAGGAACATTCACGATTCATGAGCTTTTCATAGATTTGAATGTGAGTTGAGTTTGAGAAATAAGTATGATGATTTGAATTTAATTAAGAAAGTTCTTGACATTGAGAAATAGAAATAAAAAAAGTAAAACAACAATATTTTTAACTCTTTCACATACCAAAATTAAAAACATGATAAACCTAGCTGTAGTAAGTCTACAATGGTTTAAATTTGAATTAACAATTAGAAAATATAATAAATTGGGTACAGTGTTCGAATCAAATAGTAGTAAAATAATGAATCAAATGTTTACACAATGTATGAAAGAATTCTTCCTGTGTTGTTTTAATGTTGAAAACCCTTCAGGCATCGGTTTTCCGCAGCTCGGAGAAGAAATGTTCATTAAGATGGCAAAAGCTTCGGATTGTTTCAGCAGGTTAGAAGTGGAGGGACCTTCGGCAAACTGTTGTGGTGTCAAAGTCAAGAAACGAATTTTTTGTACTGCGTTGCGGATGGAGGGTTTAGGGCTGGACACTGAAGGCAACGTTGATGGTGCTGAAATTATTAATTTCAATTTATTTATTTTACATAAATTGATAGTGTTTATCAGGGTTCTATGGAAATGTCATGCCCAATATAAGAGCCTCTGCATTTAAACTGTACTATCACCTAATCATGGTGCACCCTGTTACGTTGGTCCAGGCTGAAACTGTGGTACAAACTAATACGGTTGACAAGCTGACGAGAGTAAGGAGTGCCTTGCATGACTGTCCAACATGTAGAGCATATCCTACTCCTCCAACCTATTTTACTTTCTTCTAAAAGCCCTTCTTTCCATACTCGCCCAGTCCTATCATTCCGGAAGAAGTAAACCTTTCTGTCCAAAAAAATCCAATGGCACACCAAACCTCTGTTGAAGATTCTTTAACCACAAGGCTCATATATGTCCCATAGCAACTGGGAATCTTAAGACTTAATCGTAATTGTTGAGATCTATCTTTAGGGAGCATAAAAAACGATTAAGAAGACTTCTTGAAGAGAGCAGGAGCCAGGAAGAGGCACTAACACTCCACAAGGGACCTCTAAAGACGAAGCCAAATAAAACGCAGCGCTCCATGAATGCATTGAAAGACTTGACCTTCTTTGTAAAATAAAACATGTTTACCTGGCGTATAAGTCTCGATTGTTTCACTCTCCTCTTGCGAAGTATCAGTAGCACTGTTTTTATTCTGGCATGTTGAACTTTCACACTCCGTGGATTCTGGTGTTTCTGTGGCTTTCTGGCTGGCACACGTCGGAGGCGTAGTAGGTTCAATCATTTGACTGTTACGAGGATTGATCGCTTGAGCTTTAACGTATTTTTCGGCAGCTTCAAACAATATTAATTCACTTTGAACATTTAAGTAGGGTTGGTCAAATATTGTGATTAACGTGGATATGTCCACGTCATTAAAACTAGTTTCAGAGAGCACGTCCATGGTTTGATGACATATTATCTAAAATATACGAAATTATTGTTTAATTAAGATTGCTAGTTTGTAAAACAGTAATTTTGAAAAAAAAATCAATACCTGCAGGCACCTGTCCATAAGGTTGGGTTCCTCAAACAATTTTGCAAATTCAAAAGCCCGACAGGCATTTTTTGGAGAGAGATCAGACCACATAAACTTCGTGCATTCCTCTACGAGATGTGGTAACATATATTTTTTGGCACTGTAGCACATTTCGCAAGCCTTGTCAAATGAATTGATATTAATACTGTCTGTGTAAATATATCTTAAAAACAAAAACACCAATTAAATACTTTGATTTTTTCAAACAAAAAAATATTAAAAGAAAAAGTATTATAACTCACTCTAATAATGCTTTAAACGCCTCTGCTCTCACATCCACAATCGGTATTGGTTCCGTAGTTTCCGCCATTTTACCGAAAAACATTGCTTCAAAGACGGGAGAAGCCATGGCTAATATAAGTTTGTGGCCTTTGACGACTGTTTGGTTTGGTTCAGAACCAACAAGAAAGCTGCAGTCTGTCCATTGTTCTGATTGTAAAAGATGTTTTCCTCTTTCACGTATTTCTTTGCATGAGACTTGCCAATCACATGTATTATTGCCAGCCATCTAAATAATACAACGTTATTTATTTATTGAAGTTAAAATTGTTAACCTAGTGAGCATCTGACAAATATGAATATATATCAGATCTATCAAAATATCCATCAGATGTATTAAATATAAATTACCTATCTATATTATGATTGGTAATTATTTACTTCGCGGGCTTCTTCGATTTTTTTTGAAACACATATCAAATTTATATGCAGATTGGTAGATAAGCATGTTACGGATTGATTTGATAACATTTGAAGTATTTTATCAACCAATTTTGAGTAAAAATCAATTTTAAAAGTTGCCTATTTTCTCATACAAACTTTTCTTTCATGGAGTGACATTTTATTTTTTGATTCTAAAATTGGTGTTTTTGTCTGAAAAATGAAGATATTGTTGGTCATTGTCGTTTAGTTAGTCAATTTGGATGGATTAGGGGATTTTATAACATCCTCGAATGATAACACTACGATTTGAATAGGTTAGGTTAAGCTTCGAACTTAGTTTTTAATGGGGGGTTTGTATACCTCTTTGGACACCTCCCCGAATGATAACACTACACTCTGTTAGGTTGAAACATATTCATTTAGAAGGGTTATGTCAAAAAGTCAATGAAGCCCGCGAAGTAAATAATTACCTTATGATTTTTTAACATATATTTGATTCTTATAATAGTAACTTATAAAACCATTACAAGACATATAAAACAAAATACATCTGTAAACTATACAAAATATGGTTCATGCATAATTGATGCCCCTATGTAATATTTTCTTTGATATAAATTACTCGCAAAATATTTAGAGAAACTTCTTAAAATGTATCACTTGTAGATGCAATTTTATTTTTATAGCTACATCTACATTCTTCACAGATTTTCGTAAAAAGGGGTTATTATTTTATAAGAAATTACCTTTGTGTGGAGTTCGGAATACTATTTTAGTGTTATTTTAATGTTATTTATAAACTTTTGACGTATGTAAAAACACAAACCTACGTCAATTGAGTGAAAAAGAATGTACACCTAAATATACAAAAATAGTATTATAAGTACACGATTACTACATCATCAAAATCAATTTGATAAGTAAACAACGTAATTTTTTTATCTTATTAATTGTCAATAAAGCGAAATATCGGTCAAAAATTCAGCAAAAAGCTGCCATATTATTACTATTTTGTTTGATGTTTTAAAGCAAAGAACTTGACAGTAGCGTAAATATTATTGCTAAATAATTCAATTCATCACTATCTATGGTTTGATTAATTACATCTATCATCTATGTAAAAATTAGTTTTGTTTTTATGCATTTCATTAATTTTTATTATTATTTAGAAAAACCGAAGTGTGCAGTAAATAGCGATTATTTTTTATGATCATAATAATCCCAATTTATTGAAAACAAATTAATTTGATATCTTTGATACACAGTTTTTTCTTGGTGTTGTATCAATCAAGGCGTTATTTGCATAGTAGTGGTTATCAACCTTTTTATGCTTGTGTTGTTTTACTCTACCCCTTTTCACCCAACCGTCTAACTTCAACCTAACCCAGAATGAAACAAAATATTTTTTTGCTTATTACATGAATTAAATACAGTTTATGACATAAAAACCCAATTAAATTTACTTATAATACGTAATCATTGCAAGGGCGGATCCAGCATTGGCGCCAGGGGGGGTCACGACATAGTAAAAACAGTCATTTCCAAAATTTGGTATCTAGAAACTAAACTTTTCCTAAAAAAAAAAGGTCATTTCCATGATCCAGGGGGGGTCATGAACCACAATAACTTGTAATTATAATAGAAAAGTAGGTATTTTTTAAATAAATGTAAGTACTGTACTTCAAATTAAAGGCCTGGACCCCCCCTGGATCCGCGCTTGAATCATTGTTGGTTCGGTTGCGGGGTGAAGTTCTACAGACATAAGTACAAACCATTCCTCTACAGTTGCATAACTGAAATCCAAGAGATGGCGGTGTAATAGGAAATAAATCACATGTGAAGCCTGTTACATTATTGTTTATTTTGTTGGGTGAATAGACTCCATTAAACCCAAATTTTAAATTTGTGTTTACAGAACAATATTACCCTACACATAGGGCTTATGTTAGTCTTCTTCATTACGGGTTCAATATCTACTATATAAATTAAAGTCGGGTTAGTGCGAACACTTATAACTCGAGATTGGCTCAACAGATTCTTCTGATGTTCGATTTATTGGATTCTTCTCCGCTCCGGATAACAGAATAACTAATACAAGTTAAAAAAAACGTAAAATACAATATTTAAGTTTGTATGGAAAGGTTACTGGGACGCGCCCACGACATCGCGGGTAGTTCCCTCTCATTCTCGCATACGCTCTTACAGTAGCCCATCCCACTTACTCCACCGTACCGTTTCGATAGATTTAGAAAATTTTCATACAAATTCAACAATATTATCGGGCACATTTGTGTTTGGTAATAGGCGAGGTAGGGTGTGTGCGCGAGCGCATTTTTCTCAAGTTGTTCCCGCCAGAGCTTTGAATACGAATTTAATAGGGATGTTTCAGAAATAGTTTAATGTTATTATTTTATTAGCTTAACTCAATCTAATTAATTTTGTGTTGTTTAACGGGGGCGCAGTGCACATCATGTACAACTAGTTTGTCCCAAGCACCATTCTTCTTCAAATCTCCATGTTGTCACCTATAATTGAATTGATACCTTTCAAAACAAAGGTGTCAGTAAAGCCAGGAGAATTTGTTGTCTCAGGTCATTATTTCTAGTCTTGTCTGAGAAAAATAACGAGCTCCTATTTGCACCTCGATCATGGTAGTGGGAATCCGAATTGTAACGAAGATAATACAAACACGACTGCATGATTGTTAGGGGATTTGATAACATCCTCGAATTGAATAGGTTAGGTTAAGGTTGGAACGTAGTTTTTAAGGGGGGTTTGGTGGGTGGAAAAAACCCCCCATACCTCTTTGGACACCTTCCCGAATGATAACACTACACTCTGTTACGTTATTCAGAATGCCTATGTATGTGTTTGCATTATCTCTGTTACAATTCGGAACTTTCCGGCTACCATGATCGAGGCGCAAATAAGAGCTCGTGAAAAATGAGTATTAAAAAATTCTTACCAGAGTGGAAATCAAACTTTGGACTCTTTGTTACCAAGGTTAATCTCATACAGAATTTTTTTGTTTTTGTAACATTCTCAATAAGAAATATCAGAGATTTCTGTTTAAGTACAGTGATGCTTGAAATTAACTTCCCTTTTTTTTAATTAGCCTTCCACTCATTAACTGCTCTTACCATCAAAATATTATAAGAGCAAAATGTACTTGATAGACTAAGGATTAATCATAAATCATCTAAACATGTCATGTTGTTCCAGGAAGGCTTAATAAAAAGGGAAGAAAAGTCATGAAAAAAAACTCTTAAAAGTATAAAAAAGTTTTTATAAATATTTATTTCACAAAAACACAGATAAAAAGACATCTTAAATCTAAGATTATACTAAAAATAGACAATATAATTTCATCGCAACAAATTATAGCTAGTCTTAAAAATTACAACTATTGGCGTAAGGCTAAGAGTATTTTTGGTTTGTTTGATTCGTATCATCAATATTATATTATTAAAGAGGGTTGACTTTTGTCAAAATAATGAGAAATACTTCATTCGTGTCAATCATTATATAATAAAAGTAAATAAATGTATAAAAAATCCATTTGAAAATAATTAACACATAGGAACTAAATTCAGTGATGTTCTTTATTGCATTTCAATAAGTGTTGTTTGTCTATGGATCTACAAAAGAGATCATGATATATCTAACTCCTTCAGTGACCAGCAAGCCTTCGTGATAATGTGTCAGTCTTCCGGGATGCATCAGTAACCATCCTGGTTTTGTGTCTAAAACGCTACAGTTGTAACGCAAGAAATGACATCCACCACCTTTATAATCAACACCTGCAAACAAGATTTGTATTAGTCGACATGGACGATCA
Organism: Mystacides longicornis; assembly: GCA_963576905.1. Classification (NCBI taxonomy): domain Eukaryota; kingdom Metazoa; phylum Arthropoda; class Insecta; order Trichoptera; family Leptoceridae; genus Mystacides; species Mystacides longicornis. The sequence goes on along the minus strand of OY756424.1, from coordinate 4,925,435 downwards.
TGAAAAAAAGGACTTTTACAAAATAAAAATTATTTGTAATGGGCAGGCAGCTCAAGCTGATAGGTTCACATTATTGTCTCTCAAATAAATATCTAGTTTGTTCTTAAACTGATTAACACTAGTAGCAGACACAACACTCTCAGGCAATTTATTCCACCCGTCAACCACTCTGTTACTAAGTGCATGCTTCCTTGGATTGCATTTACCAATAATTTTTTATGATATAGAGATCAATAAAGAAGGAGTATGAAACAATGGTGAACATTGTTAAAGCAGAGTGATAGCTCTAACACAACCTTCGAAACAGCAGTAGAAGTGGATCAAATTTAAAAAATTTACCGCTTAAATCAAACATTCGATTGGATAATGGTATCAAATTGTTGGTTTTATTTGCAGTTTAAAATGTCGTGTTTAACATAGCCAATAGTCAATAGAGACTGCTAAAAATGGATGTAAATAATATACAGGCGCCATCTACTGTTAGCAGTCACTAATAAAATTAGGTTGATTCAATATTCCCACCGTTTACAACAGCTCATGTCTCTTCCATACATGATCAACTATTTGATGCAATCATTAAATTAATTAGTGTTAATTATTTATGGGGACACGGAAGGAGCCTCCACGTAGATTGAACTATTGTAATAGAGCGATCGGGCGTCCCTGGAAACGACACCATGTCGGCCAATCTTTCCACCACCGGAGAACCATTGGAGATTCTTGGTCTGACGATCCGGACTCGGAAAGTAAGTGTTAATTAACCGACCTCGGTAGCCTAGTTGTACTGGCGTGGACTTCAGATCACAAGGTCCCGGGTTCGATTCCCGGTCGGGTCAGAATTTTTAGAAGTGTTTTTTAACTTGAAAATTTCTACCCGGGGTTGGCCAGTCTCAGATTGGACGGGACTGGTTGACTGGAAAAAATTGCCTCAGGCAATAAGTTCCGCCTGCTATACTGACACCTTTGTATAGAAGTGTTATATTATTAGTGTTGAATTTTTAAGAGGTATATTTTTATAGAGCCCATCACCTCTACTATTATGTGGAGGAGATGGACTTGGCTGGGACATGTGTTAAGGATGCCGAATGACAGTTAACCGAGGAGAGCGCTGTTCTTCCTCCCATCAGGGTCCCGGAGACGAGGAAGACCCTCTCATACTGTGTTCCGCTCCTTCGAGGCAGAGCTGAGGAATCTGGACATGGTGTGGGAGGAGGTCGTTAACGTTGCGCAAGATCGAGCGCAATGGAGAGCTCTTGTTGCCTCCCTATGTCCCTAAGTGGGGTCTAAAGGGAGTTTGGATTGGATTGGATATTTTTATAAATTTTAACCTATACGGGCTTACGACCATATTCTAGTGCTGTTTTATATATAAATGAATCTGTGCTCACTCAAAGTGAACACAAATACACTCTGAAAACTTTTTCACAGTAAGCTACTTAAAGTGTCGTGAAAGAGGAAGATGGTCGGCACCCACCTCCTCCTCCAGTAGTAATAAAGCCTGCATCGTAACTGCCCTACCAACCAATTCAATGACTGTTTTAGTGTGGTCAACATTGTCATTTAGAAGATCATATTCATCGAAATTACTGAAATTGCAAATGACGCCTCTTAATTGAATTACTAGTGGAATGAAAACTGATATGCTACAATACATACCTGGAGTATTAAGGGCCAAATTAATGGTGTACGTAGAACTGTCATGATGGGGACGTAAGCTAGGTTGTTCATCTGGTTTGTAGCGGACCACAAAGTTCATCAGGGATCTCGGTGGCTGCAAGGAATAAATGAAAATTAGGTTTCTGGTTGATTTTTAACAAGACTTGAGAACAGATCAAACTTATATTGAGGCATACATCGTGGAAGTATCCGATGAAGACCATTTCTTGCAGTGGCCTGACGTACTGCTGCAAAATATACAGCCAATGTCTTTCAAACCCTACTTGATTGGTGTGGATATCTCTAGTGGGCACGGCTTCGTATCCTCCTTCCAACCGAGCATCCTGTAATTGCAAATGTTTAAAGATAAATACATAGTCTTATTTGTTGTTGATAATGTAATGTTTAATTTGTCTATGGTAGAAAAACACGGGAAGTGGCATATCTGTGAAACAACATTTCTTTGATAGTCAGTCAACGGTAATAATTTATAATTCAATAAATTTGAAATTCATTAGTTTATTAATTTAACACCTAATCAACATTTGTGATAAAAGTTACTGACAATAATTAAAAGCTAACATTTTATTATGTTTTATTAACTGGTATACTCATTTGTTTATTACTTGTTCATTATAAATCTTGCAATTTAAATTTAACTATGTTTTGTACTAGCTGGCAGAGGTACCTAAACTTTTTCCTCTTGTAGACCCATTGTCTTGTTTTTCGTTTTTGAGTAGATCCATCAGTCAAGTTTATACAAATAAACATAAAATTCAAAAATGTAGTTCCTATATATACAAAAAGTGATTTGATTGTGTAATTATTTTTTTATTGTGATAACTTACGCTGTTGCTTCCGTCTGACCATTGACCGAATGCCTCCACCATTTCAATGTACTCTTTACAAAACCTCATCGTGGTCATGGGGAACCAGTACACATCGGGACATGGCTGCAAAAGATGGAATAGCATGAACCAAACTTAAAAGAACATTGATACGCCATTTTTGATATTTTACCTATTTCACAATATTTAGATTAGATAAGAAACAGTTTTAAGACCTCAATTCTTTTACAAACCTGTCGAGGTTTGGTTTCTTGGTTGAAATTTTCGGGATAGTCCGGGTGAATATACCTCTGTTCCCAATCGTACTTGTTTTCAAATATCTGATAAAGTTCCGGATTGGTGAGGGACGTATCAAACGTATCCGGCTCGACTAAATGACCGAGCTCTTCAAAGTTCATGACGTACATAAATATACCCTGAAAATAAAGAAAAATAAAATTATCATGAGATGCAAATAAATGCTCCACTCTCTCTAAAGCAGGGTGGACGGTGCACTAAGATCTATTATGGAAAACAATAACGTCAAATAACTACAAACTAAGAAACTAGTGCATAACTTGCAATTGTGCTACCATCAATGATGTATGGATGTGAAACGTGGACATGGACGAAAAAAGAATAATTTAGTATAAATGCAGTAGATATGAGAGCTCTACAAAGAATATGTGGAAAGACTCTATGGAATATGGAAAGGAATGTGGTATGTTAGTAAGTGTTGTGACAAAGATGAAATAAAATTAACCAACTCGTGAACATGCATTTCTTGATGGATATATTTGAAAATAATTGAATTTGAAAATAAAGTTTCTTAGTCTCCCGTGACCATGTAGAACGTGTACCTACGAAACTAGTCGGGAAAATAAAAATTTGTGGATAAGTTAAACATTGTTTTATTTGAACATTATTTACAAAGATGAAAGCCAATAAGTTGAGATGGTTTGGACTTGTGAAAAGAATGGATGCAAACAGAATGACAAAGAGAGTTTATTTGGCAGAGAGGGAGGAAGGTGTGGATGAAACACATGGATTCCATTCTCAAGGAAGGCCAGGTCAGAAGTAAGAAAAATAGGAGAGGTTGTATGAGAAATGGTATGTCCGTAGAAGAAGCGAAAAAAGTGTGCTTGGATAGAAAGGAGTGGAGGTCCTTTGTCTCTGCCTACCCCTTAAGGGACAGGGCGTAATCGAAAAAAATGAAATGAGATAGAAAAACTTTACGAAATATATTTTGAATGTTCAATTATGATACCTACTCATCTCCAATGTTTTGGCCATTTCAAATAAAAATGAAAGAGTCTTGTGTTGTTCTACCACAAAATTTATTACCCATTCTCTGGTCATGTTTCAATATTAATTTTGTGGTAAAATGATACAAGACTTTTTCATTTTTTTTGATTTTTATTTATAATACTCATTACCCATTTCATTATTTCAAAAATGATTCTGGATTCAATCAAAGTCAGTTACACTATCAAAATATTTCACAGTTAGTTTCAATTTATTGGGAACCCTGTTTTGACCCAAGCTTGTTAGTGTCATGTAAGAGAAAGAAGAATTTGTGAGGTACTTATGTAAAACACTTGTGGTCTAAAAAAGGTGGCAGACAGCTATGGCCTACTAAAAAATTATTCTCACTTACCATTTTCCTCAAAGATCTACAGAAGGTCATGTCGGCATCGTATTCTTGATCAGTATAAGACAATTGCTGTCTAGTATACTCTTTGATTGCGGACATTTTAACTAAATAACACGAATTGATGAAGGGCACATTCCATATTCCTCTAAAAACAAAATGGAGAAAACATTATTACAAAACTAAACTAAGTATAAAATATGATTTCTAAAGAAATAATATGAAACATACCTCCTTTCCATTTGTGCTATAGCCATGTAATCGTCACTGCGTTCATAGAAACCTTCTTTGGATAACGCACCCCAAAAGTTGGACCACATTTTCTCGTATCTCTTCATGAGAGGAGCCACCACATTTACGCCGGTCTTCAATAGTTGTAGGAGTGTGTCTTTGTTATCTAAATGGGCTACAGCATCCACAACAAACAGATAATCTACGTTCTTGGCGAGGGCCAGTTCTCTAAAATAACAATATAAAAAATTGATATATTTTGTTCTTAGTAGGGGCTCCTAAATTGCTGAAAAAAATTTCAACGGTGTTTTAGTAATTAAAAAAATATTTTAAACATATCGTGGTTTGAAATCACCCCAATTCCCTATCACATCCGCTAAAATTTAGCATCAACTATAAAAATTTGAATGTCGCAGGCAATGTCAAGTGATTGAAGTGAATATAGCTGCAAGTAATTTCAAACAAATGATTATCCCGTGTCAAAATTATCATCATGGCCGTCGTCAAATTTCCTTTTTCTCAAATAAATTTATCTTGATCAAGAAATATAACCACTATTAACGTATCTTTTATAATGAAAAAAATAATATTTTTACTGAAAATAATAAATAATTTTGTTTTGATTGTTGTTTTTAAGAGAGGTATCAGACGGGAGTAGTTTTGACATAAAAGCAGTTCCTCTAAAATTTTGGCAGGTCTTTCTAAGGTTTACATTTATTTACAATGTTTACATTTGATAATTTTTTATTTTTTTATTTATTTATTTATTTAAACAATTATTTTATGCATATACAAAAATCTCTTAAAATAATTTACATTCACTTTAATATCTACGTTATTATTCTCCCACTAAAGCTATAAGCTTGTGTGTAGGAGAAGGCTTCAATTATACCTACGACAATGCAAGAGAAAAAAAAACATACAACAACTAGTTATCCTCAAAAACATTAAAAATACAAACACCTGTTTTATTACAGTACATTATCAAAGTCTTACAGGCATATACATATTTACATTTCTTCATCATTAGTACACCGCCGCCCGGTAGTCACCCAGAAATCAAAGACACGCCCACAATGCAAACATAATACTATCGTTAACATACCTAGGTACCTGTTTGCATGGCTTCTACAAAAATACATTGAATTGCAATTAATAGTGTCGCGATTCTCGCGAATCCGTCCAGATAATTCAACTGAACCGCAGCATAATGGAGACGATAGTCTCCGAAAACCGGTTAATGTGTTAATTATAAATTTTCTGATAGAACAACTATATAAGACTCGTTTCATTTTTATTTGAAATGGACTATCACCAAGCACCTACTGCCCAAAACATAGATGATCTTTCTAAGGTGCCACTTAAATTGATTGAATAGTGGGTCATTTTAGAGGAATTATGATAATTTAAGTGGAACAGTCAGTTACAAATTTATTTTTGGCGGAGCTTACAGGGAATCGGGGTGAGAATGTACCATTCAATTTTGTTATGCTTGTTTATTTTGTGTATACAAGGTAACTATGTCAAATGTAATAATAGTAAACATAGGGTTAGGCAGGGTTACTTTCAGGAAATATTTTTATAAGCTGTTCAGACATGGTCAAAATTATTTTTGGCTACATATTTCGGCAAAGTTATTGCCCATTTAAGAGCACCATTATGAATATACAAAAATCTAGGTATGAAAAACGCCACACTTTTACAAAATGATTGACTTACAACATGACGTTTCTCGCATCTCTCTCTTTCATCGCGTCTTCCACTTTGATTTCTTTTAGCGACGCATAATCGGCTTTATGTTCTGCGATAAATTCATTCACTTGTTTGGTATGATATTCAGCGTTGTTCCTAATCAACAGATGCAGTTTATTTTGTGGGTAATTCAAAGAATTAATTTTTCTGAAGAATTCTTCTAAAAACGGTGTAGGTTGTTCGATGAAAATGGACAAAAGAACTGACGGCAGATTGTTTTCCTAAAATGAAAAATGATTGATAAAATAAAGGATTTTTCTTTAGTAATATTATAAAGAGGAAAGATTTGGTTGTTTGTTTGTTTGCATTGAATAAGCTCCGAAACTACTGAACCGATTTCAAAAATTCTTTCACTGTTGGGAAGCTACACTATCCCCGGGTAGGTAACATAGGCTATTATCATAATTGATAAGTTTGTCTGTACATCGGTATTTTTGTTGAAATAAAATATTCATACTGAAGTAATACGTCAAAAGTTGCTACTACAAGTTGTTCTTACATACGGGAAAAATGTTAAATTCTCAATGCGGTAAAGTTCAGATGATATAACTGATTTATAGGAAGCTCAAACAATTTTATTAATGACCCTTTTCTAAAGATATATACAAAAATACTAGTTGAAAAATAATCAAAATCAAAAAGCCTTTTTGAAAAAGTATCTTACGTCCAATTTGACTTCTTTCTCTTGACAGAATTTACATCCTCCATCAGGAGACCAGGAACCAGACAAATAATTAGCGAAAGAATTAAACTTGTCTTTGGACACTCCGTTACCGTGGAACACCAGCGGAGTTTGACCAGTCAGTTTGTTGGTGATGTATGGAGTTGACACTTCGGCGTGTAGTTCTATTTCATCTGTTATCATCACACAAAAAATGAAAAAATATTTTTTTTTTAATTGTATTTACATCCATTTTTACAACATGCCCAAAGCATCATAACTTACTGACTTTTATCTTTGTCGCAACACTAACTTTCATACCACAATCCTTCCTTGCCATATCTCACAGAGTCTTTCCACATATTCTTCGTAGAGCTCATCTCTACTGCATTTATTCAACATTCTGTTATTTTTGTCCACGTCCACATTTCACAGCCTACATCATTGATGTTTACAGGATTGCGTTATGCACTAGTTTTTAACTTGTAGTGAGACATTGTTGTTTCTCATAAAAGGACTTAGTGCACCACCCACCCTGCTGACAGCCACTTTCTTACATTTGATTTCTTTTTCACACTTTCTATCCCTACTAAAACTATTCTTTATTGTTGTTGCAATATTTCAAACTTACCGTAAGCGCCGAAAAGATTTTGAAAGATGTACGAGGTGTGATCCAATTTAATTTTGAATTTATTTCTCAAGTCTTCATCCACATAAATGTTGGAATAGTACAACTGATCGTCGTCATCGTCATTTATATCCTGATGACTGACAACTCCGTACAATTCTTTCAAATATCCTGGAAATTCAAAATGAATTATTAGAAACACGATTAAATAGGTACTTGTACAAATTTTCAAAATTTAGGCTTTGGGATTATCATGCATCTTTGGGTCTTATATTATTTTATAAACTTGACTATAGGAGAACTGGAAAAAAACTGATCATTTCATCACGGAAAGGTTTATAATTGAGAATTTCCTGATTCTTCTGTAAATAAAATAATATTTCATATTTTTTAAGATGCGTTTATACCAAACGAACATAATATAGCCAGAGCTGGAAAATAGAGTATATTTTCTTGATCATTGATATGGTCGTCATCAAGGAAGAAATTTGAAGAAAGGGTTGAATGGGACTGACTGAAAAATATTATTTGATTTATTTATTTATATAAGTTGATTCAGAATGACAACAGATGAACATACCCATAAACATTCCGCTATTAAGATAGGGATGTCCCTTTTCAACTTTGGGGTATCTCTCCTTGAGACTTGCATTGGGCCAACAGTATGCTTCAGCAGAGAAAAGAACTCTGGTGTCCTCCATTGACAGAAATCTGCCAACGATTTCCTCAACTCGTCCTAAGAATATGACGTCATAGCTAGAAACAAATATTTGTTTTATTATTAGATAATATATTATAATACTTTTTACAATTCATTTATTCGTTTTTGGTTTGTAGCTATGCTAGAACCTGTCTTCCACACTATTATCAACAGATGTCTATATAAGGTGCTGTGTGCCCCTGGTATCACTGTGGTCAAAATACTTAGGTCTATTGTGACGTCCTTCAATGGGACAACTCACATGTGAGTCATGTAGCTCAAAATCTGTCTTAGTACATGAAGTCTTGTTTTCTTAAAGTACAACAGTGATTCTCCAAATGTAAGTATGACTCCTTTTGTGAGCGAGTGTGCCGCAGTTACAGAGAATGTGAATGGGTATTTCGTGATCCTCCGAGCAGAATCATTATAATATTATAGTGAGATTAAAAAAATAAGTACCATCGTTAAAATCAAATGTATTCTTAACGTACTTAGCACACTTCATATGTGACTATGTTCTACTACACCCCATCTCTTGATAAAAATTTAAAACATAATTAGGATTGAGGATTCTTCTTTATAATAAACTAGCTGAGGGGGCGTTCAAGTATTACGTAACGCAATAGGGGGGGAGGGGGGTTATTCTTGTAAAATGTTACTATTGTATTACCGGCGCCGCAACAAAGATATTTAGTGACTTTCCAGTAATAATTGTGATTTTAGGCATACATAGTTGTAATATTTAGAGAATGGGAAGAGGGGTAACAAAGAGCGTTACGATGCATCTCGGGCGGGGGGGGGTCTATTATGTTAAAAAAATGCGTTACGTAATACTTGAACGGTCCCTGACCTGTCGAACTTTGTCCCTCATTAGAATCTATAATAATTGATGCATTATGTAATTAGCTATTGAATTTAGTTTTTCATGAAGTTTAAGAAAACTGCATCTATTGGAACCAGAAAACAAAGTTGTTATTTATTAGAAATAATGGTGTTGTATTTGGTTTCTTTTTTTTTTAATTTCCTTACTTTTGGAACTCTTGAGAATATAAAAAAATCATCAGTGTCAGAAAACAGAATGTAATTCAGCTAATAAGTTAACACAACAAATTTTAATTCTGGGTTAGAATGAACATTAACTTTTTAGTTAGTTATCAAATAAAAATATCAACCTGTCTGTGAAAATGACAATTTTCTCTCTGTCTGAATCTTCCGTGATGATTTTGTCCAGTTCTTTGCGAAGCATGCTCACCTTCTGCCCTCCTCCGACGCTGACCATTTCCCCACCAAACCACGTGACACCCATTCCAATGGTTTTGACATTGATGCCGAAGACATTTGCCGAGCGTAAATATCGTTCATACCCCTCTGTCTTATTTGTAGCAATTGTAAGTACAATGATATCTTTATCTGGAATTAAAGAATTAAAATTACAAATTATGGAATGTTCAAAATGTATTTTGTTATATTTTTTTATCTATTTCCATTTTGATAACGTAAGGGGTAGGCAGAGAGAACGGCTCTCTGTCCACTCTTTCTTACACTTTTTCTTTCCGCCTTATAAATTTTCTTTGTCATTGTGTTTGCATCCATTCTTTCCACATGTCCAAATCACCTCAAGTTATTGACTTTCATCTTTGCCATAACACTCACTTCCATAGCACATTCTTTCCTATTATTCTCATTCCTTTTCATATCTTACAGAGTCTTTCCACATATTTTTTGTATAGCTCTCATCTCTACTGCATTTACACTACATTCTTCTTTTTTCATCAATGTCCACGTTTCACAACCATACATCATTGATGACAACAGGATTGCGCGTTAAGCACTAGTTTTTTAGCTTGTAGTAAAACGTTGTTGTTTCTCATAATAGGTCTTAGTTGTCCGCCCACCCTGCTACCGGACACTTTCCTACCTTCCATTTATTTTACACACTTTCCATCCCTACTAAACATACTTCCTAAACACACACATACTCATTCACTTGGCTCAAGACATTCATTTTCCATGGTTATTTAAAAATAATTCCTTCTTGCTTCATCCCTTTCTAATACTTTAAATTATTTGTCAATTCCATAACATTTTCGACCCAACAAACACACAAGAGTTGAAATTGTTTATGGATAATACCATAGACCTACTATATCTATGAACTGCTAACGTGAACTGTCAAAGGAACAACTCGTGTTATTAACATGCAAGGATTTTTCCATACTAACAAAAAGGCATTGGAGAACTGTAAAAATGTACTACTGGCCTTTCAACCTAAATTCTGTTGGATTTTGGTAGGGAGAAACGTTTTAACGTAACTATCATTAAATTGTTATAATTGTTATTTTTCCTCTTCGACATGTTGGTAACACGGGGAACTCAGGCTAGCAATCCATAGAATATAAGATCAACGGATAATACATCATCAATAGACAATAATATCATAGACATAAATCCGTCCCAGAAGTCTGCTAATTAAATTAGTACAAAAATATTGAAATCAAATTTCAAGAAGTTTCTAGAGTCAATAAGTTGGAATATGAATTCAATTTCACAAATAAACAAGCAATAATAAGTATGTGAGTGTGTGATAGAAATAATACCATACCACGATATAAGTGTGCAAGTTGAATGCTCTGACAATTAACGACACGACCAAATAATATGTTTATCAATTGACATACATAATATATAAATAATTTCACTTCTATTACAGGCTGATATGTTTCAAAGGCGAGCTACATAATTTAGTAAAATCTTTACCAATTCATAAACCCTAGATTTTGCTCCCATCAGCGTCTCAAAGACGTGGAAGACCCTCTCACACCGTGTTTTATTGCTTCGAGTTAGAGCTGAGGGATTTGGACATGGTGTGAGAGGAGGTCATAAGCATTGCACAAGCTCGAGCGTAATGGCGAGCTCTTGTTGCCTCCCTATGCCCCTGGGTGGGGTTCAAAGGGAGATTGATTGATTGATATTCATTTAAAATATCACAAGATTTCTTTGAGTGGATTTTTCTTTGATTTAAATATCAACAGTCTCTAATTTTACTAATAAATTTATGTTCATATTTTTAATATCTATAATGAAAATGGCAAACCATTATAACTGCATGTAGATAAGTAAGTACATATTCAATGAATAGATGCAGAAGGGGACATTGGAGCTGTTGGTGTGACAAACTGGAGAGTGCGGGTGATGGACAGGAGGGAATAATACCACCTATATACGAAGGCCTTAGAGCTGGCGGCCATTTTTCCTCTCGCGTCACCAGGCCGACGGCGTGTAGACAGATATCATAGCGTACAGGTAAGTACATACAGATATAGGCAAGCGAAGGCTGGGCCTCACGATGTGACGTAGCACTAAGGCCTTCTTATATAGGTGGTATTGGGAGGGAATGGCGAAGAATTCTGGAAGAGGCCGAGGCTCACAGTGAGCTGTGGCGCCAGTGACAATGACATAAGTAAAAATAATATTATTATTAAGAATGATAGATTTTTTTCTCAATATTTGATGCTAATATTGAACTGTTTAGTTTCAATATATTACTTAGCTTCAAACATTGAAAAAATATCTACACTTATGTACGATATTGTTATCAAATATACCTACAAAAAATTGAGGTTAAAACTTAAAATTTTGTAGTAACAGTTGAAAACATCAATTATCTTCGCTCCCTGATATTATGAAATAATCTTATGTATAAAAATGATTAGCTGTGCGTGTCACACTAAAATTCGATAAAGGCAGGACCGTTTTGGCTAATTTTGGTATTGAAATAATTGTAGAAGCTTAGGGTATTTTTAACAGTAAAAAAATATGAAAAAATTGCGAGGAAAATAGAAAAATAACTATTTTGATTTCCCGTACAAAGTGTTCCTATATGTATCAGATGTGTCACAACAAGGTATAGTTATTTTTATTGATTGTGAGTGACTGGAAATGAAGTAGATAGGCTTAGAATGCTGGTGATTCGACGGTTGTCGAGGCCTCTAGTGCTGAATAAAAAATAAACGATTCAGTCAACAAGAATTGTAATAATAAATTTGTGAAATTAGTAGGTACCTATTCAGTTTTATTTAACGCTTATCACAGATGTAGAGAAATGCTTCTAGAACCGGCTAACGCTTGTGTGATTACAACTCAGAGGTTGCGAGTTCATTCAATTGTAGAGATAAAAATATTATACACAGTAGGTTATTATGTAAAAATCGTATGCAATAAAAATATATAACTTGACCTATACAGGGTAATTCAATAGAGATACACTGGACTACTACATTTCCTATAATATTATAATCTGAAAATAAATTAACATTTATTTTATTTTGTTTTTTGCAATTATTTCTTTTATTATGTGGCTATATTTTTAAAATAATTTGAGATAAAACAATATATTTTATAACTGATTTTCTAAAACTATTGAGCTCTACTTCAGGAGTATAATTAAAATGTGATAAAACGGCATGTCCTTGTTGAGATTCAAACATGGGCCTTTAGCTGTGCCATACCAACGATCCAGATCAAGAGTTTACTGCATGAAATGGTCATGTAGGTACGTATTATTATTTTTCCACAAAAATTGGGGAATATTTATTTTTTTTAACATAAGATAGAACCAAGATGCTATTATTATATCTTCGTATCGCTGAATTCGAAAATTGTTTTTCTCCACATCAAGACATTTAAAAAAAGGGCTCAACTAGTCAACCAGATTAGTAAAACAAAATTACTCTTCAGTTGCGAGTGACGCCATCTTGGGGCAAGCTTAGGAACTAAAAGCGTCAATTGTATTATATTAGGTTCAGTTTAAAAAAAAATTCATCACTATGGGTTAACAAATAACTTCGAAACAAGAGCCAGAAGACGGTTGGAAGCTTGTAGAAGTTCAAATTTGATTTAAAATGTAATTTTAAATCAAATTTGAAAATGTTTGTCTTTTTATAAAATGAATCTGGAATCATTCAAAGTGAATATATTATATAAGTACACTTAAGACATCTTTTGCAGAAAGCAAAGCTTGTGCTGTGATAGAATAAGATGATCGGCACCATTAAATTCACAACCTTCAAAACGAAAGTTAACGATGTAGTTGTCAGCCTACCAACCACTCCAATAGGTTGGCATTTCGTTATATATATTCCTTCTAGACAGATATAGGTTGAGTTTTATGTTATTCTAGTGAATGATGACCATTGTTGTTTAAGTATCAAGATTTAACGATCCATTTTAACAAGGTTTGTGATATATCCCAGTCATACCGCATTGCTAATTCCGGGAATTTGAAATGGCTGCGGTTTGGTGATGATACACGGACTGGGATTACGCTTTGCGTGATATTTCCATCATTGTCTACCCATGGATATATAATATGACACAAATGTACTCCATCAAACACTCCAGGAAGTCAATGTGTGATAGTAAAATGTGTTAAATAAACTATTATAAACCCAGTCATACTCATTTAAGTTTACAAATTTAATCAATATGATGCACCCAATTAAATATTCATATAAAATTCAATATAAAGTTTTTTTTTAATCAGCTGGATTCTTAAAATTTGAAGTCTAAACGAACAATTTTACAATATTTATGAAGAATCTCTTTTGTAAATAAGATGCTATGAAATTAACAAATCTGTTAAATGGCAATCAAAAGTAAGTTTTGTCTATGGAAGTTTATAAGCATAGATATAGATAATGTAAGAATTTAAATAAAAGAACACTTGTGAAAAAATACTGAACACGGTTGATGTTATATTTTTTTATTTCAATAAAACTAATTATCAAACATACTTTCTTTATTTCAAATAACCGCCCAACAAAATCAAAGGTAATTCTTTAAACAACAATGAAATTTAAATAAAACAATATGCCTATTTGTTTTTTCACATTCAGTAGCCTAGTTGCTTAAGCACTGACTTCTGATTTAGAGTTGCTGGGTTCAACCATTTGAGACAGATTTTTCAAGTGTTAACATATAATATTAACTATTTTGATGCAATCATTAAATCTACCTGAAATTTCTACCTGGGATTGGTATGTCTCAGATTGGATGGAGCTGGTTGACTAGATAAAATTGCCTCAGGCAATAAGTTTCGCTGGCTATACTGATGCCAAGCTGTTTCGGAAAATGATGTAAGACACACGGTGACATAAAAAATTTATATATTAGATTATCCTGACTTGTTTCTTAGGTATAAATCTTACATGGTCACTTTTTTCTTATGGTCACTTTCACCAACGGTTCCTAACTTTTAGAAAGCTCTTAGCGTTCTCCACACCATATAAAACGGTACGCTAACAGCTACCTAAAAGTTAGGAATCGTTGGTGAAAGTCACCATTAGTCTCCTATGTGTGCCTAGGAAACTAGTGATATGGAAAAACAAATGAATTTAAATACAACATGGATACATTTTAATAATAATATGATAGGTACATAACATTTAGGCTAGCAAAATAGAGGCAATAATTGATTTGATTTATTTTCTTGATAGGCGCACAAGAACTAGGCAAGCTGGAGACAGAGTGTTATGTCATTGGATCAATCAAGATAATAAATTTCAATATAACCAATGAGACAAACACATCTGCTGAAGTAATTATTATTATGCCATGGATGTGGATCAATTATCATGGGGTCCATGTGTGTGTGAGAGAGTACTTTATGGTGCCATACCCTACCCATACATTCAAACGAGCACTAACACATGTTTAGATGTTATATTATATTTTTTGTGCTTGTGTTTAAAATAAACATTCTTGAGGAGGATGTTTATTTTTTTACTTGAACCTAAATAAACAAGAATGAGAAAATGGACAGGCTTATATTCCAGTGAACTTGATGAAACATAAATAACATTCAGGATTTTAATGTAGATTAACTTTATTGTGTTTTATTCTTTCACCCTTTTGAGAGTCTAGATCTTAATATCCTAAACTATAATAATTGGTAAGTTCGTCTGTAACTTAGTAGTTACTGTATTATTTTCGTTGGTCATATCATGAGAGAGTAAAAATACAAGCTATTACAGCTCATCATGAAGGGGAAAATATAAAGCCACAGAGTCAAAAGGAAGTAACTTTCGTGGCTCAGAAACATTCATGTGTGGACCGGACTGAGATCTGTGGGAGATTCGTTCAAGGCAGCCGAAGGTAGGAAAGCTTTCTCTCAAGTGGTTGTCGAAGTCAGGGGGACCCGAAAGGACACCAAAAGAAGAAGAAGAAACACTAACCCAACGCGTAATATTTTTCATACATATAGATCGGATACTTCAGATCCGAGGTCCCAGGTTCGATTCCCGGTCGGGTCAGAGTTTTTTGTAGTAACTTGAAATTTCTACCCGGGGTTGGCCTGTCTCAGATTGGATGGGACCGGTTGACTGGAAAAAATTGCCTCAGGCAATAAGTTAAGCCGGCTATACTGACACTTTTGTATAGAAAAGTGTTATATTATTATTCCATCTGGATAGTTGCTATGACAATTAATAATAACAGTTGTTAGCGTTATATCATTATATCAAATAATAACATTATATCAAAGAAATCTGAGATACTCTATCAGATGTTTTTTTATTTCTTTATTCACAATCATTTTATTTGTTTGCAATCATGTTGCTAATTAACTGTTGCTATGGGAAGAATAATGTCTAATTGTCCACAGTTCTTAACTTAAGGGAAAATATCTCACACAAGCGTCTTTTTGCTTTAGAAACGGGGTCTATATTGATTTAATAAAATAAAATAAGTAAATAAATATAACTGATTTATAGAACAATCAAACAATTAATGTTCCTTTTCTATGCCTGTGTCTGACAGGTTTTGCTGCTAGTTTAAAATAAATTAGAATTTGACTTAATAAGTAGGTAGATATTCGTATTTAGTAAATTTAATTAAAATATAAATCTGATTAAATCATATAATAATTAGTACCTACTTAGTTATTGTTTTGGTGGAACATTCTAGAACTATTTAATTCAGGTTGATCATTTCATGAAAATATATGCTCAGATTTACTGCTAGGAAATTTGATACCGTAACTCTATAGTTTTGATGCGGTTTTACTATAATATTTAGCAATGCTAAAGTTATTCTATGAATACAGGGCATACTAGGTACAATTTAATCGAGACAAAATCCAAGACTGTAAGAAAAGAGTTTATTTACGGGAAGAACAAAACTAAATCACAAATCTGAAAATATTTTAAAATCAAAAATTCATTTAAGTTGTGTTATTTTCCTTGATTTTGATGCTTAGGTACCTACCGTTAAGAATAAAATATTAAATTAAAATACCTAAATGTTAAGGAAAATCATCCATAAAATCAGTATTAGTGGAGTTAAAAAAGAAAAGAAATTAAAGGTTTAATTTTTACCTTTTATGGCATCCTCCGCTAAAGAGTTTTTCACACAATTTAAAATAAATAATAAAATGCACAGAGATCGTAATGCACTATTAAAATTACAATAATAATTTAATTTAAACATATTTAAAGGTGTGTATTTAAATATTATAATACTTTTCACATGAGTAAACGAAAAATATCAAACTATTCAACTCTCTGTTAGAATTATATTAAAACTACACTACTGTTTAGAACAAGGATGTGTGATGGACATCACGTCGCAGCGTCAGATACACAAATAATGTCGGCGAGATATTCTTATACGACCATATTACAACAGCTTCCGCACTCTTTATCTGAATCAAAGAGAATATAATACCTTACGGATAAGAGACGCAACTCCATAGATAAAAAAAAATGATGGAAAATGTACCGAATAGGTGAAATGTTTAGCAAACATTGAAACAAAATAATTCTGTAATATTTATTATGGTGATGTTGTCTTCCTGTTATTTGAAAGTTTGGGTGACTGGGGTTAGTGGGGTTTGACAGATGCAAAGATGTTGTTTTTATAGGTTAGGAATAAAGATGCAACTGTTTATAATAGATTTATTGCAGTCAGATAAAAAGGTACACTGTGAATATTATAATTGTTACACTAATTAATATAGCTCCCACAGAAACAAACAGTAGTTGCAACAGCAGAAGATTCGGCAAAACAACTCCTGTACCTCACTTAGCAGTCAGTTCTGTCCCTTCATGGAAAGCTTAATTATTTGATTGGCTGACACACAGACATATTTATTCAAATCTTGAAGAATACTGCACATCCATAATATGTCATCTAAAACAATAAACCATATAAATGAAGATTAAAATTATGATATATAAAAGTTCGTATCTATAAAATTGTCAACTGGACTTCGAAATTTCTTTTGAACGAAATAATGGAATGAAATTTTGATATTTTTACCAGAACAGAGAGAATATTATTACAGTATCAGCTTGGAAATATAGAAAGACATGACATAATAACTAAGCATTCATTAAACTACTAACCTGTCACGTTTGTTAATGCATTACAAAAAATCTCAAAGTATATGCTGGATAACAGTTTTGTATAAGACCAGATACGATAATTTGTATATTAAAATACTTTCAGACAATTAGACTACGAAATAAGTAATCTAAAAATGTAAATATCGGAATTTTAAAAACACAACAAAACACGTACAATCAACGTTTTTTGCTAATTCGTCATAGAAATAGAAAAGAGAAAATTATATACCCCGAATTCCATAGGTAGAAAGTGATTCCATACAAAAATCTATGATATATCGTCAACTTTTCACGTTTTCACTATTGGCGGCAATGATTCCATTTTCGTTTCTCAATGTTGGTACATCAAAAACACTGGCCGCCATACAAAAAGTGCTTTGTATGACAGTTTCGACCCACTGATCTGAATGCGCAGCTATCGCACATTTATGTTATGGACTCAACTGAAATAATGAAACTGAAACAAACTGGGTAAGTATAAGTATATATTATTAATTTATCTTTGCTTTGTGCAAGATAATGAATGAAGCTTTTGAAAAGTTCCATTACAAAGTGACATTAGTTGAACAGTATTGCCACAATAAAAAAAACGTCAAAACTGGCCATATATAAATATTGAAAGATTTTTTGTTGTCATTTGAATCAATTTTAAAATATTAGTCACATTATTTATAGTATTTTCTTATTTGCTTTCAATTGTTAAAATATAATAAGTGTGTAAAATACAAGTTATTTACCTACAACTTACAAATTTTTATTCATGAATGTCCGATTTTTTTTCATAACACCTGGCAACCTAAAATTTGCCTAAAAATAAGCGCTAAATTAAAAAAAAAATGTTAACGCTTCTATGCAGTTTTGCTGCTGACTTTTCGATGTATTCGTCTTTATATACAGTACACTCGAAACAATATTATATTTGTAAAGTGTTTTCATAGAAACTCTAAAGTGTTGCTCTAAAATAAAGAGAGGAGTTTATTAGATAAAATAATTACAATAAATTTTTCTAAATAATAAATAGGTACCTATAATGAATTTAAAAACTTACCTAAAATAAAGAGAAACAACATTTAAAGTTTAAAATTTCTACAGAATGACAGTTTAAATAAAAATAAAACAAAAATAAGAATTACTGTAGAGTGTTTTTTGAAATACGTGGAATATAAATTAATCTGAAATAAAATGGTAGGTACCTATCATTTACATATTAATAAGCCCGTGTCCACCATCCCAGAATGTAAATAAGTTGAAACATCACGTTTTAACTTACCTTGAAATAATTCTAACAAAGATTTTTATCAGAAAGAATCTTTGGTTACAGCTTTTTAAAAGTAAGGTAAATAATAGCTTTCGTTCTGAATGCTCTATCAATAAGGTGATCATCTTACTCTTTCACATAACTCACGCTTTGCTTTCTGTAAAATTTGTCGAGAGTGTTTTTTGTGTCAGACAAGATTTTTTTTTAAGAAAAACAAGTAATATCTATCATAAAAGGCCTGTAAAAAAATGATAGGAAGGTACTTAGGTAAGAGACACTTTACTTAATAATGATTTTAAATTTTATGTGTTATAAAATAAGTGTACCGTGAAACAAAATGTAACGAAATTTCGCCGTACTAAACGCTCAGATTAACAGGAAGAATTATTTTAATATTGGGAAACCAATAATAGTCATAATGTAAACAAGTTTATAAAAGCATGGCGACACAATATCAAATCAAGCGAGACGTTGCACTTTATATTGTAACTTGTAACGTAACCAATTATTGTTCGGTTACTTATGTAACTATGATCTTAAGATAGGTACTTACCTATTGGAAGAGATATAACTGATATCAGATTGAGTAAGGTGTAAGAAATATCTATGGTTTTCAATTTTCACCCTAAAGATATTATGTAGGTAGACTTAACAGGGTTTGAAAGAGGTATGAACTCATATCCCGCTCAAATGTCATTCTGAATATTGGTAAAGTATGCATAGCTATTAAAAACAATAATTTGGGCTCGCTCAAAGTGAACACAAATGGGTACCTACACTTTCGACATCTTTCACTAAAAACTTAAAGCAAAGTTGTGATAGTGGCCGGTACCGGGATTCGAACCCACGACACGACCTTTAAATACGCTGTACGCACGAAAGTCATCAACTAATACCACCGGTCTACCAACCACTTCTTAATACATATTATCTAAAGTTTAATTATGTTTTAAATGACAATGGGCCGGTGAAAACTTTTACATCACACATCAGCCGCTATGAACTTTAGATGTATTTTCTAATTAAGGCAAGACAACTATCTAACAATTTCAAAAATTCTTTGTATGTACCTACTTAATCTTGTTGACTTTTCAATGGGATTTCTATCATAAATGCCTTTTTTGGATATTCCCCTTTTAACTGACATCAAACGGGAACGAATATCCCTCTCGATTTTTATTTGTTTATCAGTAAAAACAAAATATTTACCTATTCATCAAAATAACATCTGAATTTTCCTTACGCAATACACATTGAAAAATTAAGAATTTCTTACCAATATTTTCATATTTTTTAATCCAAACATTTTCCAATAATTGTTCTCCACACTCTTTTTTATCCGCAGAACAAACACTTTCAGAACTTGACGTTAAAGTTTCTTCGCTATTTACAATAAGAATATTTTGAAAACTGCATGAAGCGAATATAAGAAGCGCCATTTTGAAAAATGAAATTGGCGCCATTATTTCAAATTTCTTATAAATGATTATAAAGAAATGATCAAGCTTATCTTCGTATTAGTTAAGATCCATTTCAAAATATTATGTGTATTTTGATGATTTATTTTAAATATAAACAAAAATACTTGTTGCCCGACTTAATCTAATCAAACGCGAACCGCCACTATCGACATGAACTGTATAACTGACGGTAAAAATTTGACGGAAGGAAATAATATTGAAGAAAATGCAATGAAGGTGGATGTAGGTAGATGTGCCCAATGCAAGCGGTTGTCATGCGGGATATTTTCATAAATTTTATTAAATCGTACAAATACTAAATTATATTAAAATAAATGTTTGTTTTAGATATAATCTGCTGGCAATAAATTTATATACTTGTTAAGGGGTAGGTACATTAATAACGTGACCTTTTTTAGCAACTTTTTTTCGCACAATTAACACAATATTGAAAAATATTATAGTTATTCACTGTTATCTACACTTTCAGAAATTTTAATAATTGACGAAATTTAAAATCACAAGTTTCTTAATTATTTGTAATAAAAAAGTAAGTACACGTGATTTTTGGGAGGAGGGGGTATTCTGAAACATCACCAGGGGGAGGAGGGGTTGCAAAACTAAAGAGTTGCAAAAAACCATCACGTGATTAATGGACGTCCCCAATGAAAAAATAAATACTTGTGATTTTCTTACGCCTCCACTCCCCCTTGTGATATTTCGTATTTTTCCAAACCCTCTTCCCCCTTTTCGAAATCTCGTTATAATCTATCACCGCCAATGTATGGGCTGGAATCGTGAACGCTAAAAAGGCGAATCATTGAGAGAAAACTTAGAACTACAATACAACTAACGAGAAGCCATTAGGTACTACGATAGGACGACGATCTTGCTAAGTAGGTACATTGGTTTCAACGTGGTTTCAACTGAAAGGGGATATAGAGGCCTTCACCCAGTATAGTTAACAGGAATGGGCTGATAATAAGAAGAAGGATAAAATAAGAATTGAGAGGATCTTAATGACATGTAAAATGCTTAACGCAATTGAAACCCTTGAATATATATATCTACTTATATGCCGTAATCGAAAATAGGTAAAATACTTTTTACAAACGATATTTTTAGCAAAAAAAGGTCTGGAGAATATCTTCTCTAAAAATAATAAGGAAAATCCTGTTCATTGATAGTCAGTAGAGTTTTTTCTCATAATCAGTAGTGAATTTATTTTCCACGAGAATAGTGCATGTTTCTTTATTTTAATGAACTCCAACCGATTGTATGATGTGCGGTGTTTAGAAGCTGGTATGATAACAATATTGACGATATTATAAGCAATGGACCGTAATGTTTTTTTTCTCTTCAAATTTAAATGACAACACCTTTCTGCACGTAGGCATTGATAATAATCCAACGGTGTCTGTAGCCAAAAAAACACTATCTTTGGATAACCGTTTAGGCATGGTTTAATGATTCCTTATACCAAGACTAGCACCGGAACCACACCGGAACTCCGTCTCCCTCCACGTGATAATTCGTTGCACATTTTCAGAGTTGCATAATAATGACGGCTATTCTGAAATTCACGTTCCATCTCAACGCAAGGTTGAGTTGAGTTATAATAATCGGTTGCCAGTAGTTATGCATCTAATGTATTGGATAAAACATTTTCAGAATAGCGAAATGTCAAAAGTCTCAATAAAAATTGGATACGAGGCAACTCAATCGTCTGTTTTTCATTTCAGAATAACCGTCTATACCTATCTCAAATAATACTATCTATAATCTTTATATAATTGCAAAATATTCCCTGCAAGACATAACATTATTGCTATTCATCTTATTTTATGAGATGGTACACACGCAAATGGTCTCGCCGTAATTATTTTGATCTTATTTTAAAAAATATAATATTATCAATGCGAAAATAATGACATCTGTTTAATTTAACAAGGCAGGCCGACCAGGCCGTAAAGTATAGGCAAAAAAGTTACAGTTACCCGCTGATTACTTTTAGATAAGAAATTATTGTAACGTTACTTTTTTCAATTATCCCGTACGAACACATTACGCAACTATTTTCAATCGTACAAAAATGACACCGGACCATTCAATTGTAAAAATCAAAAGAAAAACAAAATAATTGACAAAAGAAATTGACATGTCTGCCTCTCACCGGAGCTTGTCAAACTGTAAATTTATTACATAACTAGAGGTCCGCCCCAGCTTCGCACGGGTAGATGGATACTTAAAAATAATTTAGTTTTCATAAAGATCCCTAACTTTTTCAAAATATTTTATAGCATATTAATCTGGAATAATTGCATTGCAATGTATCGTGTCACGTCACTTTACCACCGTGACTACTTTGCGCGGTACTTCTACTAAACTTGACATCACTCCCCTCAGTCCCCTCCCGGGCTCCCGTACGCACTCTGCATCAGATAAGTTGAGATGATAAGAGACTATGCTTTTTTTTCCAATACTCACATTTTTAAACTCGTGATAACTTTCGAATGGAAGGTCCGAATTGAATAATTCAAAAAGTTATACAAACATATTGAAGCAAACTTGAATATGAACTAATTTATTTTAATAAGGAGTAATACCAAGATACTAATAAAGAGCCTTTTCTATAGGTGACATTTTATTGATTTTTTTAAAATAAAAAAACACTTATTGTGGCATAACTATAATAGTTAGACATATGCTGTCGCGATACTTTTTGTAAATAATGATGTCTTCTACAAAATTGTGGTACATTGTTTTATTCTATCATCGTTAGTTTTCACAGCGTTCGCGATAAAAAGAATATTTTAGGTAATTTTTTTACACCTTGGGTTACATTATTGAAGTTTTCGTAGGTTACCCACTTTTTTTGGAAATTAAATATAGCCTATGTTCACCGCCGATATTGTAGCTTCCCAAAAGTGAAAGAATTTTTCAAATCGGTTTAGTAGTTTTGGAGCCTATTCGATGCAAACAAACAAACAAACAAAAAATCAAATCTTTCCTCTTTATATATTAGTATAGATAATTTAAAATGAAAATATTAAATTGAATTATTAAAAGGTTTTACCAACGACGTACCTATAGGTCGTCGGTGGATTCTTGAAATCTGCTATGTGATATAAACAAAATTTTACAGGAAACACATAAAACTGTCTAAAAGTTTTAAAATGTATATATTTTTTATTTTAAGTATGCAAATTTGTGTAAAAAAACAAATCACATTATTATTTAAAAAAATAAATATGTTTTTTTAATTTTTTTTAATATAATTACAAGATTTTACGGTATTTTTGACACATGGTAGGTTTCATCTGATTCTGATTACCTACCATGTGTCAAAATAAATTATCACATGGTAGGTTTTTCGTGCCAACCAAGTGAGCACATGGGAGATTTCAAGTGAAATATAGGTAGTGAGAAAATGTCAGTCTTCTTAGATGAAAGGTTTTTGCAATCAATCAATAATGCTAAACTTTGTGGAGGATATTAATTTTCAACAGAGTATGCATTACAGATAGCCACCTACATGCTCATTGTGTAAGGAATATTTAGAAGTACTAAATATAACCTCAAGCCTTCTTCATGAAATGTGCCATAGGTAAGGTGAGTTTAGACTAAACAAGCGAATGCTCATTCTAGTCAATTCTACCTTGTGTACAGATCATTCTTTCATTGCTCTGAAGCTATTCCAAGCTGTCTCAATCGGAACAGCTCCGTGTGAATCCTGCAAGGGGGCAAACCTGGTGCGTAACTCTGCCTCGTACGTATGACGACACTGAGCACTCTCTAACCTGCGTATGTCCAGCGGGCGAGAGGCAGACGGTCCCTGCTGGAAATGGGTAAATCTGAATCTCAACGAACCCACAAGGAGTTCGTGATCAGTATCCATGTCTGCCCCTCGGTAGGTGCGGACATCTCGCAGGTCAGTTCGGTTGCTGGCCCTTACCAGAAGATGGTCAATCTGGTTTTTTGTTCTCCTGTCAGGCGAGGTCCAAGTATATTTATGGATATCCTTGTGGGGGAACAGAGTTCCCCCTATTAATAGTCAGTGGAGTGTGGCGAAACCAATCAGACGGCTTCCATTATCATTTATCACTCCCATGCCATGCCTTCCCATGACGCCTGGTCCATACTGGGGGTCACTGCCAACCTTGGCATTAAAATCCCCCAGTACAATTAAGCGGTGGCGCCTTGGGACATAACCGCATCCAGACTGTCATAAAAACAGTCCTTGGCAGCCGCATCCCCATCCTCAGTGGGAGCATAGCATAGGAGGACCTCTCTTCTTAGCACGGTCTACAAACTCTTAGAAAGAGTATTGCTGGGAAGAATGAAATCTGTAGTTGACTCCAAAATACCAACGGAGCAGGCGGGTTTCAGACAGGGTCGTAACTGTTGTGATCAGGTCTTAGCCTTGACAACGCATATTGAAGCTGGTTTTCAACAAAGAAAGAAAACCGTCGCTGCCTTTTTAGACCTGTCAGCTGCTTACGATACGGTATGGCAAAAAGGGCTTATACCTAAAGTATATGAAACATACCAGTGTCCATTTACAACAAGATTGATAAAGTCCATGCTCCTCAATCGATCCTTCCGTGTTTACATGGGTAAAAACATTAGCAGGACATATTACCCGAAGAACGGATTGCCACAAGGATCTGTACTAGCTCCATTGCTTTTTAATATTTATACCTCGGATATACCAAAGACGCAATCGAGGAAATTCATTTACGCAGACGACATCGCTATCGCGAGTCAAGACAACAACTTAGAAAGAGCTGCAGAAATATTAAGCGAAGATCTTAAAGCAATGGAGAACTACTTTAGTACATGGAAGCTAAAGCCGAACCCACAAAAAACGGTTGTTACACCATTTCACCTTTATAATAAAGATGCGAGAAAAGAAGTTGACGTGTTCTTTGCTGGAAGCCGACTTCAAAACGAGCCGAATCCTAAATACTTAGGAATCACGTTAGACAGGGCTCTCACGTTCAAAAAACATCTAGAATGTGTCAGGCAGAAAGCAAAGAGCAGAGTCAACATCATTCATAAACTCGCCGGAACAACTTGGGGTTGCGACGCTAAAACGTTAAAAACCGCCAGCATCGGTTTAGTCTACTCGGTTGCAGAATACTGCGCTCCAGCCTGGTTTCAAAGTGCACATATCAATCTCATAGACTCTCAATTAAATGAAGCGATGAGAGTCATTAGCGGCACACTAAAACCAACTCCTGTGCCGTGGCTATGTGTGCTTTCTAATATAGCACCTCCACACCTTAGACGAGAGGAAGCTTTTCTCCAAGAAGTAAGAAAAGTGGAGTCCAACTATAATCTACCAATCCATCTTGATGTAGATAATCCGCCTCCATGCCGTCTGAAATCCCGAAACCCGTACTGGTTAGCTGCCGCTACAACTACGGATTACTCGATCGAAGACAAATGGAGACAAGTATGGACCGCATCGTCAGTAAGGAACCAGAACCTCGTAGCTGACCCGACAAAAGAACTGCCTGGCTCAACGCAACCCAGAAATATATGGTGTAGAGTTAACCGAATACGATGTGATGTAGGCTGCACCGCTTCCAACTTACATAAATGGGGATGGATGGACTCACCAGCATGTGCATGTGGGATTACACAAACAATCGACCATCTGATTAACGAGTGCCCCATGTACGCATTTGAAAAAGGACTACAGGACTTGCACGCACTGACGGATGACGCGATCCAATGGCTTCGGTCTCTGGAGGTCAGATTGTGAGCGACCATAAGAAGAAGAAGAAGAATAGGAGGACCGTCAGTGTTTCGCCTGTCATCTTGAAGGACACACTCATCAGGCGGTCAGAAACAGGTTCCCAACCAATAAGGCGAGAGAAGGCATATTTACTTAAAAGTAGAGCGACGCCACGCATCCGTGCAGTTCGGTGACCAGAGTGCAGCATGACATAGTTGCCAGCGTCACTCTGCCCCGTCCCTGAGATGCGTGCCTCGCTCAGCCCCAGGATTTCCAGTCCATAATCTCCCGCCAACTTGGCAGCAACAAGCTCCCCGCCCGACATTCAGGGTCCCGATTTTCAAGCTCTTGTTCCGAGCCGTGGTCAACACAGGGGGGACACTAGCTGCCTGGACCCCCCTCTGGTGGGGCCCAGGCGTCCGAGGCTTAATTTTGTTGCCTTTTCTGACCGCTGGAGTTTAAGGGTGTGAGGTGGTCAACCCCACGACCCCGATCTGATTTTGCGATTACCTGCCTCTTATAGGATGCTCGAAAAACCAGCAAAAAGAACAGAGGTGCTATTCTAAGCCGACAGCCCCACGGCCAATTAGTCTATCCATATTAGGAAAATATTTTATATACAAATGTATGAATTTATATTCTATACATCGAAAATTCAGAACTACATTGCGTTAAAAAATCTTAAAAATGATATTATTGTCATAAGTATGGCAACCTTCTGCGAAAGTTGGAATTATCCCGTTTCCAAGAAAACCTGCTATGTGTCGCCGACTGCCAGGCGGGATTAGTATTGTGGTTCGAGCGACCTACCATGTGGTCGGAGTGATACATGGTAGGTTTCATCTGATTTTTAATTGACCATGGCTCGGAGTATGCGACGCAATGAAAACTACTATGTATCTTTTGATCACATGGCAGTTTTCATGAATCCACAAATTGGATATGTTGTACATAGTAGTTTTCAAATTCCTTAATAACTTTTTTTTACATCACAATATCACATAGTAGGTTTCATTGGTAGATGCGCCTTGACGAGACGATCATTTTGGTACCAAAAACTCATTTTTGGCATTTTGGTCACATAGCAGGTTTCAAGAATCCACCGACGAGGTGCTAATGGTACTTTCTAAAGAAATATCTTCATTTCAGTTTAATCCCCCCTGGCTACGGCCTTCTATCAAGAGGTACCGGATTCGATTCCCGGCCGCGTCAAAATTTGTGCTTTTCATTTGAAATTTCTACCCCGGGTTGGCCTGTCTCAGATTGGACGGGATCGGTTGACTGAAAAAAGTCTCAAGCAATAATTATCCACATTTTGTATACCTATAGTTCGTTATTTATAAAAAAAAAAACACGTTATCGATAATGTATATGAAGTATACAGGGTGTTTGCAGGCAGAGGACATAATATACATAGAGGACCATTTGAAAAACCTTATGGGTACCTACTCACAATTTAAATAGGGAATGTTTCTTTATTTTCATACATTTTTTTACTAAAATTACCATGCCAATGGAGTGGCCATGGGGGTCCAAAAGCTAGCCCCTAAGGTCCCCGGTTTAAAGCCGATGGACTTTCGCCTTTGGAATTTGTTATTACAAGCTATTTTATAAAAATAAATACCTGATATTATTGAACAATAACGAGAAATAATGGTTTCAGGCTAAACAAAGGAACCATCTAGCTGTTTATTCTAAAGTATTACAATTTTAATTATAGTTTTAAGAGTGTATAACAATATTTTTTTTTATCTTTATTTCAATAAATAATTTATTTCATTTAAATATCACATCAAATTATGCATTTAGGTACCACAAATAATTTAAAATCTGGCTTTTACCACCCATATAACAAGGCTGTGTTTTAATGAAAAAATGTTGAATATTGATACTTGCACAAGTTATGAGAGTGTTTTAGCATGATCCCCTTGTACCAGCCAAATGATTTTTGCAAGGATGATTCTCCATGAATATTAGAAGTTTTTAAGATAATTTGTAGAAAAAAATGTTCCGTGAATTTGTTTGTCTAGAGCCTTTGAAAGATTTTATAAAATTTTTGCTTGGAAAAAATTTCGTGAAAATTTTTTGTTTGAATAACAGCTATCGGGTGCTGACTCATAGCAATAATACCTTGCGTAAGGATCACTATCGGACTATTTCCAGAAAAAAAATCATGATCGTAATCTAAATAGTTACGTAGTTTAGTCAGAAATCCGGTTTTTATTCAAATTTCACAAAAAGGTAAATAACTTTTGAACCACCCCATATCGCTGAACATACATGGAGGTCAAATCGATAGGTATTGAGGTCCTCTACCTCCCTGCTTCGGCTTATCCACTACCAACTTAACACCGTGTATAAGTTGTAACGGACCAAAGTTTGACATCCGCTGATACGTTGTCTCTTTAAGTTTATCAGAGCAGAACAGACTGAGGTAAATTTTAGTTTGGTACAGTGTCTGGTAGCGTCGTTTTTTTTGCAAATGCTTTAGTTAAACCTAGATCATGGATGTTACAACTCTCTTGAAGTCAAATTATATAAAAAAATTACATCTTGTAAATTCTGCCTAAGGCCTACGAATTCTTCTGAAAGTCACTAAAATTATTCGAAATGTAGATTCGAAGAAGAATTATTCTATAAAAACCATCACCAAAATTCTCATTTCAGCCAAAACTCTTCATGGCATGTTTGAGAAAGTAGAGGCATGTCATGTAACAAAAAATGACAATAAAACAAAACTTATTTTTTTATTTTAATAAAAACACTAAATACCTAATTGGTTTATAAAAATGCGTTTTTAAGATTACAAAATATTATATATTTACAAATTTCTTATGTGGCATTCAAACCACCATATTTTGTAACTAGGTATAGAATTATGACATTAAAAAGTGATGAAAAAAACGAAAAATATAATAAGGATTTGATTCTTTCATTAACTTTTTGAACACATGGCATAGAAACAATATTAAATTTCTGAGTTTTATTATTTTTTATTATTCTGAGCTCTTTAAAAAAACCAAGTAAGTAAATAATAGGTATAATAAAAAGAGCAGAAAATTGTTGAGTGTAGCCATGATTATATTATTTTTGGAACATTTAAAATAAAATCAGTTCCAAATTATGGATAAAATAAAAAAAAAACATAAACAGAACGGAAGGAAATGTGATTATTGAAAAATGACTTATGCCACTTTAAAACCTTTCTACCAGTAGAAGAAAACAATTAAATTTTTGTGACAACTATTACATTTGATGGGTTTAATTTTCATTATGACCTTAGATGTTTCAATATACCTACAGTTAAATTATTTTGCAATAACTTGAATCTTTATAATAATATGTCTTGCATTGCAGTGGCCAAGGTTCGAATCCTTGTGATCACATTCAGTGGCGGATTTGCCCTAAGGCCCGGGCCTAGGGCGGCCAATCGTTATCAAAAACTCTTACTTGCATACTTTATGTGAGATTAGCCCTGAAACCGCTTTTATAGTTTACTAAACTAAATTTATGAATTGATTTCGATAACAGTTGGCAGTAAAGTGTAATTTCATTATGTAGTCTAATGAAAAGTGCTGAAAAATTGGCAGCTTCGTATGGCCTGGGGCCTAGGGCGGCCAAGACTGCAAATCCGCCACTGATCACATTAAAACAGCCATCATTGATAAGGTCATGAGTCCTAATCATATTTATATAATATCTAATATTAAAAATAGAACCCATGTAATGATTGTAACAAAAAATCAATATGCAATTCATATTATTTATTTACAACAGATAATGTAAATTTTATATACACAGATGTAACATGGGTAATTTTGGAACTAAATTGTATTCATATAAATAATCGAAAATGTTTTGTTTTGTTTTATTAATCAATGACATAAAATAATTCATCTTGAGTAGGTGCCATTATATACTTAACTAATACTAGATGCCGATGCCATTTTCCGGTGATATCCAGTACTAGAATGAACAATAATTAATTTATTTTAAATTGTGTACACACCTGTGTGTATCCAGGCGGGAATGGGTTAAAATAAAAAATATTTTCAAAGATTATAAAATTTTTGAAAAATCTTGACTTTCATTCTGTAAGTCAAAATATATAATATTTTTGTAATAATCAAAGTTAAATCAATAAATTTTGAAACAAATCATTTTTATTTGAGGATAATAGATGGACAGTATTTGAAGTTATTTTCAATTTGAAAATTTGAGGTTAAAAAAAATTGTTGGACACAATCAAAATAAACAGATGCACGTATATGATCACAACACACAAGGCTTTTATAAAAACTTACGCAATATTTATTCAAGTTTAGTAATATGGACTAAAAATAATTATTATGTAAGTTAACTTAAAGATTGCACATAACACCTAATATTTTGGTACGAGTAGGCTATTCAATACATATCCAATTCTACATATAGGTATGGAAGAAAAAATTAAGAAAGTTGCGCAGACAATTAGAAAATTTACGGCAATTTAACATAGATACTTTTGACTTTTCTATTTTTGAATTCGAATTGGTGTTTGACATATAACTGTCAGTTGTTTAATAGTTCATGGGATTGACAGAATTGTTTAAAACTAATGCATCGTTCCGTCAGAATTATATTGGTTAAATAGGTAATGAATTTATCATTATACAAATTTGAATTCAATATTCGTCAGTCTATGATGAAAGCTAGTACTATTATATATTTTTGTGCTGATTTCTCATTATTAGATCTTAAGGTACTCCCAAGCTATGGCAATATTGCCATATATTTGTCAATTTTCTATGATCATAGCATCTGACTAGGCTATGTTGCGCTGGCAGTCATCGATGGCACCATATAAATGTACTCTTGTCATATAACAATATCTATGTAGCATAGAAATATGTGGCAATATCGCCATAGCGTGGAAGTCTACCTTTAGAAACAACTTTTTTTGTAAATGTTGCATTAATAATTTACATTGACTATAGACTTACGATTCATGCACACTTATTGAAAAAGATTTACCATTCAATCGAACATAAATTTTAGTAATAATACGTTGGTTGTATTTGTTAGGTTTTGAGAGAGTTAGAAGGTACTCTAATGGAAAAGATTGTCGTTTGAAAAGGGCGGCGAAAGATTGAAATGAAAGGCAAAGGAGTACAAAAAGATAAAATATGACAAGATGAAAGAATGGATGCTAATAGAATAAGGGCAAAAATATGAAAGAAAAGGTGTGAGAAGGCATGGTCGACTGAGCATAATAATTAATTTATTCCATCTTCAAGGAAAGCCATGTTAGAAGTAAACGAAATAGAAAATTTTGCATGAGAAATGTCCATGGTAAAGAAGTGAATCTGTACCCCCATTTAGAATATTACTCGCTAATGTAAGTGAGAAACTCGCGGGAATTTTGTATGGGCTGCGGAGCTTTCCAAAGTATTCTGTAGGGGCAGCGCTATACACATTTCCATACAAAATTTTGCTATTTCACACCAGCGTAAATATCATGTAAACATAGAATAGGGGTATTGGATAGAATATAGCGTAGGTCAGTTCTCTCTGCCTACCTCATTAGGCACATGGGGTAAAATATAATATAATTCAGTGTTGAGTAAAATTCATTTTTGATTAATGGAATGTTTTTATAAAAAATATTTGTAACATGGTCTCATTTTATTTTTTTTACTTGAAACTGTAAATTTTTTATATAACCAAATAATAGTAATTAATTAATTATTCTATCACCCACACAAGCAGGATAAAAAAAAGATTATTAAGGCTCAGTAAGACATGCAGATATACAAGTAAGTCCCGTTGGGTGATCTAAAGAGCACTTTATACAATAATATAGTCTTATTAACCTATTTGTTTAATTTGTATTAATTTTATTGTAACGGTTTATTCCTCTTGGTTTACATCTCTAAGTTTAATTGTCGCTGAAAGCTCTTACTTCCTTCCTTCTAGGTGGTAATGGGGAATGGAGTTGAATTTGGTCTACATCATATTAATGAAGACTTACCATATTGCCTCGGCTCAGCTGCAGTGGTAGACCAATGCTCTCATCGTCAAGATTCGTTGTAGTTCGTGGATCTTCTTAATAATGTATTATAAATGGAAACTCGATATTGCACTGTATTATAACAAACTGTTTATTTCTGTTTCATTACAAGAAGTTATGTTGCAAATTATATTATTTTCAAGCCATTAAATGTTCAATATTCAAATTATCACTACAAGAATTTACGTTACATTTCTTCACAAAGTTCTGCCTGGGATTTCGTCACTTACACTTGATTTGGTCATACTATGGTTCGAATTATATCTACGTGATGCACGAGGCATTTGGAGACGACATTTTCACATTGTTCAGTTATCACATTTTTACAATATAAGGGAATCTACTTTATTGTTCGTTAGTTTATTAGTCTATAAGAATTTAACACACACTGAAGAGATGAATTAACTACGAATCCACTCGACACTCATGTCCAATCACTTTATTTAACTTGGTAAACTTAAACAAACATTGTTCTATAATTTTCTTTACTGAATTTAAATACTAAGGCGGGCGGACAGGGATTTCGTCCTTAAAAGGACAATTCCACCGCCACCCTTTCACACATGAGTTGTGTCGTAACCAGCTCGCAAACGGAAGTCACTCGAGAATTTAAAAAGAGACGCTTGGTAGCGATCCCCCACTCCGTGGACAGCTCAACTGCCGAACCACGAGAACCAATACTGCATTGTTTATCACGTGCTTAGCGTATGCCAGCACTCTTAATGGTCGGCATAGCGCGCCGAGGGGAAACGGGTGGTGGAGCGGTACCTGGGGTCCGTGCGGAACGCAGAAATTATTCTATTAACCCTTAGCTAGTCATGGTAGTTAACCCTCAACCTAGCCATATTATTTTATACATATTACAATACATCGATGGTTAAAAAGCAAAAAAAAATAAATAAAAAAAAAGCACTCAAACTAGGGGTACTTCAAAAAGAAAACTGAATTGACCAAAAATGTGACGAATCCAGGAGAAGGTAATTATACAATACAAACCATAAACAAATATCTCATTATGATTTAAACAACAACAGAAAAAATTAAAACCAAAGTTGTGTGGAAGTGGAGGAAAAGAGGTGCACCGGGCAGAAAACTAGTACGGAGTCGTACGCTAGCACTCACAAATAGGTACCAAACATTTTACTTTCCGCCTCTCGTCCACGACCACTGAAATACAGTACAAATTATTATATGCTTAGGACTATACATTCATACTTGATACTTACTCAAAATCTTAAGAATATAATATTATATTATATCTTAATTAATCTTATACTATACAAGTTACAAGTGTCATGTACTTATTTCAATACCTATCTGTGCAGTTCATTATTTTTAGGGTTTATTGAAGTTAAATTGTTCTAATATTACCATAAGGTTGGTAACACCGCACTATCAATAATTATTCACTTTTTATATCACCTTTGGTTTAAATGTTGCACAGCCTATACAGCTCAAAAGCTCAAATATTTATTTTAGAAATAACTACTTTATAAAATTTTACCAGGTTGTCACAGATCTAAAATTCAAAACTGAGGAATCAATATACACGACACTATACTTGCCGTGACCTAAATTAACTAAAAAAAATTAATTCCTAATTTAACCACGCACTGCCCATAGTAATGTATGCGGGTGAACAAGAATTGATGGTAATTATTTTCTTTGCTAGCGATGGTCATTAGATGCACTAGACCATATATGTCGGACGCCACTGAGTTTGATTCACTTACATGGGAAAACTCAGAAATACCTATAACTATAATTAATCCGTATTACTATCAATAACAGATTACTATTATCTGCTAACTATACTTAGCTAAAAGAAAATTCTATCTAAGGGTTGGTTATTTGAGTTGAGGCGTCCCTGCAACACAATAACGACATACATACTAACACTTAACTAAGAGCTCTACATTTATATGTACCTAACTTACGATACGAGGAGATAGCTATCAAAATTACAATCAGTCTCAAATAATTAACTAACAACCGTACTGTAATATACAAAGGTCCGCATTCCAGTTGATTAACATGAATCTACTGTACAAGTTGGAACCATATACGCACGCACACAACAACAAAATTACTTAAACTAAATATGAACACAGCCTCGCTACGAATAGTCAATCCGGAGGAAAATTCTGTAGGACATATGAATGTACACAATAAACGATAAACAACGATGACCTGCTTTTAGCCAGTCTGGCTTTGGTGACTGCATGAATAATCATATCATACATCCACTCGGATATCAGATTCCTTCTGATACCTATACTCAATTCCAATACATGAGTATCTATTAAACCATTTACGAATCGCAACTTTGGGTTTCAAACATTATTGAATTCTCCCAAATCGCGACACGTACCAAAAATTCCATATACTACAACCTGAGTATAGGATACGATACAATATCTCTTCAGACATTGAACGTACTTTACGTATTTTCATACGTACTCAAACGCACAGTCGCGCGTGACTTTTAACATTAAATCTTTCCCCTTAGAGTGATCATAACTTAAATGACACTTGATTACAAAACATCTTACTCTCCCTTTACACGTAGCTAGAATTCCCTGTATACCATATACTGCTTCTAATAGTGACAATCGATTCACTCATTGCTGTGAAATCTTCAACTCAATCATCGAAATAATACCTACCCAAACATGAGACTATACCTGAGTATACAGTGTAATAAAAAAAATAAAAATGGAGATTGCTATTTCTCCTGGTTTACAAACTGTAATTAAACGTAGGATTCCTCCAGTTCTATTATTCAAATTGTTTTTAAGAAACGTAATCTATTGTGCAAAACTCATTATTATTATTATTACTTTCTTCCACGCACGTCGTAAAACAAAAACGAAACTAAATTTGAACTATACATAATTACGTGCTATACTGTCATTATTTTAATCCCTTGAATTTATTAAACTTTCTGTGTGCCTTTAAACAAAATTAATACGACGTAGGTGTACTCCAAAAAATAAAAAAATACAACTATATCTCAAATGATTATTAAACCTTTATTGAAACTACCGCTCGCTTCTGTGCTTTTCCGAAATTCCTATATACGTACTTCCGCACTTCGCTTGTATGTGTGTGTGCAACATTATTCCTGTCAAGTTCACAAAAATTAACGCAATATTATTTTCAAAGTTTAATCCATACCTAATTGGCATTCCTATTTTACGCTGATCTTATTAATTTCCAAATTTACTTTATGCGTGGCTATTCGCATTTTTAATTGCCTACCAATTCCTATCATAGACCTTCAAAACCTGGAATCTGCGATCTTATTTACGATAATTATTCGGCATCGAAATCTTTTGCTAACTGTACTATGCGCTCGATAAGTACCTACATTCGGAACGGGCGAATAATTATTATTATTATTAACCTCGAACGGGGTCACACGGGTTCAACTATTTCGCGGTCATACCATTTTACACGGGGATACTAGCTTGGGTACTTTATCCTGAGTTCCAATTTTCCTTCCGAAAAAAAATAAAAATTTAAATCATATATGAAATTACTTTACATATTTCTACGGATGATGTTTACTTGCTTACCAACTGGGTTTATTAATTCTTATCTGGACCAAACTGCTATTTTAACTTTATGCTATATGTAACTAAGTCTTTCTGTTTATCTGTACCGATGCCCAACCATATAAACAAAATTAAACATCCTATTAGACAAAATTTATTTCTATTTACCTTATAATGAAAAGGAGACTAATTCCTTTCATGGAAGCAACTCTACATGTCACAAAATTACATTCTTTTAACACTATGCTAATGTGAATCCTGTATTCGCTGGCTATTCCTTTATTAAATTATATTCTGCTATTTTCTGTATCTATTAAATACCAAACTTGAAGTAAAAAAAATTGAACAAACATCTCAACGGCGCTCCGCTTTTAATAGGTACATACCTCCCAACACACGCGACAGTTAGGAAATGATGCATGATTGAACCTGCCTTTGGGCGAATCTATTTTTATAACAATACAATATTTTACGAAACAAAATTTTCTCTAAATTCAAATTATCTATTTTCGGCACTTTGATTATGTACTTTTATTCTTTACTTTAACTTGCAAAAACTATTTATACAAGTATTGGGACATCCCTTGACTCAAAAAAATATTCTAAAAAAAATTTAAATTTACATTTCTGTGGGTCAACAAAACCTTCAGTCAACCGGCTTTACACATGGGGAACTACAATATTATATCTGTACTTCTGGACAACCTTTACAGCAATTAATTTTCAACAATTAGAAACAATTATAACATTTTTTTAATTTAATTTAAATGTGAAATCTATTATTAAGAAAATCCATTTATGCCCGATCGTTGGGTGGCCATTTTGTAACGGTTTATTCCTCTTGGTTTACATCTCTAAGTTTAATTGTCGCTGAAAGCTCTTACTTCCTTCCTTCTAGGTGGTAATGGGGAATGGAGTTGAATTTGGTCTACATCATATTAATGAAGACTTACCATATTGCCTCGGCTCAGCTGCAGTGGTAGACCAATGCTCTCATCGTCAAGATTCGTTGTAGTTCGTGGATCTTCTTAATAATGTATTATAAATGGAAACTCGATATTGCACTGTATTATAACAAACTGTTTATTTCTGTTTCATTACAAGAAGTTATGTTGCAAATTATATTATTTTCAAGCCATTAAATGTTCAATATTCAAATTATCACTACAAGAATTTACGTTACATTTCTTCACAAAGTTCTGCCTGGGATTTCGTCACTTACACTTGATTTGGTCATACTATGGTTCGAATTATATCTACGTGATGCACGAGGCATTTGGAGACGACATTTTCACATTGTTCAGTTATCACATTTTTACAATATAAGGGAATCTACTTTATTGTTCGTTAGTTTATTAGTCTATAAGAATTTAACACACACTGAAGAGATGAATTAACTACGAATCCACTCGACACTCATGTCCAATCACTTTATTTAACTTGGTAAACTTAAACAAACATTGTTCTATAATTTTCTTTACTGAATTTAAATACTAAGGCGGGCGGACAGGGATTTCGTCCTTAAAAGGACAATTCCACCGCCACCCTTTCACACATGAGTTGTGTCGTAACCAGCTCGCAAACGGAAGTCACTCGAGAATTTAAAAAGAGACGCTTGGTAGCGATCCCCCACTCCGTGGACAGCTCAACTGCCGAACCACGAGAACCAATACTGCATTGTTTATCACGTGCTTAGCGTATGCCAGCACTCTTAATGGTCGGCATAGCGCGCCGAGGGGAAACGGGTGGTGGAGCGGTACCTGGGGTCCGTGCGGAACGCAGAAATTATTCTATTAACCCTTAGCTAGTCATGGTAGTTAACCCTCAACCTAGCCATATTATTTTATACATATTACATTATTTATTGCTGTTTTTAATTTTTTTTTATTATAGAATCTCAAATTCGGTGTCGGAATCATCAAACTGTCTATCTAGATCGTCAAAATCTGAAACAAACGTAAAAATGTTGTCAAAATATAATATAATTGTAATGATAATTTTAGTATTGATTAAAATTATTATTATCACTTCTACGATTATGGAGTGGAGACGGACTTGGCTGAGACATGTGTTAAGGATGCCAAATGATAGTTGGCCGAGGAGAGAGCTGTTTTTCCTCCCATCGGGTCCCCGATGATGAGGAAAACCCTCTCATGCCGTGTTCAGTTCCTTTGAAACGGAGCTGAGTGATTTGGACAAGGTGTGGGAGGAGGTCATTGAAGCAGCTCTAGGCCAAATGCTGTGGAGGGCTCTTGTTAGCTTCCTATACCCCTAAGTGGGGCGCAAAGGGAATGTGTATGTGTTTAAATAATTAACAACCAATCAAAATTATTACTCAATGATTCCGCTAAAGCTTAGATTCTTCTAAAATATAACAAATGCAACATTACAGTTTTGACATCACTCGATTGAAATCACTTTTAGCCATATTAATATTGATAAATTTCATAAAATATTGACTTGAAGCTATATTCACATTGATTACGACTTGAAGGATCTATGGTGAGTTCAGATAAAAAAAATTATTGCTGGTTTTATCTAAGTTGACAAATCCACCAATTAATTTAGATTCTCTGATCCATATTGAGATGATTGAAAATTTTCAACAATCCAATAATATTTTAGCTTGTTGTGTATTTTAGTAGATATTTGTGTATTTTAGTAGATAGTTGTGTATTTTAGTAGATATTTGTGTATTTCAGTAGATATTTGTGTATTTTATTACCATTTAAAGCTGTGGCTCCTAAGGCTTCCTCCAAATCATCATTATTGGGCCCCCAGTGTTTGGGTCTTTCTTCGCACATTTCAAACAATGGCTGACTTTCTTTCATAACGGTGGTTTCTAATTCTCTACACAGACTTTCAAATTCATTATTTGTTCTGCATAAGAAGCACTAAAACATTAAATAACAATAACTTCATTAGTATAATATTGGTTGAGTTTTTAGAATGCATAGATTTTTTCTCATGTAACAATATGTACTTACAACAGCTACAGAAGGATCCATAGACAAGATGGGTATTCTAGAAGCATATCTACAGTGGTACGAAGCGTCTACTTCTTTCTGTTCTTCTGTAGACTTATCCTGCACAAAAAGCCGAGTAAATATAGTTTTATTAATTTAACAGTGCGGAACAGGAAAAATCCCAGTTTAATGAATTCCAAACCAAAAGAAATATTCCCTTATATTGAATGTGTAAATATATTTTAAACTTTTATTATACTTTTGGATGCCTGCAGCCTGCTTATAAATTTTTCTATGGTAACATGAAAGAAGAAAAATAGATGAGCGGAAAAAATTCACACCAGCTAGGTACTTTTTATTAAATTTGCTTTTGTATCACAATGCTTCTTTAGATAAAAACTTCTCCAAAAATAAATATCTACATTAGAAATTGGAAAATCGGGGTAAAGTTATTGGTTGGTTGGAAGAAATTGCCGAAGGCAATAAGCACGCCAATTGGGTAATATTTTTATTTATCCAATAAAGTGTTATTTATTTATTATAAAGTTTTATTTTTTTGCTAAGATAGATTTTTTTTAAATGAGTATGGGCTCACCAAGTGAACATGAATACACTTTTGATATCTTTCACACCATGCAAAGATTGTTCTGTGAAAGAAGAAAATGGCTGAAACCAGGGATTGAACCCACTACCATCAGTATGAAAGCTGCTAACTTAACTGCTAACCTACTCATTTGGTAACAAAATTAATATATTTTTTAAAGGGGATGGTAGACAAAATGGATATGAATGTTTTCTATTCTGATATATTTCTTCATATCTTCCCTTCTTTCTGTATCATCCTGGACTTTCTTGAGGATGCAGTTGATTCACACAAACTTCTTTGTTACAATGCTTACTTTCATATCACATTTTCCCAATGTTTAATAACTGTTAGTTTAAATTAAAATAGCTAACCTCTACATATCCGGCCCTTTGTGTTGTGTGTGGATCTAAGAAAACGACATCGTCTTCTACGTATCCTATAAGATAGAGAGCTTGGTTTGGTTTTCCTCCTATGACGCCCAGCGATTGAGGTATTGAAAAACATTTCTGAAAGGT
The DNA here is from genome assembly GCA_963576905.1 of Mystacides longicornis. Lineage (NCBI taxonomy): Eukaryota > Metazoa > Arthropoda > Insecta > Trichoptera > Leptoceridae > Mystacides > Mystacides longicornis. Next base: position 4,885,794 of record OY756424.1, on the reverse strand, counting down.
TAAATCAAAACAATTTATTATAACTATACAACAAAAACAAAAGTCAGTACTTGGCCCCAAACTATTTGATAAGGTTGAGTTCCACAGTTGGGATTATAAACACCACTGTGCTAGAGAATGATTCATACTATGAATTGCTCCGTGGTGAGTTGTTTTCGCCTCCAATGCCTTTAAGCGGGGTCTCAAAGGAAAAATGGATGAAAATAGTGTCTTTAAGTGTCAAATGTTTAGATCAGTGTGAAATACAAAATATAAGTCATGTGAAAATTTAAGCACAACCTAATTTAGATATACTTCAGAATAAATTTTGATAAGCATGCTCGAGGCCTACGAGAGGAATAAGCCACTGAAAGAGGGCCTTCAACAAACCTTCTTGCCACAATTCAGGCAAAAATAAAACCTGTCCAAGACTGGCCACGATTCAATGTGACCTCCGCAAGCAGGTACCAAAAATGGGTCGAAATTCGGATATCAGATATAGTGTATATAGACAAATGAAAAAGGTTCCTGATGATCTACAGACTATAAGGGATGGAAGCCTATTTCTAACTATCTAACTCTTGACTCTATATACCTAAACGTACCTACTTTTTATATATTTTTTATATTGAACACAACCGTGAGGTTGCCGGCGAAGAATAGCACCTCTGCTCTTTTTGCTGGTTTTTCGAGCATCCTGTAAGAGGCAGGAAATCGAAAAATCAGATCGGGACCGTGAGGTTGACCACTTCACGTCCTTAAATCTAAACTGGTCAGAAAAGGCACAATGAGCCTCGGACGCCTTCAAGCGCAATCGAGAGCTCTTGATGCCTCCCTATGCTCCCCAGTGGGGCTTAGGCCCCCGCATTGCTGGTTGGTTTGGGGGTAGTTCGCGGCGGGCTTGATTTGTCCGGGGCCGGCTTTTTGGTTTGATTGCTTCGATCGAGCTAGGAGGCCGGATTCGTGCGGGTCGGGTTTGCTGCGAATTGGTCTCCGCCGGGCTGGCTTGCGGTGTGCCTTAAAGGGAGAATGTATGTATATTGAACACATTTTTATTTATTTTATGTTGTCTGTTTTTACTGGGTTGGTTGGCAGAGATCCTTCGGGATAAGTCCGCCTGTCAAAACTACTGTACTTTGAAACAATAAAGCTATATTTATTTATTTTTACTTCTAGCAGAGACTTGATCATTTTGTGTGTAATGAAGAAATATTGTACTACGAAAACTTCGACATTGTTATTTTAACAAAATGGAATATGGACTCGTCCTAGGTGCATACAAGTGTTTTGACATCTTTTACGCTAAGCAAAACTAGTGTTAGTTGGAGTTCCACCGATCACTACACGGTATGAAAGTCGGCATAATTAAAGAAGTCAATTCTTATACAAACCTTTAAGCCATTAACGTATATCGGGTTTATTTCATCTAAACCTAATCTGAGTGGGACAATCAATAAGAGAGGTTTCCATTCGTCCATACTCTGTTCCTTGGAAGAAGACTTTTTACTTTTGCCTTTTCTGTCTTTCTTTACGATGCATAGTTGCTCTAAAAAATGACGATGCAAATTAACATTCATAATAGAGGAAAATATAATATAGGGTATCCCAAAATTAAAGCAAGATTTAAATTATATAAATAACAAAGTTTTTGTTACTATAAATTCTATTTTTTATTTAATTGCTAAGAACACAGGATAGGGTTATGTATGAAAAAACAATTGACGCATCAGGGGCTGAAGTCAAGTGTAATAAAATGGCCGCCAACCGTGTCAGTTGTTTTAACGACAGCTTTTTAACGTTGTTACCATGGGAACACTGATCTACTGATACGATTGGCGGCAATTTTATTACCCTTGCTATTGTGTTTACTTTTAATGTATAGTTGTCCTCTGTGATATTTTTTTTTTCAAAATAAAATAAATAAAGAATAACACAATATACCAAAAATAGCCTCCACTACTTTGAATAACCCTATAAAAAAGAAATCTACTGTTAAATCACACCATCTTGGAGACTTATCCGTTTCACAGAATTGAGAAAATTTATGGTCGTGACATGTTAGGAAATCTCAGTTAAACCACTATTCCAACTATGTTGTCTACAAAAATTTTACAACTGCCGCCATTTTACTAACCCTTAACTATCAAAAATGAGTTATTAAACAAGGTCGCCAACCGCACAAATGGTGGCTAACTCAAATCTTGCAGTAATTATGGGACACTCGTTATATCAAGAATAAACAAAATACCAACTTATATCATCTTTAACTACGGTGTTATCCAGGGCTACGTGGATTTCCAGTGAACTCCAATTGTCATAAACAACCAGTTTTCTAAAACAATGGAATCATTTTACAGTGGAAATACGAAACGAGGTACATACATAAGTTAATGAATAATGGACAACCGACTAATTTTCTTAAGAAATGTTTTATAAGGAATCATTTAAAATAATGATTAGTGAGCAACAATTTTCTGTCTTGTAGTTGCTGTGTAGTGTAATCAAAATTTGAATTTTTTTTAGAACTACCTACAATGAAATCATTGAATATGGCCGGTGTGTGAAGTCATTTGAATCAAAATCTTAGTAAGAATAACACTAGAGGGAATTATAACTATTCCCTACTATGGTGTCCTTTGATTACGTTCCATGACAGCAAGGTGACAGACATTGATAAGTGGTGTCTATGGAATACTTCGTTTAAGGTATAAATCATATGACATCAGTTTTCCGGTTGACTAATCACAGAACGTTTTCATTGCATAATTCAAAATGTGATATTTAAACTTTGATAATAAATTCTTTCAGATGTTTTAAAATTTTGTTTTTTTGGGAGTTGATTTTATGCGGTGATATTTTTTCAGTTTATCGTGTTTTTAAATGGAAATGAAAAATTTTGGTCTGTTCTTCAATAAGAGTTGGAACATATCTATAAAGTATTTGTTCGGTTGTCCATTAAGAGTTGAAATGTAATAATTACTTTAAGACTTGTGCTACTGTGTTTGGCCCAAACCACTGGCCCACCTCCTTTCCTTCACATGAGCCCATCAGAGCTATTTGATGGATTGAAAATGGAGCTTGACGCCTCTCTTCAAATCTATTGATTATTTTTAAATAGGTTGGGTCTCTGAAAATTAAACAAAATATATTATTAAATCACATACAGTCCAAAGAATACTGATAATAATTTATCTATATGTATAAACAACTATTCGATGATAACTGATAACACTATGGGAATGTTAAAAAATCCCCTTTTGTCAAAATTTTTACCTTGTTTCGACATTCCAACACCAATCCTCGCCTAAGTGTGTCCTAACTAAAGATTGCGCCAATACCATCTGACCACATCGCAACATACATCCCCAGCCTTTATCTGTGGTCAGACCATCGTCTCCTATTGGTATAAAACCTTTCCTGTATGTTAGCCATATTATCGATGTTATATCACGCCTAATCCTTTCAAGATCTGCAATATCAAGTTAAACACACACAATAATTAATTCAAAATAAAATAAAACAGTAAATCAATATTATTGGCATTTTAATTCAAGAATCTGAACATAACATCCTCAAAAATACAACTTCAAATCAAATAAATAAAGTAATATGTATTTAAAATAAAAATATTGGTAAAAATGTGTTGAATTTTCAATTAAATCTAAAAAAGATTACCAAATGTGTCGAATGATTGTTTTGTAAAACAATAAACACACGAATGATACGAGTTTTTTTCTAAAAATAACAAAGAATCACCTTGTGTAGCATTATATTTTCTTCCTAAAATCCAAACTGGTTCCTTTGTCATTGGTATATCATTTGGTTCAGCAGCAGTTCCGTCCTGGCTCAAATAAGCGATATCAAACATGGCATCCATTCTCAATATTACCGTTATTCAAATATTGCCAGAAACGCCACCCATTATTTGTTTAAAATTCTAGGTAAAAAAGGTAAACTTCCCTTTTACAACGCACAAAAGGGTGATACTGTGACAGTCAGCTGTTGACAAAAACAACCACAGACAATAATGATAACAAAATACCTACGCAACCATAGTCCTAATATATCTATGGTTGGTTGGACCGTGACATTTTGCATGGGACTTCGCGCGATTCGAGAAAAGGAGGGACTTCTTTATATGGGAGCCCATAAAAAAAATTACGATCAAGATTCTCCAATTTCAACACTCTATTTCACAGGTCACCTGCAACAGTCGATACAGGTGACTTTTGATTTTGAAGATTTTAAGATGGCGAGTGACATCCGTCGCTGCACACTGGAGTGGCAAAATCTGAAGTCCGAACTCGTAAAGTAAGTAAATAACTCTCCAAATTTATAAAAATCGGTTAAGATAAGATGAATGGACATGTTTGTTTTTGTATTCCGTTTTACGTAGTGAATAATATTATTATTAAGTAATATTACTAATATTCACTATGGAAGACGGAGTACAAAATGTGTCCATTCATCTTATGTTAACCGATGTTGTTATTGTATAATAATATTAACTGATATTCAACTATAATAGACCATGTAAACGAGTGCTATAATTATAAAAAAACGTTTAATGTATTATAAGTGATCATTTATTTATGCACACTGGAGAAAAACCATTCCAGTATAACCTTACGATTCATAACAATGGAAAACCTTTCAAGTGTAATATTTTCGACAAAAAGTTTAGTCATTCGATGCGCATTACCTATTTTACACTGGCGAAAAGCCGTAGAAATGTCATATCTGCAATAAGGAATTTTAACGAGCATGCGTATGGACGAGACATTAATAACTCATAGCGATGAAAAACCACACAAGTATGATATTTGCAATAAAAGGTTAGTCAGTTATGTAGCTAATTATAAAATTCATCTGCGGATTCATACTGGCACGTTATGTATTTTTGTAAGCCATAGCGGCAAAATACAAACGTAACGTTCGATTTTTTCTTCATAGCACCGTGCAAAACTCTTCTATCTGATGTTAGATATAGTTTATGAAAGATTGAAGATTGATTTGTAATACAAATAATTAAAGTATAAGTCCATTTTCGAAATTTGACTTATTATTATTAACTAGCTAATACCGTCTTGCTTTACGTTTTAGATTCGGATTAATAAAAAAGATTGAAGAAAAATAATAACGTTACTTTTCATGTTTAGAAAAAAATAACAAATATTATAGTCTGCCACTCACATGGAAAAAAAACTGTCTGCGTATTTTAGGCTGAAAACACGTAGAACGCTGATTCTACGTCTTTCTACCCTTACACTTTATTCAATTTCACTGTTCAATAAAAGCGAAAAAATACTTCATTTATTCTCACATGGTTTGAGTCTTAGCTACATTAGCACCCTCTATGTGTGGAGTACAACAAATTTTATGTGGAATGCCGAATCCATTGATAAAGGGGCTGTTTTGCCGACCGTTTTTGAGGTAAACGTCAATCTTCGAAAATATACTATTTTCATTTAAATGAATTACAATGTTTGAATTACATTTATTTTTATTTAAAATCAATCTTGTATCTTTTTAATACTTTTTCATTCCGTAATACTTTGGTTTCATGCAACATATAATACATAAGAGAATAATTATTAAGTAGATTACCTTAAGTTCGGTCGGTAAAACAGTGCCCTTTTTTTAATCAATTAGGCATTCAATATAACTAACGAATTGCGAAGCAGCACTAGTCAATATAGGCACAAGGAATGGATTTCAGACAGCACATGGACACTGATAGAGGAACAAAGGCGCGTCAAGGAGGCTGGAATTGTCCACAGCCAGAGTAACAGAGGAAAGTACAGAGATCTACATAAACAAGTCAAACAAGCATGTAGAAGAGACAAAAACAATCACACTGAAGAAATATGCAGTGAAATAGACGAACATGCGTACAACCATCATACCAAAGACTTGTTTCATAAAGTAAAAATTTTAACAGAAAAACGCAAACCAAAAACTTGGCTGTTAGAAAACGTAGATGGCGCTCTGTTATCTGACCGAACACAGGTGGTTGACAGATGGAAAACTTACTGTCAAAATCTATTCCGGAACAATGACCAACAGGATTCTTCGAGAATCCTTTGATAGAGAGCGTGACATACTTCTGGATAAGGTTCGTTTTGCTTTCGCGCGCTTGAAGAGCAATGCTGTGGGAGGGGGGGGGGGGGGGGGAATTGGAGCGGACATCATAAAGAACGTGGGAGAAGAGGGAACCCGCATGCTGCTCACCATCTGTCAAAAAAATTGGCTAACTGGACAGGGGCCGGACGATTGGACGGAGTCAATCGTCATCCCCTTGCACAAAAAAGGCTCAACCAGAAAGTGCGAAAATTTTCGCACAATTTCGCTCCAGCGGTTTTCTGCTTTATAGACTATGCCAAAGCATTTGACTGCGTGAGATGGTCTGACCTTTTTAAAATTCTTCTGGAAATGGGGGTGCCCGCTCACTTGGCTTTTCTTATCCAGAACTTACACCTCGAGGGTTCATCGCGAGTCCAGATTGGGGACGAACTCTCAATGCCTTTAAGAACTAAACAAGGCGTTCAACACCAAGGCTGCATTCTATCTCCAAAACTATTCAATATATTATATGGAGAATATATAATGCGTAAAGCACTGGAGGACTAGCGGGGCGAGGTCGCAATAGGGGATCGAAAAATCAATAACCTTCGGTTCGCGAACGACACGACTTTGATTGCAGCAAATATCCCTGAACTGATGCAAATATTTAGGCAAGTCGAAGGCGAAAGTATCAGACTCGGCTTGAGGATTAACTGTGACAAAACAAAGGTTATATTGATTGACCATCAGGGCGTGCTAAATGGGGTTTAGCAGTTACAGGGTCTGGAAGTTGTACATGACTTCGTATACCTGGGCTCCCTCATTAATGATCAGGGCACGTGTAAAACTGAAATCCTCCGAACAATCCAGATGGTAAAAGGGGCGATGACCATTCTGGGGAAGATATGGAGGAGCAGAGTGATTGGGTTACCCACAAAAATCAGACTGGTGAAATCCCTGGTGTTCTCAATATTCCTATATGCTGCAGAAACCTGGACCATGAAATTTCGTGATCGATCCAAGGTGGACGCTTTCGAGATGTGGTACTGGAGACGCCTCTTCCGCGTATCGTGGACAGAACACAGAAAAAATGACTCCATCTTGGCAAAACTAAATGTCAGAGAACGGCTGTCCACGGTGTGCGCACGACGTGTCATACAGTTCTTCGGACACATTGCGAGACGCGGAGATGATAGTTTTGAGAGGCTTCTCCTAACCTGAAGAATCGAGGACGGCAGAGCTCGGGGTCGGAGCGACCAGGTCAAAGAGACAATGGGGGGGGGGCAGTGTGGCAAGCCCTACAAATGGCGTTGGACCAGGACTTTGGGGACGGCTGGTTGGGATGGTGGGGAGTGGTGATGGTCAGTAGTCACGATGCTCAGCAGTGAGGGAACGACGAGAATGATGATGATGAGGCATTCAATCCAAAGACGGTGTGAACAGCATGTCTACATTGACAGAAAATGTAGCTAAGACTCAAACCATGAGAGAGAAATAGCTAGCTTTAATTAAATAAATAGTTCAAGTTATGAGTAGGTAGTTTCCTATAATTATCATTGTGTTTTTCCTATGAGTATTTTTCCGCCACTATTGAACAGTGAACTTGAATAAAATGTAAGATGTTACAGTTACCGACTTACTAACTAAACTTAAATGATATTATATTATATTAAGGATACGGTAGATAACAAAGGGACAATAATTATTGACCAGCCAGCGTACCCCAACTCTCAAATGGCTGTGGACACTGGACAGGTCCCATGGCTAGAGATCTGAAAGAAAGGAGTCGATGAGGATCAAAACCTGGAAATCTGGAGCATCTACCAGGAGCTTATGTTGTGAAGTCCTTTATTTCAACTGGGTTCATAGAGCCCAAGATGAGTGTCGTGGAAGGAAATGTAGAAGGCCTTTATCCAAAAGTCGACGGAAATAGGCTGATAAAAAGAAAATAATAATATCTATTCCGTGATGCCAAATCTTTTTTTATTAAGGTTATTTTTTCAAATTCAATAAAGGTATGGTGTTCCTTAAAATTGGATGGTTGTTTTGTAGAAAAGAAAAAATAAATAAAAGCCGGATTTCCTTATAATATAATAAAAATATTTTATTTTACAAAATAGTACAAGTTTAGTTTACAAATTATTTAGAAGCCTAGAAATAAATTACAATCGTTTCATATTCTGATGTTCAGAAAAGGCAGAATTGTCACTATTTTATCATAATAATTCGTTGACAATACATACATTAATTAACTGACCATAGATTTTTTTTTGAAATACAGCGTATCACGTGTCATGTCGACTGTCCGGAATAATATTTTTGTTATTGTAACTGAATATGACTTATCAAGTTGTTATTTAGTCGATAATGCATTAGTAGGTCATTCGTATTCTTGTCTGTTTATCTGTTAGAGTGTTGTTACAAAATATACTGCAATACTTGAAGGCGTCTCTAGAAAAGGGGTCTTAATAGTCTATATAAAAAAAATACAGTTCAAAATCGATTTTCAGAATATGTCTATGACATATAGCCCTATATTACATTAGAGCACGTAACATTAGAGGGATGGTGCTATATAGACCCTTTCTAAACCACGAAATAACTATTGACGGCAAAGTATTATATTCCCTCTTTCTAAGGATGCCTTCAATTATTATTGATTTTAAACTTACTTCCCGTCTAGCTAGACAGATTTAGAATTGCCCAGAACAATTCATTAATTAATACGTCTAGCCATCATCAACAAGATTGTATTTGTTGGGTTCGATTCCCGGTCGGGTCAGAGTTTTTCTAAGTGTTTTTTCACTTGAAAGTTCTACCCGGGGTTGGCCTGTCTCAGATTGGACGGGACCGGTTGACTGGAAAAAATTGCCTCAGGCAATAAGTTCCGCCGGCTATACTGACACCTTTGTATAGAAAAGTGTTATATTATTATTTCTGAACGAATAATTGTAGTATGGAAAGGCTGTACCGACACCTTCATGATTGCTGTCTCTTTTTCGCATAGTCGATGTAAAAGAGAGACATCAACGAAGGCTTCGGCTGCACTCACATTTTACAACTGATATTGTAAGCCCACTGAACGTAAATAGTAGGACTTCAGGGACCCTACTCTCGAATGTCGATCGATGAGTTTTCTAATAAAAAAATTTATGACTTTCGTACGAGTTTTTTTAAAGAAAACATACCAAAGTCACAAAAAAATATTATATTAGAAAATATATCGATTGACATTCGAGAGTAGGGTCCCAGGTGCACAAACATAAATAATTGCGGTGGTAGTTACAACACTGATACCACTGTATGAATAATAAAAAAAATAATGAAAAAAAAACGTGGTGTACCTAATATTTTTTTATCTCGAAACATGAATCAGTTAATATCAGTAGGCACATTAATTTCCTGTTTATCTTACGGTATATTTATACACAATATTGCACACAACGCATGGATTTGTCTGTTGAGAAAAGTAAAACTAGAATAAGAGAGAATGAATAATGATTTAAAGACGGATGCCCCTGTTGGTGGCGGCGATGTACTGCAACAACTCGTCGGAGTCCTCGCAGATGAAAGGCTTCTCGTGGTAGCAGGCGACGTCGTGCCAGGCAATGCCGTCATTGTACACGTTGTTCAACACGCTGAGGCAGGATTCGTGAGTTCCGTTAATGTCGAACTCGGCGTCATCAGGCTGGCGGATCTTCTTGTGCCCTGTTTGACTCCATGGATTGTAGCCCCAGCCGAGTGGAATCTGCAAAAGACATTAAATAATGTAACAGACTGTTTGCAATTTATTCGATTTGCAAAATATTAGACGGTGGCCACTTCAGCCTGCTGGTGATAGATGATGTTATTTACATTGTGCTATAGGTCGTGAGTTTGACTCCTGGTGCCGACCATTTTCACGTTCACAACACAAGCTTTGGTTTTTGTGAAAAATGCCGAAAGTGTATTTGTGTTCACTTTGAGTGAGCCAGAACATTAGAAAAAATATGCTTATACATAGCTGTATAACATCTATCAAGCTCCCAGTCTGTTTGTGATTGCACGAACAGGCTACGATGGGTCGTAAATGTTCAGCGAATACCATCTTCGAGGTCACCAAGGAGAGTTATGGGTGGAGACACATCAGGATGCAGAACAAAGCTGCGATGGGACGATGAAGTCAAGAAGGATACTGAGCATCTTTTTGAGTCACAAAATAGTAGGGTCAAGGCAGAGGACAGGATTTTCTGGGGGCGAAGAGTATTGAAAGCAAAGGCTTGGATCGGGCAGTAGCGACATTGGAAGACTAAGAATACTGAATATACATAGTAGCTAATACTGTCGCTAGCACACCAAAAAGCATTATCTCAACTGAAAGTAGCATTGAGATTGCTGCAATTGTAGGAGTATCATTTTCAGTTACACAGCATTTCTGGATACGATTCTCGCTCGGGTTGTAAATTTCTACCCGAGGCTGAATCATAAGTGGAATTTAATATTATATCGCAGTTACACATATAATGGACCTACAAAGTTAGGCTTTTAACAAAATTGAGCGTTAAATAACACATATTTGTATGTAGATAATCTGATGTAGTCCAGGGAAAAGACAAAACATATTCTGTCGTTCAAAAATGCGAAGCGCTCTTAATTCCTGCAAAATGTTGATTTTTAAAATAATCATTTACTTGGTTGGTTGGAGAAATCTTTTCTCTGTTTGCAGACCAGAACCATCCCAAGATGTTCTTTGGCACTAAATCTCTCCTGTTTTCGCAGCCCTTGAAGTCGCACAGTCTGCCGCTGGTCCAGATGTAAGGGGCATCATCTAAAACACACCAAAAAATATCCTCGTTATTGCATAAAGATACTAGATAAATCTGCAAGAACGCTGTTTAAAACCTTCACATTTGATCCCACAAATCTTATAAAGCAACGAACAAAAAAGTAATTTGTAAGAACGGTTTATTCTAAAATTGCATCCTTTATGTAGATGATAAATTAACTTTTCGGTACAAAGATTACCCCGTAACCGGACGTAGTGTATGACATTAGAGTTCACATATTTATGTCCTACCATAAGTCTAAAAAAAAAACGTTTAAGACAAAAAACAATATTTCATATCTTTTTCTAGCAAAAAAGGGAATACACATTGATTGGCACTTTTGACAGATTGTTTATCAAAAAGTTTTGTCGTTGTAAAATTATTCGTTAGTAAATTCTGAAATTTTGTTTTTATTTATAGAAAAAGGGGATCGATTTAGTTCCAAGCACTTAAAAAGCAATAAGGACCCTCTTTGGAGTATAATCCACTAAGAAATTTATTATAATCACTCTTTTGCCAACCAACGAGTCATACGTTGAAATGTTTGAGCTTCACTTTTTGGGAGTCGGGATTCTAGATTTTGTATACAATTCTGTGATTAATTTAGGTTGTATTTTCCATACGGAATTAAATAGAAAAAAAAAACATTGAGCGTACTCTGTTGGATGACTCTGAAGACCAAGTTGTTCTCTTCCTGTGTTTCCATGGATACGAGGTCCATGCAATATTCCCTGCAGATGTTCCTAGCGTCCAGCCAGTCTACTTTGCGTCCTTTCAGTTGGGGTACATGGTCGCTGAAGAAATAGTTGTGTCCCCTGTATGCGAATTCTTTAGGTCCTAGAAAAAAAATGAAAAAATAACATTAATTTTAGGATTTTCCACCAAAGATAAATTCTGGGTACCCGTACAGGAGGGCTTGTCAATAAATCAAGTTTGGTACCAATAGTAATGGCAATATGCCAGATACCTAGTCGGAGCTCATCAGTAAAATATGTGCAAATATAACAGAAAATACCTGTTTTGGTTAATGATGATGGTATCTAAACAATTAAAAAGAATATAAATGGTAGATAGCATAATTAATTATTATATAGATAACTCGATATTTGTAGAATTATCCTTAATATTACATAATACGTAATTGCAACTAAAACTTGTTTTGCTAGCTCTTCTTTTATAACGCATAACTAAGTCATTCCATTGCTGAACAAAGGTTTTTTTTACCATGTTTCTATAAACGTCTCTTGTCTTGTGCCTTCTGATTTAATTTATTTCGCGTGATTAGAGTGGGGTTGTCTTTTGCTATTCTGAAGTGGATTTTATTCATCCATCTATTATTGTCTTCACGGGCTTCCACACGGCCTGTCTATTGGCCCTTTAGTTTTGCTATATCATCCACCATGATGACTTTGATAAAGCACTTAATGTCTTCGTTTATCTATTTATGCTTCAAATTCATTTTCGTAGACTCTCCTTACTAGATTTACTAGCAGCATTGCCATGTCTACCATCTTTTCAGTAGACCCACCGATTTTGCTCATTGTCTACATATCTACGGATTTAATTCAGAAATCTGCACATTTTGAAATTTACTTACTCATATGAAAATTCGATTTTTTCCTTTTTTAGGGAAATTCGACCTTTCTGCGAACGAAATTTTTGGAATAACTTTTAGGGAAATTTAACCTTTCCGGATACCAATACCTATACCGATTTCTACAACTTTTTGGCAGATTATCTACTTGTTTTTTTATTTTTTTATATATATATATATATTTTATTTTTTTTTTAATTTGGGTTGCCAACACTATTTACTGGGCTTTCTTTGTTATTGGAGTATATTTTTTAAGTATATTTTTCTTCAATTTAGTTTCTATTTCTTTTCTAAGAACAGGCTTTCGTATTTGCTATAATTTAGCTGCATATACGAGTATAGCAAAGATGAGTTCTGATAAAAAGATGCGCCCAGAATTGGGTCGCATAGCACATCCGCACGCCTTTCTACATAAATTATTTTCAATGTCATTGGATGATTACTAGTCAAATTATGTAGGAATGCAAGGATCTCTGGTCACTTATAGCGATTTTGCTACCAACTGTTACATACATAGGTATCAGAATCACTACACATTGTAAAAACACTACATTTTAGTCTGTCAGTAAGTGGTAAATCAAAAATAATTATATGGCTGGAGACGAAACAAAATGACATGTATATTTTTACACAAATTTTATTGCTTTGCCACTTTTCTAAGACAGATTTTCTTTTTTTAGGACTATTTAAAAAGTAGTCGGCCTGTCTTTGAATATCAGAAAGTGCAATAAACATTGAGAAAATAACTGATGCATATTGTGTTACGTCTAAAAATTTTCACAAAAAAAGTACTAGCTTTTTTAGTATCTGTTGAATCATAATATAAACATGAAGTTGAACATAGAATTCAGGGAAAGCTCATAGAGATAGTATTTCAATCTGGAAATATGTAGGATTTGCAACATACAAGATACTTTTATGTGGGACAGGGAGAGAAGACGTCACTGGAGAGAACGTGTTGGCACAATAGGTCCAAAGAGACTTCCAAAGATTGCAACGAAAGAACTAGGAGAGGGACGTAGACCACCGTCAAGACCAGCAAATAGATGGAGAGAAACCTGGTCCTCCGAACAACCAGGGCAATTCCTGTAAAAGAGCATATCCTAGATCTAAATAAAGATGAAAAAGTTGAACGTCGAAACTTAAAAATATTGAATTCGATCAGCAACTATAGAGCTTTTTTCAGAACTCGCATTCCATACAAAAATTTTTTAAGAAAAATAAATTGCAACCGAATTTTGGGTTATTATATCAATTTCAGTCTCTCAACATTTAGCAACCAAGACATCTGCCTTCCCCAAACATCTCTACTCCTATCTATTTTTATAATCCCTAACCGCCTGTGCATCCACTTATGAAGCGTGGATGAGCCATCCCGGATAGCGCAAGATAAAGAAACTGTCGACCTGATATGGCACGTTGAGAAGATGATAGGAGTTTCAAATGTCTAACTATTCGGAGAGTTTGATAAAAATTGAGATTTTGCAAGATTTACACCGGACAAATAGTCAATAAAACGGTAGTTAAATACTTATAACTTTATGATAGTTGCGAAGAAAATATTATAACATATTATACTGTCGGTATTAACATTGGCTGACTGGGCCACATTTCGCAATCGACATGGAAATGTATTGATTCACACCGAAGATCTTGTCGAGTAGGTATGTGAGTGCAAACGAGACGGATTAATATTATTAAAATGAATGAAACTAGTCTTGCGGCTTGTATCCGGAGCTATCTCAAGGGCTTTTGTTGAAAGTAAAATATGGAGATGATTCTTGCTGTTGATCTGTACAACGCCGAGAACCATCAACACTACTCATTAAAATACGAACTTACTCAACTTCAATTTCCACGGTTTAATATAGGACCTCTATGCTATCTATGATTTTATGATAATAGACCATTTTTTGTCTATGATACTTCCTAAGATTGCCCCCAAACCTGCTGTTGTTTAAAACGAATTCAAATACATATTATAGAATTCAAAAATTGTATTCGATTGCCTATGGGATGATTCCTGAAATGAAACGAATATTCAAATATTTTCTATCCATGTGGAAAATATTTTATTGACTGTGACTCGTCATAAGTTCGTCCTCAAACCTGATTGGTGTTTGGCGTATCAACATATGCAAACTTCGAAATTTGAATTTTACTGCCTAAGTTTATTAAAAGATGTTCAAAGTGTCATCTTTGTAAATGGAATGCTGTCAATGGTGATAATTAGTAGAGACCTTCTCAAAATAATTGTCGATACATCTCTACAAACTTTGGAAAACCGTTTAAATGTTTGGATATTATAGAAATTCAAGTTATTAGATATAGAATTTTGCGTTTTGCATTTGCTCAAGGTTATGGGGAAAAAACAAACTCATATTATGTCGGGCTAAATTGAGAACCTCATATCTAATGATTGAAACCATGCAAGATGATGGACTTGCGCAGATTATAGTAGAGCCGATTAAAGAAATCCTTGTCAGATAACCGCAGAATTACAAAAACTAATAATACCTAATATAGCCTAACAATAATTCTTTCAGTTCAATGCCACGAGTTTCTACAAGATGATAAAAGGGGTCCAATTAGGGCTGCCACGTTTCGAAAAGTGTGCACCGAGGTATTTCTTAAAATTAAATGTTTTTACTAACATAATTGTACCTACCTAAAGAAGAATATGTTTAAAAGAAAAAAATACTAAGTTATTATTAATTGAATATAAAAATGAAAAAGTCTTGTATAGTTCTATCTATTGTATATTGTATAGTGATAGAACTATACAAGACTTTTTCATTTTTATATTGAAATGGACTATCACCAAGCACCTTCTGCCCAAAACATCGAAGATCTATTATTAATTGGTTTTTAAATCAAATAATTTGTATTTTTTTTAAATTTTATATGGATCCTCCATCCAAGATCTAGATACTTCGAAAAAATGTTTGAATTATTGGAGGATTTCATGCTTTAAATTTCGAATTCGATATGTCGACTGACAATCGAGCTGTTTAGCGCAACAAAAGCCTAACCCACAACTTAACAAATAATGTTCATTCTATTTGATTTTTGGACGACATAAATGTCATATTTTATAGTACAACAAACGACTAACCAATTGGTGGAATATAAGAATGATAAATACGAAATATCTTGTACCATTTTAAATCTTTTGTATCATTTTAAATCATTTCAATATTTTCAACGCATCAAATACCTAAAGCTGGTAAGGCTTTTGTTGCGCTAAACAGCTCTCAATTTGCTCAGGTCATTATTTGGGTGAAAAAATTTTTTTGAAGATCAGACTAGTTGGCTTTCACATACAGAATGGTTGTCATAATGCACAATTTAAATTCATGTACCCCGTATCAAACCCGGAGGGGTGGCAACAACCCTAACTCCTATTTTCATCTTCATACAAATATTATGTAATGATAATAAGGTTGTCCTCGTCAAGACACTGGCGCGAAGTTATATCGACTATTTGTTAATTTCTTCACAAACTAATGGCCAACCTTGAGAATCTTGCCAAACGGCGCCAACCTGACTTTCCACGGTCCTGTCCTGTTATTCTTTTTTAACAATTGAATCTTAAATTCAAACGGTTTTTTCATTATTATCTTATCAAAAAAGTTTATGAACAGGAAAAATGACGTATAAGGGCCGGTCTTATAAACATCCGTTATTTAAGAGTCAAACCAAATAAACCGAAATATGATCCAGTTGCTCGTTTTTCCGTCATGAAAAAATTCGTTATTCAAATTTCAGTACGACAATTTGTTAGTAAACCATCGATAAACTTACGGATATTTGGTTTCTCGTTTATAAGATCGGCCCTAAGAGGATCAAATGGTATTAATGTTTGGTTAAAAAAATAATATTTGGCCCTATAAAAGAGTAGGATGATGACAAAAGGTCAGAAAAGGCCAAAGAAATCATCCTCAGACGCCTGGTTTCCTAGTGGGGAGAGGGGGTTGGTCAGGCAGCTGGTGTCCCCCCCCTGTGATGGCGCAATAGAGAGCTCAAGTTGCCTCCCCGTGCTCCTCAGTGGAGTTAAAAGGGAGAATGACTAAATAAAAGAAGAACTTTTTTTTATTCAAATATGCATATTTATTGATAAAGTTCCGTCCATTTTTTTTTTGTACAACGTCAGGCCTGGCCGATTAAGTAATATTTCGATTTATTTTGTTGGAAGGAATCAGATAAAAAAAAATCGAAGTAATAATTCATTATAATCACCGATAATACGCATGAGTTATAAATTAGATAAATACCTGAGAAATTCGTAAGAATATTTCAAATAACAACCGCGATATTCCATGATTTATTAATACCATTTGACTTTTATTGTTGAAAATATCCCGATGCCATACCATGTTTTATTTTTACTTTGACATAAATTATAATATCCTCGATTAATCTCAGCAAAGTAATTTTAATATCCTAAATCGTTTTGATAACGATAAAAGTCGTAAAGACCACCTTATCAGCAAGGCAATAAGGACCATCAGAAAAAGGAGCTAATAAGAAAATTGAGAAATTATTTTAAATGGATTTAACCTATTTATTAATTATTAATCAATACAATACGGGTGTAAAGTCGCTGTTTAGAGACCTCGAGCGCTGCGCTCCACGAAGCTATCTGACATTTCAAATCCCATACAAATTAAATTCGGATAATTGTTTAATTTTTTTTAACCACAAACGACGTTTCGAAGATGTTTTTTGTCTTTGTTTGTTTCCATTACAATGATTAGCATTAATCCTATTTTTTTGGTCTCTCTATGAAAGACTTTTGTGGAACTGATTCCATACAAAATGTATGGAGGATTGGAGCGCGATATGACGTCACACACGTAAAATCGCACCAACTATCAATCAACTGACAGATGTCAAACGTCAATTAAAATTCAAAAATAGAAAAGTTCATTTTGTTAAAAGTATAGGTAATAAGAAATTCACTAAAGTTCAGTTTTCTTTAATTTTTTTAATGTTCGGCGTAATTTTAAGAACCTTCTGGCAATAGTACCTAAACACAACAGAAAAAGAATAGTGTATTAATTTGGTCCACGCGTTAAGCGATGACCAAGGGAAATGGGCCTCCATTTTTATATGTTTACAATATAGCAATGAACAATAATTATTGATCACATTACCCGAATAGAAACTACGAGTAGGTACCTACCTATCTGTGATTTGGAGACATTCAATACGTGATTCGTTAAGGTTGACATAAACGAGGAACATTGAGCTGTCCGTTTGTTTTGATTGTTTTATTCGATATTTTAATAAATAAATAATAAGAATTTAAGTCCAAAAGATGGCTTAAGGAGAAGCGGTCAAGAAGCCATAACTGGTTTCCTTACCCTTGTCCATCTTTATGGAGAATGTTCCAAATAATATTCTCGTTTCTTTATTACTTGTGGTTTATCTTGAGAGCTGATCTTTCAACAATTTAATGCTCGATATTCATAAAATATATTTATTTATGTCCGAGATGGTCGATGTTGGAAGGATCAGCTTTCAAACTCAAGGTTATTCAGACCTCGTCAAGTATAATTTTGCAAAACCAAAACGAATTCATAAAAATATATAAAAAGTGTAATTAGGTACAACTGGGAAAATGACGTGTTTTTTTTTCATATACGTAATTAATTTACATAATCGTGTATAACCTATCATTATTTCTGTTGGTTTTTTCGTCTTTCAAATGATTACATAACCTTACACATTTACGTTGACATCACGCTAACATAACCTAACACTTTGCGTTGATATCAGAATCTATGTAAATAATGTTTTAAAGAGTTTTAAAATGATATCTTTAGTAAGGTATAAGGGTCTTCTCCTTCACTTTTTTGTCCCTGAGGACTGTATTTGCTTTGCTTACTTGCCATTATTCAAAAATATAATTTTGGAACAGAGTCAAAATTGAATCATCGTTAACTTTACCTAAGTAAAGTTAGTTTATTTTGTAGTAAGTGTACATAGTGTTAAACTGTTTTTTTTTTATGAATTATTTATCGTAGATATGGGTTTTTTCTGAAAACATTATGTAAAAATGTATTGAAAATGAAATTGGTTTTGAACGGCGCAACTAATTGGACAAACAAAACGGAAGGTCAGTAGGACGCGTTAACCGTGCATAGAGAATGTAGATCCATCGTATTATTATCTATGGTTGTGAGTCTTCATTGTTGCTGTAGGTACCTACACGGAATATTATCACCTGTGAAGTAATGTTTGCAAATCTTGTGAGGTTCGGTTTGCGGTCTTTGGTCCACGATCTCTAAGCGCACAGTATGGTGAAGCAATACTTTGTTACACATTTGGAACTAACATAATACGAGTAAGTATATACCGTCAGATAACAGGATGTCAGATTCACTATCCCCGAAAGTTTGTTTTCTATGTGCGAGGCAATGAAATTTATTTTTTTTACGCTTTATTATAAGAGTGAAAATGACCTTTTGTTATTTTTTTCTGTGTTGTGTTGGGATATTTCAAGATTTTTCCGGGATCGGGTTTTGTGCTAACCGGTCGTTGAACTCTTTGGACTACAGTGGTTGCATACGACTCAGGAGAACTTATAGGTACTTTAACAAGGCTTGTTTGTTCAAAATTAAAATTTCTACATGAAAATGCCTTGGTGAATTTTATGTTGAAATTTGAAAATCAGCAGGGTTATTCACGAAAAAGTTTAATTTGGAACTACCTAGTCAAATATTTGTGACTAACCTAAACACGTTTGTTTTTTGCACTTTACATAATATTCCGCGAGTCCTTAGAACACGAAACTGACATTTCGTTTTTACTGTTGAATTAACTTTAATGAAATAGTTTAGCTAGTTAAGGGTGGTTTTATTTTTTTCCGCAACGTCTCCCAAATTTACCTTAATTCATAACTTAAAATTATCAATATTTATAAAAAAAAAAAACCGTGAATATTACACAAGAACTGAACTGACAACTGGTAGGCATGGAAAACAAGACTGGTGGCTAATGAATTAAAAATTAAATGCTTCTTCATTTTTATAAGAAAAACTAGCTTTCCCGACAGACGTAATTTATACAAAAAAATACGTTTAAAATATGTTTGAACGTTAAAAAATTATTTCTGAAAGCTTGAAAGAAATTCTATCATAAATCTGCGTACCAATGTTTTGAAATTCAATGTTTGTTTTTTGTCTTGTTATGAATTTTCTCACAGATGGCGTTGTTGTCAGTAAATCTGTTCCATACTAACTTTAATATTATATTTTATATTTTTTGGCTATCCATTTATCGATTTTTAATAATAATTATTATTCTGTTATCCGGAGCGGAGAAGAATCCAATAAACCAATCATCATAAAAATGTTCAGCCGAACTCGAGTTATAAGCGTTCGCACCCGACTTTCTATTATATTATAGAGATGTTTTGACTACTGCCGCGAAAGCAGGGATTTATTAATCCAAACCTTTCTCAGATTACACGATATAACCGAACTGATTTCCTCATTCGAGGGTTCCGAAGAAACATTGAAGAATCTACTAGATTACTAATAAGAAGTTGTAGTGTTTTGTTGTGCAACCAATAGCACTGTGGATAGTTCACACCATGTTCTTGTGTTTGTTTTTAGCTGTCACACGTGATTATTGCATTCGTTACGGACTTGTCTAGGTGTAAGGTGGGCATGTACCCACCGACATACGCACCAAGACCAAACCTCCAACTGAAAACACGACAAAGGTCATGTCGGGTAATCGGTTCGTCACGTTGGTAATATTATTTGTGTGGGCTAGTGTCGTAACCCTCACAAGTTTAGTCAAGTGTCGTGAAATGTGTTTTTACCCAAAATATTTAATGCGGAAGACGCGCCTCTTGTACATATATTATGCAGATAGGTTACTAAAAATAATTACCTAGTAAGTAATCAACAATTTTGACATAGTGCATTACAAATACAGAAAATTTACTGTATGGTTTGGCTGGAAGAGATTGTACGAGACAAGTCCGCCTATGGAATCGTTTTTCTCTCGAAATTTCTACCCGTGTTGGACAGGATAGTTTAGTAGAAAAAAAAACCAGGCAGAAAGCTCTCCCAGCTAACCTTTGTATCCTTTGTATAGTTAAGATATTATGTAAATAAAGAAAACCCCAACTCAAAAATAATATCCATTAACTCATATAAGCAAAAGTTCCTTTGAGGCTTCTAACGATTTTAATACGTGGCCCGTCTAAGTGTTTTATTGCTTATGGTATTGTAAATTATATTGAATGAACCCGAGTGCCTCGTAAGGGGTCTTACGTCTATGGGGGATAAATAAAGATAAGGCAAGCAAAGATACTTGTAAAAATCAAAGATCAAACCAATCTGCAAGAATGCCGCACCAACCCGTATGGCAAGCATTTATATAAGTATTTGAATTCAAAACGAAGAAGATCCGTAGGGATTATATTTAAAATTGGAACGGTTCGGTTTGGCCAGAGACACGCAATGTAGCAATAATAGTGTTGCCAACAAACACAATAACATCACGTACGCACAAGAGTTAGATAACCATGCTAATTATTATTGCGAATATTACAATATCTGATAAATTATTATTGAGGATTGCAAACCACGACATCACCGTGTCAAGACCAAACGTTCCATAAAGTGATCCAATAGATCGGATTGAGGTATGATTAAGTATATACGAACGACGCAAACGTCACTTGTCATTCATATTAATGAGATGTGTTCACACCATAGATATTAGATAGTTCACCTCCAAAACTGTTAGGGGAGTTCCACTCATCATACGTACAAATAAACCTATTACTTCAACATGCTAACAACCATCTTAAATGTTTTAACCATGAAGAGGTCGATTCTTCAACAGTTCAGCTAAAATTTAAGCTTTGTGCAGGTGATTTCGACCAAAAGAACAATATAAGCGTTTAGTTTATGAACGAAATAAAATAATTTGAATTAATACAATAATTATTATATTCTTAGTGGTGATCAATGATTGTGATTTTATTGTTGATTTAAAAATATCAGATAAAATATTTTGACGGTAAAACCACATCCACGAAAATTTTGGCGGGCCCACTTGCCGATTGAATATCGGGCCATTCTAGGTATATAGCAATTATGATAATTTTACCCAAACGCACTTTTTTCATGGATAAACTATTTTTTTTTGATAAATCAGGGGAAAATATAGAAAAAATGAAAAAGAGAATTTTTATGCGGTAAAAGTAGTAGGTAATACAGAAATTTTTGAGTCCTGTAAAGTATAAAAAATTAACTGATGACTCAATTCATCGTTGTATTTAATTACCTACTTATTTTTATTTCCTTTTATCTTGTTTTTATTACATAAAATTACAATAATATAAAATTGTTACCTTACATTATAATGTCTAAGCAAAATACAATGATTTTTCTTCTTAAAAAGCAAGATATACTACCTACTTGCATAAAGGCGAGGAAATTCTGATGTAGACATTTTTAAAACGAAATAATAATAGTATGAAAACATTTTATATACCTAAATTGAGGATTCTTTGAAGTGAAAATTTCGTTACTTCTTTATTCTCTTAATTTCAACGTCCATCAGAAATATTCAATTTAACTCTAATTATAATTCTTTCACCCTTCTATGAGAAGCTTAAAAGACTGCTACAAATAGGGTGAGGGAAGACGAAGTTAGGAAAGATGCGGCACAACTTCTGCAGGTGACAGATTGGCGAACTGCAGAGGAGGACAGAAGGGGTTGAAGACCAGGGCTCGATTTAAGCTGTAGTGCCATCAAAGAACAAGGAGAAAAATAGCGGTTACTGCCAATCAATCTTAGGATTGTCACCAGAGAATATGGTCAATAGATAAAATTTTACATGCTTTGGTTCTCGAATCAACGTTTGTCGATTACTGTTTAAACAAGTTGTGTAACTTTGACTGTGTGTATAGTGGCACATTGAATGTCTATGTCTAGTCGCTAGTAGATAGGCCCGAAGATGGCCGGAGGTAGTTCAGTAAGGAGGTCAAGGAGACCTCGACGTCAATAGCGCATCGCGGCGTCTGCCTAAGATACTAGAGGCAAATCGTCACACACAATATTATAGAGTTTACCTTTTCAGAGGGACGCAACCTTCCGAAGCAACAATTTCAAATCGACCAAGATGTCTCTTTAAAAGATTATGCCTATGAACTTGTTAAGTTTGTCCAAAGCAGCATACGAGGTTCTAGTAAGGTTATTTATAGGCTCTTGATACCGACCTCAGTAGCCTAGTTGTATTGGCGTGGACATCAGATCACGAGGTCCCGGGTTCGATTCCCTGTCTGGTTAGAGTATTTTTTAAGTCTAAGTGTTTTTTCCCGGGGTCGACCTTTTTCAGATTGGATGCGACCGGTTGACTGGAAAACATTGCATCAGGCAATAAGTTCCGCCGGCTATACTGACACTTATGTATAGAAAAGTGTTTATTTATTATTATCTATTTGTTTATTTATATATTTTTCTAATCTAGGCTGCTTTTGGACAAAATTTTTATAGTATATGGATCCTTGTGTTTAATTACGATTTACCTCAATCTATTTGTGACTGCAAATCTAATAAGTTAAACGGTGTGGTCCGTAACTTGATATAGATACTTATAGAATATGTAACAACTAATGACTAACAATTCATTACTGATGTTCCATTTTTAAATGAAACAAACCACTACGGGCTTATGACCGTCTTCTACTGTTATTTCGAAGGCTGGCTTAGTGTGATCACTTTACGTTAACAAAGTTCGCAATTAGGTGGTAATGTTTGTCTCCGAAACTCTTAATCATGAGAATTATTAACATGTTCAACATGTCGAAAAATCTCATGTACCTATGCAACAAGTAGATATTTAATAATTAATGAAAAATAGAGATAAAAGTTGGAAATTATTGAGAACATGAGAGCGACCAAATTTAAAGACTGCGACTCCTGTCGTGTGGGTATTTGGCGCCAGGATATGACTATATCCATTTTTGTAATTGTCTCATACCTATTTATTGCTGATTGGCTTTGTTGGTGCACAACGTTCTTATTATGTCTAGATTCTTGTGACCATTTTTCAGGACTAGATCTTAAAGAATATGTAACAAGTAATGACTCTATGGATAAAACCTTTGCTATGACAATAATAAAACTTAAATAAAGGTATCCGTTGGGAAAGCTTTCAAAAATAATCTGTAAATGCTAATAAATATCCTTGAATTTATGATATTTAAGCGGGTTGGCCGCCGAATTTCGTAATTATGTACTTCCGATCGTGAGTTCTAGCCCCGGAACTGCCCACAAAAGTTTTGCTTTCCGTAAAAGATGTCGAAATTGTGTTTGTGTTCACTTAAAGTAAGCCTAGATTTATTTTTATGAAAAAAAAAGTATTTACAGAGATGAACAAATGGAATTAAAAGTATTCTATGTATACAAATGAACTGCCTCGAGAGAATTTTGGGTGTAAGATGGTACCACCGCATCACGAACGAGGCCATACGCCGGCGCATCCAGCGTGAGCCCATTGCTTCTACCATTATGGGGAGGATATGGACTTGGCTGGGATATGTGTTAAGGGTGCCGAATGACAGTTGGCCGAGGAGAGCGCTGTTCTTCCTCATACTGTTCCTCTCCTTCGAATCAGAGCTGAGAAATCTGGACATGGTGTGGGAGGAGATCATAAACATTGCGCAAGATCGATCACAATGGAGAGCTCTTGTTGCCTCCCTATGCCACTGAGTGGGGCGTAAAGGGAGTTTGGATTGGATGTACATTGTACATAAAACGAGTATGTTTAATATTAACAGGCGACAAATTTTATATACCTATTCCTACTAATTAACAGGTTGTATTTTGAATGGCATCATTGCAACAGGAAATTTTAAATAAAACTGTGGAAAGTAAATGATTTAAATTATCTTATTTATTAGGTACCTACTTAATACTTATTATTATAATGTCAGTGTGATAAAAAATATCATTGATGTTTCTTGTGATGACCAAATTGAATTAAACGATAAAATTCAATATAATCATCAAAGTTGACTCCTGGCAACATTTCAACGATTTTATTATTTAAAAAATTACATAGTGTTGCTGCAACTTACAAATCACAGTCTTCTCTTTAAGTATTAATGATAATTAATTGTTCGTTAAGAGGCACAGTAGCGAGCGG
Organism: Mystacides longicornis; assembly: GCA_963576905.1. Classification (NCBI taxonomy): domain Eukaryota; kingdom Metazoa; phylum Arthropoda; class Insecta; order Trichoptera; family Leptoceridae; genus Mystacides; species Mystacides longicornis. The sequence continues at coordinate 4,861,172 of OY756424.1, read as the reverse complement.
CTTCTTTAAAATACACAGCAATAATAATACATAATATGATAAAAAAAAGGTTTTTATGTTAAATAATAACAATATTATGAATTTGACAAGTCTATTTATAAAATATTCCGTGAATACGATTAGGTACTTCTATCATCTATGTTCAAAATTATGTAGCTTTCCACATTCAATGGGATGTTTTCTGGGGAGCTTCCGACAAGACACAATAGGTGGCAGCACTTCTAACCAGCAGCCCTATTCACGAAAAAGTTTGAATCGAACTTCGAACTAAACTTAGACTTAAACTTTTCTGAAAACTTTTCTAAATATCTAGTCATATAAGTAGTCTGTGATCTGTCAGATTTACTCCGACTTTTCCAACTTATTGAGCTGTATAAAAATTCTGTCTGTTAGATATGTACATTTCGCCCATCTAAATTTCTTTTTCAGCCTTTATAATTGATTTATTCCGTATTTACAAGCCACATATGCGTGTTTATTTGTAATAATATTATTTTAATATGAATAAAGTTGGAAAAGTCGGAGTAAATCTGACAGGTAGTAAATCTGACAATCATCACAAAATTAAAACAAAACAAATTAAAAATTAATTCATCACAAAATATTCTGAGAATAAAATCGATTGGGAGACAAAAATTGTCAGCAGAGTTTAAAAATTATGTATCTGCTAACAACTTTTTAGACGAGAGCATACTTCAGGATAACGGTTACAGAACATTCATTCCCAAATTTCTTGCGTCCCGTATGGGAGTAGTCAGGGGTATCCCCACCGATATCAGCGACGAAGAATTATTGACGCATATCACTATCCCTCAAGAAATAACTAAAATTATTAAAGTTCGCAGACTGGACTATAGAACTACGGAAAATGGTAATATTGTGAAAAAGCCATCCCGTTCTGTAGTTATTACATTTTCGGGACAAAAACTACCATCTCACATATATATTTTCTATAACAGGATCCATCTGATTAAATCTTTTCGTGAATAGGGCTGCACCAGCCCTATTCACGAAAAGTCAGATTTACTACCTGTCAGATTTACTCCGACTTTTCCAACTTTATTCATATTAAAATAATATTATTACAAATAAACACGCATATGTGGCTTGTAAATACGGAATAAATCAATTATAAAGGCTGAAAAAGAAATTTAGATGGGAGAAATGTACATATCTAACAGACAGAATTTTTGACAGCTCAATAAGTTGGAAAAGTCGGAGTAAATCTGACAGGTAGTAAATCTGACAGATCACAGACTACTTATATGACTAGATATTTAGAAAAGTTTTCAGAAAAGTTTAAGTCTAAGTTTAGTTCGAAGTTCGATTCAAACTTTTTCGTGAATAGGGCTGCTGGTTATTGAAACCTAAAAATGCGTTCGGAGATTTTGTCCGTTTGAGACTGTATTTTTGTTATTTTTTGCATTGCGTTGAGAAATGTTTTTTAAAATGAATACAAATTACGGAGAATGGTCTGTAATTCAGTTAAAAACTGTCAGTTAAAAAGACGTGCATAATTTTTTTCATGTGATGTTTTGCGCTCCGACCTGTAATGGTCTATTGTGCTCCCCCTACTTGCTCATGGTGTTACCCAATTAGAGCTTCCCCAATAATCCCAGACGCTTCAGAAAGTCCAGCATTAAGAGGGGATCCAAGGTGGCGAGGTCCTCCACCTCTATCCTGTGTTTACCAAAACTTCTTGCTCTCGCATAAACCACTGCATCGCAGTCTGTAAGTAGGTGGTGAGACGTTTCCACCCCTTCTTCGCAGAATCTACAGGTTCCATCATCTTCAAGTCCCTGCAGTGACCCGTTAAGAAACCTGTTAGGGTTTTAAGACCTATTTTACTTAGGCTTAAACATATTTTGGTTCTTCTGGAGTTAAACCCACCAAGAAGATCCTTGGATTGCCGAAGGTTGTTCCGCTGTTCTTCTCTTTCTTCCCTTCCCTTCCTTCTTATCTCTTCTTGGAAGAATTCCATAATAGAAAAAAGTTTATTTTCAAGAGCATTTGGAAGGTTATCTACGTTAAATTTCCTTAAATTTTCAATTCTTCCGCGCAACTTTCTAAATTGTCTCTTAAATAATGAACATTCGTCTGACAACAACAAATACCACAAAAAAGAATTAGCGAAATTGATCCAGCCGCGTTATCAGGGAATATAGGGATCCATGTACCTACTTATAGATTTATTTAAGTTGAAGTGTTGCAAGACAGAAATGCTGCAGAAAAACACAAATTGCTATTACTTGTACAATAGACCAAAAAGTAAACAAATGACTATAAAATGTAGTCATTTTGCATTTCTAATAAACTTCACAACAAACGGCGGTGAAACCAATTTCCCAGACAATGGATTCTTAGTTAAGAGGCGCGGTATTTAGTCCATAATTAGATTTCGACAATTGTACACAGAATGCAACGCGTTGCAATATTATCAAAGTGTTTCGTCACAGCATCCAGATTGCTCGATCTGATTGCACAAAGATGCTCTCTCGTCTCAAGACGTGTATTCTTACAAAAATCAATAATTCACCATTTAATTATTATACCTACTAGTGGTCTCCCAGTTCGACCATAACATTCTTTTTATACCTACTGAGATTTATAATAAGATATATTTAGCGAGCGTTGTTCCACAATTTTCTTTCAAAAAAACAATGACATGGATACGTCGAATTTGAAATGTTGATATGTTCCAAGTTTTTTCTATGGTTATTTAATATTTATTCTCAATTTGACCACAGATAAACAAAAGTTCTGTGTCAAATAGATCGAAGTGTGTGTGTGTGACTATGAAATACATAACATTACAGTGTTTTTTTTATACATTTTAGTGTTTTTTTTTCATCGATTTAATGTATTTTTTATGCATACATTAAAAAAAATATTAGTATTTGCCACTCATTCTTTATATAAACTATTAGTGTGCAAAATTTCATCATCCTTCGTCCGCGAAATTTTCGTAAAGAGGAGTAAAAAGTATTTGCTTCACGCAAATTAATACTTAATACATAGATTCTTGGTGGTTGCGTGTTTTGTGTCTTTTATTGTTGCTTAAGCCCAGCTTAGGTAGTCCACCTCTTATACCCACTAGCATAGTTCCCAAACCCAAGATAGTTGCACAACACTCTATCAATAGGCACTTTGTATAAGTAGAATTATTGTATGAAAATTTCAGAATTGCAATTAATAATTTTTTGCTTCGTTCACAGTAGAGCCATTTAAAACCCGAGACATACACAAAGATATCCAAAATCACGAAGCAAAAATAGTAACGATATAATTATTATATTATTATTTATGTTTTGAATTTACAGTAAATTGTCGTCTGTCATGTGTTTTGATTTAAAGAAATCAATAAATATTAAGTCTGGATCTATAAGTTAGGGTTAAGAAAACAGGTGCAAAATTTGAGGTTGTAACAGTTCATTGGAATTCGTCATTAACAAAATGGAACCATTATGCACACACAAAAGAAATTATGATTGATGTTAAAGCTTACATTATAATTACAATTGACATGGAAATACTAACTATACATTTTGCAGTAGGAGAAAGTGAAGAACGTTTTGCTGGAAAACACTTATTTAAGCAAAAAAATACGGATAAATTCGATAAATAAAAAGGTTTGCATCAGTCAGAGCTAAAGATTGGGCTAATCAATACTTTGGTAGAAGATGAGAATAGATATTGTTAGGGAAATACCGAAAACTATAATATAAAAGAGAGTCGGGTTAGTGCGAATACTAATCTCGAGATCGCCTGAACAGATTTATATGATGCTTGGTTTTTTTAATTCTTCTTCTTCACGCCGGATAATAGAATAATTATGAAAAATTCGATAAATGGATAGCAATTTATATAAAATACATTAATTGCTGAATTTACTGACAACAACGCCATCTGTAAAAAATTCCACAACAAAACAATTTTTGTTTACTTGACAACCATTGGTACACAGATTTTTAACATATTTACTTTCAACCTTTCAAAAATTCAAGTATTCGATAAAAGATAGGACGGTTTGAGTGCATTCACACCAGAACAAAATCAATGCCTTTTTCACTAATGTACCTTTAAGGTTTTAGCAGCCATCAATGACGCAAGTATCTTTCATATAATATTTAAGAAGAATAAAAATACGCTACTGTATTCATTATTTATTACATATTTCCATTTGTTAGCGATAGCACGAGAGCTGCCCTGTGATTAAAACATAAAAAACTAACAAACGATGATTATTTAAAGATAAAAGGAATGTGATAAACAACAACAGAACTAACAAATGTAGTAATTACTTTACTTCAACATAGTGTACAGCTTCATTAGTCTCTACGGCGGATTCCTATCTGGAAACCATTGTTCGCGTTAATTGTAGACTAAAATATATGTAGGTATTATTATTAACGGCTATTTCGTAAAAATGCCAAATTACATTTGCATAATATTGTTAATTGATTTAAATCAAATGTGTAATTGGGCTATTATGATATACCTATATTATACAAACTGTATTACATCTTATTATGTTAGGTATATACTACACGGTGTAACAGAGATAGTGGATATCCCGAAGTAAGGAGGTAGAGGACCTCAATACCTGTAGATTTCACCCCCACGTATGTTCAGCGATATTGGGTGGTTCAAAAGTTATTTACGTTTTTGTGAATTTTCAACGAATTCCGGATTTCACACTAAAATACAGAACTGTGGCCAAACCATTGATTTTACGATCTTGAAAATGCGAATTTCGGCAACACTGGAAATAAATATCCCTAATTAAGAGGAGGTTTCATAATGGAATAAAGATCGTTAAATATTTTTCTTATCTAAATTATCTTTTTCCTTGATTTCAATCGATTACTATCAGATCACAAGACTTTGTTAAAAAGCCATTTCGATGAGAAACTGACCGGAAACCCTGGTATTTGTTAAACCTTTTATGCACCCAAATCGAGTAGGTACCAAGATGGATATTACAACATATCGATATGATCCCACCGGCATAAAACTCAGCTGTCATTGAACCCAAATGAACAAAAAAAAACTGTCGGCCAGTTCTCAACTGCCTAACGAAAGCGAAACCATACCAGACTTGCCAAGCAAGGTTAGACATGGAAACATTATTATTAACCTGTCATTATTAAGTAGGCGTGTTTTTTTAACCCCGCCTTTCATCAATGATTTAGAAAAAAGCTTAGAACACTAATGAAGCTTATTGCAGGCATCTCTTAAATGACTATGCTTAGTGAGATGGTGAGATCTCTTTTTGCCGTTATATATTTTATTTATCTATGTTTATGTTCTATTTTTCATAACACTATAAATTATGCATCCTGAATTAATACTTTGCGATATAATAAAATCTATTTTTAACGGATTTTGGGTTTAACTAAACGTGGGTCTCGTTAAAACTCGAGAAACGCTGAACGGATAAGGCTAATGTTGATTTCAAAACATTCGTATAAGCTCAGGGTATTTTTAAATGCTGAGAAAATGTAGAAAAATTGTAAGAAAAATGACGTAACAAATATGAATTTTGTTTTACCATACAAAGTATCCCTGACTATCAGATGTGTCGAAAAAGGATCGTTGTTTCTTTGGTAGTGAGTTACTGGAAATTAAATTATGCTTTTAAATTCAAGCGTATAAACAAATTGTTATGGCCTGTTTTCCTACGAATACGACGCTACTATAAATAGCGGTGAATGTGACAGTTGAGAACATAGTCAATATTGTTAGCGTAGTAACAAAAAACATTGTCATATATTTTGAAAGACTCCCGTCTTGTCAGACGACGGACCGCTCCCTAGGAACCCAGTGCATTAGCAGCCATCATAATCATGTCAAATCATTTGGCACTAGAATTTTTTGGGACATAATACCATATGTGTACATGTGTATTAGGTATATAAATCCAGAACGTGCGACCGCTGCGTGATTTAAAGTTATTATGCACTTTTTTTCTCCTTCTGGCATTTCATCTACAAGGGGGTGGTTTGGCCATAGAATGCACTTCGAAAGATGCGTCTATACCAAACGAAAACAGACCCAGAGCTTGAAAATAGAGTATATTTTCCTAATCATTGATACTGTCATCAGAAAGGACTGTCAACACCTTTTAATAAGTTGTTGTTTCCATGGTGTCCAATATCAACGATTAGGAAAATATACTCTATTTTCAAGCTTTGAGTCTTTGTTCGTTTGGTATAAATGCACCTTTAGAGTCGCAAAGTGAGTATAATTCTGAAAGTTTGTCAAAATATAAGCAAATGGAATGGAGGGTAAGCTACTTACTTTCTGCACACTTTTGCGCTACCGGCAGACTGAGGAATCTGCCAGGTCTGTTTTGCTGGGGCCTTATCTCGTTGATGGCTCCACCCGCTAAGGTCATCAGGGCGCATAACAATACGCACGCGAACTTCATCTGAAACAAAAGATGAGGAAATGAAAACAAGATACATAAAAGTGACATTATTTGAAAAAGTGACAAACTTTCAACAATCAAAGGACTGTATGGTACGAGGTTAGTAGCCTATAGCTACCGTTCCGTCGCCGACTGTTTCGTACTGGAAGTCGTGGGTTCGTTCCCAAGCGCCGACCATCATGACTTGAAGAAAAACTTCTGTGTTTGAAAACTGATTCCAAGCCTAATATAATCTATTTTGTTTTGTTTTATTAAATATGCAGTTACGGCCGAAAAGATGAACTATACCAAATATTTAAATGAATTAGGTATTTTATTGTTGGTAACTTTGGATTTGGACAGCGCGACACATCGAATTTTTTTATTATACGTTAGCGTTAGCAAGTTTTCTACTATTTACATGAACGAGTTATGTTAGGTTATAATTATAGGGGAGTTTGGGGGGCAGAGTCCCCCATACCTTCTCAGATGTTCCCCCGAATTAATTTTAAGTAATACAAGTAATAAAAAAGGAATATATTCTTAGAAATATTCATTCGAATAATTCGCTTTAGAAGAATTGATTTTTCGATTAGACTAATTGAGTTTTCGAAGAATTTTCATGGAATCACTTAATGACGTGGCAACTCGGAATACATCATCAAATACAATAGGTAGGTAGCCATATGTGTAATTTAATAAAAGCAAATTAAGTGTTTCATATAACATCTAATGACTCTAACAATTCAATACTAATGTTCGATTTTTAAATGGAACATACCACTACGGGCTTACGACCGTCTTCTACTATTATTTCGAAGGTTGAATTAGTGTGATTACTTTACGTTTACAAGGCTCGTCATTAGGTGGTGATGTTCAAATCTTCGAAACTCCTAATCATGAGAATTCTCAACATGTCAAAAAATCTCATGTATACAACAAGTAGATATTTAATAGATACATAATTAATGAGATATAGAGTTAACAGTTGGAAATTATTGAGAACAATTAGAGTAACCAAATTTAAATAATGCAACTGCTGTCATGTATTTGCGCCAATATAAGAATATATAAATTTTTGTCAATGATGTGAATTTCGTTTAAATTATTTAAAAAAGAAACTCTGACAGTTTCACATCTGTCAAAATGGAGTGACATTTGGACGGATAGAGTGATAGTGAATGGGGGGCTTTATAAAAATAAACAAACCGTTTGCATATGAATGTGTGTTGATTGTGATATTTCATAACGTACATAGTGTCATTAAGTGCAATATGCGTGCGATCTTATAATCAAATTTGGAGAAATCCACACGTTTATTTAAAATGTGTATTGCGTGTTTTTTTTGTTATGTGTCATATTTTTTATTAATCTGACATTTGTATAGGATCCACGTTGGAGATGTGGGCGAGTAAGTACCTAGATGGTGTTACGTGAAAGTTAATAAACATCACATACGAGTTGAACTAAGCCTAGATACAAAATTTCACAAAATACACACATTTTAGGTAAACAAGTCCGATGCGTGTAAACCTATTACTGTTTTCTCTGTTCAAATCCTGTCGTCAAACTGACTTTACTATTAGCTGAACATCTTACGGCCGGTTTCATAAAAAATAAAGGAGACTTTAAATTCCCTTTAAAAAATAACGACATTTAAAACCGACTTTTAGCTAATGTACCGTTATTGATTATTATTTTTAGTAAAGTCGACTTTACTGTAGTTCAAATTTTTTACCACCGGAGTTCATAGAAAATTTCGTGGCGCTTTCTCTATCACAAAGATAAACATTTTGTATGCGGTGACACTGTGGACAAAAATGACTAAAATAGGGCGGAAAACATAGCAAAACGGGAAGAATATTATTGTTTACAGATTTCGTTTACTAATTCATAAACCATATTAATAAATTAACACAAAAAACGACACTTTGATGCTCTATTGAGAAATGAAATTGACAGATCAACAGAAATTCCGCGAAAATATTAGTAAACAACCTATGTTTTCCATAGATTTCCGTGGTAACACTACCAACTGCTACCCACTTTAAAATATTTTTTTGACATTTCAAATTTTAGCTGGAATATTTTTTTACGAAACGCGTCAGCTTAAAGGAGTCTTTAAATTTTAAAAGGAACTCCAACTAAAGTGTTCTTTTGAAGCTTTTTATGAAACCGGCTGTTTGAACACTTTTCAATTCATTTTTCAAGTTTTTTTTTTTCAAATTCAGTTTTTTAAACAGACATACCTACCTACTTGTATTTATTTATATATTTGAAAGACTTTTACAGATATATTTGGTTAACAATTAGTATCGGGTACAAAATTCAAAACAATATAACAACAACAAACGAATTGATTTCATAATAATTACATAACATGTAGGTTATAATATTATAAAAATAATTAGTGCAATATCACAATAAAAAAAATAATAACAATAAAATAAACCTTATGACCTTCGATGAACAAAAAAACAAATATTTGAAAATAAAATCAAAGAAAATAATCAAAATACTAAATTTATACTAAGTTACTTAATAAAATAAAAATAAACACTAACAACCAAAAATGCCCACTTAAATGTCATAAAATGCTACCAGAGAGTATGTAGCGCTGGTATAGCTGGAATATAATATAGTTACTTACAGAGTATATAAACACACGAAACCAGGAAAAAACAGTTTAACCATCACATATATACGTTGATTCAACTTACTTAACTATGCATGGCATACCTGTTATTGGAGCATTGGAGATTTTATGTTTATGTTTAATGATTCTTTGTTTGTGTTCTAAAAGTGTCTCGAATAAATAAAAAAATGACCTATTTTGAATGAAGCAAGGCATAAATAGTAGGTAATAGTTTTAGTTTTTAAATGTAAATTTGCTTCTAAAGCCCTTGAAAGTTTGTGTAAAAACTAAGCTCGGAAGAAAATTATTAGAAAATATAAAAATAAGCTACTTATAGGGCTTTGACTTGCAAAAATAATACATAACACTATGATCACTATCGAACTATTCTCAGACGAAAAAATCAAGATTGCTAAACCAATAGTTTGGCCACAGTTTTGTTTTTTAGTCCGAAATACGGATTTTATTCAAAATTCACAAAAACGTAAATAACTTTTGAACCACCCAGTATCGCTGAACATACATACATGGCGGTTATATAGATATGTATTAAGGTCCTCTACCTCCCTGCTTCGGGTTCCACTACCTACCCACGTTGTACCGTGTATATTATTATAAATCAGATTCAAAGATTTCTCATAACATAATTTCGCTGATACGATCTGTCATTTGCGCGAGACAAAACTAGAATTGCACAAAAGAATAGTAGGCATTATAATATGTCAGTCAAATACATACATACTTACGTCTACTGCACATATATTTTCATGCCTCATGTGTATTTATGATGTCAAACGAGAGTGAAATTCATACGTAATGAAGCGTATACCATACATTCATAATATCTACATACATTGTCTAAGTGTAAAATTAACCATGCCTTAAATAAATGTTTGTTTGTTTTGAACAAATGACGCGCGCGATGAGATTTACTTTTGAAAATAAGACATGAAAATAAAGAAAATATACTTTTTTTTATCATAATACCCATTATTAAGCTGAGATGAAGCTGTGCAACTGGCGCAAGATAGAGAGGCTTGGAGGAACTTCGTGGCGTCCACAATCATGCTCCACACTGAGAGCGAACGTGGATTAAGTAAATATATGTACATAAGTAATTTTCTCATAGCTTTAGCAGGATAACCTGGATGACAAGCACATAGCAGGGTTATTATTATTTTTATTGTCCTACTATAGCTTTCCCGACAGACGTTGTCCTGTGTTCCTAAATATGAATTCGAATTTGTATGGTGATGAATTCATTATCATTTGACCAATGTGATTCCGAACGATGCGTCTGTTTTAAGTCGTGTATATTCCATTCGCATTCTGTCAATCGCACCAATTGACAATTTCTGTCATAATTTCAAAATTGGAATAAAAAATATAAGGTAAAAAGTACTAATAAGGTTGTCTACGTAGAGTTTTCTTTAATTTTCTAATTGTCCGTGCATTTTTCTTAATTTTTTTCTTCTAAAAGAACATTCTCCTACACGACAAAAAAAGAATTAGCGGAATCGGTCCAGCCGTTTAGGCGTGATGCGATGACATCGGGAAATTGCGCTCCATTTTTATATAATATAAGATGTTATGTTAGTTATATCGTCCCTTCCTTACAGTTTCCCAATTTTACTTTATCACGGTGAGAACTTCCGAACTCGTAGCAATACATAGTTGTATTTCAACATTTCCCGCTGACATCTGCTGATTGATTGTCATGGAATAGAAACCATCAAATTCATGACGACAATAATTATAATAGATATTTCCCGTAGTAAGGATGGTTTTGTCAACTGTATGAAAAAATAAACCAATGCGAAAAAAATAAAAAGCGCGGGATTAGGATAGTGTGTTAACGAAAATACTAAGTTATGAATGAGATTCATCTGTTGGACATCCCCAATATATATTCTTCAAGATCTGTCCTGAAAAATGGTCACAAGAATCTAGACATAATTAGAACGTTGTGTGCACCAACAAAGCCAACAGGCAATAAAGATGAGACATTAACAAAAATGGAAATAGTCATATCCTGGGGCCAAATACATGACAGCAGTCGCAGTCTTTAAATTAAGTTGCTCTCTTGTTCTCAATAATTTCCAACTTTCAACCATATATTTCATTAATTATTGAATATCTACTTGTTGCATACATGGGATTTTTTGACATGTTGAGAATTCTCATGATTAGGAGTTTCGGAGACTTAAACATTACCACCTAATGGCAAACGTTGTTAACGTAAAGTGATCACATTAAGCCAGCCTTCGAAATAACAGTAGAAGACGGTCGTAAGCCCGTAGTGGTTTGTTCCATTTAAAAATCGAACATCGGTAATGAATTGTTAGAGTCATTAGTTGTTACATATTCCAAATATATACCTAATTTTATTGTCCATTTTATTGACAGTTTCGTCCTCTCAGCTGACAGCTAGAATCGTAGGTTCAATTCCTACAAGATGCAAAGAATTTTTTAAATAAGAACCTGTTTAAGACGGGTTGGGGATTTGAAATTTTACAACCTTATGGAGAACATTAACGTTATGTGATCACATTAAGCCAGCCTTCGAAACCTTCGTTTCTTTGGCACCGCAAGTCCGCAGTGGTTCAAGTTTAAAATTATCCATTAAAAACTCAAACATGTTTGGTGTAATGTATTAAGTACATGGAATCAAACACTTGGTTACATCCTCTTTCTCCTCCCATGTTCCTTATTCCTATCCTTCACCCTTAGCCTACATCCCTATGTTGAGAAAATGTTCATTAAATGGTTAAAAGTGAGAAAAAAACAACCTTTTCGAGAATGTAAGAAAAGGACAAAGCTATTTTTCCTTCGGTATCGACCATAAAAGGATTGTATTGGCTGCATGACACTGCTATGTACCTACGTGGTACCTGTTTGACTGAGGATTCTGCAATGAACGGACATACTCTGTGACCCAGGCGAATATGACATCATCGATAAAACATCGGCTAGTTAGGTGCTCATTCATAAAATAATCAAATAGAACTATGTACATACAAACTTATTTAAAGGAATGAAAATTTTTAGTTTTTATTCTGTTATACTCGCAATTTTCATATTTTTATACTGTTTAAAAATGTCCTGAGCATATCAGAATATTTTTTTAGCCAGAATCATTGGAATCGGTAAAACGCTTCTCGAGATTAAGCGAGAAACACCGCACATTTTCGTTTTTTACACAATCTATAATAGGTATAAAAAAAGTCGTGTTAATGTGAACATTTATAACTTGAGATCGGCTTAACACATTATTCCGATGTTTGATTCCGCTCCGGATAACATAATAATTATTGAAAATTCGAAAATGGATATCAAAAATATAAAATATAATATTAAAGTTAGTATGGAATAAACTTACTGACAATTACGCCTGTGAAAATTTCCATAACTACACGATTTTTATTTATTTGACAACCATTGAATTTCAAAACATTGGTACGCAGATTTTTGATTTGATTTTCTTTCAAGCTTTCAGAAATATTTTTTTAACATTCAAACATATTTTTGTATAAATTACAAATTCAAAATCAATATTCATTGTAAGGATAACAGGACAACGTATGTCGGGAAAGCTAGTACAGTATAAGATTACGCCATGATATGTAATCAGTTTCAAAATATTTTTCATTCATAAGAAACATTCAAAAATATTAACTATTATTTTCGAAGCAAAACGAAATAATTAAATGACCGCTTAGTTTCATATTTAGTTATCTTGTGAGCATTAAACAAAAAGTTGCTAACCTAGGGTAGCCCAGAACTCATAGTAGGTATATTATAACAGCCTTTTCGTGTAAAAGCCTTTGCATAAAAATTCATAATTTTACAGAATTATCTAACAACTAATGACTCTAAAAATTCATTACTGATGTTCGATTTTTTAATGGAACAAACCACCACGGGCTTATGACCGTCATCTACTGTTGTTTCGAAGGCTGGCTCATAATTTTACGATTAAAATGAATTTATCCTTGAAACTTTAAAATGATATCGACTATTGGAGCTTTTTATTATCTGCTTTAGAACTACATATTCAATATTAATCGGTACTTTAAGGGGGACCCACTGAAGTTACGAACCTCAAATTTTACGTGCTTGTGTAGGAGCATAAGACCAACCCGTATACCAAATTTTATGAATTTCGAAGACATTTTTTTTTTCTTTTTTAGCCCTTTTTCTAGACCAAGTGAAATTTTCTTTGGATACTTTAAGAGGGTTCCCCTGAAGGTACAGATCTCAACATTTTACTGACTCATCTACATCGAGGGGCTAACCGTTCTACCAAATTTCAATCAAATCGGATAAGAATTACTATGAGTTATGGGTGCGCACACATTTTTGGCGTACGTGTACGGGTACGCTGAAATTAAATAAAAAATTTTTTTGCATTTTTGGAATCTACACCCTCGAAAACGTTGAGAAAATTAATTTCAGCGAAATCTATTTTTTTTTTGAAATCCGATCACAAGACATGTATATTCCATATACTGAGTAATAATCATGAATGATGCCAGGTTTCGTGTCTATATATTACATACTTAGCAGCTGAGCGTTGAAATATATTCATGGTAGGTTAATATCGTGGTTCAAGCAAACAGTGCTGAGGTCATCTTCAACTTACGTGGTTAGTAACATGCAGGAGTTCTCATTAATACACTAATAATACTCGTCGTAGGTTCCTTTAAATGGTAGGTAGGTACATTTTGAATTTTTTAAGATCCTTTTTTTAATTAATTTTGGATTGCGTCCGTTTTCCCTAATATAAAATAATATGCCTACCGAATTGTAAAATAATTAACTTAATTTGTAATGGAGAGATATTTTTAAAATAGGGAGTTATAGTTAAAACGAGGGATATTTTTATAGAAACTAAAGATCGGCCAGTGCTCGATCGAAATTCGACCATAACTAATTTAGATTATAAGTTTAAACATTATTAAGATTGCTTTGTCAAAAAATGAGCGGGCGCCATTTCACAATTTTCTTTTAAAAAATAATGACATGGAGTGTTTTTAACATATCACGGCATGGAGACGTGAAATTTGAAATGTTGATATGTTCTAAGTTTTTTCTATGGTTATTTAATACAAAAAAATATTATTAATCTATTCTCAATTTGACCACAGATAAACAAAAGTACTGTGTCAAAATAATAATGTCAAATACATCGAAGTGTGTGTGAGTATGAAATACGTAACATTAAGCTAAATCACAATATATTGTGCTAAATTTTATTATCTACATAATAATTTAGAAATGTTTTTTTATTTGCCTTTTGTCGTTGCTTTACCGTATATGTGAGCATCACGCTCAAAATACAAATGCTACGTCAGATGTTAATATGCCCAGAGCCGTACAAAATGCTGGAGAAGGTTCTTAAATACAATTTGCTGCATTAACTTTAATATATTTAGAGCTATTTAAAAAACTCTATTTTTTAGGATCTTCATACAAATTTCTCAAAAAGACAGTAAGTCATCTTTTGGAAACAAAATTACTCATGTAAACGTTGAATGGAATCTTGGTATTACGGTATGAAAATGTAATAAAATAATTTTAGATTGATTTGTTATACATATAAATGTTATTCAAATCTTATTATTCTCAATAAATAAAGATTGAATGAAAAAAATTGCAAAATGATTCCTTCATTTTGAAGTTTGACAGGCACCTCTATGGGTGGAATGCCTAATTAATTATCACACATTAGAGGGTGTAGGGAATGTAGCTAAGATTCAAGGTCGGTAAAACAAAAATTGTAAAAGTGTCATTCTTCTTTTTCTGTGCTTATGTCAGTTATAGAGGTCTGTTAAGCAATGGAAAGCTAAACTAGAACCTGTTTAATTACCTACCGATCAAGCCTGACAATCGGAATCAAAAACGTAAAGCAAGACGGGTATAAGCTAGTATTATAATATTAGCATTCGCCACCCAAGTTTCATACTCTTCGGTCCGCACAATTTTCGTAAAAATGGTCACAAAGTTTTTCCTTCCCGTATTAATATATAGATATTATAGTGTTAATATAAAATCTTTTATAATTTATAAAGAAAAACGTATCACTGAAAGCGAATTTGTTTATTCTCGGGTGGAAGATGTTCCGATTCGTTGGGAGTGGAAGGTTAGGGAAAGCCGAGGAATGGTCATAGGCATCTTGCAAGCGAAAACCGAGGGAGACAAGGTCCAGTGTCTCCAAATCTAGACCAAAATCACAATACGGCGAATTCAATATATATTTGAACAGGTGCAGATCAGTCCATGATCATTGAATCGCAATCTGCACAGACATGAAAATAAATGTCAAACCTCCAGAAACGGGTCCCATGAAATCATAGAGTAATGCATGTCGGGGAAAGATGCAAAGAAAATTAATGTGTCTGGATACAAAAGAAGTGGATAATTATCGTTCTTTCTGCCTAAACCTATCTTATAAGGTGCATGATAGGTAAAAAAATATATATTGCTAAAATTGTGCATGCATGTACAGAAGGTACAAATATTTCTACTCGTATATTTATAACGATCAATACTTTGTGAATTTAAATTTAATCTTGATGTTTCTGTTTTATACAATTATTTTATTTTCCGTAGCCTAGGGCTATAAGTACCTACATACATAGATGCACCTCTACAATCTACATATTCTGCGATTCTTGAATTGATTACGTATCGGCAAATTCAAGGATGATAACAAGATTTCCGGCCAGCAATATCGGATTCTTCAATAGGAAACAAATACAGGCAACTTCATAGTAAAGATGGTTTGTTATAGCAGGTGCTATGTTGTTGATTTGGTTTAACATTTGACCTGTAAATCTGCATTGTTTAACTTATAACTATTTGCTAGATATAGATAGAACAATAGGTAGGTACATATTCACATGAGATATTGTAATAGGTATCTGTTCAATTTCTTCCGTATTGCCTTTTTCAATGCATTGTTTTACGTAATCATTCATAATCTATGGTAGGTTTCGTAGGTACTTTATATGCACGAATGAATATTTTATAGTCTATGGGAATATTGATTGGAATATGAAAATGTCAAACGTGTCAAATTGCTGTTTGATTTTGCTTTATGCCTATTTATTTTCATACAAATGATATTTTTTTTTACATATGTACATTTTTTGTCAGTAGGTATGTCGATAGTTGTTGTGGCGATTAATAATTTGCGCGAAATATTAAGAAGAAATAACGTGCTACTGCACATGGTTCCAACAAATACCACGTGACTGCTGTTAAACTCATTTTCACAAACTGCGACGTTTGTCGGTAGCCGGGTGTGAATTTTGATTTATTTATTTTTAATATTTTAGCGTTAACACAGAGGAAATTTATGTTTTAATCATATAATTAGTTAAAGGAAGTACATATGGGATTTGTTGTGTTGTCTTGTGCTTGTGGATAAAAGTAAAATGAATTATTTATGATAATTTATAGGTATTCAGTCACGTGACTGTTGAATAAAGGAACCAATTTTATGTTCTGCGCATCCAAAAAAGTTCTCTAATAATATTTGTACTCAGTGTTCTCGACGTGGTAAAGTTAAATTGAATCCATAATTAAATTGGTTCGACATAACTTTATTGATTATAAGACAACTAGCTTTCCCCACAGACGTTGTCCTGTGGTACCAACTATGAATGTTGTATTCGAATGTCTACACGCAATGATAATTTACCTATTTAACTAATCGAATGCCAACCGAAGCAAAAAATATGTTAAAAAAACAAAAAAATCCATCCGCATTTTGTCAATCGCATCAACTTTTAAACAATTATCAGTTTCTGTCAAACACCCATTTAATTTTAAAATTGGAAGTAAATAATATTGTATAAACACTTAGAAGGTTACCTTCTTTGAGTTTTCATCAATTTTCAAATTTTCCGGGCATTTTTCACACTTTCTTCTTTCAAAAGAACCTTTTCATGACAATAACAAACGTGACAAAAATGGAGTTAGCGAAATTGGTACAGCTAATCGAGCCTGATGCATAAACCACGCAAAATAGGGTTCCATTTTTATAAATATATAAGTAGATAGATACCTAAAACAGTAATTATTATTAATGACCCTTTTTCTGTGCCTGTCACCCGACATAGTTCACAAGAGCGTGATGGAAATAAGTATTTGAGTCTCAATTATTACAACTAATTAATATTCCAAGATATTATCCAAGGTGACGAGGTACTCGGTCTGAAGAATAGTTGTGATAGCAAAAATACGTTTCTGGGTACCACAAGCTGTTATCATGATGCCCACGCCGGAACATCCAAACGTAGGAGTTTGCCGAGAATGTGTCGTCTATAGTTTGCAATGTTTTAGGAATCAAAATGTTGGAAATTTATATAGTACATAGGTACCGTGAATGTTGAGATTACTTTTGATGGGTTATCAAAAAGAGTTTTTGGGTGTGTTTATACGGTGTTCAAAGGGTTTGCTCTTCTAAGTGTGCGTTTAAGCTAAACGAATATAGATCCGAATCTAGAAACAGCCCTCTAATTCAGGAAAAAAGTTTATTTAACTAAACTTAATTACCGTACATTTCAGATTCGTGTGTTAGAGAATCGTGGAATCATTAAGTATGATCGATTAAGAAAAAGTCTCAAAAACGGCTATTTTGAGAGAACGAATTTTGAGTCTAAACAATGCAGAACTTATTACTTTCTTTTACAGTTGAAATTAGACACCATGGAAATTATAACTAGCAAGAAAATAAAAACTCTTCTTCCAACGCTGATTCTATATTCGTTTGATTTAAATGCACCCAAATTTAATTTAAATACTGCCTTTAATTATTTACGTCGTGAGATGGTAGAAAGCAAACAGCAATGATATACATTCGAACTGTTAACTTAGTACCCTTGTGAAAAATGTTAATTGGCTAGAAAAAATATCCGTTATTACAGTCGGAATGGGGAAAGAAGAAGAAGATGTAACTTAAGTGTTGTATTGAATTTGATTGCTTAGTCTCGTGTAAAGAACTGTGCCTACGAAATGCGTCGGGATAATAAAAAATAAATAAATCCTCTACTTTATTTAAATAATTCCTCTACTGACAAGAATGTTCGTTCAATATGTTTAAAATAAATATTCTATTAAAAGAAAGTTTCTGTGGTTTTCGTCAAGACAGAGTTCATCTCTTCTCTTTTTACGATTAACCAATAATTAGCTCCGACGCCGACGGTTGTATTGAACGGAGTAACGCGGAAGACGGTGTTTTACTAGGGCAAGCATCGAAGTGGTTTTCGTTCAAATTAAAGGAATCGCTTTAAAGCAACAAAAATGTTAATCTTTCTAAAAATTAACGAATCCTCTGATTTATTGATTCAAAAGCGCTGTTAATTATTTTCTTTTACTAACGTATTAAAACTCCAATTAATATTTTAATCCCATAGAAATAAATCTATTAATAATTACCCAAATCATCAGCGTCAAATCACCAAGTTCAACAATCAACCAAAAAATCTATATATTAATACGTGAAAGAAAAACTTAAGTGTGCGAAATTCGTACTTCTCCGTCCGCGCATTTTCCGTAAAAATAGTCACAAAGTTTTTCCTTCACGTATTATTAATATAGATAAACTTATGAAAATAAATCAATAAAAACAATAATGTACTAACGTAGGTATGTAATTAGTTTCAAATAATAGCAATTTGCACGTGGGTTAAAATAAATCTTTAAATCAAACAAATAACTTTTGGATTTATTTATGACTAACAAATTTTTTCGATGGTACCTTTTGCCTATTACTGCCTACGGGTGATGCGCCCAAGTCTTTCAACTATATTTATTCATTAGTTTCCGTCTCATCATATGATAAAGAAACAGTAACTATTGTAAGATATAAGAATGTTATGTAATTATTATATTCAATAAATATTTAAATTGTTTTTAATAATCATTGAACATAAAGCAGACATTAAATAGTTGTTTTACAAATTAAGTACTTCTTATTATAGATACAGACAGATAAACGAGATTTTTAGGATACCTACGTGATTTTCGAGATACGAGGATATGTGGGCAAACAATAATTATGAGACACGAGGATAAGATTGTAAAAATACAAATACTTTGTTTTCAGAGGTTCCATTAAATTTATGGATAATTCAAAGCCTTTTTGAAAGCTCAATTCATTTGCTAAAAATATACCTGTTGAGGCCAACAATAAGATTGTCTTTGATTTTTTAAACATAAGTTAATTTCGACACATAAATTTTGATATGAAAATAATACTTTAAAATAACTAGGATGGCGTTTTGGGACTGGAACTGATTAACATTATTTAAAAGGTTGTTTTACTTTGAGATGGGAATATTTTAAGATTAGAACAATATTCTGGAACAAATGAAAGTCATTTTCAATATTTTATTCATATTATCTATCGATATAAGGAAGTCACTCTATCCGTCTAAATCAGCGATGCACATACCGCGGCCCGCGGGCCGCATGCGGCCCGCAGCCAGTTTTTCTGCGGCCCGCCGACGAATTCAAATATTGAAAAATCAAAAGAATATTTAAAATATACCTAATCAAATAATTTTGTACGTTTACCTCACTGCCGTGCCGGGGAGACGCCAGAATTGCGAACTTACGATCGGAACTATTCGGGTAGAACGCAGGCGCAGGTCCTGCATGGTCACAGGTGACTTAGAAACTATTTCTAGTCAAATCAAAAAGAAATGTGTCTAAGTCACATGTAACCATGCAGGACCTGTGCCTGCGAAACTAGTCGGGTTATTAAATGTGTGAAAAAATACAAATAAATTGTTTTATTTAAATTACGATATTAAATAAATCCACCAAGAATGCACGTTCAATTCGTTAATTTTAATAATAATCACAATTTGTTTGTGTTTGCGTTAGGGAGAAAATGTGGCGAGAGTGTGCATTGTTAATAACATTTGTACCTTTTGGAAGAATTATTAAAAAATTGTTTATTGTTTACTTTTTTGGTTTCTTGCATGAAATATCGACTGCGTTACTACGTACCTATTCTACTCGTCGTACCAAGCACATAAATTTCGATATGGATAAGCCAGGAACTCGTAAAAACGTAGAGGGCACTTTCTTGGGTCCAACTCTGTGGAATGTCTTATAATAATATGCCGATATAATGGATATTAAGGTATGCGAGGGTGTTGGTTTGATCGGCTATGTCGACGATCAGTGTCTGTAACTGCTCATTCGAAATCTAATGCAGCTCTTCACGCCATAGATCTGTGGATGAAAATAAATCACTTGTAAGTTGCCCTTGAGAAGGCCGAACCAGTTGTATTGATCAGTAGAAATATGGAAGGCATCCAGTTTTATATTGATGAAACTACTGTAAAACCGACGAACAACGTGACATACCTCGGAGTCATTATATACAGAAGATTCACAGAGAGGTCATATAGGCAGAGTGTGTGAAAAAGCTAAAAAAACCAACAGAGCAATACTGCCAAGAGTACCAAGAGGTCTAAGCTCATGCAAAAGGAGGATACAGGCAATGGCCATGTACACCGCACCAATTTGGTCTCACGCCATGGAAACTGCGAAATACAGATAAGATTGTTCGTAGCACATAGAGAACTATGGCGTTGCGAGTGTGTAGCGCTTACAGGACAGTGTCAGCAGAAGCGGCGCTGGTGATTGCCGGTCTGGTGCCCATCGACCTGGTGGCGATAGAGTGAAAAATTCTGTACAACCAAAGAGGAGCTACAGAAGATACGGAGACCTAAGGGAGAGATAAAACGCTCACCAGATGGCAAGAGCACTGGGAGGAATCAGCGAAGGGAAGATGGACTTACAGGCTGATACATCAAATTAAGCCCTGGCATGAGAGACAACACGAACTTGTGACCTTTCGCATCACTCAGTGCTTGAACGGACACGGCGTTTTCTACAAACAGCATCAATGTCAGAGTCTGCAGGCTGCATATACTGCAATGACCCTTCGGGTACTGCTGAGCATACCGTGTTCTCCTGCCCGAGGTGGGAGAAGAAACGGAGAGATGTGGAACGAAGCCTGGAGATCCTGAGGCTGACTCCGGGAAATATGGTCTCGAAAATGCTGAATGATCAGAGTAAGTGGTCAGTTATTGGTGACTTCTTGGAAGGTATCATAAGGACCAAAGAGATTGACAAAATTAATATGAAAGGCTAGGAGAGAAAAAAGAAAGGCGAAGACAATATGTGATAAGCCCCTTAGAGCAGGGGTACTCGGTGGTTGTCAGGAAGAAAGCGAGGGGGTTTTACCCGGTATGAGCGTCCATGGAAGATTACCCCCCCCCCCCCCCAAGGTAAAAAAACTTAAGTTTAGTTTAGTTTAGTATTATTTTCCATGTAGCGGCCCGTCCTTGGCTCATAATCTTCACAAGTGGCCCCTGCTCCCTATAAGTCTGTGCACCCCTGGTCTAAATGGAGTAATGACACTCCAAAATAATCACCGTGATCGGGAAAAAACAAATGGATGATGCGGAGTGATAGAGTGAGTAAGATATCCAAAATTCGCGTCAAGCCATTCGTCCATCGCTCCAAAAGGATAGTCAATGGGGAAACTCGAGTGGACGAGGTCCAAGTCGTCACGTCACTTAAATGTCAGTGTCAAAAACTTGGTCCAAATTTGTCTCATTTTGTCACCATCCTTCCACCAGGGTACACAATATGTTGCTGTTTTCAATTTAATAATAGCAAAATACGTGTATTAACGTAGTGAAAATTCGTTAAAATGGTTGCAAAAAAACTCAAGTTCCACATCTGTCACAATGGATGACATCAATTTGGAGTGATGGTGAACGGGGGGCTTAAAAGGGTACACAAGACACATTATGCATACGATTATTTCGGGATTTAAACAATAATTATTAAAATTTAATAGTGAAGCCATTCAAGCGAATTGCGCAAACTCATCATATATCGGATAATTATTATAAACATCAATGATAATAGATTTTGTGTATCTGTTCAATAGACCATAGATCGATTTTATTGTTGAGTTGTATGAAGGTAGCTATCGAAGCACTCAACTAAAATAGAAAGTTTAAGTTGGTACTTTTAAACAATGAGTAAGTTCATAGTAATAAAAAGATAAGAGTATCTATTTTCTGATTATTTCTATTGAACTGATCGAATGATTTGTTCCTACTGTTGTAGGCATAGATAATAAGTAAACAAAGGAAATGATTTGAAATAGGTATATTGTAAGTAGATATCAGGTGAACATACTGTTGATACAGAATTTCAAGACAAAAGAACTCTCTTGAGGAACACGTAACGTTCTATCAAAACAATAGTTGGTATAACTGTTTAGTATAACCATTGACCACATTTTTTATTGCTCATCGAATCTCTTCTCATCAAACGAAACAGATTTTAAAAAGATGCAGATAGTGCAAAATAGAGGCACAAGACCTGCAGCCCTATTCACGAAAAAGTTTGAATCGAACTTCGAACTAAACTTAGACTTAAACTTTTCTGAAAACTTTTCTAAATATCTAGTCATATAAGTAGTCTGTGATCTGTCAGATTTACTGCCTGTCAGATTTACTCCGACTTTTCCAACTTATTGAGCTGTCAAAAATTCTGTCTGTTAGATATGTACCTACATTTCGCCCATCTAAATTTCTTTTTCAGCCTTTATAATTGATTTATTCCGTATTTACAAGTCACACATGCGTGTTTATTTGTAATAATATTATTTTAATATGAATAAAGTTGGAAAAGTCGGAGTAAATCTGACAGGTAGTAAATCTGACAGATCACAGACTACTTATATGACTAGATATTTAGAAAAGTTTTCAGAAAAGTTTAAGTCTAAGTTTATTTCGAAGTTCGATTCAAACTTTTTCGTGAATAGGGCTGCAGTTAAGAATAGATGCGCTGGCTGCATAGTAATATTTTGACAGCCACAAATTTTCTACTTATATCTAAGCTTTTTTCGTGTATATTTTTCTATTGTGAGCGGGAATAAAAACAGCGCGTCATGGTCGCCGTGTGACCAATCTTCGAGTTTTAATTTCATCCAACCTGACCAACCACATCAAGAGTTATCCCAAGCATCCATAACATGACCAATGTTAGGTGTTAGAAGGTATCATTGGGTTAAAAGAGGTTAAAGTTTAAAGTGAATAAAATTTGTACCTATATGTTCGAACAATATTTTAATGTGTATTAAATGTCAATAGTGTTAATACGTTGTTGTTTGCTTGGTGTCAATATATACCATCTAGAAATAATGCTCTCTTTTTAGCTCTGGCTCTATGTTAGGTTGGTTGGAAATTGCCCCAGGCAATAAGCCCGCCAATTTTGGTTTGTTATTATTGTATAATCGTGCCAATAAAGTGTTTATTATTATTATGTTCGCTTGGTGTAAACGAACCCTAAAGACTCTTTTCAACGTTCCTTGCAAACTGATTATTAACAATTGTCAAAACTGTATGAGAACACATCTAGAACTCTGCTATCTGTGCAGAATTCTCTTAAGCCTAGTTCAAACTAGGTTGAGAAGTAAGTAATTTAGAAGCTATGGTTTTGGCCTCAGCCATAGTGAACACAAATACGACATTTTCGACTTTTTTCACATAAATCAAAGCTTGTGGTAATGGTCGGCACCGTGATTCGAACCCACGACCTTCAGTATGCTGTACGTACGAAAGCCTTCGACTGATACGTCGTTCACGTTCATCGTTGTTTTTCAAGAACGTTTCTACGACAAAGCCTCGATGCTCACCGGCCCACTGAATGGCGACTACTTGAAATGAAAATGAAACGTTACTACTCCCACTCCGCTCGTTGTTTTTCAAGAACGTTTCTACGACAAAGCCTCGATGCTCACCGGCCCACTGAATGGCGACTACTTGAAATGAAAATGAAACGTTACTACTCCCACTCCGCTAATCCACCTGCGCGCTCAACAGTGAGTGTTTGAAACTATGGAGTCCATTCTGCCCCACCCTGTACCAACCATCTCAATCGATTCGACTAAAATGCCGGCTAATCTACTCGACTTTTTTAATAATCATTTTAGGTGTTAAGAAACATTTTTGTTACTAAATTTTTACTCGCCACTCGACAAAAATACTCGATCAATGTGAACTAGGCTTAGTATACACACACTTTGTTACAACATGCACCACACTGTACGACAAAAGCATGACGTGACTCACCAACATTATCACACTTTTGATATAACGGAGTCTAGGTGTGTCTCCTATTTGGTCAGGCGGGCACATGTGCTCAAATGTCATCAAGGAGAAAGTGCTGTTTTATAGCGGCAAAGATTATCACACGAAAAGTGCGATAACTACTGTACCACGTGGCTTGCAATTTACATTCAGACTAACTACCTAAACTTACGGGTAAGTATTAGGTATATTTTTATGCCCTTGACAGAAGGCCCTAAATGAGAGTTTAATACACTATCTACTAATTATTTAATCAAACCTACGCGTACCTAAATAAAAAAAGCAAAAATATACAAATGTATTTATAGTGCGGAATATTTCAAATTAAAGAAAACATACATTTCTATTTGTTTTTTTTTTATTTTATTTAGATTTTCTATACTTAATTTACTATTTAACCTATTTAATGCCAACCGATGCATCTGTTTTAAACAATGTTTACAGGTCGGACGCTGAGAATCGCACCAACTATCAAACAACTGACAGATGTCAAGCGTCAATTAAATTTCAAAAAATACATAGTAAATTACCTACTATAGTTAAAAGCAGTAAAAAGGTTTCCTACGTAATTTTCTTAAACCAAGCCAATAGGCAATAAAGATGAGACATTAACAAAAATGGATATATTCCAAATTTTCATATCCTGGCGCCAAATACATGACAGCAGTCGTAGTCTTTTAATTTGGTTGCTCTCTTGTTCTCAATAATTTCCAACTTTTATCTCTATATTTCATTAATTATTAATTATCTATTTATTGCCTACATGAGATTTTTCTATACAATTTAACATGTCGAGATTTTCCATGATTAGGAGTTTCGGAGACTTAAACATTACCACCTAATGGCGAACGTTGTTAACGTAAAGTGATCACACTAAGTCAGCCTTCGAAATAACAGTAGAAGACGGTCGTATCCCGTAGTGGTTTGTTCCATTTAAAAATCGAACATCAGTAATTAATATTGTTAGAGTTATTAGTTGTTATATGTTCGTTAATTTTTTTTTATATTTTCTAATATTCCGAGAATTACATTTTTTCTATCAAAAGAACTTTCTCCTAACAATAGCAAACACGACAAAAAAAGGATTGGCAAAATGATTCAGCCGTTCATGCATTTTGCGATGACTAAAGGAAAAGGGCTCCACTTTCATATTATATCGACGCAAGCAACCTACAACACAAAAAAATTACGACATCAATTTTATGTATTTCATTTTCCAAATATTGTTCTGTTGAACACATTTTACACTAACTATAAGAAATTGGCAAATAATGACGATCCTTGACGAGATAAAATATAAAAAAAAAACATAGTAATTAGTGTTCATTTAAATAAATCCGGGTCATAAATAATTGCACTTAATAACGTCTCATGATAATATGCGAAACAACCACATTATATGGAACATTACTATGTCTAAACAAAAAATAAATGGTGTAGTTTTAATACATGATAATAAATAAAATACGAAAATGATCTGTTCAAATGTGACGATGGAACACGAATTCTCACACAAGATGATTCGAATCACACTAGGTACTTCTTCAATGTAATTGTTAGCCTGGCCTAGAGGTTCGGTCGTCGACTTTCGTAGTGAGGCTCATTAGTTCGATCCCGGTGCCAACCTTCTTTTTTTCACAACACAACAAGCTTTCTATGAAGACTTCAAAGTGCATAATTTTATTTTAATGCTCTGCTTGAAACTGTGCAACATTCAGCTCAGTGAAGTGCTTTTGTATTCTCACTATGCTACTAAGTGGGGTCTTAAAAGGAGTATTGATTTGATTGATTGATTGATTTTTATTAATCAAACAATTGTGAGTTGTAAAAATAAGCAGAAATTTCATGTTTGTAAGATATTCTGGGTAAAAAAATATTTTTGTATACTCACTCGTAGACACAACATTAAGAAGAAACATGTATTTCCAAAACTCCATGTATTTTCAGAGTCAAAACACATACACATACAGTAACAGACAAAAGAATCAATTGGCAAAAAATATAATAAACATGGATGACATGGCAAAGATAAATAATAATATATTCCTTCAAGCCCACACTTACAGGCAACAAGAACCCACCATATTCTTTGTGATTTGAACAATGTTAATGACCTTATCAGCTATTCTCATAATATATAGGTAATTACTCTAACTCTGCATCTAAGAAACTGAACACACATCTACATGCACATCTGTCACTATCTGTAGTGGTGCGTGAGTTATGTTGTTTGAAATGGACGATACATACATACCCCATACTGATAACACGTCAGTTCTGTTGACAATTTTGTGAACTATCATTGTGCAACCGTAAAAACAGGCGACGAAATATGTCACATGATGACGGACTAGTTGTCACTAACCTCTTTTAATAGTTGTCATTATAAAATTTTATTTTCGAATAAATTAATCGAATCATGTGTTTTACTGTTGATAATAATTATTGTTATGGTTGAAACGTTTTTGTATGAAAATTTGTATGTACCAATAATGCATGAAATATGTAAAAATGGGAAATTATATCCTAGGATTTTTATTGTATAATTTTATAAATGCAATTGTGAACAATTTTCTATACACTAGTATGTTCTATATACAGCCGTCAATGCATATACTAATACAGTATTATGCTATAATATTGATTTACTGCTTACATAATAAGTCTATTATCGGTATTCATGTAGACTGAACAGACATACAAGTACACGTAATGGTTTGTTGTGTATTATTTAACATAAGTGTGGGAATTTTTCGTAAGGAAAACTAGTTTAAATATCCAACGAAGTCTTTTTTTTTATTTTGCGCGTACTATAATATACACAATTTATTTATCTAATTCTTTATGCACATATTATTACAAAATAGTGTAAAAAAAATAACAGTCTACCTACTGTATAAAAATTGTGGGCAATGGCGGGATTATTGCCGAGGCAATCTCTAACATTCTGTATCGGTTCCGCTGAAATTTTAGCATCAACTAAAATTTTCAATTTCGCGGGTGATGTCAAGTGATTTATCAACCATAGAAATCGATCAAAGTGAATATAGCTGCAAGTGATTTCAAGCGATTCATTTCCAAAATAAAATGACAAATAATTCTCGTGATGGCCGCCAAATGGGATTTTTCTCAAACAAATTCATCTTGAACCAGAAATATAATACTATTAACGTATATTTTATGATGAAAACACGAACACACTAATATTCTTACTGAAAATAATAAATTATATTGTTTCGAGTGTAGGCTTTAAGAGAGGTGTCTGAGAATTTTTTTTTATATATTAGTAGTTTTGACATAAAAGTGGTTCCTCTAAACTTTATAGGAGGCTCTTTATCAGGTGCCGCTTAAATTGATCGAATTACGGATCATTTTAGGAATTTTCAATTGGAATATACTTTTTTCATATAATTTTGTTGACGGATTTTACCAAAACTTTAACGGAATACAATGTGTAGGTGTGCGAATATCTTAGCAGTTCTGCACAGTGCACCCGCCAAAGTGGTTTAAAAAGTATATTCTATTATCACATTCTGCAAAAACTAACTATTTGAAGATCAAAATATTTTAGCCAGCATTAAAAATGGACGTTTTATGTCAAACTATTTTATATTTATGATAGTTTAAGTTGAATTAATTCTCTCAAATAAAATCTTGCAAAAATTAGATATCGGAATGGGTTAAAAAGACAGTTTTTATTTCTCATAAGGGAACTATTACGTAAAGATGTTTTATTTAAACAACTACCTAATAATAAATGTGAATAATTGTTGACTTTTCTCTATGGTGTACCTACATAACCTCAATTCATTGTCACGTCATTTTTTGGTTATAAAAACCATTATGAATAAAGTCAAAAGCATATTATTATGTTCGAAGGTGCTAGATTTTTCAATAGATTAGAAAAAAACTGTAATAATATGTATATTATGTACATTACAATTATTATAGTTAAAAACAGCCCATCGAAGCTTACATCATCGTCCCAATGATTACAAGTTTGTCTTTGGGCTTATCAGAGCTGCGTCACCTCTGGAAAAAAATGTCTAGATGATTATATAATAATTTGAGATTTGATTTGCATATAACAATAACGTGGTCTTTATATGGGCACACCATAGAAACCTGTCGTGCTAACCCGCGGGTAGGTATTGGAACCGATCAAGAATTTGTTTTCTAATATTATCATAAACACCACACAACCTGTCAAAAAGGTTTAAATATAGAATTCTCTCGAGAGTTAATTTTATCTTTGTTTTTATTTCTACCTAATGAATTATTTTATAAATTAATGAAATATTTTATAATTTGACTTAGAAAATTAATAAAATAAAAATAGTAGATATCCACGACCATTTTATACTTCTGCGGAAAATGAACAAAATATTAAACGAATTTGAAACTTTATGAGCAAATAAAGGAGAGTCACTGAGCTTAGAGTTATGAGCAAATAAGCCGATCTCGAGTTACATATAAGTGTTCGCACTAACCCGACTTTCTTTTATATTATAGATATGACACTTTTGAATGTAGAATGTTCACGTTCGTTCAATGTCTTTTAGGTCGTGATTGGTAAAATCGCAATTTTGTACTTGTATCCAATGGTGTGTGTTGTTAGGTTCACTTAATTATAACACGATTTTATAATTACTCGCACTTGCTTGTAACATCTCAAGTGATTTGACACACTTTGTGGTCTATAGTTTGTTCTCTGGGTTCACGAGAGAGGCCACGCTATAATATTATAGCCTATTCGCTCGAAATCATGCTGATTCGCTCACACGAAATATAATGCCTTCATAATGGTGGATTTTAATTTGAGGTGATGAGTTCGTAATAATTATTTCTCATTAGCTATTCACACCCGAGGACACATTTTGTAATTGAAAATGGAACATTTTTTCTAACCAACTGAATATAGCTGCAAATTATATGAAAATGTATTGCAGCCAACCTGACAAAATATCAAACCAATGGAAGACCAAGGCAGTGGCTTATCGACAACGTTGCCCGGGACTTGGACGTGCTGGGTGTGGGAGATCGGTGGGAGTCCATTATGCAGAATGGGACGGCTTGGAAAAACATTGTTCAGGAGGCCAAAACTCTGCCGGAGTTGTATGGCCACCGGAAGTAAGAAGTAAGTAAGTGTTTGTCTTTTACTATAATTAAAAATCACAATCCCTAACGGCCGGTTTCATAAAAAATAAAGCAGACTTTAAACTCCCTTTAAAAAATAACGGGTTTCATGACAACAAAACGACATTTAAAACCGACTTTTATCTAAAGTACCGTTGTTGATTATTATTTTAATAATCGGAAAACATAGCAAAACGGGAAGAATATGATTGTTTACAGATTTCGTTTACTAACTCATAAACCATAATAATAAATTAACACAAAAAACGGCACTTTGATGCTCTATTGAGAAATGAAATTGACAGATCAACAGAAATTCCGCGAAAATATTAGTAAACAGCCTATGTTTTCCATAGATTTCCATGGTAACACTACCAACTGCTACCAACTTTAAAATATTTTTTTTTGACATTTCAAATTTTAGCTGGAATATTTTTTATGGAATGCTTCAGCCTAAAGGAGTCTTTAAATTTTAACTTTAGGTAACTAAAGTGTTCTTTTGAAGCTTTTTATGAAACCGGCTGTAAGTTTCTGAATTTTTTAAACTTAAAGCTCTATACAACAACTTTCCTTTTTGCCAACCAATGTGTCAAAAGTGCCAGTGCCCGACAATGAGGCTTCATTTTTTATATTGAAAGGTATAGAATAAGGTACTTTTTTAGAATAAGTAAGTAATTATACCATTTATACCTAATATAAAAACCACTGATTTCATTTTGAAAAATCTATGATAAAAGAGAAACGCATTACCAAACACATTAATGAATTATTTTCAAAAGGCGTTAAATGGAGTAAGTAACTACCAACTGAAGTAATAAGATAATAATATGATAAGGTAAAACGAGTGCAGAGCTAAAAGATGAAAATGCTTCGAAGAGAAACACTTTGTTTAAAATAGCAATCACCTTTGAACTTGGATTAAATATTGATTATAATATTACTACTTAACAAAATGACTCAAGATCATTTTAAATAATTTTAGAATGTAAAAGTATACCTAAAGGTTAGAAGATGAAATAAATAATACTTTTTTGTTTTTTTTTTTATTGTAAAATTTGTTATTACTGTGTTTAAAAAGTAATTTAGCTGGATCACGCTTTACAAACCAAAAAAACTAATAAGAAAAAAACACGAGCCATAACTATGCCAATGGCTGACATTGAATCCATAGACAAAAAACACGACATTAATTTGAATAAATAAAGACGAGTCAATTTAGACTTGTTATGAATGATGTCTAACATCAATTTGAACGCGCAATCCGGCAATTTCGTAAAAACTAATATTAAACACAGCTATTGATGGAAATAATGTTCAAATGAGAACAACTTTTTTTGTAAGTTTTTAACTTTTTTTGTATTACTATTTTCATCTATGATTTTAACACATTCTTACCCAATGAATTTGTTGTAATTATGCGTGTTTTTTTTTGGCGTAAAGAAATGCGTGTTAATGGGTTTATTTAAGTGAGTTCCTAATGAAATGTTCTTTGTACTTTGGGCTTGCCCTTTTCTCGCTAAAACTCGAATTTTACAGTTTTTATATCTATTAATAAATTGTTTTGATTCTGACATTTAAAAATTGCAGCTAGTAATATACCGAATGTATATTTGGTTCCATTAAGTGTAATGGTTTTATTTAATACTAGCTACCCCGACAGAAGTTGTTCAGTTACGTTATAAAAAAATTACCTACATTAGATGAATTTATACTGTCGCTAAGTTTTCTCAAATATTTCGCGAAACATTCTTTTTTTTCTATCATAAGAACGTTCTTCTAGTAATAACAATCGCAAAAAAGAAGAATTATTAGCGAAATTGGGTTGATTTTTATATGTACAGATGACAAAGCACTATGAAACATTAAACAATGTTACAGCCTAGAATGAGGCATTTTTATAGTTTAATTCATTCTTGTTCTAAATTACTGACTTAATCGCATCGAACTATATCACGTTATTTATGATTAATTCCATTTTTTTATAATATGGAACGTTAGATATTTAATAATTATTTAAATGTCAAATGATGACATACCTACCGATGTATGGGTTCTTTTCGTGACGCTAAAAATGTGCTAGATATTGTGCCTAAAAAATTTTTATCGATACGCATTTACTCGGTAGACTTCGCACGTTCGAAATAAGTTCTGGATTAAATGAAAATAATATAACTAAAAGTTATGATAAACCATAGATTTTACTAGATGAAGTACGTACACCAATATATATTTACATAGAAAACCTAATTGAACGACACTATTGATTGATTGATTGATTGGTAGATTGATTGGCAAAAAGCAATGTATATATTTATTTATTTATTGAAAGATTGTACATATACAAAGCAGTAAAAAACAGACATAACAAAAATAATAAAAAGGTACAAAAATCCCAATCAGGCCTGTGTTTGGGTATACAAAAAAATATAGTTATAGATAACTATAAATATAGATTTTTCGATCTTTATTTTAAAGAAAAACTGAAATATTGAAGTAATTCAAATTAAGTGCTTTAAGAATAAGTACTTTTTTATTATTAATTAGGCATTCCACCCAAAGGCAATAAAAAACATCTTCAGAGTTGGAGCACTCCAATAATAAACATAACAACAGTGTATTTGTGTTCACTTTGGGTGAGCCCAGATTCATTTAAAAAAAGGTATAAGATACAAGTTGAAATGGTCTTAGCATTTTGAAAGAGAATGTACCTACCTAAGTGATTTTATGTGAAGCGAATGGTAGGTACGTGATCTACCAAGAATTATAGCCATGTGTGAACCATTTGGATTTCGTCGAAAATGATCAGAAATCAAAGAAAGGAAATGATTTTGGAAGAATTTTCATCATAACTTTTAGAGACTCTGATGGGTAAAAAAAAACACACACACACACAGAAATAATATGCATGTTTAATCGCATGTTAAAATGCATGCATGCTGTTTAAACATTTAAAAAAAAAATTGTCTTACCCAAAGTCAACTTTTGACATATTTCGCACCAATCAATGCTTTTGTGTCGTGAGAGACATAGAAAGATAGTGGGCACCGGGAACCGGACCCTTGATCTTCAGCTTGAAAGTCGAAATGATTGAACCATTAATACTTTATTTATAGTTTTGAAGAAAATATTCAAAGAATACTTTTTTTAGGTTCATTTTGTCTGAAGGTTTCGTATGATTTAATAAGTAGTTAACTAGGTATATTTTGATATAAAATTAACAATTAAAAAAAGATGTACCTACCTATTCTGCACCAATAACTTGAAATCATTCAAATCTGATGTAGCGCATCTTGGTTGTAAACACTCGCGTTGCCCGGCTACTATTTTGTTTGTTTACGATATTTTGTGTGAAACGAACGCCATCTTATCTTCATACATAACAAACGCGGATCAAA
This sequence comes from Mystacides longicornis, assembly GCA_963576905.1. Lineage (NCBI taxonomy): Eukaryota > Metazoa > Arthropoda > Insecta > Trichoptera > Leptoceridae > Mystacides > Mystacides longicornis. The sequence continues at coordinate 4,828,400 of OY756424.1, read as the reverse complement.
TATTTTTTTATAAATAAAGTAAAAACTGATCAGTGAGTTATACGTAATCAACGATTTTTTTTTATAAATTAGACGGTAGGCTTCTAACCACGTCATATTAAGAATTAATGGGATGTTTTTTTCCTTTTTGTGCCGCTAGAGGCGCCCTTGCTAATCCGGTCTATTGTCAAATTCAGTGTTGCCAACGGGGGCGATTTACTTCTTCTTCTTCTTCTTATGGTCGCTCACAATCTAACCTCCAAAATATCATTCTAGTTTATTTCAAATTAAACAACTTATATATTATTATACATGATAACTTACAATAGGTTTAGAGTAATCATTGTACATTTTTTACATACTATTACAAATAAAATTGTTCATCTTTTTTTATTTACCTACCTAAATACAAATTAAAAAATACAGAACAGCACCCCTGAGATTTATTCTCAAATTTATGCGCAACAAAATCAACAACTTCTTAGCAACACAATGGAAAACAAACTTCCCAACGTTGGCATCACTGAAAAAAACATCTCTACGTTGGCAGCACTGAATTTGACAATAGACCTGATTAGAAGTTCTGCCACCTAGTGTGTATTGTCGGAAGCTCCCCAGAAAACTTCCCATTAAACAAAAAAAATATTCTACTGATTTGTTTGGCCAACCTGTATTTTGAAACAAAACGTCTTCTTCATTAGACATCAGTTGACAGTAACTCAAAGAAAACTAGCCTGAAGCAGAAGCTGAAGACATAAAATAAGTTTCGAGTACCTACCTAAATAGAGTTGAAAAGATAAATTATAGGTACCTATGTATATTGTTTAGAATAATTACGAATTGTCTTAACTATATATTAATACGTGAAAGAAAAACTTTGTGATCGTTTTTACGAAAATTCGCGGACGGAGGAGTATGAAATTTCGCACAATTATAGTTTATAAGGATGATAAGGAGTGGCGAATGCTAACATTGTTTTATTTCTACAAAATCTATAATATAAAAGAAATTTGGGTTAGTGCGAACACTTATAACTCGAGATCGGCTGAAAAGATTCTCCACTCCGGATAACAGAATAACTAATAAAATGTTGAAAATGCATAAGAAATAATATAAAATTTATTAATATAAAATTTCGTCGAATAATAATCTATTCCATAAGTATGCGACTTCTACGCGACAGCTGTCAAATATTGACAGCAATATCGTCATCGTTGCGTTGCGGTCCATTTAAGGATTGTACCATTTCGGGAATATTATTTATCTGTTATTATGCCGTTTGAGCCCTGTTTACACAAACATTACACGCTTTTTCGGTCGTTGCTGGTTGGTAAGTAGGTACCTAAGTGTGAAACAAGTTAACGTTTTGTCGATATTGACCGAAATATTACCGCACAGAATTTGACCGAACTCTGAACCTTACGCCATATTAAGTATTACGATGAGCACATGAATTAGTTGATGTAACATTTCACCTTATTTGAATAGTTTGTAAACAAAGATGTATCAATAATGTAAATGTTGATGTCATAAATATTGGAAATGGAATGTAATCACATTTAAATAGCTATATTCTACCATTATTAGATCATAGATCACATCACCTCTAATGATGCGGGACAAACAGCGAAAGATTTCTGAATTAAATCTAACGCTTGTTTTTCCATACACTGAGCCACTTTTAGTTAGAAAAAGAACAAATTAACCGATGCTTAAAAACCATAGTATTTGTAAACAAATCATGCTAGATTTGCATCCTGTTATGCTATGCTATGTTTATTTCGCATATAGAATCTCATTATCAAGTGAAAAAAAACCTGGAATAGGCACACCTTATCGTACATAAGGAGGGGGGGGGGGCACTTGCATCCCCCCTGGATTGATTGAAATATGGTCAAAAAATGCTACTTTTATTTTGAATCACTTTTTGTTATCAAAATGTAAGTGTGAAAAGAGTGTATACGTTTATTCTGCGGGCGCCCATGACTTGCAGGATGTAATTACTGGTAGGAAATCGAGAAGAAAAAAGAAAGATTTGTTAGGAAGCAACTTTACGAAACACTGCTTAAAGCTAAAGGCAGCAACATTTTAATGTCAAAAATGTCTTTTAAATATTCTTTAAATAAAAAAAACACCTTTATTCGATAGCGATCCACCTAGCACACATTATGTGGATTTGTTTGTCAAATAAATAATATAAAATTTCACGGCAGTATCATTAATAAGAATTTAATGTAAATGACATTTTCGTTTTTCGAATAAAGTCTCAACAAATTAAACGACTCGTAAATTATAGCGAGATGTATGCGGCTGGGAATATTAAAAAACGAAAATAAAAACTACCTAAAACCAAACCGGTTAGCTGGAGGAAGCCGCACCAATGGCTTCACCGGTTATACAAACATCTTTCGGAGAGAACGACTAAATCAATAATGACCAATCAATTAAATTTTCTTTTAAATTCAACAGTTTCTAGCTTATAAACACTTATAAAAATTGTATACAAAACTGCCGACAAAATCGCTTTATATACTAAATGTATCAAAAACTGAAAAAATATAAATACGCATCGTAAAACTGATAAATACAAAAAGAAATTGTTTCGATATTAGTTCGACATAAGTGTAATGTCAAAATTCCCGCTTTTTTATAATGTCAAAGTTTCCATAATGTAAAGGTTAATTCACTCGTGATAGTATTTTGTAACAAGTTAGTGGAACACGATGTTTTAAATTAATTCCAAACGATTAAATAATAATAATATAATCTATGGTACTCACCTTCACGTAGCGTCTCTAAAATAACAAACGTGAAGCACAAAAGTAAGAGTGAAACAAGCGGAGAGGGCGAGGCTCTATATCTTATATACGAGGCACCTAGGAGGGGAGATGTGTGGAGGGATCTTTATAATGTGAGGCTAAAACAAACTCCGTACGAACATCTGCATTGCCATCCTCTATGGTTCGCGAGGTTGACGTCCGTCCGTTGGTCCGTATAGTCGAATTGATATTCGTTGCTACACATCGATCTACCATTTCCCATACAACCTCTCCTATTTTTTTTTGCTTCTGACCTTGCCTTCCTTGAGAACAGAATCGATTCTCGGTCGTATAAAATCGTATCTTGTTGAAAAATCCTTTTACTCAGTCGACGAAATGTTAAATTGATATGTAATGAGTGGACTGAATTTGTTTGTATTGTGTTATCCTGGGCCACCCAGTCTATAGTAACACCTCCTCCCCTCTAAAACAAACCATAGATTCTTCTTTATAGACCTCCTCTCTCGCATTTATTCCACTCTGCCCTGAGAATCCCTCATTTACATCAACAATATTATTATAGGGACATATTATCTATGGTGTCATCTGTCAACCTGGCTCGGGGCCTGCTAACACTTTTCTTCATTTGTAAACACTTTTAGTCGTACTGTAGTCCAGAATTTTCCTGATATTTCCGTAAATAATCTCGATTTTTTTTACTGATGGCGAGAGGAATTCTAGGCTCTAAATAATTTCCACAATATAGATAGCTGGTGAATATAATACAATCATCTGAAGTTCCACAATATTGTTTAAACTGGCAACCCTATCTAAACAGGATATTAATCGTACAGTCATCAGATATTTTGTTTCTGTTTTATAATCAGCCTCTATACGAGATATAGAATTATTAATCACTACTAGGAAAACTTCAAAATGCCTCATTACTTCAATTCCACTGCTTTTTTACTTAAAGTAATCTAATTGCTTAGTGATTCGGTCACTAACTTTGACGTAGGTACCTATCTGAGGTCATCGGTTCGAAATTTGACATCCGGGGCCGACCGCCGTTAAAATATCCTTTATGTAGGTACCTACTTCGTTTATCCTTAGGGTATTAGTGGTATCTATATTGGTTTTACTAGAATTATTCCTTTAAAAAGGAGATCCTACAAAAAAATCATGGATCTAGACAAATTTCTGATGAGGTAGAGTATGGCTGCAAACGCTAGTTGACTTAATCGTTGTGTCAAATATTATATGCCTAGTCAATTTATATTATTCAAAATTAGATATATTTTATCTTCTCTCTATATGTATTTCGTAAGCTAGGGAAAAATCATCCCTTACAATAACTTGATATTGTCGAAATCGAATCTCCCTTTAATCCCCATTTTGGGACACAGGGAGGCAACAAGCGCCCTCCATTGCGCTCGATCTTGTGCAATGTTTATGACCTCCTCCCACACCAAATCCTTCAGCTGTGCTTCAAAGGAGCGGAACACTGAGAGGTCCTTCTCGATACTGTACCTATTTGTTTTTCTATATTATAAACTAGCTTTCCCCACGGACCTTGTCCTGTATAGTCTTAGAATGAAAATGATTTCAAATTTTATAAGTGTTCGCACTAACCCGACTTTCTTTTATATTATAGATGTTACTAAAAACTGATAAAGAAACTACTATTAAAAAGCAAATCAGTGGTGAGTTCTAATATTATGGGAAAAAGTTTCTCTTAAAAATTCGTTTATTTTTTCCACGTATGTACTTACCTACACATTTTTCTCTTTACAAGAATAATTACTTTATCCGCGTTCGCTCCCAGTGTGAAACATGTGGACGCCACGAAGCCTCTCTATCTTGGGCCAATTTGTACAGCTTCATCCCAGCTTAGTCGAACCTCTTTTAAAACCGTAAACCGCAAAATCTGTTCGCAAATGTCTCGTCTGGTACCAGGATTCACATCGATAGAATAACTCTTTTAAGGTGGAGAAGTTATGGATTTCCACAATTCCCTCTTGCTATCTCTAATATAAATGAAAGTCGGATTAGTGCTAACACTTATAACTCGAGATCGGCTGTACAGATTCTTCTGATGTTCGATTTATTTGATTCTTCTACGCTGCGGATAACATAATAACTTATAAAAAGTTGAAAAAAATGGATAAGAAATTATATAAAATATAATATTAAAGTTATATTTTATGTATTTTTTATGGGGGCACAGTGCACAATCATTATGTACACAATAACATGAACCGTCCGCCTCGGGTTAGAACCACAGGACAACGTCTGTCGGGAAAGCTAGTCTTATATATAAAAATGGATTTCCCGATGTCATCGTATCACGCCTGAATGGCTAAACCGATTTCGCTAATTCTTTTTTTTTTTGTCGTGTAGGCTTTTATCAGGAGAATGTCCTTTTAGAAGAAAAAAATTAAGAAAAATTCATGGAAAATTAGAAAATTAAAGAAAACTCTACGTAGACAACCTTATTAGTACTTTTTACCTTATAATTTTTATTCCAAATTTGGAATTTTGATGAAATTGTCAATTGGTGCGATTGACAGAATGTGGATGGAATATACATCGTTTAAAACAGATGCATCGTTCGGAATCACATAGGTCAAATGATAGTTAATTCATCATTATACAAAATCGAATTCAATAATTCAATTGGAACACATATTCAAAAGGAATGCAAATGAAAACCTCAGAGGACACCACCTAAAATTGAGCAAATCTCGCTTCAAATGTAATCCAAGGAAGCATGCATTTAGTAACAGAGTGGTTGACATGTGGAATAAATTGCCTGAGAGTGTTGTGTCTGCCACTAGTGTAAACCAATTTAAAAACAGACTGGACGATTTTTTGAGAGACAATGATATGGGCCTATCAGCTTGAGCTGCCTGCCCATTGCAATAATAATAATAATAATATTCATATTTAGGAACACAGGACAACGTCTGTCGGGAAAGCAATTCTTATGGAAAGTTCCTCCTCTATCCCGCCGTTTGGTGTCAAATAAACTCCCAAGTACCTATTTAAAACTGTCAATTATATTACAGTTGATAATGTATTAAATATACGCATGAATGAATGTTGGTCTCCATTTAACACGGAATGCCCTCATTAATGTTTTTAGTTATACTCAAATCAGACTTCGTACAATGAAAAGATTCTTTGACACAGTTTAGGGATACAGAAAGATTTTGTTACTTCCTTCATTCGGTGTTAATTACCTACAATAAAATAAAATATTCATTTAGGTAGGTACCGTTTTTCACTTACATTTTTAGCACATTAAGTGTTTGTTGTCTCTTAAAGACCGTTGGAATACTAATGTCAGTGTAAGTTGAGGAAATAATCTATTTAGTTGAAAAGAGACAATGCATTGAGATGTATTTGTTTTGTTCAAATGCGAAAATGTCATTGTAAGATATAACAGCGTGTAATTAGAGTCAGATATGCGTCATCGCACATAAAATAAGACACATGTGTAAGTTTGAGTCTAAGCAAATAAGATTAATGTGCATATTTTAACAAAAAATATTGTACTAAACAAGGTCGCGTTCCACCATAGTACTTTTCGAACTTCGGAAAGTACAAAGGATTGCCACAAAAAAAGAACAGGTCACTTGGCGGATCTCGATCATTTGCAAATACTTGATGGCAGTGACATCTGTGGATAATAACTGCGTTTCGTTGTCAGTTGACATTTCGTTGCCACTGTTCTATGCCGGTGGAAGGAGCGAAAGAAGCATGCTTGGATAGAAAAGGGTGGAGGTCCGTTAAAAAATAATAATAATGGACTAATAATGAATCCTTGAGGAAGTCCAGTTTGAATAATAACAAATGGTAGAACAAATACGCTGCTATTATTTTGAAAAAATGCTATGTCCAAAAGTGTGATGGTGTAACAGGCCTCTGGAATACCATTCCAAATAGTTTTCTATATACATATGTAACTCTCATTTTTTTTAATAATATCACTGAAGTCTAATTTCGCGTGCACTTGACATAGGTACACATGAGTCTTATTGTGTGTGCGAAGACGTATTATTGTTAGGTTGACCTTCCTTGGGAACATCCGAACACTGATTGAGGAATTGGACATTTATCATAACATTTCTGATTACACAAATTATTTGTCATTTCGTCTCTCAGCTTCTTGCCTATTTATAACAATAATTATTGCTTTTTAACTACTGAGTAAAGGTTTGATATTGCCTGCCCTGTTTGATATTGGTTTGATTGCTTCGATCGAGCTAGTAGGTCGGTTTCGTGCGGGTCGGGTTTGCTGCGGATTGGTCTCCACCGGGCTGGTCTGCGGTGTGCGGGGTGCCTTAAAGGGAGAATGTATGTATGTATGTATTGCCTGTCCAAGGAAATGTTACGTGAAATTTAAGAACATTCAATATCTCTGCATTTCAACTCTACTCTCACCGATATGCGATGCACCGGCTACGTCGACCCAGGCTAAAACCGCGGTGTACACAAGGTCCCCTCTACATGTGGATGCTAGGGCCGACAACGACGGGAGTAAGGGGTGCCATGAATGGCTGTCCAGTGTCCAACACGCAGCGCATATCCTACACCTGTATCCTATTCTGCTCCGCTCTATGTGAGTCCTATATAATCCCGGAAGGAAAAAACCTTTCTACCCAAAAATCCCAAATTCAAGGTGTCATTCGACCCATGCAGAAGGATGCGTAGGAACTAACGGGTAGGCTATAGTGACTAACAGAGGATCTTTGAAACCAGGCAACCTCAGGGTGACATACCCCTACATGCGAGGCTCTGTATTTCTACTACAGCTTTTTTTTTCAAATATATGGTTGAGATCTTCATAGTAATATTTATATTAATACAGGCCATCTTTTGAAAACAAAATTACTTATGTCAATAATGCATGGAATTATATTTCACACTTTTTCTTAATCGATTATACCTACTTCGATTCCTTCATATGATACTGAAATTTACGTTTTATCGTAAAATGAAATTATAAATTATTATCTGTTGTGACTGACAAGAGCATGGTTGGGCCCTTTACACCCACATTCCTGTTTTGTAATTTATACTTACTGATTGTTATAAATTTTGTTATCTCTTACTAATTTTATATGTCATCTATAAAATCTAGATACATGTTGAAAATATAATGTAAAACCTATCTGACGCCCTTAAGTGCCCAAATTGGGCCTATGGTGGCAACAAATAAATGAAATGAAAATTAATTTAGCTAATTTAGTTGCGGAAAAAGTGAAAATATACTTAACTACCTGTACCCCTATTCTAAGTTTCCGTGAGCGTTACGCTGGCGTGAAGTAACAAAAATTTGTACGGAAACGTGTATAGCGCCACTACAGAATACTCCGGAAAGCTCCGCAGCCCATACAAATTCTCACTTACGTTAGTGAGTCATATTCGGAATAGGGGTACTGATACCCGTCTTGCTTTACGTTGTTGATTTGGCTAGTCAGACTTGAGCGGTAGGTTATTGAACAAGTTTTGTCTGCAGCTCTCCCCTATTCAGGACCAGCCCCCGTAGACAAATTCAAACTGGCGTTCGACTACAAACGAAGATTTCGCCAATGTATAGTGCAAAAAAATTATCTGTCCACTGGAACAAGTAAACAATTATTTGAACTAAGCAATGACACTGATATAAAATTATAAAAAGTGGACAGCTAATTTTCTTCGTACTCTACATTGTCGAAGAATTCGTTTGTAGTCGATCGCCAACTGTATTTTGTCTAGGCCCACAGGAGTCTATACAACTATTATCTTAATGTTTCAAAAGGAAAAAAAAAAGAGTCACTGCTAAATATGAAAAAAAAATAATGTCACTTTCAATGTTTATAAAAAAATAGGGGAAAAGGAAACATTAATACCCACTGTTAAATTAAAAAGAAAAAATTAAAACAAGAATGTCTCTGTTGGTTTTATAGAAATGCGAGTCCTCGATTCTACTGTGTGTAAATATAGGTACAACCTACCTACCATGTATGCATAATGTACTTAAGTTAGTTTGATCTATTTAACAGGCTAGCGCTAGAGGGTGCAAGCGAACTCTGATCTACCGGCTTTAGGCATCTGTCATGGCGTACCTTATATTTTATATTTTTCTGTGAAAATCTTTATAAAATAAGAATTATAACACTTCTACTTATATTTTTTTGTATTTCAAATCAAACTACAATCGTTTTTATACATTTTCATACCGTAATGCTACAGTTCCAGACAAAATTTACACGAATAATTTTACTTTTAAAACATGACTGACTATCTCATTAATTGAAATTTATGTATGAAAATTTTAAATTTTTTAAAATTTGTAAATAACATTAAATATATTTGAGGAATTGGAAAAATTTGTATCTAAGATTACCATAAATATCCATGCAAGGATCCACGACGATTAAAATCAAACCTAGAGTCTGCGGTTTATGCGTGATGTGCCAATATACAAAAATTTTAAATAAATAAATTAATTAATGTACATTCATAACTGAATTATTATGGAGATAATGATTGGAATTTGTAACATTCGCCTTAAAAGATTTTTTTGGAAGAATCTGACACCTTTAAGTACCTAAATAATTTTAGTTGAGTTCGAACTAAACTCTGTTTCGTGAATAGGGGGCTGGCACCTGAAAACGCTCTATGTAGAAAAAGAAAGAAGGCAAGGTATACAGGCACGTATAAAACCCAAATATATAAAGTAACTAAGCATATGAAAAAAGTAACCTTCGTTGACAACTCTACATTTTTTCCTCATCATTTTTATACGTGTTATTGTAAGTAGGTACGGTATGCAGTTTAGACATACCTAGTATTTGGAAATCCGTTTTTAAGGCTGTTTTTCTTACTAAACCTGAGATGATTTCAGCACGACCGATTGTGGAACATCTTCAATACAAAAAAATGTAACCTTTCGCACTCTTTTTACGTAGAACTCTTTAGGTAGAACTTTACGTATAACTTTTTACGTAGAACTCTTTAGGTAGAACTTTACGTATAACTTTTTACGTAGAACTCTTTAGGTAGAACTTTACGTATAACTTTTTACGTAGAACTCTTTAGGTAGAACTTTACGTATAACTTTTTACGTAGAACTCTTTAGGTAGAACTTTACGTATAACTTTTTACGTAGAACTCTTTAGGTAGAACTTTACGTATAACTTTTTACGTAGAACTCTTTAGGTAGAACTTTACGTAGAACTTTTTACGTAGAACTCTAGTTAAGGCTTTCTACAGCTGTATTGCTACGAAAATTATTTATTAACAAACTATCTTTCCCGACACTCGTTGCCCTGTACTGTGAATATTGATTTAAAATTTGTAATTTATACAAAAATACGTTTAAAATATGTTTGAATGTTATAAAATTATTTCAGAAAGCTAGAAAAAAAAATCTATTATAAATCTGCGTACCAATATTTTTAATGTCAATGGTTGTCCGGTAAACAATTATTTTGTTGTTATAGATTTTTTCACAGATGGCGTTGGCGTCGCAGGAAATCCGTTCCATACTAACTTTAATATTATATTTTATCTTATTTCTTATGCATTTTCACCTTTTCAATAGTAATTCTGTTATTCGGAGCGGAGAAGAATCCAATAAATCAAACATGGGAAGAATCTATTCAGCCGATCTCGGGTCGCAGTGTGTCGCACTAACCCGACTTTCTTTTATATGATAGATTACACCGTGTCCTTAAAGGGTAAACAGAGAGACAGGACATCCTTTATTTTCTAACTAGCAATCACCCATTGTCACCCCTCTGTACGCTGATGCACATAATACAACAATGCGTTAATGGGTAATTCACTCTCAATATTAATAAATTTACATAAACTTATGCTGTAAGTATAAAGTTCTTATCTACACGAAATTGATATCAGAACTGACGTGGTACCTGTATGAGGTAGGAATGTATGTGAATGCGTGTGTTTCCGCCCATTTCAAACAGCATTAGGTACCCACGTAACACTTTATGGGTTTGTGTGGCTCACGAGTATCGCTTCGAGTAGGCGGTGTTAATCGGTCAGACAGTCAATATTCTGAGCTATTCTAACATAGGTAGATTTATATCCAGAAGTACCTTCTTTGCCTCTTCTAAGGATACACATATCTACTTATTTTTCCTCGGATTTAAGCAGGGTTGCCAGGTGTTCCGTATTTTACCGAACTGTTCGATATTTTTGCTCCATGTTCGGTATGAAATAAATACCGAACTATAATGTTCGGTATTTTTATTTTCGGAATGATTTTGTCATTTTTTCTAATGAATTGACAACTTTCCGGACAGCAAATTTCGACAGAGACCTTTTTTTTAGAGAAAAACTTTCATCTTTTCGGATGCCAAGCGGGAACCTGGTTCGGTATATTTTTGAAAAAAAAACCTGGCAACCCATTCACCATGTTGGTAGCCAAGTGATTGAGTCTCCGACTTATAATACAAGGTTTGCTTTCTACGTTATTTGTGTGCATAGTGTTGTATTTCTGTTCACTTTCGTTGAGACTAGATTTATTTAAAAAAAAATACAAATATGTCAAGAGTAGGTTAGTTAGTTCGAATCATTTATTATCTATGAAGTGTTAACAGAATGATAAACCGTTATTTATTTATTTGCTAATCGTGTTTACAAACACATAAGTAAGTAAATTTTAGATGAAAAAAAAACAATAATTATGTAAATTTCTATCAATGAATCTATTAAAACAAAACAACAAAAAAATATTATGCAAACGATTGTGATGCTGTATTCTATGCAAATTAGAAGACTCACTGCGTAACCTCTGCTGCCTATAATAGTCTAAATATAAGAATAACCACCATTCATCTCGTGTTAAAGTATTTAAATTTAAACGTTTTTTTTTTTTTTTCAAGGTTTCCCATACAGTGAAACCACTTTTTACGAATGTTTCGTTTAACGAGTAAAACAAATTGGGCAAATGGTCTAGTTGCCGAACTCTTATTTTCACGTTACTCACTGCTCAGCATCGTTAATCTTGATCTCAAAACACGTTATGGCCTGTACACACCAGTACTTATCACACGCTGTAACGCATCCAATGTCGCGTGTTCGTGTGTAGCTACACTCAGTGATCACAACATCTCTAATATAAATGAAAGACGGGTTAGTGCGAACATTTACTACTCGAGATCGGCTGAACAGATTCTTTCAATGTTTGATTTATTGGATTCTTCTCCGCTCCGGATAACAGAATAACTAATAATAAAATGTTGAATAAATCGAAAAGAAATTATGTAAAATATAATATTAAAGTAAGTATGGATCGGATTTTCTAACCGGTACTGCCACCGTCATCTGTTGGGGAAATAGGGCGATGTCTGGTAGATTGATATTTTGGTATAAAGATTCTATAGATCAATGTTTTCCCCATGTTTCCACAGATGGCGGTAATGTTACCGACATTGTAATTGTATAATATTATAACCACATAACTTTTGATTTTTTCACAATGAGTAGACATGTAGGTATGTTAGCTTTGTTATTTGACTTTAAGGCACGACGAAGTTCGATGGGTCAGATAGTTGAAAATAAATTGACTCTTGTAAAAATATGGTATATATACTATAAACGCGTTTATTCAATACGAACAATTAATATACAGGGTTACAGGAAAAGTCTTACTGAATATTAAAGGACGTTATTACTTAGGTCATTTCTGATGGATTTGATTCCATAATATGGTGTCCGAAACTTAACCGTTATGGAGATCAATATCTCCAACTTCTAAGATTTTGAAAAAAAAATCCTTTATATTTTGCCTTTTTATCGATTTTTCGGATTAGTGGTCCTAGGGTCCGGTTTTTTATGTATCTAGTGAGAGGACGTGTCAATTAATAAAAATGATTAACAAAAACTGAACCTACTACTAACAGCTTAAAAATACAGCTCGACAACGGCTAGGATTAAAGAATTTTCACTAAGTGCTATGAACTTTGAAGCGCTTTTTTTTAAATGGATGGAACTTGTTCTGCGAATAATTTTAAAAACTTCTACGTCTCTTTAGCTATTCAAAAAGTATAACAATTTCTATTAAATAGGCAAAACATTGACCAAATAACAGTTAAGGTAGTAGAGGTTATTTCGGTTATTATCTATATATTAATAGGTACGTGTAGGAAAAATTTTGTGACTATTTTTAAGAAAATTGCGCGGACGGAGGAGTATGAAATTTCGCAAACTTATAGTTTATATAGAGAAGGAGTGGTGGGGTTGCGCGGTATAAATTAATGATAAATAAATTTAATTAATTATAATTCAATAGCTAAAGTGGACTGTATGGGCGATGGTTATGCTGTGCTGAAATGTGGTGCAACCAGCTGGAAAGAAATGGATCAAGGAAGATTGGACTAACCTTAACTCCACTGTGATATCCTTCTGCTGGCCAGCTCTTCTTTATTGAACACAAAAACATAAACAACACAGCACAATTTATATTTATAAAACGCGGCGCGGATGAATCTATTTATTAGTAATTATTTTAGAAGCGTAAATCGAATTAAAATGAATATAAAAATGATTTGTTTTTAGCGGTGCGATGCGGTTGATTTCTTGTATATAAGAGTATTGTCACTTTTCCTGGTTAGCTAAAAGGTAGGAACCAAAAATGGGTAACAACAAATTGATAGAAAAAATGAAATGGAAAGTACAGTTTGACACTGGCAACACCAAGTGGCGATGCAAATAGTTTTTTAAAATTATGCATAAAAAAGATTAAATCAATCTTCGTTGTGAGAGGAATTACTGTATTAATTTTGCAGAAGGTTTAGTGAAGTTTCTTGAACCCTGCGGTCCCAGGTTGCTAAAACTTAATCCTGTCAAAAACACACCTTATTAATTATTATTATATTCTACAAGTTTACACACGCAGCAACCGATTTGGTTATTTATTACTACCTATAAAGTATAAAGGTACCAAAAAACTAAGTACCTTTGAAAACTGCTCTATTCTTCATCCATAGTACAAATAAAATTATCTGTAACCGCTTTAGGTACCCTTAAACTCTAATGAAATATTTCTACCCGGGATCTGTCTGTCTGGGATTGGATGCAAATAATATAAAATATAACATTATTGTTAGTATGGAACGACTTTACTGACAAAAACGCCATCTGTGAAAATTCCGTAGCAACATAATTTTTATTTACTTGACAACCATTGAGTTTCAAAACATTGGTAAGCAGATTTTTAATAGAATTTCTTTCAAGCTTTCAAAAATAATTTTTTAACATTCAAACATATTTTAAACGTATTTTTGTACAAATTACAAATTCGAAATCAATCATTCATTTTAAGGACTACAGGACAACGTCTGTCGGGAAAGCTAGTAATGTATAAACAAGTAATAAGTATCGTACTGACTTAGGACCTGATCTGATCTAAACAACAGCTCCAACTTCTGACCCCATGTGGAGTGAATTACGATGACCAGATTAGTGGTCAGGTGTGCTCTTATAAATTATTATAAGCCCCTATCAGATTTCGTGGATTTAGGTATATGTTTGACCAGAAAAGATCAGGCAACAGTCGTTTTAAAAGAGCAAGAAAGGATAAACATATATATCAAGGATTAATTTATCAGTATTGTATAGAATCTGACAAAATATGACACTTAAAGGACGAAGAGTCTCAGAACCAAAAGAGATGAAGACTAACCAAAAGAAAACATAGGCACCTAATTGAAAAACATGGATAATCGAAAGAAAAAAATCCAAAAACAAAGGTGAGAGTAGAAAATTGACAAAGTAAATTCCCGCAGAAGGAGGCATTACACAGGAGACAGTCAGAGTCCTTTGATTATGGACAAAATCTTAAAAGGGTCACCCCTGAAACTAGGGTGCAGAATGGGAAACATATGCTATGAAGATGAAATTATAAAAATTATACCTATTGTCAAAGGCACTATATAACAAGGTTACCTGCGTTAAGTTTTCTGATGTTCTGCGCAACTTTCTTATTTTTCTTTAATAAGAAACTTCTCCCCGTCTATAGCAGGCACAATAAAAAGAATAAGCGAAATCGGCCCATCCCTTCATGTGTGTTGCGATAAAATAGGTTTCCATTTTTTAATACAGAGATTAATAATTATTATTAGAGTTCGTATCAAGGTATTCATTTTGTGAGTAGGTACATGAGTAATGCATTTATAATAGGTAAGGTACACAATATCACGTGTAATTAAAGCTGTTGAGAACCCGCGTCTAGTTTCAATGTAATATCCTTTTATTTCTTGTGTGAATGAGGCCTAAGGTGATCTTAAAAATTATCTGTGAACATTAATTAATTGATTCCGATCAATTGGGTGGGTGTGTTTGTCAGTCAACATTTATATATTCTTTGAATTTTTATTTTTTGACTGATTTTTGATTATTTGTAGGGACTCGATTACGCGTAAAGGCTTTAAATAATTTATTTTTATTGTATACTCCAGTGATTCGCAAACTGTGAGACGCGGCTGCGTGGGGAGCCGTGGTGTCATCTCAAGGAAGCCGCGACAAGAAGTTTTTCAGTTTATCATAAAGGTAAAAATGTTTGAACTGACTTAATCCACGTTCGCTTCCAGTGTGGAGCATGTGGTTGCTACAAAGTTCCTCCAAGCCTCTCTATCTTGCGCCAGTTGTACAGTTTGATCCCAACTTAGTTCAGCTTCTTGTACTAAAACTGCAGTGAATGCCCGCTTGATTGTTAATTTTGGCCTGCCTCGCCTTATTGTACCATCCGGATTGTAGGAAAGGCCTGTGTATTCAACACTCTCGGAGGACAGGCGAAGTACAATAATTTTGAAACTGAAGGAAAAATCTGCTGTTTTAAGAGACCCGTAAACTGAAAAAAGTTGAGAGCCCCTGGACTGTAATCTTTTTCCTGAAACATCCCTCTCCTCACACGAGCTCTGCTTTATTGGAGAGGTTATATATAAAAAAAAATCGAGGGAAAATATCTAATTAATCTATATAATAATTCAGAAATGTTTGTATATTTGCTTTTTACTGTATGTCAGAGCATCACGCCTAAACGGCTGAACCGATTTCACTAATTCTTTTTTTGTCGTGTTGGCTTTTATCAGTAGAAGGTTCTTATGAAAGAAAAAATTAAGAAAGTTGCGTGGTAAATCTACATAATAATTCAGAAATGTTTCTTTATTTGCTTTTTACCGTATGTCATCGCATCACGCCTAAACGGCTGAACCGATTTCACTAATTATTTTTTTGTCGTGTTTGCTTTTATCAGTAGACGGTTCTTATGAATGAAAAAATTAAGAAAGTTGCGTGGTAAATTGGGAAATTAAATTAAACTCGCATTATCCCCTCCTTCTCTATCTACATAATAATTCAGAAATGTTTTTTTATTTGCTTTTTTACCGGATGTCATAGCATCACGCTCAAAATACAAATGCTACGTCAGATATGAATCTGCACAGAGCCGTGCAAAATGCCGGAGAAGGTTCTTTAATACAATTTGCTGCATTAACTTTACTATATTTAGAGCTATTTAAAAAAACTCTATTTTTAGGATCTTCATACAAAATTTTAATAAACATTAAAAGTGTCATTCTTCTCTCTTTTTATGAATTGTGAAAGTGTAATTCTTCTTTTTCTGTGCTTATGTCAGTTATAGAGGTCTGCAAAGCAATGGGAAGCTAGACTAGAACCTGTTTAATTACCTACCGATCAAGCCTGACATTCGGAATCAAAAACGTAAAGCAAGACGGGTATAAGCTAGTAACATAATATTTGTAATAATTGTGTAACATTTTTTGTGTAAATAAAGTTTCTTTTGAATTTGAATCGTTCCATCCACTCGAATGTATTATTTATATAAAAATATTTTTTTGTCCTCACAATTGCATTTTGTTATTTTTTTTTTATTATCTTTGTTGAATATAATATAACAACTATAATGACTTTAACAATTCATTACTAATGTTCGATTTTCAAATGGAACAAACTACTGCGACCTTTCGACCGTCTTCTACTGTTATTTCGAAGGCTGGCTTAGTGTGATCACTTTACGTTAACAACGTTCGCCATTAGGTGGTAATATTTAAGTCTCCGAAACTCTTAATCATGAGAAACGGATTAAAAATTGACAATAGCTTTGTTGTCAATTTTGTTATTTTTAAATCGGTTTCTTTATTTATTTATTGAGAACCAAATAGACCCCGTTTCTAAAGCGCTAAGTCGCTTTTCAATTGTTTTCCATATTTTCAAAACTAGTGTTTTAAATACCTACCTAAATACTTTGGAACCTTGTAGAACTTGTTTGATATTTGGCATTATTCTTCGAAAAATTACTCTCTTCGACACTGCTTAGCTTTTATCTATATATATTATATTAATACGTGAAGAAAAAACAATTATACTATTTTTACGAAATTGTGTTTACGGAGGAGTATGAAATTTCGCACACTTTAATTCATATAGAGAAGGAGTGGCGAATGATAATATTTTTTTAAGATTATGCATAAAAAATAGATTAAAGCAATAAAAAAAAACATTACAAGTTTTTGCTTCACGTATTAATATATAGATGATCGTGTCAACCCTGTCCATTGCTAGTCATCGTATAGGTAGCATTTGGTGTTGCAGTCTGCACGGCAATGATTGCTCTTGGAGCATCATCTGCCCAGAAGCCAATGTTGCCCTTGATCTCCGGCTATGCTCATGTGATGGCGCACATTCTCAAGGTAAAATCTATTTATATTTTGCGCCAACCTATGCGAGGCAATGTCACGTATATTATTAATCAACTAATAGGCAGGTTCCTACCCGTTGATATCAAGCTGATGAAGAGATATGTTTTTGGAAACCAATTTGATGCTTGTGTTACGAACAGATAATATGATACGCGCTGTTAGGGTGCATTTAATTAATGATGCCGAATGACAGTTGGCCGAGGAGAGCGCTGTTCTCTCTCCCATCAGGGTCCCGAAGACGAGTAAGATTCGACCCTCTAACACTGTGTTCCGCTCCTTCGAAGCAGAGCTGAGGAATTTGGACATGGTGTGGGAGGAGGTCATAAGCATTGCACAAGATCGAGCGCAATGGAGAGCTCTTGTTGCCTTCCTTTCCTCCCTATGCCCCTGAGTGGGGTGTAAAAAGGAAGTATCGATTGATTGATATAGACGCACTAATCTGCCATCACTAGGGTTGCCATACGTCCCGTGTATACGGAACTGTGCCGTATTTGATCATCCCCTTCCCGTTTTTGTCCCGTATTTCGACAAAATAAGTAACAATTTCTTTTCGAGACTAAACACTTAACTGGGAAGATACATGCATTGAAGACGTAAGATTTCCAACACGTCATGTTCATCATAACACTCTGTCAACAGCAAGCTGCTCTCGATTGACTATCTACCTACATTGAGTCGATAGTGGCCAAGATATTAAAATTTTTCCATATCTATTTGTACTGCAAGGATGGAAAAACTTTTTTTTTTACTCATCACGCCGTTTCCTTAAAGGGGGTAGGCAGAGAGGACGGACTTCCATTCTTTCCTATCCAAACAAACCTCTTTCGCTTCCTCCAAACGCATACCTATAACATTCCGCATACATGCTCTTCTATTCCTTTTGCTCCTGACTTGGCCCTCCTCTAAGACGGCACCGATATGGTCTGACCATGTCATTCGAGGTCGGCCTCGTCTGATGCGTGCACCCATTCTTTCAGATTTATATAATATCCTTTTAGTCACTCTCTCTACGTTCATTCATGCTGATGAGTGATGTTGCATATTAAAAAGTTGCAGTTTGGATAATATTATTTTTGAATAAAAGAGAAATATAGATGATTCCTAAAAATGTTTAAAAAACATTCTTTTTTTCTATTAAATTTATCTTTTTTGAGACCAAAAACCTGTATTATGTAGGTATTAACTAAGCTCATAAAAAGAAATTGCCAAAATCCAAAGTCTTAGTTTGTCTATCACTATACAAATACGCGTTAAAAATTCGCGTCTCGGCATTGAATGTGTTATTAGTTTTGTACATCGGAAAAACGAAAAAAAACGCCCTGTATTGGTTCCTAGAAGTTATGGCGACCCTATCCATCGCGACCATCGCCCATTAATTAGTTCTAGCTTGTTATAGTTTTCATGGTTTCCAATATCAGTCTTAATTAAAAAAGACAGAATGCTCAGCATTATTAGGTATTCACGAAAATTTTTAAGTTTGGACTAGACTAAACTAGGCAAAGTTTTAAGGGCACATTCTCTCAAAATAGCCGTTTTTGGCATTTTCACTTGATCCTACCAAAACAAGTTTTCCATACAAAATGTACCGTGTTACTCACTTTACTCCCGTGACTACCTTCCGATAAAACTTAAAATAGGGGTACAGTTGTATGAATGAATTTCTCATCAAGTACCACATACTTAGGTCTTATTTCTTCGATATACTCGTATAATATTTCCCTCAGCCACTTATTAACAATTATTGTCATGGCAACTATCCACTTTATACATACATTAACGGCCGGTTTCAATAACCTATCTATCTCCTATCTATGGTTAAAAATCTATCTATCTTTACACTTTGGTGTTTCAATAAACAATGGATAGATAGAATTTCTATCTAAACTTTCTATCTATCTTTCATTATATGATTTGTATAGAAATCGGCGATAAAGCGTTTCAATAACCTATCTCTAGTATAGCCTGTGACATTTGTGATTACTGTTTTTCTATGGTTTTCCTAACCCCCGATTTTGGCGGTTTGTTTTTCCTATCACCCGATTTCGACGGCAAGTGTTTGTTATAGCAACAAGTTTTTTTTGAAAATAATGTTTTTTTCAAGTGACGAGAGCGATTTGGAGTTATTTGAAGACGGAGTCTTCGACTCTGACGAGGACGAAGAACCCCGGATGTTATATTCACGGATAAATTTCATGTCGATATTGTCGAACAAAGATTTTCTTGTCAGGTTTCGGTCAACCGTCGTAAATGATCTATTTTTTATAAATTATTTTCTTATAAACAATATACGACGACGAGACTAGAAAAATAATGGTGGGCGAATGTTGCGTCTCTCTGACGCATATATATTATTATTTTGTCCATAGACAATATAATAATATTGTTGATATTGAAACTCTGACGTATTTTGGAAAATTGACATGGACGAAGTATTGACAATTTCTATGATCAAACGCGAATAGTTTCCATGGTAACTGACATAAATACTATCTATCTGTTGTTCGTTTATTGAAACGCGGATAGGATAGAATATTACTGCGGTTAATTGACGGATAGCATTTAACTGATTACTACGGATAGGTTATTGAAACCGGCCGTTAGTCTATTGAATGACGAAAATACCGAGTTGCGGACGAACTATTATTATAGGTATCTACCTACATATCTCTTCAATCCATCCATCAACTGCTACTAGATATATCTACCTACTTGTTTAATTTCTTTTTCAAGTTCACTTTTGTTTTCAGCTACGGCTCATCATGTTCACTGACTAAAGAACTTGATCTCTATAAAACATTGATACCTACCATAGATACCTACATAATACATTTAATAACGACTCAATAAATGTTCGTATACTGTAGGTATGTAGGATCGTGGCCTATTTTACACAACATAAAATAAATCACAAGATCGTCTTCTGTTCATTTTTGCTTTCATATATCATTCCATAGATACATTATCATAAATGCATTAATGATTAATCAAGCTAGTAGGGGAGGACGGGGCAAGGTGGGACAGCGGGTCTCATCGGCTTTATCAAGGAGCTCGTTAATCATTTATTTATTTATTTTATTAATACATAATATTAACAGTGATAACAGACAACAAATAGAAATGCTGTAAAAAATGGTCCAAGCCTGCACTAGTGCAAACATTTAGACAGTCCATAAAAAAAGAATATCCAAAGGAACATACAAACACGAACCACAGCACAAACACCAACTCAACTACGTACAGTCCACAAAGTATTACCCATATGTCTATGTATTTTCTGTCAGCGCTGTTACCGGCGGCTTATGAGTTTACGTGTTTTCGTCCTAAAGCCAAAAACTCGCTTTTTATCAAGTTCCCATTTTCATGTTTCACATCAAAACGTTTTTTGCTTCAAAATTGGCTTTCTACAACGCACTCTAGTTTATCAATGACTAGAATACCAGAAGACCTGGTAAATTTCGTATCACCTACATATTTCATTTCCAATCACTCATAATATAAAAAAATAACAAACCTTTGTTGTCGACTGTTATATAGGAACACTGGATGTAAAAATGAAATTGTTCGTTTTCTGCTGTTTTTCTCGCAATTATTCCAAATGTTTTCACCGTTTAAAACAACCCTGAGCTTATACGAATATTTCGAAACCAAAATTAGCCAAACGGTCCAGCAGTTCCCGAGAGTTTATCTATAGGTATTATACGTGAAGGAAAAACTTTGTGACCATTTTTACGGAAAATGCGCGGACGGAGGAGTATGAAATTTAGCACACTTATAGTTTATATAGAGGAGGGGTGGCGAATGCGAATATTTTCTTAAAATTATGCATAAAAATAGATTAAATCAATAAAAAAAACATTAAAAACACTACTGTAATATGATTGTAATGTTATGTATTTGATACTCGCACACACTTCCACAGACTACTTATAAAGAAGATAAACTTCATGTAGAAAAAAATTAAAATGTAAAGCACCTCATAATGGGCGCAGAAACCTTTTTGAAGGCGGTATATTTAAATGGAAGGTGGAGCTGAAAATTGTTTTTTTTTTAATAATAATAGAAAAAACTTTATACATAATATAAATATTTAAAATTTGACGTATCCATGTCATTTTTTTAGAAAGAAAATTATAAAATTGCACTCGCTCAGTCTAATGCTCAAACTTATAATCTAAATTAGTTATGGTCGAATTTCGAGCACTGGTCGACCACTAGTTCCAATAAACCTACACGGAAGGGCTAGATAGGGTACTCTGTACTCAATAAATACCACCTCTTGCCCCGAAGAAAATTTTAATGGTTTATTATAGGATTCTTTAAAGTTATTGTTTTACAACAAAAAATATTATTCTACCTACTCTTATGTCGTCCATTTACTTCCGTCACCCAAGGTACGCGGGAATTTAAAAAAAATATAGATAAGTACCTACCTACTTATTTTCTTCTCCGAATTTAAAGTTTTTTATGCTTCTTTATTTCTTCTTCTGCGTCTTTTTGTGCTGTATAAGGTCTCCCTGACGTTCGCATTGCAACCACTTCTGCGAAGGCTTCTCTATCTCGCGGCAGCCGGAATAATTCCTCCACCGTCCCTAATTCCGGTCCATTCTCTCACGTTGCGCATTTAAAATATTTGGCTTCGGCCAGGACCTCTTCGACCATTCACCTTTCTCATTAGCATTCCTTTAATTCTAAAAATGCGTTTTATTACTCAACTTCCAACTTAAAGGTAGGTAGATACTCATTTTGCTCCGCCTTCCCCTACGTCGCTGCGTTGGCGCATTTCAATAACCATATACAAGAGTAAGTAGGTACCTACTCACGAATCTTAAATGTTCATATAACTAGGTAGAACCTTTGCCAACACTATTGAAAATAAATCGTTTTTTGTTCTTACAATTTATTTGAGTTGTAGAATTTTGATGAGGTAACTAAAAACTTGGTTCCAGTATTTATTTCAGTTTTATCTTAGCTTATACTATGACTCATCTAATTTTCCTGAAAGTTGAGAAAATCTCTGAAATGTTGCAAAGATAATTTTGCGGAGGCGGGAAAGTGGTGAATTTTGATTAAGGTACTTGCCTAGTTATATGTACTCACACATACATGGTTGCTATACCCAACATAGAATTAAAACATTTTGATTTATTTATCTAATAATATTACTACAATTATAGTTGCAATGCAAGGATCTGAGAAGAAAAAAATACAATGTAGAGTCTGCGGTTGGAGCGTGATGTACCAGCATATTATGAAAATTAACATAACTATAATATTATAATGTAGAAGAAGATTTTGCCGCATTTTCCATACATTGAAACCTATTCGGGGACAAATTGAAGGTTCATTATACTGAAGATTTCATCGTGACTTCGCTGTTCGTTATTACAAGATTTGACCTCTGTATGCAGTTCGTATTACTGTAATTATATGTACTTACTGATCATTGCTATTATTTCTGTATAAACATTTCGACGTGGTTTTATGTAAGTAAGCACTTAACATTGTCGAAAAAGATAATATAGGTAAAATAATATTTTTACTATTGTTATAAGTAGGTACAAATACATAATATTGTATTCTACATCGGCAAGTTCCCAAATATTTCGTTAAGTTTCAGAAAGTGTCTCCATCGGCTACTTAATTCGAATTTTGAACATTAATGTTTTGGACAGCCAATAGGATCAAAAATGTTAATATCTTCGGTTAGTTTGAAAAAGAAATTTGTGGAAGGCTAATAAATAAAAAAAAGAAATGTCCCATTTCTTTAAACTCGTTTTGTTTTTCTATTGGCTGTCGAATTTAAATTTGGAATATAATTTTGTCTTCGTAGAATGCTTTATAGTAAGTGTTGAGAAAATGTTCGTAAATTCGTTTTGATTTGCTAATAGATTCAAATTTCGAATACTTTTCATGTTTTCAACAACACGTAGGTAAATAGGTATCTACACTTTGTTAAGTTCGGAAATAATTCGTCACATTTCGTAAAATAGTTTTGATTTTTTATAAGTAGCTGTCAAATTCAAATTTGGAATATCGACTGCCAATAATTCTTCTTCTTCCTGAGGTTGGCTTTTCACCCATCAAGAGTGTTTCCGCCAGGTTGCCTAAAATAAAACATTTTCTTCCACCTAAAACTCAAAAAAGCTCATTAAAACCGTTAAATCTTTAAACATTCGTCCAAGATCCTGCAACATTGACAAACAGCAGACAAAAATACAGCATAACAAAGATTGAGAGGAAATATCGATTCAAGTCACAAATATTATTAACATGTACCTACAAAAAAAGGTTAGAGGGATATGGAATCTATAATTTAATTCCATTTACTAGTAAGAAGTTTCCAAGTAGCTTAAACACTTGTTTACAATTACGGATGTTCGAAGGATTTCCAGGCTGCCACACAAACACACAAAAGGCATGGGTTTAGTAACCATAGATAATTATTATTATTATTCGTAGTAATCCTCGTTTATGATGCACACATTTTAGCAGTAGGTAATCGTCATAAGTTTTAATTAAGAACTAATCTGACCAACGGTGAATGATTTATTGAATCATCAATAAAAAAAATTGAATGTATGGGTACGCTATTAAGGCTGAAATCGATATTGAAAATGTTCGAAACACGGTCGAAAGCTTGAAATTGCTAGTTATGAAATAAATTTTATTAATACAAGTTTTCATTTTGAAATATAATTTAGTGGCTATAAATATCACCGATGAACCAATTGACGGGTTAGTTGAAGGCAATTTCTTCTAACTTCCAGCCAACCTATTTTCCATTTTGTTTATTAGATCATCCGGAAACCAGGCGCCATTTTTTACAATAATTTCTTTGGTTCTTTCTCGTAAAAAAATCTTACAAAAACTTTTGTATTTCTAGCCTTTGCAGCAACCATTTTGGAATTGTCAGATTTTCATAGGCCAATAAATTATATCTTTAAATCAGAACCACATTCACTTATTAAAATAAAACTATGCCAGCCAGCGCATAATGCTCCAGTTAGTAAAATGTAATATAATTTAACGGCCTTTGATTAAAATGTTCATCTACAAAATTGTGAACCATTAATTTTTATCAAAATTACCTCTGCAGGGGATACCTTAGCAAAGTCCATATTTTATGGAAACATTAAAATAAAGAAAAAAATATTCTCATCTCATTAAAAAATACGACATTTTGACCAAAATTTCTTCGCCTCTAGCTTGCTCATTTCTTTATATCTTGCTCTAGACTCTAGTATAAGCAAATGTTTTCTTGCTAAATCAAATTTGAAGATATTTTGCAGTCGGCCCCCAATCTTTATCACACAACACCATGGAACCTCTCATTACGAGTATCGAGAGTCGTTAAGCGAAACAATCGTTATGCGAAACAATTTGTTCCCATAGAAATCAATTTAAATGTGACAAAATGTGATATTGAATCCTTTACATCTGGTATCCCTTTATACATGGCTGTCATTGATTTTATAATAGTAGGTATAAAAGTGTATTGAAGATGGTTTTAGTTTGAATATTTTATTTTTATTATGTTACATAACAATGTGATGCGTTTACTGTATTGTTTTGACAAGTTTGAATGCCCAAATTTGGGCCTAGAAACGAGATCAAAGAATGTAAAATACAATAATGCGTCCCGAATACCGAAAAAAATATTTTTCGATATGCGGGACCGAAAAAAAAGTACCGGGGTTCGATCTCCGGTGTATATATTGAAATTGGGGGTCCGCTTTTCTATAAAACCATTGCCTAAGTGAAATGTTGCTCGATAAGTCGCGAGCACGAGCAGTTGCATCAATTTTTTCCAAAGGTCAAGTGTGTACCTTTTGATAATATTACGCGCTCACGGATGGTCAGTACGCGACATTTATCTTTTGGTTTGCTAGAAAAGAAAAGCGGCCATATCATTAGGATAGGAAAGCAGTATTCTTTGAGGAGGATGTATGTACTGCGCGTCCGAGACTTATGACGCCGAACATACCCTCTTTGAGTGCGACAGAAGCGTGAAAGAGACTGTGAAAGCTTGACGTTTAGTGTCATTAAGAGTAGATTGGAAATCGTAAACAATAAGATGCCCATTAAAATAAAATTTATGAACCAAGTAAAAAGGTTCAAGAACTTTTGCAATATTAGTTATGAAGTAATTTGAAAATTAGATTTTTCGAATAAGTGAGAACTTCAGATCACTAGGTCACGGGTTCGATTCCCGGTCGGATCAGAGTTTTTGTTTTTTTTTCTTGAAATTCTTTGGCCTGTCTCAGATTGGATGAGACCGGTTGACTGGAAAAATTGCCTCAGGCAATAAGTTCCATCAGCTATACTGACACCTTTGTATAGAAAAGTGTTCACTTATTTATTTTGCTTGATATGCGAATCGCTCGTTATGAGAGGTTCCACTGTATATTTCTTACGAGAAGATATAAATGACAGCTAGCAGACTATCATTAGTATTGAGGTATATAATATGGATATGTTTAATGAAACAGGAAAATTTCGTTTGTCATGGAAAGGACCCTACCAGCCTACACAGTGGGGTCATCAATTCCCTTTTCAAAGTGTGTGGGCATCATAGAATATCATATTGATATTGTTAAAAATGCAGTGTATGGTGAACATCAAAATGGTGTGGAGAAAGATAAATACAGCTAGAAGTATCTTGGAAAATACATACTAAGTATATTGATGAGGAAAATGAATCAGAGTGATAGATGGGTTATTTATTTTTTATTTATTCCATTCTATTTCAGTATATCCGTATAGTATTGCCACCTGTCCGGGTTTCGCGACGTGTGTCCGAGCCAAAAAATGTCCGGGTCATAAGTTTATTTGATGACCTTTTTCTTTTAGCGAATTTTCACTTTGAGTATCTATCGGTGAGTCGATGGTTTCTATGGCAATCTAAAATAACATGTATCTGCAGAAAATATTTAATCGAAAAAATTAGTGATACTTTATCAGGATGTTGCTAAGTGTTAAAAAGAAACTGACTTGTGATTTAAAAACATTGTATTTCTGAGGTTTTTGAAATTTTCTTCTTGATTTTATACTTCAACCATTCCTTTATTCTTCAGCCATTGGAAAAGTGTATTTTTACTTTCCTAAATGGAGTAATTTTTTCACAATTTTCAATTTTAGGTCAAAAGGTGGAAAATTGAAAAAAAACTCAAAAAAGTTAAATAACTCGACAATCACTGGCATTTGACCCCTGGTTAATGGGAACAAAATTGTTGCATATTTACTCTAGTATAACCCCTTTCAAGGAATGTATTGAATTACCAGTCACCCTGTATATATAATTTTAATGATAATTGTAATGTTTCTGACACTCCCAAGAGCCTGAATGGGCCTATGGGTGGAATTAAAGAATTTTCAACTTGTAGTGCTCTAGTGAATTCAATTTTAGTATATGAGGTAGATTTTTGACGTATGAATTCTCTTCTTTTTTCTTCTTCTTCCTCAACCTTCTCTAGCCCACTGCTGGACATAGGCCAATAACTTATTTGATTTGATAAATAAAAACCAAAAAATTTTTTGTAAATATATTTATTGACCCTGCTCAGATTCTAATTGATTATGGCTATTGCTTCTACTCGGGGATTTCACACTTTTCTTATCCTTGTGCTTTTTCTTCTTGTGGCTTGATTCATCTGGTGATCTGCTTCTTCGTTTTTTACTTTTATGCCTAGAACTTTTTCTATTTTCTTTGGATCTACTTCTGTCAGATCTATCGTTGGATCTACTTCTATGAGATCTGACCGATTTATCTTTGGATCTACTTCTATGGGATCTGACTGATCTTTCTTTGGATACACTTCTATGAGATCTGACTGATGTATCTTTGGATCTACTTCTATGAGATCTATCAGATCTCTCTTTGGAATAACCTCTTTTACTTGATCTATCTCGTTCTGTTCTATTACTCCTGTGACTGCCAAATCTATCACGCGGTGTTCTAGAATGATCTCTTCTGCTTGTCTTATCCGATCTACCATTTTCAAACGAATTTTCTTCAATAGTTGACCTTTCTGGTGATGGTGATTCGGACCATCTCCAATTTTCTTCTCTGTTCCTGAAATTAAAATCAATTTATGTATTTACAACATAATTTTATACATGTAAAATATTAGGTACAATAATCATACTTAATTTTTCAACATTTTTAATTTAACCTCAACAGTCTACTGGTACCGTTGCTTAAAAATCCGGGTGTGTATTCAACAAGGTTTACCGTCATTACATCATGGGATTTTCGGTAATTTTGTTTGTTATAAGCAATCAACAAAAAATAATATGGAACTTCACAAATCTACCACTGAGAAAGTATATTAATCATCATAAACTTGTTGGAAAAGTCTCATGGCACTAGCAGAATTCAAATCATAGTCCCTTGCTGTGACTCCCCAAAATGGTAGTCTCTCGACCAAATACTTCCTTGTTTAAGGTCTTTATTAAGCAAATTGGAAGGTAATTTTAATTATAATGTTATGAGAAAAGGGTTGAAAATTGCGAGAATAAAAAATTAAATAAGTTAATAAATAATGGTAACAAAACAAATAGTGGATTGGAATGATATAAAAAAAAAAACATTTATCACTATTCTTTGATACATTATAATCACACTGTTTTAGTGATTCCTGTAGATCTACTACAGGAAATACAGGATGATATTTTAAATGGAAGCATGTCAAAAGTTTATTCAAAAGCGCAGAAAAAACGCTGTTATGTGATCATGTCATAAGTAAGTATTTCTGTCAAAAATAAGGTATCACATGCTAACCTCAAAATGTTTATTTGCTTCATAGGGACATGAGGTGTTTCCATCAGTGAATAATTTTATAGAAATATTTCAAATTTCATTTAATGTAAACTAAAGGGAATGTGCTTTCTCAGGCCATATTCTATTAGGATGACCACAAATCACAGTTTATTTTTATTAATTTCAGCCAAACTTTCTACTTTAATTTTAAGAAAAATAAAGAAATTGTCTTATTAAAGTAGAGGTGTATCATACCTATTTTTAGAATGTTCCCGGTGTTTTCTATTATTGTTTTGAACGTCGTCTAATTCTCTGAATAAATTTCCTGGATTCCTGAAAACGTGCAGAAAGTTGCAGGATTTTCCTTTGGGACATTTCCTATGAGCAAACAAGCCTAAAAGAAATAAAACGCAATCATATTAGTTATAATAATTGGTTAAGTTTGTGTGTAACTCAGTATTTACATTGAAACGACCTAACCCCATTCCAAATATTTGTCATACAAATATGACAAAACCAGTCCATCTACGGGAAAAGGTTTTCATACTTAAGTTATTATAATTAATAACAGGCGTCTGCAGGAAATATTATATTGATGAAATATGTGATAAAAATGCTGCTACGGAAAGAAATGTAAAATTTTCCGCAATACCCAACATGGTAAAGTCAAGGTGAGATGGTTGGTAGCCCTGTGGTATCAGTTGATGTACGAATCCCTGTGCCGACCATTTTCACTTTCACAACACAAGCTCTGCTTTATGTGAAAGCTGTCAAAAGTGTATTTGTGTTACTTTTGGGTGAGCCCAGAACCAAAACAAAAATCGTATATATAAAAATGATAGCTTTGAATTAAATAATGATTAGAATAGAATCAGCAATAATGGAGTAAGGAGTCAAATAACAGAGATAAATTGAAAATGAGATAAATTAAATGAAAAATAATGCCTGTTGTCCCGAAGGTTTTGCTGCTATTTAAATTATATTAAGAAATTTTGATATTTACCACAAATGGCATTCTTCCATGATGGGATGTCACAAAAATGCAAAGAAATCTGTCGTCCACCATACCATCTGCCATGAAATGTTCTATATGCGTTGAGAGACTCAGGTAAGGTTGAATATTGTATGTAGGTGTTGCCACGTAGATGTTTTTCATAGTTGAGACAAACCTAAAAAAACAATTTTATTTATTTATCAGCTCATTTCAACCAAATGCCCGCCAACTTCGCACCGATGTTAAGATAAAATAGAATGTCTGGTACGCCAACGAGTGATATGACCCCTGTGATGTGACATGCTATATTCTATCTATATATGAATGTGGTTGTTTTAACTTCAGCTGTACATGCTCGTCAAATATTAGACTACCATCGCCATCTCTTGTAACTGAGATCAATCTTTTTCGAAAGTAGGTATACATGGATCAATAAATATACAACGCACATCAGTTGGGCGCAAACCATTTTTATTTTGTTGCAAGGTACGGGGTATGTCTTCTTAAAATATCTATGAATGTGTAAAATGTCAATGTAAAATTTTTCTTTGTGCTCTATGCTTTATTATGCTTCCTTTGTCTCTACTTTATTGTTGTTGATAGACTTTGAATAAAAAGTCACGTGGTATTATTATTGAAAGACGATTCTTTTATTTTAACGCTCCAGCTATTCATACGTTCAAAGTTCAAACTGACGTTTAAAACGTCAACTTGGCGTTTAAAACGTCACCTGACGACAGTGACTATTTGTCGGTACATTTTAAGGTAATCATCTGTTTACGTGTCACTTGGCAGTAGGGATGGGCAAATGAAAAAATATATCGTTTCGATATTCCAGTTGGGAATTGATGAGTCGGAGGACATGTTGAAGTACTAAAGACTTATTTATTTATATAAGTACTCATCTTATTATTTTATTTATTTATTTATCTATTTTACTTCTCATCTTATTCAATTATTTTATTTATTCATTGACTTTTTTATCCATATAAGTAGGTATTCATATTACTTTTTTATTTATTTATTGACTTATTTATCTATATAAGTTTTCATCTTTTTTCATCGTTTTATTTATTTATTGACTTGTTTATCTATATAAGTAGACATCTTATTTAATTTTTTTATGTTAATAGTTTTTTTGTTTGTTTCTTTATCTGTCTTTTCTTCTTGGTTTTTATCTTTCCTATTTGTATTAACTTCTTTGTATGACAGCTTTTGAGTGAAAATGTCTTGACACGGGCGAAAGCCTAGCGAGACATTCAAAACATTTTATGTTATGCATGAACTGATTTAAAAAGTATCGATGTATGAAGAGGATAAAAAATCGATTATTTTCTAAAAAAATATCGATATTTTTATATCTATATTTTTTGCCCATCCCTACTTGGCAGCATCAGTACAGTTCAGCCAAGGCAAGTCTGTGGGTATAGCCCACTTTATAATACACTGTTCGCGAACTCTAGAACATAAAATAAGTACTGTAGAACTGCTAGGATGTTTCCTTTATAATTGAAAAGCACTGTTTCCATTTGAATTTTTACCTCAAATCTAAAGGTTTACATAACCTCAAAAATTGTTTTCAAAAGTAGCGTACTTTAACAACTTAAGTTTCAACTCGACAAAATAATAATAATATACAAATAATAATCGGCAACCAAAATTTAAAGAAAAGTTTGCAAAATATACTGTACTATAAGATTATTGATAAAAAATTCTGAATGCAAGTAAAAAATGTTAAGTACATGAGATACGTACACGATACGTATATCCAATATCCAATATCGACAATGACAAAGAGGGAAAATGTTGAGTCAATAACAATACTAGAAACATTCAATATTTACGGGTGGTACCCCTTGGTCTTGTGACAAAACTCACGTTTATTTTTCTCGTATTGTAACCGTAGCATATCCCACCAATCCCACGGCCTTCCAACAGTCAAAATTATTTTTTGTTGCTTTTGTTTCAAGCAATCATTTTCAGGACTCAACCGTAGCGGCATTCAATTATCCATAAACTAAAAATCCATGCTACCATAATGTAATATTTATCTATGGAATTAGTATACCATAGACAATACGTCATGATTTTCTTTTTCTATGGTTACCAATTTGTACCGGAGAATAGCTCTTGCCTTATTTTAATCCACTTTGTCTGACATGTCTCATGTCATACACGGTATGGCTGGCATTGGGTTAATTTGGTTTTAAATCCTTTTACATTGGAAATCAAAGACAGGAGTAAGAATTAGATTTCTGCAATCAATTATTTTTTAACTGTAGAATAGAAAATATGCTCAATATACAAACCTTGAATTGAACAATTCTACCAAGTTTCTGGAATTCTGGCAACACGTCATTGAAAAAATCTTCAAAATGACGGTATGTGTCCCTGTCGTCAAACTCTAGCGATATGTCATCCCCGTGTTCATTTTGTTTGAAATGTTCTAATCCAAAGTTAGCGTACAAATTGTTGGCCACTAGAACCTACGAAATATATTTCATTAAGACAACATATAAAACAAATCTCCTCTGATATGATTCCACACTTCAAATTCAACTTCAAAAAAAAAAGAAACCCATGACTAGTCTTGACCAGTATTCTTTGAGACAAGCACAAAGCATTATATGTTGATCTTTTTCACTGCCTGTAAAAACAATTAATGCGCAAAAGAGACAGTTTAAGCTTGATGTTAAGTGTCATGAAGCGTAGCTTGGATATCGTAATAACCAAGACGCCCGTTAAAATAAAATGTACAAACTTAGAAAAAAAGGTTTAATTCGAAAACTTTGACACTATTATAGTGCTTCCATTGAGTAAGTGCAGGTGAAACCCCTCTATACCCCTTCTTCCATCCTGTCCCTTGTGATTTAAGATTTGGCCGATAATCGCTCATTTTTCAAATATTCGCGAAGAAAACAATTGAAAAATGAGCGATTATCGTTCAAATCTTAAAGATAAATCGTTACGTGTGTACCCAGCTATTGAAAGGTTATAATGACAAAATATTAAGGTGCATTTATACCAAACGAACAAAGACCCAGAGCTAGAAAATAAAGTATATTCTCCTAATCGTCGATATGGTCACCAAGGAAATAATAACCAGAAAGAACTGCCATCGCCTACTAATAAGTTGTTGTTTTCATGGTGCCCAGTATCAACGATAAGGAAAATATACTCTATTTTCAAGCTCTGGGTCTTTGTTTGTGTGGTATAAATGCACCTTTAGAAAAACTAAACATTAACTTTGCTCTATAGAAATACAATAGTTATACTGAATTATTTTCAAAAGAATACTATGTAAAATATGGTTTTTTTGAACATCCATTGTGAATTGAATTAATTTAATTAATTAATCTGTAAATTAAGTGAAAAACTCACATAAAAATTCTGACCATCATATCAAAAAAATCCAGACCTCTTGCTAAAATCTCTGGCATCTTAGAAAACTAATTTTAAATGGTGTTACCTTCATGCACAAACATCACATTTTCATTATTTTAAATTACATTTTTTACTTACCTTACTAATCCCTGGGTATTTATGGTTTCTAGAACAATTGTCACCAAATCTACAAGCACCCGTCTTTGAGAAAAATGGACAAATTTCTTTCTCGGGCCTTGTTTCTCTACCGACAAGTAGCTCAGAAGGCAACTCTCCATTTCCTGATAAAAATAGTTCAATTCTATTCATTAATTCTTTATGAACTTCTAATTGCTGTATTTCTAATTGCTTTCGCTTTTCTTCAGCATCTTTTAGTTTCTTTTGTTCTTCCTCCCATTCCTGCAAGAAAATAAATAATTAGTTGTGTATATAAAAACAAATGCTTTTGATTGATAGAATACAATTTAAGCCCGTAATTTAAATTATTGAACAAGCTGCCATAATATTTTTTTGTGTTATAAATATCATTGTTACCACATAGAACCAAAAACAAATTTGTATAGGTGGTTTTAAAATGTAATGTACATATTCATTGAATTTAATCTACTGTGTACTGCAACCAGCATTCGAAGAAATTGTCAAAATTCTTTTGACATATTTTGATTTACAAAGTTTAAGGGAAAGAGATATCAAAGGAAATGAAAGTATTGACAATGTCTAAAAAATCATCTCAGATAGTATTAATTAGAAATTATGACTATGCCAGGCAAGTGTGCTTTCGTTGCGAATACAAGTAGGTATTTTTTTTTGTTCAAGTTAGAGCCAAATTCATTTGAACGGTTTCTGTATCATTAATTTTTTCACACAAAGTGAACACAAATACACTCTCTGGGTAAGAACACATAGAAAGCCGATTCCAACCCGTGCCGACCGGCTCAAAGATTGTTGTCTATAGTTTCAATGCATTTAAATGGGCATGCCGGAAAGCGGGTTCCTGCTTTTGCTGTGTGTATCCCCATTCAAATGCATAGAAACATTCTTTGCACCAGTCGGCGCGGGTCGGAATCGGCTTTCTACGTGTTCGTACCCCCTGACTCTTTCACAGTTAACTACTTAAAGCTTGTGTCGTGAAAGAGGAAGATGGTCGGCACCTGGGATCGAACCCACGACCTTAGCACAAAACAATGCGAAAGCCGGCGTCTTAACCGCTAGTCTACTGACCACACAAAAATTAAAGCAAACAAATGCGTATAATTTTTAATTGTTATATATTACTTTTCTAATTCTTAATTCCTGTTCAGCCTTCTCTAATTTGGCTTTACGAATCTTATCCTGTAGTTGCCTCCATTGTTGCTGAGCTATCAGCTCTTTTCGTAGCCATTTCTCATTTTCTTCCTCATTAATTCTCTCTTCCTCATTTCTACAAAACACCTCACTTTGTTCCTGTTCTTTCAACCATTGTTGATATTCTATACTACTTTCTTTTTCTTTTTTCTCTGGAAAAAAAAGAATACACTTACATTAATTTTCTAAATAAAAATTCGGGTAATACCTCCAGTTAACCAAAATTTTTGACATATGAAGCCGTTATTAATATTAACCTTTCTCCAATTTTTCATCTCGTTCTCGAGCAATTTTTTGTCTTATACATTTTCTCCTGTATTTCTTTGCCATTTTCCTCCACTCTGAATGCCTGGAGCAAGAAAATTTGTTTTGAATATTTATATTTACAAAAAATATTGTAAATTACTTAAATGAAACAACATCTTACTTGCCCATAACCGTCATATAGAAAGCCTAATTCATATAAAATTTTAAATATAAAACATCCACGTCCTATTTAATTTTTACATGAAAAACTAGATGTTTAAATTCTAAATAAAACAAAACAGCAAAACAGTATGTCAAAACAAATATGACAATTCAATTTCATAGACAACATTAAAATTCAAAGAATCTCCAAAAATTGTTATAAAACTGAAAAATATTTGTATTAAAATGAACCTCTGCTCGGTTTAAATTAAATTAAAACACTAAAAATATTTACAAACGTGGATTCCATAATAACTGTCAAGTTCTCATCATATTATCATTTAGGTAGGTTTTTTATTTTCGTACTGTTTACAACACCAAAAAAAAAAGAATTCAAATATCTGAGTTAATGGTTTTTCTATGCATGTCTTTTGACAAATGACAACTTCAACTTATTAATGTCAATTTTGCGGTTTGTTTGGCGTCGTTGTGTGAAATTTTGCTTGGCGTTTTTTAAATGATTCTGATTTGAATTGGTTTTTTCATACGACAAAACACCATGCCTTTTGCCAATCAGCCATCTGTTCATATAACAGAATTAACTGACGAAAATGTGAAATTCGTCGTAGAAGATACCGAACTCAGGTAATAGAAAATAGGTTAGATATAAAGAAAACGCTAAAGATATATATTTATATTTGTTAATTAGATTACATGGAAGTTTTTTTTAATTTTTTTCTAGTGTCGCCAATAGTATGAGGAGAGTGTTTATCGCTGAAACACCTACAATGGCGATTGATTGGGTCCAATTAGAAGCCAACTCCACTGTTCTTAGTGATGAGTTTTTAGCCCATAGAATTGGCCTAATTCCGCTAATTTCAGATGATGTTGTGGATAGATTGCAGTATACAAGGGTAATTTACCATGTATTTTAATTAATTTCTATACCTTGGTAACAAACAAATCACTGATTTAGGATTTACACATTACTAACTTACCTGACAGACATTCGATTCATTATACCAGTAGAAACAAGCTAATAACTCTGCTTTATATTTTACTAGCTGATAGTTATGTCAAAACCGGGAATATTTAAGTAATAGGTTAACAGCTAAAAGGTTTAAAAAGGGGGTAAACTTGAGTTTTAGCGTCGTGAACATTTCTATTCGAATTATCCACAACTGTCATTTCTTATGACGTTTATCGTTTCCATAGATTTTTTATTGTATTAGTGTTCAATTTTATGTTAGCGTTAGCAAGCTTTGTATTATTTTATATAATTGGGTTAGGTTAGGTTATAATTATAAGGGGGGTTTGGGGGGCAGAGCCCCCCATACCTCATCACGTCTTCCCCCGAATTTATTCAAAGTAATACAATATTATATTAAAAATGCCTTTATATAAAAATCCATAGAAACGCCAAACGTCATAAGAAATGACAGTTGTGGATAATTCGAATAGAAATGTTCACGACGCTAAAACTCATTTTTACCAAAAAGGGTACAATTCATACATAATAATACAACTCAAATAGAATTAAATACATAAAATAAATGGTTTCTATAAAGCAGATGCAACATACACCACTCGGTGTTTCAACCAAATAACCAAGCAATTATTAAATTTGATTATGTTTTTGTTTTAGGATTGTACGTGTGTAGACTTTTGTCCGCAGTGTTCCGTTGAGTTCACATTAGATGTTAAGTGCACAGATGACCAGACTCGTCATGTGACCACGGCTGACCTTAAATCCAGTGACCCTCGCGTTGTGCCAGTCACTTCTAGACACAGGGAGGATGATCAGGCGGAATACGGGGAGACAGACGAGATACTTATCATCAAATTACGTAAAGGACAAGAGTTGAAACTTAAAGCTTATGCAAAGAAAGGTTGGTTCTATTATTGGTAGAAATTTGAATGGTTTACAGTCGTTTCATGTAACACAAACTATTCAATGCAATCATTTAGTTGATTTAAATGGTAATTTTTTTCAAAATTTAACCATCATTGCCACCAGACCGGGTTTCGCGACATGTGTCTGGGTGAAACCAAAAATGTCCGGGTCTTAACTTTATTTAATTGCTTTTTTTTTTAGCGATATTCAACTTTCCGGATACACCATTTTCAGAATGACAATGATAAATGAGTTAAATATTTTACAAAGGTGGCAACACTGTTTACAGCTACATTATTTTACCTCTATTTCAAAGGCTGGCTTAGGTGGATCTCTTAACATTAATAACTTTGGAGGAATTATTTCTCTCTCCCATGGTGCTACAGAGCCTATATTGAGCCTCGTCCTGCCTTAACATTTTCCTTCAGCAAATCTTGTTCTCCATCTTATCACCTGGAAAATATGCTTTTGACCATTAAGGTGGTCACGTTTTAACCCATCTACATAATACTCATCTCAAAACTCTTTCACATGTTCAACAATTCGAAAAAAACCCATGCTCTTGACAGGACTCATACCCGTGAGCAGATACAGATGTATTAGTTTAAAGTAGGTGCCATTTTTATTTAAATGGCTTATGGTCTCTTATCCTACAGATATGGTACTGCTAACAGCGGTGAATTTCTGTGTCAATATGGTTACCGTAGTTACAGAAAAAATTGTCATATATTTTGGAAGACTGCCATCTTGTCCTACAACGGATTATTCTCCAGGAACCCAGTGCATTACTTCCACTTTAGTCGTTTCAAGGGATTTTTATATCCAAATGTTTCAGATGGATCGTTTATAAGCCCAATAACAATTGTATCAAATATTTTACTAGCTTGGCATTTTTTTTCCATGTTTTCAATTAGTATTTGCAAAATGTGATGACTTTCCAAAGAATATTAATCGAGTTCGAATACATGGAGGGCTACAATGATTTAAAAACAACAGGCTTTTTTTCTAGCTGGTTGCAATGTTCCTGTTTCATTGTTGCACTCTGTATCTACATAATAATAATAATAGTACCTAATGAGTTTGTTATTTAAGAATGTGACTTGTTTCAGGGTTTGGTAAAGAGCACGCAAAATGGAATCCCACAGCAGGCGTGTGTTTCGAGTACGACCCAGACAACAGCATGAGGCACACGCTCTTCCCTAAACCTGATGAGTGGCCCAAGAGTGAACACACTGAGTTAGATGATGAGCAATGTAAGATTTTTTTGTATTCACAATCCTTATTTTCCTTTTGGAAATACTTGATACTATGGTACGGCAAGTGGCCTAGAGTCTAAGAGAATTTGCTCTATACTAGTATAAATTTGGGACTGATTTTGGTACTAAACCTTATTTTGAAAGTTTAAAAAGTAATAAATAAAACCACCTGTGAAAATTCTATAGAATTTTTATTTCCCTGAGAACATTGACTTTAAAAATATTGACACGCAGATTCTTTATGTATTTTCTAAATTTTAACTTTGACAACATTTTTTATAAAATTAAAACGTTAAAAGTGAATAAATCTAGTTGTCGTTTGACAAAAACTGTCAGTTGTTCGATAGTTGTACGATTGACAGAATTCGGATGGAAAGTATGTGGTGTGGTGTGGTTGATATTTGTATTATTATTTAATGTAGCTACCTATTAGCCTAGCGGTTCCATCTACAACTTTTGTTCAAAGGGTCGTGGATTCAATCCCAGGTGCCAACCATCTTCCGCTTTCATGACACAAACTTGTTTATTTGTTTAATGTGAAAGATATTAATGTGTGTATTTTTGTTTGTTTTAAGTGAGTACAGATTTATTAAAAAAAATATACATAAAATACAAAAGACTAGGTCAATAATATACTTAGTCTTTCTCGCCTCATTTTTCAACTGTAATAGGTTTCGCCATACTTTCTTCTACTACGAGGGTGGTCCGATAAGTAGTTAGCCTTCAAAAGAAAAACGAAAATTTTGGAAAATTGATGATTTATTTTTCAACATAGTCTCCTTTTAGCTCGATACACTTGACCCAGCGATGATCCAACTTCTTTGATCCGTCTGAAAAATGAGTTTTCTTGAGGTCTGCAAAGTATGCCTCCGTGGCGGCGATGACCTCCTCGTTTGACTAAAATTTCTGCCCGGCGATAGACTTTTTCAAGTTTGGAAACAATAAGAAGTCGCACGGGGCCAAATCTGGAGAATATGGTGGATGGGGCAGCAGTTCGTAGCCCAATTCGACCAATTTAGGCGTGGCGACAGCGGAAGTGTGAGCGGGTGCATGGTCATGGTGGAAGAGAATTTTTTCTTCACCAAATGGGGGCCTTTTTTCTACAATTCGGCGTCGAATCGACCCAACAATTCAGCATAGTACAGCCCTGTAACCGTTTTGCCCTTCTCCAGGTAGTCAATGTGGATCACACCTTGTGAAACCCAGAAAATGGTGGCCATCACCTTTCCGGCCGATAGGACAGTCTTCACCTTTTTCGGAGCACGTTCACTGGGTAAAGTCCACTGTTTCGACTGTTCCTTGGTCTCTGGTGTGTACCAGTGGATCCATGTTTCGTCGACGGTCACAAAACGGCGTAGAAACTCTTTGGGATTGCGCTTAAACACCATCAAACATGGCTCTGAAGTGATCTCACGGTTGCGCTTGTTGTCCGGAGTGAGCAAACGCGGCACCCATCGCGCCGACAGCTTTCTCATACCCAAAATTTCATGTAAGATATGACCCACGCGGTCTTTGGAGATGCATGCTATCTCAGCTATCTCGCGCACCTTCAATCGGCGGTCTGCCAATACCAGATCGTGGATTTTTGTCATGTTTTCCTCCGTGGTAGCCATTTTCGGGGCACCTGGGCGTGGCTCATCAAAAACTGACGTACGACCACGTTGAAACTGGTTAAACCAATTTTTAACGATCGCCATCGAAGGAGAAGACTCTCCGTATGCAGCATCCAAGCGCTCTTTGATTTCGCTGCGTGATTTTTCTTCCAAAAACACAAACCAAATCACCGAACGATATTGCTCTTTTTCCATTTTTCTAAAATCAACGGACATACCGGCTTCCACAAGCGGTAAAAACAAAACTACGTGTCCAAATCGGCTGAAATTTTGACAGTAGCCGTTTACGAGAACGTACTACACGATGGGAAATTTTTGATGCGATAGTGGCGCCTTCAGGTGGTGAGGCTAAGTACTTATCGGACCACCCTCGTATAAGATAAATTAGCCGAAGAATTTGAATATAGACACAGAGCTGGTTGGCAGTCCAGTATTATCAATCAGCGACTTTCGTACATATTATAGTGTATTGGAGGTTGTAGGTTCGAATTCCGGCAGTGCCGACACCGACAATTTCCGCTTTCTTGACACAAGCCTTTTCTGTGAAAGATGTCATAAAAGTGTATTTGTGTTCACCTCGAATGAACACCTTGGAGTCGTCTGCCTGCAAAAAAATAAATAAAAAATCCAATGAACATGTCAACCTCTTGGCTAACTACGCTTGGCTAAAAGACAGAAGACTATGGGCATGGATATTTCCACCAATATATTCCCGTTTTATATTTTGTGTTGTAATTTAAAAACCCATATCGATTAAACTAGGTAAATAACTATCATCCATTAAATTTGTTGCAGGTGAAGCAGAATACAATTGGGAAGCAAAACCAAACAAGTTCTTCTTCAACGTGGAGTCTGCCGGGGCCCTGAAGCCCGAGAATATAGTCATGATGGGCATAGCCGTTCTGAAAACAAAACTCTCTAACTTACAAATGCAACTGAGTCATGAATTACAAAACGACGCTTTGAACATTAATTGATTCCATGAGTGATTGTAAAAAGGTACAAAATGTTTCCACACACACAAGAATCAGAAATCTGAAATTTGTTCTGAATATTTGCCTTCATGAATATGCCTCATATTTGGGTCTATCTCTTCTAACAACAAAAAGCTAAATAATATCCTTAACAGTTGTCAAAAAAATGAAAATAAAAGCACACACATTTTCATTAATTTTGATTTTAT
Organism: Mystacides longicornis; assembly: GCA_963576905.1. NCBI lineage: Eukaryota > Metazoa > Arthropoda > Insecta > Trichoptera > Leptoceridae > Mystacides > Mystacides longicornis. The sequence continues at coordinate 4,788,089 of OY756424.1, read as the reverse complement.
GTATATGCAATCTTCATATTCCTTTAAATCTATTAACAGTTTGTAAAAAAAATATTTTTAATAAAATAGTTGCAAAATAAACCATTTGTCATCTTTCTACAAATTTATTTCTAGACTGACCTAGGTAGCTTAGCAGTATAGGCGCTAACTTCTAGGTCAGAATTTAGTGGGACCTCTTGATCTCGATCGGTCCTACGTAAGTTATGGTATCCCACAGAATTGCGTTTTTCATGTTTTAACGGAAACATGCTTCATTTTATGTATTTTATCACTTCCCAAAACAGAAAGTTGATATCGATACTAGAAATATGTTTTTTGATACACGTCAATTATGGTATCATCACTTTTGACAAAACAGTCCCACGTATAGCATTGTATTGTCTCTGGACACAATACACGCTGCCTGCCTACCTGTGCACGCCTATTGTAAGTTCTCTTTACAATATTTTACGACGTTCGACTTAACAAAAGATGGATCATCTATTATTTTGTTTTTATTTATTAAGAAATTAGTTGCCGTGTGTACGCGCACATTTCAATAAGACTTTTGTTCACTTTAAGCGTATTTTTATGAGATGGCCAAAAAAAATCAATAAAAATAGCAAATTTGAAATAAAGTTTATGCCGCCGTTTGGAATATAATATTATTTAACTCACAGAAAATATGTTTGTTCGTAACTTGGGTAATCTGTTCATAATTCATGTGTTACACTGATCTATTTCCCAATTAATACGAATTATTAAATATATTGATTGAGTAATTTCAATTATTCAACGACGTAAATAATTGTATGAAAAACTTAGAATATTTTACATGGCTTAGGCATTAAAACAAAATATGGTAAGTGTACTTTAAAATAATTTACGTCGGAAAGCGGAATTGAAAACGATATGGTATGATATCTTACCATAATTTACATCGGAGTATTAGGACATTTTTTGTTGTATGTTATTCTTACCACATTATACGCGATTAGGTATTTTAAACATAAGACATTTTACACTTCAAAACTTTTAAATAGTCGCATCAAATTAAGGTTTTTTATACTCTCTTAGAATCTCCTTTGCCTTTTGTAACCGAATCAAGTGAAATAAATGTTCTGATGGACGATCTCCTTGAGAACAAGGATGTTTTTTTGATGGACCTATGTTTTTTTTTGTGGTATAATTTTTTTTTTTTTTATGATTTCATACTTTTTGACTTTTATGATATTTTAATAATGTTTTATAGTATACTTCACTTTTTTACATTGAAATTACTAGTCTACAAGGTCTCACTTCTTTATATTAAAATTAGGAGTATACAAGTTTAAGTTACTCATTTATGTAAATATTCTTTTTTTTTTTGTTATTTCAATTAATGTTTATAACCTGTTAAAGGCACAGTGGTGCCGTATGCATGTAAATAAATAAATAAATAAATGACAAAAGCTCAAAGAAGAGTACGTACATGCAACATCCATAAGTTTGTTTATTTTTAAATATTTTCCTAGATATTCTCTTTTATATCTAAGTTCTTAAACATAGATAAGTACCTATTATTCACTAGTTGAAATTTACATTTCCGGAAGAAATGCGTGGTTTGTAAATCTACACGTTTAAGAAAGTATCAAGACGTTGAAGAAAGTATCTACTGCAGTATTTATCACCTGTTTATTTAAAAAAAGCACTATATCGAATATCATATTAAAATATGATTTCTCTGAAATACACTGATTTCGAACAAATCAACTCCAGTAACCGAGAGTAACAGGTGTTTTAAGTGGAAAAAATGCGTAAGTAAGATTTATTCCTTCCTTCTGAATACGAGAGTTGTCTCTATAAGGGGGATATGTTTTGTTCAAATAATCACAGTTCGTACTCGTAATAGGTATCTAAGTAAACTCTTTTTTTATTACCCATCACGCCGTTTCCCGAAATTGGTAGGCAGAGAGTACGGACTTCTATTCTTTCCTATCCAAACGAACCTCTTTCTCTTCTTCCAAACGCGTAACATTCCGCATACAACTGTTTTATTGTATTCAATAAATAGATGAAGACATTAAATAGATAAAAATGATAATTAAATTGACGAAGTTTCAAATATGGAATAATATATTCCTAAATTCTCGTTGAATTAAATGCTCAATCCCTGATTTTCCGAAAAGTATTTATTACAAACCTAAAATAATAAGTCAGCGTGTGCGATCGCATAGTTTTTGGAGTCAGTTGAGTCGTACTATTGCAAAAAACATTCTAGTTAAACAATAAAAACGTTTCCATCTCAAAGGAAGATCAGCGTGATCAATGACACACATGATATTGGTTTATAAAATTTAAAGAATCTATCTTGAAATCGAATATCCTTTTATAATGTTTCATTACCATAGAGGTACCATTGTTGGTCAAGTCGTTGATGCCTAGGTCTTTAGTCGCCGACTTTCGTTGTGAAGGGCATGGTTTCGATCCCCAATTCAATGCTAACTTCCTATCTTCTCATCTCGCAACAAAAGATTTGCTTTATGTAAATGATGTCAAAGTGTATTTGTATTCACTTTGGGTGAGCCCATATTTTTTTCGAAAGTAAGTACATAAAGTGTTAATCATAGAAACATTGAAGAACAAAAATTTTATCTCGCATTGTTTAAAAGTGACTTTTGTTGAATGTTTAGTTTGCAAAAATATACAATGCTGTTTTATTATTAAAACCTGTAGCCCAAAGAGTCTAGACATGCCGATAAGGTGTTACGGCAATAAAATATATCCTTGTATTGTTTTTAAATACCTATTTTTGTCGGCATGCGCACAATTATTATTATTGCTTTCTACTTTTACAACTGTTATTCAAAACATTCATTGTTAACCTTACCCTAGATTTACAAAAAAAAAATATCACTTCACAATTGTGTAGATTATCTAAAAAGTCTTATTATCTTTAAGAACATTGTTAGTACTTTCGGTATTTTCAAAAGGATTTTATCCTTTTGTATACCAGCACACGCTAGGAGCCGACCTCGGCAGCCTAGTGGTATAGGCGTGAACTTCAGATTACGAGGTTCCGGGTTCGATTCCCGGTGGGGTCAGAGTTTTTATAAGTGTTTATTCACTTGAAGTGACTACCCGTGGTTGGCCTGAGTAAGATTGGACGTGACGGGTTGACTAGAAAAAAATAACTAAGGCAATAAGTTCCTCCGGCTATACTGAGATCCTTGTATAGAAAAGTGTTAATTAATTTATTTTTTATATAAACGCATAGGTAAGTAAGCGTGACACTCCTAAGATTTACTACAAAAATGCATTCGGCAATAAAGTTTTTATTCTTAGTCCTATAAAATAAATTTAGGTACTTTTAAGGGAACAAATACGTTTGGAATTATCGCAACATATTTCACAAATAGATACGATAATTTATTTCACAATAATTACAGAGTAATCTTATAAAAGTGTTAGATACGACAAGAAATTTTTCGAAAATTTCGTAGTAAAATATGATAAGTACGACATACGATATTCGAATATGATTTGGTTACAACGTACACTATGCTATGTGTAAGATACGATATATTTGTGCAAAAAGAAGCCGTAGTAAAATATCGTAAGATCATTTCTACCAAAAATATTAATAATTATGAAAAACTGACCATACAAAATTAAAATATCGGTATTTATTTAGCGCTGTTCAAAAAATCAATTCTCTAAAATGTTAATTTCTAGATAATTGTATCATTTCAAACCTTTGAATGGCCGTCCTGTAAATTTGTCATTTTCAAATTACGATACTCTACGTAGGACCAATCGATCTGAAGTCCAAGCCTGTACTACTAAGCTCAATTAAAAAAAAAATCAATATGTTTTGTGTTATTTCTCTCACCATATCAAGTCACTATCCGAAATAAATCTTCCATTTACTGCGGGATTCTACAAAGCCAGGACATTTCACATCCTCCTAACTGCTTCCCGCATTATAATCTTTCCCTTAACATCAACCATTCAGTTCTCAGAAAAGATGATTAAGAATTTCCTGCAGAGGGCATGAGCCGGAGAGAGGTACTGAGAGTGGCCTCTGGAAACTGTACCAAGAGGATGCGCTGCATGAACATATTGAAGACTGCCACAGTAATCTTTTTTTTTTGTTACAATAACACAAAGAGCGTGGGGCAAAACAAAGAGATAGCAATATAAAACGCAGCTTTTGGATTTCATTATTTTACTTTCAATTCAATGTTATTTACATGCACAGACCATAATTATTGTAAATGTTACAATACATTATTACTTTTTAGAGATAGTTCTACGCTATGGTTCACTTATCCAACCTGCCAACTAATAAATTTCATTTCATTTGAAATATTCCAACACAACGGGGTTTGCTAAAAGATTCATTCTTCTACTTCATAGAGATCATGTCAATTGTTATTCATTTTTATCTTTACAAAGCAATTAAGCCAAAAGATTATTGGCACTTTAAAATTATTATATATCTTTGTAGTTTTGAAGAAATTTAATCCATAACAAACAGAACACAAAAATAGAATGACGTTTTTTTTTTACTAAATGAAACTGTTTACTCAAAGTGAACATAAATAATATGCTCTTTGAATGTTTCACAATAAACTACTTAAAGCTTTTGCCGTGAAAGAGGACAATGGTCGGCACCTGGGATCGATGGTAAGAGCTTTATATTTTGGCTAAAAAATATGCAGATTTCATTCCTAATTATTGAAAAAAAAAAATCATTATTTGAAATGTTTTTCACTTTCTTTAATAAAATTACATCACCCATTACTTTATTTTAACTAGCATTGTTTGCAAAGAACACATTAACAATAAAGAGATTTGTCAAAATGAACAAAATTTTGTGGATTCTCGTTAACTTAGCGTGTTTATAATGTTACTGAGAACAACCATCAAATTTCATGTTGTCAACCATCCATTGTCAGTGTCATCAAATTTAGTGAAGATGACTGTCAATAAGTAACACTGCCGATGGATGGTTTAAGATGGAGACCAATAATCCAACAAATGTATTAAGAGTAAAATTCACAAAGCTTTGGTCATTTTGATTCATTCATTTATATGATTTGATAGTCCAATAAACATGATACAAATAGATAACTAGCTGATTTTGCGTTGAAATATTTCAAAACCTGAAATTTGGCAGTAAATTTCTATTAATTATTCAAAATTGAGTTAAATTCAATTCAAATGATTTTCGATAAACGTTGTCAAACAAGATTTCGAACTCTTTCAGATTTAAATCGAAGGTAACTTATATTTTGTCTGATAAAATATGTTCAAATAGATTATGATTATTTGGTAAAAATTCAGCATCTTTTATTTTATTAAAATGCAGTATTCCACATATTATCTCTTAATCTACTTAAAATTAGTATTGATTCCTCATAGATTTCAACCAGATTTTTATGACAATACATTACAAATAATACATAAATGCAATTGTGAACACAAACTGCAAACATTTGAAATTGTTATGACAAATACGATATCCGTAAACTTATTGATTGTTGCCCTCCAGAACAATTTTTTATAAATATTTCAGATAGTTATAAATTTAAAATATTTACATCGAAGCCGACTATTTTCAGTGAACATATTTCATTTTACAATAAAACTTGCTCCTTTCCGGAGACGTTATTGAAATGTCAAAAATGAACGATGCTTAAAGGAACAATAATAATTATCCCTTGGAACCCTGAATAGTGACAGTTACCTCGTATGAAAACTAAGAAAAACGATTTAACAGAATTTCCATCTGTTGCCGCATTCATTACATAGCACAAAAGTGGTCATTGGTTCGTCAGCGCTTCTGGTCTGAACTTGGTTGTATGTGCAGTTCCTCTTCTTGCATTTGCCGCACTTGAGTAGACTGGTCTTTGTACCTTGCACGGTGGCCAATTGGGCATCATTTATGGCTTCTTTCACAAATTTCTCCCTCATTTGCTTCATTTCGTCACTCGCCATCTCTTCAGGGGTCATTTTGGCTAATTGAGCAGCGGTGATGACACCGTTTAGGAAATTTCCACGTAACGAAGGGTTTTTACTATCTTTAAGATTTGCAACTCGAGATCTTACTCTATTTTTGTATCTCATGTCTGTGTTTCTAAATTCAAGGAAAATACATTCCTCCAATTCTTCCGCAAGTTCTTCGGCTGATCCACATCCAACAACATCAGGATCTGTTTTCAGAGACTGAGCCAACAATTCTCTGCACTTTAGTCTTACTGAGTCTGTTGTATTTGAGTTTGATGGGAAGGACGTTTGTTGGACTTTCTTTTCCTTTTCTTCTCTTTTCTCTTCCTTCTCCTTTGGTTTCGATTTTGAAGAATTACTGGATGTTTCTTTAGCAGGAGTATTCGGTGTAGCAAGGAATTTCTTCCAATTCTTTATTAGGGTTTTAGAGAGGCTGATAACTTCAGAGTCCTTGCTAGATTTCCTTAAAGCATTAACAGTCATTCCGATGCGTGTTTTTGTCAGTACTTCTAAATTGATGGCCAATGTCTGTAGTGTTTTCAATAGCTCTAATGCTTGCTCTTGTCCCTGAAATGAAAAACAAAAATAAAATTTAAAATGCTCCTTTTCCATAGCAATAATATTAGTGGATTTCATAAACACATAACATAACCAAAAATATATTTACAGATCCGTCCCCAGATGACATTTTGTTAAGTTTCTTTTGAATTCTCATAACTTCATCTTCCACACTCATTTTAACAGTATTTTAGCCACCGATATATCACTAAAATACAAGCAAAACTAGGGAGAAAATCCGTAAAGCCAAACCAAACGAACAGACGCCGGCCATAGAATCCGAGAATCGTGTAGAATTAGAAATCCATAGATGTTATAGTACTTATTCCACAGACTACTTACAACTTATTCTATGCATGCATAGATGTTTGACAAGTTTCTTCTTCTTCTTCCATTTTTCTAGCTTTCACCCCTGTCCCTTGGATCATAGCCGACTACTACTTACGTAAATAATAGTCGGCTATGCTTGGATGAATCTATTTAATTAATTCCTCCAAGCCCTGTCTCAGCCATTTTCACACATTGGGACTGGCATTAATCCTATTTTTTGGTCTCTCTATGAAACGTTTTTTTTGTGGAACTGATTCCATACAAAATGTATGGAGGATTGGAGCGCGAAGCCAACACCACCTATATAAGAACTTAAGAAGGCCTTAGCGCTACGTCACAGCGTGAGGCCCAGCATTCACTCTTCTATATATGTATGTACTTACCCGTACGCTATGATATCTGTCTACACGCCGGCGACCGTGACGCGAGAGGCTAAAAATGGCCGCCAGCACTAAGGCCTTCTTATATACATAGGTGGTGTTGGCGAAGCAGTCAAATGTGGTCAAATGACGTCACACAACACACACACTTAGTTATTGCGAAATTGATTATTGACGACAAAAAAATAAATTAAAAGACATAAAAATGCGGATTTTAATAATTCAAGGGGAATTTACAGAAAATCCATAAATTTATTTATTTAGCGTATGGCCATTTCATCACAATTTATATATAATTCAATTAATAAGTATATTTTTGTTTTTCTTGTTAAATAGTCAATTCGAAAATTCCATTATCTTGACTTGTATCGCTTATTTGTACTTGGATGTTGTGATGAATATATCTGCCAGGAGATCAATGATTGTCTGGCGGCCTATAGTTGCATACTCATTTTGCGTTACCCAGGGTGCACCACGTGGAGGCGAGCAGCTTTACACCCCATAAATAAAATACTTTAATACGTAGGTATTTATATCTATATCTTTATGATTCCGCGAGTCCAAATTATACGAAACTGAAATAATTTATGTTTTATTGTAGAATGAAATATTCAACACCACCTATATAAGAAGGCCTTAATAGTGCTGCGTCACATCGTGAGGACCAACATTCACTCACCTATATCTGTATGTACTTACCTCTGCACTATGATAATATCTGTCTACACGCCGGCAGCCGTGACGCGGGAGGCCAAAAATGGCCGCTTGCACTAAGGCCTTCTTATATATAGGTGGTGTTGGAAATATTATTCAAATATTCACTAATTTTCTTTTTTCTGAATCGCCGTAATCTCAAAAATACAATATATTAAACAGATATCCAACGTAAAATGCGGAATAATATCTATGACGAATCGAATAATTGAAATTTGTATTATTTAGCTAATCATGGTTTCTTTTAGCGTTATCGTTTCCCTTCCGAAAATAATTAAACTTAGTTCGAACAACACTTTTTTCCTATTCTCCTGATGGATACGGCCTTGCAGAGGTATTCACGTATGAAATAGCCGCGGGGAAGTTAGATGGTACCACCGCATCACGAACGACGCTATACGCCGGCGCACCCAGCGTGAACCCATCACTTCTACCATTATGGGGAGGAGATGGACAGGCTGGGACATGTGTTAAGGATGCCGAATGACAATTGGCCGAAGAGAGCGCTGTTCTTCCTCCCATCAGGGTCCCGAAGATGAAAAAGTCCTTCTCGGACGATTTGGACATGGTGTGGGAAGAGGTCATAAACATTGCGCAGGATCCAGCGCAGTGGAGAGCTCTTGTTGCCTCCCTATGTCCCTGAGTGGGGTTTAAAGGAGTGTAAAAAATAAAAATAAACTATTTTAATTTAATTTAAATAATGAAAATAATGTTAAGTTATTTTTGTTGATTATTACGTGCATTTACAGCTCACATAAGACCGTTTTAGTTCTTCTTTAGTGAATATGCAAACGGTAGTGGGTTGAACAGCTCGTCATGACCCATGGTATAATATTAGGGTCGTCTGGGTCAGAGTAGGTAGGTACTTTGTTCTTACACGATGGCCCTTCAGCGAGCTACGCCTGAAAATGGGTGGCGGGTGATTTCTGGCAGGGCGTCAAGGGGAGGGCCGTGCCCTGCCCTATCTTCGATTCTTCAATTATAGTCATTTATTTAGAAATAGAAAAATACCGGAAAATCTTTACGTCAGACTGTTTCAGTTCAATAATTCAACCCGCATAAAGAACACACATTGCTATTTTCGTTCTGTTCTATATTTATTTTCAAATAATTTTCATCATAAAGCAGTTCTGAATAAAGTACTTAAACTAAAAAAAACTTTGAATGTATAAAGGCAAAAAATCAAAGAAGATTATTAATGACAGTGCATTCTAATTTCAAAATTTTAAAACTGTGTGAAGATTATTTAAATTTTAATGAATTAAAAAACTTCCTGTTCGCGACATCTATTGGAAAATGTTAAAATCACAAGCTTTTATATAATTTCGCCATTTTCGCTGGCGCTGCAGTAAGAAGCAGAGTCTGCAATCGAATGACATAAATACGAAATAATTTTTATTGAATTAAAGTTACAAAATATTTTGTTATTATTGCTTTAAAAAGTTTATGCGTATAATTGTTTTATGAATTCATCATTCGTTATTATACAACTTTGTAACAATCTTTTCAGTTTCAAATTTTTGTTCAGTACCTACCTAGTTCATTTTATGGTTGTATGAAACCGAGCGTTCATGTCTAAAATCAACAATAATTATTTGTTTATTTTTTACTTTGGTTTTTCCATTGCCATACTTTGATAGAACCGGTGATGAATTTACAGATAATTAACTTGAGAGCATTGAACTGAACTTCGCTACCCATTATAATGAGGGATGTAGGTACCTACGTTAGTTAAAAGGTTGGCCAATGAAGTCATTTTTGTTGCGATCGATGTTGAGGTTCTTAACAAATGGCATAAGGTCACTTGAATAGCTTATAAGAAATTTACGCTTACATGGATCGTCAGTTAAGGGGCCTTACTCCCAAAATAGCCGTTTTTCACTGTTTTCTCCGCTGAATTCCGACTCTATATTCATAAATAAGGAAATTTTGATTATGTGTATACGTAGATCAAACATTTTTATGTTATATGTTCGAGGTCGATTTTCCATAAAAAGCATGCTTTACATGTTATTTGAGGTTTTATCGAAGTCTTCTCAAACACTTTTTGTCGTATATCTCGAGAAGTGTAAGACTTAGATAAAATATGTTTAGAGATAAAGATAGTGGTGAAAATTTTACAATATATGTTTGAGAGGATTTTTCGCCAATTTCCTCAGATTTTTCAGAAAACACTAAAAATCATTTTCCAATTAAAATTCTTACCGAAGCTCTGTCTTGTTAGAATATTTTTCTAAAATATTCCATCACGATTTGATTGTGTTTTTTTTACCCCGCCCTGCCTCTTAAGAAAGGGTTAGGCAGAGAGAACGGACATCCACACTTATCCATCCAGATACCTACATTTTCTTTCGCTTCTTTTTTTATAATATAACATTAAGACATAGGTAATAATATGTGAAAATTAAAAAAAATCGTGGTAAGAATATGTATATAAATGAAATTTACAAAATTGTTTTACAATTCACATACAAAATCTCTAATATAAATTAAAGTCGGGTTAGTGCGAACACTTATAACTCGAGATCGGCTCAACAGATTCTTTCAATGTTTGATTTATTGGATTCTTCTCCGCTCCGAATAACATAAAAAGTTGAAAAATGGGTATAAAATATATAATTTAGTTAGTATGGGACGGATCACCTAACGCGCCAACGCCATCGCGGGTATTTCCCACTCATTCTTGCAAACGTTATTTCCGCTCTTACAGTAGTCCATCCCACTTACTCCAATTTTCATGCTAAATAAGTCAACATCGGGAACATAGAGGTAGAATGTCTGCGCGCGCATAGTATATTCTCGCGTTGTTCCCGCCTGAGTTTTGAATACAAATGAAATACGGATGTTTTGGAAATATTTTAATGTTAATATTTTTAGTAACTTAACTCATTGAAATTATTATGTATTTCTTAATGGGGGCGTAATGCTTATTATGCATGTACATATGAACGGGCCGTCTCGGATTAGAACCACAGGACAACGCCTGTCGGGAAAGCTAGTATTTTTATAAATGTAAAAAATAATCTAGACAAAGTAGGTAGATATACAACGTATCACTGACCGCTCCAACTTGTGATCAAGTGGTAACGGGTTCGATTTTTAGTCGGGTCGAGATTCCTACCCGTGGTTGACCTGTCTCGTAGGTAAATGGCGATATACCTACTCATTTTATCCTGGTGTCTACGGGTAATTTAGACGACATCCTGGCTTTAGTAGTTCGTGATTGTGGGTTGAAAATGGAGACATGGCTTTTACGATACCTTTGTTCTTTTAACCTTGTAATTTGATTTGATGTAGCAATCCCTCAGTAGGTATCTCATCCTTAAAGTAAGATAGAAAGGAGATAAATACCTAAATTCCCAGCAAGCATTGAAGGAGTGGTAAACGCCGTCGAGAAGGGTCCTCGTGTTATTAATTGGATGACGGTACAGGGCGGCACTGCAATGGCCGTCTGTTGGGCGTTGGATCGATAAGCCACCGCGCACGTCTGTCAGCTCCCACCGCCTCTGGGTCGGGTGACCTCGCGGCAACAAGAACAACTCGAGTGGAGGGCCACAGCTAATCCAATAATAGGCGCCTGTGAGTCATGAGCCGGGCTTTTGGCATTTAAAAATACCATAGATGACGTATTTTTATCAAAGAACACAGGTTAGGTAGGTACGTTTAGTAACACCTACCTACCTGAGAAAAGAAAAATCTACCACCTACGATTTCTTTTTATTACATTATATTTTTTTTTGTCTATGCTCATTTCCCCTGAGGGAATTCAATGAAATATTTAACGCGACAGACAAGAGTATTTACTGAAGAAAAATGTCAAAAGGGCTGTCAAAAATGTTAGTTGTCAGTGTGAATGAACTGTAAGGTACCTACCTATAATTGAATATAACTTTTTCATAAGTTTTGAAATAATTTTTTTTCATAAACGTATCTAAAATTTAAACATTTTAAACTATCACTATGTTTTATTTACGAAGTTTTTGGTAACCTAGATGCCTAGCGGTTCAGTTGTCGACCTTCGTTCTGAAGGTCACAGGTTTGATCTCCGGAGCCAACCATTTTCTTTTTTAACAAGTCGCTCTCTGCCAAAGATGTCAAGTGTGTATTTGGTGTTCACTTTTGGTGAGCTCAAATTCATTCAAAGTAAAAAAAATAGCAAAAATGTGGTGTGGAAGGAGAAGTCATCGAAGCAGCTTGAGATCGAGCGCAGTGAAAAGCTCTTGTTACCTCCTTATGTCCCTAAGTGTGATAAAAAAGGGAGTAGGTATTTATGCATGTAGCATCGCATCAGTTTTTTATTTACATTTTGTTTTTTCAAGTTCATGAACTGTAGGTATCCATGTTTACTGCGGTATCAAGCTACGCGCAATGATACTACAGACGACTTATTGGAAATGTCTCTTTCTTACTTTTATTATTTAACTGCCAGCAGTGAAAGAGATAAACATATAATGCTTTGTATTTCGTTGTGTTACGGCCACTTTTCTTTTCTAGGATAAGAAATCACAAGTAGGTAGGTACCTACTCATCCATTTTTGTACCAAGCACCTTCGTCCCAAACAATTGAATGTCCAAGATTTTGGCTATTTTTTTTATCATCAAACGCGTTCTCGTTACGAACCACATTACATAGCCATATACAACCGGGCGATAAATTATTAGATCTTGCAGAAGTGACAAGTGACTGATGAAGCGATGTCCGCAAAAATGTTTTGGTGGCGATGCCCTGTTGCAAAAATAGTGAAGAGCAGATCCCCGTCTCTGGGAGCTCCGTGTGGGCTGGTGACAGTGCCAGACTTGCTGTTCTATTTCTGTCTTCTATCCATCTTGGACAGCCCACCATGACCAGACACCCAATGTGGATAACGTCTACGTCTGACTGCAATCGTAAGAGGCATAAGAAGAATCAAACAGTAGATTTTTTACAATTCAAATGTCTAAAAATAAAATGGAGCCCTATTCCGTTTGGTCTACCACAATTTCTTCGTGCAATGTCGCTACCTAATTTCAATTTGTATTGTTAGTGCGTTTCGTTCGGAGGTCGTGGGTTCGATCCCAGGTGCCGACTTCCTCTTTCACGATGCAAGCTTTTAGTAGCTTACTGTGAAAGAGTCAAAGAGTGTAATTATTGTCACTTTGATTGAGCACATACCTATTCATGTAATAAAAAATATCAACGTGGGTAAATACCTAAACCTGTTAAGTTAGTGCTTTTGACAATAGACCATTAACGGCCACGTGGATTTTGACATTAGCCGGGAGGCATAAACATAAACAAAAAGTTTTAAGAGTTGGTATGAGTGTATTTATACATAAACCCATCACTATGGTTTGTGTATGTGTGGTGTGTGTGTGTCGCCATGGCCGCCATTTTGCATCCACCCTAATGTCAGATGACGTCATCCTTTAATGGTCTATCTATATTATAATAAACTTTCCTTTTTTTATTTTAATTGGCGTTTGATACCTGTATTATGTCTAGTTTTTTATAGTTGGTGCGATTCTCAGAATGTGTCCTGTAAACACAGTTTAAAACAAATGCACCAATCGCAATTATTATATTAGTGAAAGAGGTGATTAATATTTATCATTAAGTATAGATAGGTACACATTCGAATTCAATATGAATATTCATAATATTATTAAAGAACTGATTAGGTACGAATTGAATAATAATTGTGGTCATTTCAAACAAATTCAAAGCTTGAATTGTCAATAATAATGCAATAGACTCAGTAAATATGTATGCCTCTGTGCAGATCTGGCAGATGTGTACATCTGCGCCTCTGGTATCAATACCTAAATAATACACCAGTGCAGATGGACTAACAGTAAAACAGTGCCGTCTTCAGACCTATAAGCGTCTTTAAAAAAATGATTTTGGGTAACAACTGCTGTCAGAAACCATTAGAATTTCTTCCACTCATTTTGTTTTCACGAATTTGACAGTTTTTATTTTATGTTTAACGAGAAATACTAGGTAGGTACATACCTACCTTAATTCATTATAAACAGATTAAAAATATATTGACCTAAAAGTTTCTGGTTTCGAAATGAAGTGCCTCAGGAGAATTTTGGGTGTAAGATGGTACCACCGCATCACGAACGACGCTATACGTCGGCGCACCCAGCGTGAGCCCAACACTTCTTCCATTATGTGGAGGAGATGGACTTGGCTGGAGCATGTGTTAAGGATGCCGAATGACAGTTGGCCGACGAAAACGATGTTCTTCCTCCCATCAGGGTCCCGAAGACGAGGAAGACCCTCTCATACTGTGTTCCGCTCCTTCGAAGCAGAGCTGAAAAATCTGGACATGGTGTGGGAGGAGGTCATAAACATTGCGCAAGATCGAGCACAATGGAGAGCTCTTGTTGCCTCCCTATGCCCCTAAGTGGGGACTTAAGGGAGTTTGGATTTGGATTGGATTTGAGTACCTACGTATCACATAAAATCAATAATCAACTCTGCAATAACAAAAATAAAAAAAAATGTTTAAAGGAACCTACCTTCATGACATTCCTATAGCTATATATACTCAACAGTTTATAAGTTTTAAGGTAGTTATGAAGTAGGTACCTTTTTGAAAGGCAATACTCATTATTTATTAAATGAAATCTCTAGTTTATATATTATATACATATGATACAAATTCAATATACTTATCAATAAAAGTTAATTATCCTTATTCACACATTTTATGTAAGTACCTACCTACCTACGAGTATATATTTTTATTTATTAGTGAGAAAAAGCATCACAAAATAATATGGTAAAAAAATCTACATATGTGCAAGTTTTATCGCAAAGATGAAAAACAAGACAAAACATTGGCTTGGGCATGTTTAAAGAATGAATGTTAGAATAGAATTACCAAAATAATATGGCTGAAATGTTTCGCCTAGGAAGTTGTAGATGAACGTGAAAATGATGTGAATTTATCACGTCTATTCCGTGTATAAGAAAGGGAAGTTCAGAAGTAGGTACTGTAAAAGACGAAAATAATTTTCTATTGGAAAAGGCTATTAAGTTATACTGTATAGTGCGAGCCTTGGAAGAAAGGGTCAGCGCAAAGACTCGAACCGAATACCAGAAACAAAAAATATACAGTAACTGTTAGAAAGAGTTTCCTTTTCATTGAATTCTACCACGTTTCTGTCTAACATTTTACATCCTAATTGACGTTGAAAGTGAAGTCGCGTTCTTTGATATTATGCGTGTTAAACTTACAAGAACACTTTAATTATTACTTAGTACCTACACGTTGTGTTTCGTCAAAATTAGGGTCACCGAGATAATTATAAGTTGCCGTGGTCGACATCTCTCCGAGGTACAGAAGGTCACCTCCAGCGGCGAGCCTGATCCGAATCCTATTATAGGTCTGCCGAGTGTGGAAACAGCCGGGTGATGTGGCATCAGAGAGATGGGGTCAGACCGTGGGCTGTGGAGACGCGAGGGTGGGGAGGAGGGAGCTGGAAGAAGAATAATACCACCAGCGGTGTGGCAGCACAGCGGAAGAGAAGGATGGCGAGACGAAGTGGATGTTGGGGAGCCGAGGAGGGGGATCAGGGAATGGCAGTTGTGAGACTTCCTGCGGGGAGCAAACTGTCATGGGGGCATCCCAGGGTATCTGCACGATACAACACACTCCACTACCCAGTACCCACCTCCGAAAGACCTCGCCAATTCTTTTATTCTTTTTTCTTACACAGACACGCAACGTCCAGCATAACGGCTCTCCTCGGGAGAAAAATTTCAACAACAGAAAGGAAACTTGGTGCGGTGGACGGAGGACGAAAGGAGAATAAAATCGTCCATTAACTTGAGACTAGTACTGTAGTTCTCTGAACAGTTTCTTTGTAAACTTTTGGGTAAAATAATGTAGCAACAAACCTTTATCTAAATCTAAATCGATGTAGCAGGACTACTAAAAACACGCTGAAAAAGTTTAGCATATTTTATTCTTCATCCATAATGTAACAAAACTATAGAAGTGGTTGATAGTGTAGTGGTTACGACGCCGGCTTTCGTACTGGAAATCGTGGGTTCGATCCCGGGTGCTGATTATCTTCCTCTTTCACGACACAAGCTTTAAGTACCTGACTGTGAACGAGTCAAAGATTGTATTTTTGTTCACTTTGAGTGAACACAGATTCATTTTTATAAAAAAAAATATTCGAATACTGTGTAGATACATGATCGATTTCGCGAAGATCAGAACTTTCATCTTTATGTGCTATCTCCATGGTTATCGTTTGATGTTTCTTAATTAAATTAATCTGTGCTCACTCAAAGTAAACACAAAAATACACTCTTTGAATCTGTCACAGTAAGCTACTTAAAGCTTGTGTCGTGAAAAAGGATGCTCGACACCTGGGATCGAACCCACGATCTTCAGTATGGAATAGTACGAAAATCAGTGTCGTAACCGCTAGGCAATATTGTATTTCTTTAACACCGGTCGCTTACACTACTTACCTAAGTTTATTAAAAAAACTATATAGCTTTTCCGACAGACGTTGTCCTGATGTAGTCCTCAAATACGTTTAAAATAGGTTTTTTTTTTTTTTTTTAAGCCTTCACTCGTTTGCGAGTGTTTTAGAAAATAGGTTTGAATATTAAAAAAATCTCGAAAGCTCGAAAAAAATTCCATAAAAAATCTGCGTAAAAATATTTTTCAATGGTTGTCAGGTAAACAATAATTTTGTTGTTATAGAATTTTTGTGTCATAAAAATACTACAAAATTTCTACACAATCACAATCCACATTCTACACAATTTCATTCATGTTGAAGTTCAAATTAAAGCATTTAATACTACTGATGTACAACTAGGTGCCATATTACCTGCTAAAACAAAAATGCAGCATTCGGGAGTATTTCTACTCACGACTCTTAGGGCCAGTACTCACTTGCCTTAAACGACACGTGCTCGGCGCAAGTGAAAACCGGATTATATTCGTATAGAAATTCAAACTTTGTTGGTAAAATAAAGATAAAAATCCATGTAGCTAAATTCAAATCAACACATTTTTAGTAAGAGTACTATGAAATAGTAGCAAGTTCCTTACAAAAATATAAACAGACATTTGAATACACATTTTTAAACGATTGTAAAAAAGGATTTTAGGTAAATAAATAAAAATAATAACACTTTTCTATACATAGGTTTGATGCCGGCGGAATATAATGCTTGAAGCATTCTCTAGCAGTCAACCGGTCCCGTCCAATCTGAGACAGGTTTTCAACCAAATTCCAAATTTAGGTAAGTACCTTCTTTGAAATAAACGAACCCTTTAGTCACCCTTTAGAACCTAGTTGACTGGTAGATCGTGCTTCAAGCATTAAGTTCCGCCGGCTATACTGACACCTATGTATGAAAGAGTGTTATCTATATTTATTTGACGCACTTAGTTGTTTACATAAGTCAAACTTCGGGTGCACTAAAATTTCCACATAAGCCAACATCGTCGAATCCGTTTTTAATTTAATGGGTTCGAGTCCCGTTACCTACTGTCTTCTCCTATCACGATACAATCTTTTATAAAATGTCAAAAGTGGATTTATTTTCACACGTGTTAGTCTCGATATAGGTATATTAAAGAGAAAAGTTTGGAGATATTAGCGTCGAAGGCTGAACACTTTGGAAGTGTTTGGGACTCGAGTGGGTGATCAATTTGAACCTTCCGCCCACCCCTTAGGGACCTTGCTGGTGGATACCATCGGAAGCAGTAGCAAAGAATGTAGGTGAAACCCTACACTCGAGTGGATATCGATTGACAAAATGGACAGGAGTGTTGGTGACAGCTCTGGGAATATCCGTCCACCCTGCTGACGTATCGAGGAGACGCTGCTCGCATGGCGGCACGGCGCTAGGGTGGAAATGTCCCGGTAAAAAATAGCCAATCAATACTTCAGATGGATCTTCCAAACAAATATTTAAACAGACGTAAAAATAACAAAACATACTTATTCATAAAACCAACTGTTTGATGGAATCATTAAAATTTCAATCAGTGTTCGACTTTTAAACATTTACGGGCTTACGACCGTCTTCTTCTACTGCTGTTTCGATGGTTGAGATTTGATTTAGTGTGATCACTTTACGTTAACAATTTTTGCCAGTTAGGTGCTCCAACTCGTCAAAATCTCCGAAATTCCAATTCATGTGATCTTTGACATGCTTAACATGTTTAAAAACTCCCTACAAGACTCGAACCCGCATCCGTACAAATTTCAAGGAGAGACGTTTGCCTCTGGGCCAACCGACCCCGCTATAATAATATCTTAGTAATACGTGTCTATAGATGGAACCTACCTTTATGACATTCCTATAGTTATGTACTCAATAAGCATTGTATGCAGTAATTATATTATTTTTTATTAATTTAAAGCAGAAACAGTAGCCCTAGTATAAGTTTTCGATGATCGAATATCGAAACGATCATCGAAAGAGTTTCGAAAAATTTCCATACAAAAATGATCGAACGATTCGATCGTTTGAATTAAGAACACTATTTGCACGCTAATAAGCGCTTATTTGCGTGCAATTAGCTTTCGATAAAACTCGTACTAGCCCCACAGTAGTAAAGTGTTGAGAACATTTTTGCAACTGCTAATCAGTAAAAGTAGATGGTGTAGTCAGTACAAGTATGATCAGTAAAGTAGACTATAGTAGATGGTATCAGGACATAATAACATTTCACACAAATTTTCTCCATTTATTGCCATTAGGTGGTAATGTTTAAATCTCGGTCGTAAGTCTGTAGTGGTTTGTTCATACCATTTAAAATCTAACATCGTTAGTGCATTATCAGAGTCATTAAGCACCCTACTCACTTGCGCCGCGAACGTGTGACATTGCATGCATCAATTTAATCGAAAGGTATACATGATTCGAAAAGCGAAGGCGAGCGGAATACATGCATCCTTTTGATAAAATTGATATAACGATACACGTTCGCGGCGCAAGTGAGTACCGAGCTTTTGTGAATAAATTATATTCGTCAAGATCTAAAGTACTTAAAATGGACAAAGAATCTAGACATACTTAGAACGTTGTGTAAAATAAAAGAGATCTTCCTTACCATCATGTATTTCAGGAATTGGGATTTCTTTTTTTTAATTTGCAACTTATGATCCAAAGACGAGACTATGGCGTTACCTTAAGTGTCAAATATTGAAGTGGAAGGGATATTCAGAAGATAGGTAACAAGAACTCCCCTCTCGCACAGATGTTGGGTTTGCGACCTCCTCCGCTGACCTCCACAAAATGAAATCTCTTTGTTCTCTCACCACAGCAGGACCTCTTGACCTGAATCCCTCGACCACATCCATAACCAAATGCGCAGAGGCAAACTTAGGAGTTTGTCCCTCGTCTTTCTTTTCAACATTTCTGTTCACAAAGAATCAAGTATTTCTCCAAATATAATAATATCGTTTTGACTTACTTACTTTAATAACAAATTACTTATTTTTTGTGTGAAATCTTCTTGAAATTCCATCGTAACCAACACAATATTTAAATTGGCAAAGGTCTTTTGGTCATAGGACATTCTTCAGTGTCATATATACTCAAACTGGCCTTGAAGATGGTCGCTTGACCAAAGGACCTTGCCAATTAAAAGTATGGCGGCTACGACGCCGGTTTTTGTACTGATTCGTGCAGATGTTGTGGGTTCGATCACATCAGCTGCCGACCATCTTCCTCTTTCACGACAAAAGCTTAGCTTTCTGTGAAAGAGTCAAAGAGTGTATTTGTGTTCGCTTTGAGTGACAGAACACAAATTCATTTTTATTTTAAAAAAATCCAAGTAACTGTTTTTTTTATTAAATTAATCTGGGCTCACTTAAAGTGAACATAAATAAATACACTTTAGACATCAATCACATAAAACAAAGCTTGTGTTGTGTAAGAGGAAATGTCGGGATTCGAACCCACGACTTTCAGTATATATATGCTTATGGTGTATGGCGCCTATAAAGAAATGTTAAGATCCCTCAGCCATATCCTGGCTTCGGTCGTCAATTCATGTAAATCTCCCATCGCTCCCCGAAACCCATACAGCGGGCATGGCCCAACGATATGGCTGGTAGTCTGAATCTCCTCGCCACAACTGCAGCTGGGGTTGTTGGAATATCCCCATCTGTGAAGTTCAAATGCACTCCTACTGCAGTCTGACCGGATACGATTCAAGGTAGTCCATTCTCTGCGGTTCAGTTCAAATCCGGCAACTCTTTTTGATGGGTCCGTTATGAGATATTTGTTCCTCAGATTTGCATTGCTTTACTTTCAGTATGTAAGCGTACGAAAGCCGTCGACTGGTACCACTGGTCTACAAACCACCTAATTGAAAAGGTTCCAGTAGTTACGCACCTAATGTATTGGATAAAACATTTTCAGAATACAGAAATTTCAAGTCTCAATAAAAATTGGATACGACGCAACTCAATCACCTGTTTTATTTCAGAATAGCCGTCAATATGTGAAAATTTATTTCAAAATTAAAATTAGAAAGAGGAAATGGTATTATTACCCACCTACCCCATTCAATTTTGAAAAAAAAATGGCATTTGTTACCTTTCTTAAATATGACTTCGTTTTGTAATAAATAAATATTGATCATACGAAGCTAGTATGAGTTTTCGGTGATCGAATATCGAAACGATCATCGAAAGAGTGTCGAAAAAATTCCATACAAAAATGATCGAATAATTCGATCGTTTGATTTTAGACAACTAAAATCGCTTTCGATAAAACTCGTACTAGCCCTCAAGGTCGTCGCCAGCCCGGGTCCCAGGGGGGGGGGGGGGCAATTTGACCTATTCATAGACTATTCTTCGTACCTATACCCTATATTATGGAGGATGAGGAAAATAAAAATTGGCTACATTTTTAAATCTCTAGGGGGGGGGGCAACTTCCCCTAGGCGATGCCCTTGAGTAGCCCCACTGTTGGGTTAAGGAGCATTTATACCAAACGATCAAAGACCTTCAACTTGAAAATAGAGTACAATACTAATATATCTTCCTAATCGTCGATACTATAGAGTACAATAATAATATATCTTCCTAATCGTTGATACTATAGAGTACAATAATAATATATCTTCCTAATCGTTTATACTGGACACCATGGAAACAACAACAAACTTATTAGTAGGCGTTGACAGCTCTTTCTGGTTAATATTTCCTCGGTGACCATATCAACGATTAGGAAAATATAAGCTATTTTCACATTCTGGCTGTTTGTTCGCTTGGTATAAATGCACCTTAATATGTAGATATTCGACGAATAGGTTTTGCTGAAGTGAACATTAATACAAGTGACCAAGTGAACATTAACATTAATATAAATTAAGGAATGTGGAGGGGATGTTGGCGTAGTGACTAGAATGAATATGAATAAATTAAGGTGGTTTGAGCAAGTAGAGAGAATGACAAAAGGGATATATAAATCTGAAAGGATGGATGCACGCAGACGAGGTCGACCTCGAATGACATGGTCAGACCATATCGGTGCCGTCTTAGAGGAGGGCCAAGTCAGGAGCAAAAGGAATAGAAGAGCATGTATGCGGAATGTTATGCGTTTGGAAAAAGCGAAAGAGGTGTGTTTGGATAGGACAGAATGGAAATCCGTACTCTCTTCCTACCCCCTTCGGGAAACGGCTTGATAGATAATAATGAAAAAAAAACATTTTTGTCAACTTTGATTTTCGTATAGGATGTATCGTAAAAGACCAGAAAGTCAACACCGGAGTTTGAACCCACGATTTCATTTTTAACCAATATATTACAACTCACGACTCCAACAATTCATTATGTTCGATTTTTAAATGGAATAAACCACTACGGGCTTATGGCCGTCTTCTAATGTTATTTCGAAGGCTGGCTTAGTGTGATCACTTGCCGTTAACAACATTCGCCGTTAGGTGTTAATGTTTAAGTCTCCGAAACTCCTAATCATGAGAATTATCGACATATTCACAACATGTCAAAAAATCCCATGTATACACACTCACTCACTCTCCCTTTAAGGCCCTCCGCATACCGCTAGCCAGCTCGGAGGAGACAATTCCGAAGCAAACCCGCCCCGCACGAAACCGACCCCCGGTTCGTTCGAAGCAATCAAACCAAAAAGCCGGCCCCACACAAATCAAGTCCACCGCGGATACCCCCCTAAACCAACCCGCAATGCGAGGGGCCTAAACCCCACTTTGGGGCATAGGGAGGCATCAAGAGCTCTCCATCGCGCTCGAAGGCGTCCGAGGCTTATGATGCCTTTTCTGACCGGTTGAGGTTTAAGGACGTGAGGTGGTCAACTATTCATAGCCGGCAACCCCACGACCACTGTATACACAACATGTAGATATTTAATAATTATCGAGATTTAGAGATTTATCTGGATTATATTTAGCTGGAATTTTTTTCTTTCTTTTATTTTTGTCTAGGTTATTATATATAATATGGATTTGATACGGCGCGGGCAGGCACTATAGATGGTAAGTTTTGCAAGATATTTAAAAGGGTGGATTGTTGGGTAGGGTAGGACATTATAGCATCAAAGTGGTAACAAGATGAAGGGTAATTAGGGGAATGAAGGGATGATGGTTTACTTAAAAAAGAGTAGAAACATGAGTGTGGACGGTCAATATACAGGTGACAAACATTACTTTCTAACAAAATTCAAGCAATTTGATAAAAAAAATAATGTGTCCAATTTATCTTGTCGACGAAAGACCCCTCTGTTGTTGAAAGATTATCCGTCTTCACAAGTTGGGTCCCTTAGGGGCGCGCCCATCTAACCGGTCATTCCACTTGGAACCCTTTACGCGACCTTGGAACTCCGCTATAGAATTCTCAGAAGGACAAAGCGCTGAACGTTTGCTTGAGTTATATTTTTTTTAACTTTGGGTCGATCCAAATATACAGCGTGCCTTGAACAACGCGTTGATTCATAAACAGCAAATGAAATCCTCTTCTTTCACGAACATTGTATGATCTTGGTTATTTTTAAGATTAATGAATCTGTGCATGCTCACTCAAAGTAAACACAGATACACTTTTGTTTCTTTCACAGTAAGGCTAGTGTCGTGAAAGAGAGAGATGGTCGGCCTCTGGGATTGAACCCACGACCTCCGTACGAAACCGCTAGGCTACCAGCCACTTGTGAATGACAGTACCTATATCTTTTAAGACGCTTTCTTCCTATTTCATTTATGGGGCAAAACAAACCTACATATATATTATGTACATCCGCGGCACTACAACCACGAGTGGGTCATGGCGTCCTTCAAAAGATTTTTCCATGCCACCCAGTTCTCCGACATCGTCCATCTCCAGAAGTCTGAGGTCTCTTGGCTCCGTCCAGCCATCCAGGAATACTACTTCCAATATGCCTATGATGATCCTATGAGCGGTTTATATTTTAGTCACTATGAGGATTTTGTTTGACCAATATGTCAACACTTTCAAGCAAAACGGCTCTTCAAAGAACTCTTTTGTTTCTAAGTAGTTATCTACTTACTGAGTATCCCATATTCCATAAATAGGGGGTAAGGTAAGTTGTTTACAGAAGCATTTGAGAAAGAATATGAGGGTTTGATGCTGGTATGTAAGAGTAGGTACTTTGTCAGAATAACTTTCAAGTTATCCGGCACGAGGGAAAATCAAGCAGATAACAGAGATATATCTCTACGTATACGTAGGCGCTTGTTATGGTGATGTTGTATCTATACATACTTGGTTGACTGAGAAACTAGGAGGTCGCAGGGTTCTTAAATCTTTGCTTGTAAGTATACACTTTCATGTTTGAAAAAAAACTTTTATGATAGAACTATTCAAGACACTCGTTTCATTTTTATTTTCAACGAACCATCCCGCTCATGTCGCCCAGCCTTGCTTGAAAATAACGGAACACAGGATGGGGACATTATTTCGATAATTGCGATCAATTAAATCTAAATTGTTGAAGTAGTAGGCGATCAATACAGTGGGCAATATTGTGATAAAACACGATATCTTTTCGCTTGTTAGCATTTTGAAGAAGGCTCAAGTAGTGTCAGGAATGTACAGAAACTATATAAATTCATCAAAATTCTCAATTGTTAAATGTTTGAAACAGCATCAAAGAGGACCTCAAAAGCTGAATAAAACACTGGTGTTCTTCACCAGATCATCAGTCCACGTTTGCCAACTGCAGGATATAGGTCTCCTTTCAAGCGCGGATCCAGGGTTGGTCAGGGGGGTCATGACCCCCCCTTGGGCTATGTATTCTCAAGTACAGTAGTGACATTTATTAATAAAATATCTATTTTTTAATGACCTTTTTTTAGGAAAAGTTAAGTTTCTAGATACAAAATTTTGGAAATGACCTTTTTTTACTTTGGTATCCCCCCCCTCCCTGGCGCCAAAGCTGGATCCGCCCTTTTCTCCTTTCTCCTTCTTCAATCCTCTCGTCACTATATTGATTGGGGTCCAGAGAACCTCTTTATATCGTCCGTATTTCCGGTAGGTGGTCTTTTATCGCCCCTTCGTCTCCACTCCAGCAGTCTTCCTCATGGACAAAGGTCCATCTGTTGTCATACTTTCTTTCAAATATGCCTTGCCCGAATCCACTTCTGCACAGCCATCGTCTCAATCACATCAATCACTTTATTCTGACTGTGTATCCAGTCATTTCTCTTTCTTTCTTGCAGTTTAATGTCCAACATCAATGCAACAGCCTTCTCTTATTCTTTTAATTGGTTTGTTTGTCAAATTTTGCTGCCATTCATTCTGTGTGATGTGTTTACATATTAATGTAGGCTTCGGCAAAATATTTTCTGAAATAAAGAAGTTCAGAATTAAAAGACCGATGGATTCTTCTTGAAAGAATTGCTTCCTTGTTGACCTGACCTATGTTTCTTTCTATCCAGCTTACATCTGAGTGTCGGTTCAATTTATTGCTCAAATCTAACTGTGGTTACCTGCTTTTCTCTTTCTTAACTCGAAGTCTCCTATTCAGTATCTTTATTTCTTATTCTTTCATTGGCCCTTTCGTGTCCTTTGTTGGACATAGAATATAGGCCTCTCCCTGATACTGCCACAGTTCCCACACCATCAGTCACATCCGGCCGGTGTGGGAACTTATCACACCGGCAACTCTTCTCACGCCGCCAGACCACCTTACCTGAGGCCTGCCAACACTTTTTTCCCAGCTGTCGGACGCCACTCAAGAACTATTTTGGTCCATGTGGTGTGAGTGTACTCTGGCCACGTAACCAGCCCAACTCCACTTTTATGCGAGGACCTTTTGAACAACGTCGGTGACAGTATGTATTTTATTATTTGCCGTCCAGACTTTGTCCACGCAGTTCTGGCTATTACCTATGGCCTTTCTTGTACATTATCATATCTGACTTTGTCTATTCCTCGAAAAACCTTCACATGGGTTTGTTGTCAAATTCTGGATGTTATTGTTTCAGGACCACGTCAAGTTTGGTGTGAGTTCTGTCAACTTAAAAATATCTATGCTTATATACTCGTAACACACAAAAAGCGTTCAAAATTACTTCAAAAAGTTCATGGGTGCAAAGATGACGTTGGGGAGGGGGGAGGGGGCTATTACATATTATCGATACGGGTGCAAACCCAGTGAGGTATTTTTAGGCTTTTACAAGAACAAAATAGTGTAATAATTATTATATTATGTACTTTAAACTGTTATGTTTCAATAAATTTATTATTATTATTATTTATTATTGGTGAGTTGCTTTTTGTATGTGAGACGCCCTTGAGGTTAAGATTCTTTACCAAACGGCGGCATTGAAATTATAAAAGATGTTGAAAAAATACAACTGCTCCTTTTCACAAGACGAATAACCCTCTCTTGTACTGTTTTCCATTTCTTCGAGGCATCTCCTGAGGAAATTGGGTGGGCATAGCGAGGGCGTTGGCATTGCGCAAGATCGAACTCAGTGTTGCCCCCTCACGTCCTTTTAAGTACGGTGGTTATGGGAGAATAATTGATTGATCGATTTACAGGCAACGAACAAGGTGTGAGAATAAGATTCAACGACGTATTTCCATGGACGCCGTTTTATGTCAATATTTCTTTGCCATTATTTATTTAGTTTGTGCATGGTTGTAAGAATGTTCATGTGTGCGAGTGAAAGGATAGGTATAATATGGCGTGATAGTCTGATTTCGAACGAGTTAGAACGTTATCTTTCGATATGCACTAGCTATGGTTTTTTTTTAACGAATCTGCCCACTCTCGAAGTGAATACAAATACACTTTTTGACATCTTTCACACTAAGCAAAGGCTGTACGTGCGACTTATACCACTGTACTACCAACCACTTCATATGTTTATGGTTCCCATAGCAAGGTTGCTAGTAACGATGAGTTATCATTGTCTCTATTTTATGCTTACCTAAGTTTTTGCTTTGCAGTATGTAACGCTGTATGTAATTTAAGGAAGGAGCAAAAAAGTAAAAATGTATAAGTATGTGCGTTGTTGACCCCACAAATACCTGGACGAGTGACCGTCGTAAGGTATATAGGTAGGCACACACTGTTGTACGTGTCACTACTCCTGCCTCAAACACTTATGTAACTAAAGACTAATATACTCGTCTTAGAAGCAGGCTATTTGGAACGAGCCGGCATTATAGAAGCCGTCGTTCGTCTAAATCTCAGAATGTAGTAGGTAGCTTGGAGTGGATGTAGGCGTTGACTGTTGAGTACTTTCTGTATAGAGCACAGAAGTGTCTGGTGTTGTAGGTATGTGGGGTGGTAGAAGGTAACGCAAAAGAGAATGCTGGATAAATCAATACCGGCTGCCTGCTGAGCCAAGAACGTGTTTCAGCATGCGGACAACTGAGAAGGTCGCCTCTCCTCTAGGTTTCATTTTCTAGGAAATTCTCTTGAAACATGTTTTTCTCGAATCATTAATTTGAGATGAAAATGTTAATGACCATTCAAAGGACGCGGTAACCAACTACAAGAAAAGCTTCGATAGACTCTTTTAAATCATCATCAGGTTGGGAGGTCGAAGAAGTTGATCAAAATATTCACCACATCATCTATAATAATATAAAAGAAAGTCGGGTTAGTGCGAACGCATGAATCGAGATCGGCTGAACAGATTTTTATGATGCACGGTTTACTAAATTCTTCTCCGCTCCGGATTAACAGAATAATTATTAAAAATATGAAAAATTGCAAGCAAATAATATAAAATATAATATTAAAGTAAGTATGGAACTGATTAACTGACAACAATGCCATCTGTGAAAAAATTCCATAACAACACAATTTTTTTTTTTTTTTTTAAATGAATCTGTGCTCACTCAAAGTGAACACAAATACACTCCTTGACTCTTTCACAGTAAGCTACTTAAAGCTTGTGTCGTGAAAGAGAAAGATGGTCGGCACCTGGGATCGAACCACGACGTCCGCACCAAACAGTACGAAAGCCGGCGTTGTAACCGCTAGTCTACCAACCTGGTAGGTACGCAAATTTTTGATAGAATTTCTTTCGAGCTTTCAGAAATATTTTTTTTTAACATTCAAACATTAGGTATAAACGTATTTTTAATTAAATTACAAATTAGAAAACCATATTTATAGTAGGTTAGGACTACTGCGGGACAATGTCTGACGGGAAAGCTAGTTTTAAACATTCTATTTTTTCAATATTGTGACGAATTAAAGTTTTCGAAGAATTAATAAAATGAAACATAGCTTGACAGATGTAAAAATCAAGAAAAGTCCATAATTCTTTCAAAAACAAAGAGAATTTCTCAACCTGACAGCAACTGTTCTGCATATGAGAGCAACTGTATTACAAAGGTAATTCAAGTTATAAAATTTATTTGATATAGTCGTTGCACATCAAATAGGACCCATGTATAAAGGAAAGTACACTTTGCACTTAAGCCTAATTATGCGTAATTATGTAGATTAGATTTTTCACATTAGCATTCCGTCCTCAAGGAAGGCCAAGAAGTGAGAGAAATAGGAAAGGGTGTATGAGAAATGTTATGTCGGTGGAAGAAGCGAAAGAAGTATGCTTGGATAGAAAAGAGTGGAGGTCCGTTCTCTCTGCCTACCCCTTACGGGACACGGCGAGATGGGTAAAAAAAAATTCGCAATACCTAGTCATATTTTGTTTGAAACGATAAATAAGCTAAGTACTACTAATTGCTTTAAGCTTTACCTAATTATTGTTAGTTCTTTAGATTTTTGAAATTCTTTGAAACATTTTCACTTGTTTAGTTCAAACATCAAACAGTTTCCTACAATTTCAATAGTTGGCTTTATGAAAGAATTTATTTCAATGAAGATCACTATGTATGTTAATATAAGTCCCGTCGATCGATATCGACCTTCTAAACTAAACCTAGACGTCTATGTGCTTACCTCAAAAGATAATAGTTAAGTCGCGGGTGCGATTCTTATCACCAAAGTTTGGAATTATTGTGATTGTTGATCATGCAAACTTAGTACCGACCCGATCAATTTGAGAATAAATCCAAAATGAGAATAATAAATATAAAAAAAGTCTAAAATTAAGAATATTTTTTTTTATCTTGATCAAAATAAAAACAATTAAGATCCTCTATCTTAGAATTTGACCCCTAGCGAACAAGGAAGCCGAGATTTTAAGAAACCAAATAATTTTGTATATATTTTTGTTGGACTATAATATTATGTTTAGTGTTCCCGCCTTATCCGAGACAGCATGCCAAACCCGGGTTAAAATTCCATTGTGCAAATACAGAGAAATTCTGAGCAGACCGGGTATCGACCCCGGGATCGGGATCAGAAGTTGACGCCTACACCACAAGGCTACCGTCATCTTAAAGTAATTGTTTAATAATAATTACATTACATAACCATATCGTTTTGAAATTCATCTTCGTCCTGCCTTAAAAGGATTTAAACATGTGTAATTACCATTCTCAGGTAATCCTCCAGACCCTGTCTTTATCTTTTTTCTAAATCTTCCACCGTTTATCGAGTGATGCAACACAACCGTCCAGCCAAAGACATCCATGGCCGAGTCGACAGCGACTTGCTAAACAATTATACCAATAGAAACAAGAGTGTGGGATGCTCGTAGTAGGTATATACAGGGTCTTTATTGAATGGTAGACTCGCAACCCAAAAAAGACGTGAGAAACTCACTCTTTTATGGGTTCGATTCTGCGCAGTTCATTCCAACTTCCTGGAAATCCCCCACCCACCGGAAGTAACCTGGCATCGGAAACTTGGTTTCGTTTCCTTTCTGACCAACTCTGTTGTATGTAGGTATGGGTAATCACAGGCGAAGTTGTAGAAATTCAGCGTAAGGCTTTTATACCGAAGGCTTTAATTTCCTCCCAATGGGACCGTTTTCTAATCCCACGACAGGGGCTTTGCATGGTTTGCTAGAGGAAGAAAGTTTTTCTCATACTTTTTACCTATAACAAAATAACATAAACCGCGGTCAAAAAATGGTGCACTGGCGAGATTATCGCCGGGGCGATCCATCACGACACGCAACCAGCAAAGACGATACAAACACAAGTCAACCAAAACCATAAAAAATATTGAAGAAAAGTAATTGTAATTTTGAGGATACGGATAGGAATTTATGAATTGTGAAGTCTAGGAGAGGGGAAAAGAAGGTAATTTAACCCTGGGTACTCGGTATTTTACCCTGTAGGCTAGGGTAAAATACCGAGATGAGTAAAATATCGATATATTTCACTCGAGCATCCATCAATCAATCAATAATCCCTTTACTGCGTCGTGTTAATGATCCTCCACTGAACTCTACTTCGAATGGATGCAGAACATTTTTCTCATTTTCTGGGAGATTATTATCCCCTTACTGTCGTGGGGTTGCCGGCTAAGAATAGCACCTCTGCTTTTTTTGCTTGTTTTTCGAGCATCCTGTAAGAGGCAGGAAATCGAAAAATCAGATCGGGACCGTGAGGTTGACCACCTCACGTCCTTAAACCTCAACTGGTCAGAAAAGACACAAGAGCCTCGGACGCCTTCGAGCGCAATGTAGAGGTCTTGATGCCTCCCTATGCTCCAGAGTTGGGCTTAGGCCTCCCGCATTGTGGGTTGGTTTGGGGGGGATCCGCGGCGGGCTTGATTTGTGTGGGGCCGGCTTTTCGGTTTGATTGCTTTGATCTAGCTGGGGGGTCTGTTGCGTGCGGGTCGGGTTTGCTGCGGATTGGTCTCTTCCGGGCTGGCTTGCGTATAGTGGGGGACCTTAACGGGAGTATGTATGTATGTATTGAGAAGAAGATCAGCGCTCTTCTCAGTCAACTGCTATTTGGTATTTTCAACAAATGTTCCGGCAACCTCCATATCCCCTCCTCAAAAACTAAACTGGTAAAACTAATGGGCCCATAACGCAGCGTATAGCGTCATCATGATACGATGAATTCTACTTCATAAGTTATTGGTAGTCTGTCAGTTCCGTCACCGACTTTCGTACTGGAGGTCGACGGTTCGATTCCAGGTGCTGAGCATCTTCCTCTTTCACAAACTCTGACTGACAAAGAGTCAATGAGTGTATTTGTGTTCACTTTCAGTGATATCAGATTCGTTTTCTTTAAAAAAAGTGTATTTTTACATTTTCTTGAAAACTCTGGATGAATAATGTCAAAATATTCATCTAGATGACCGTGAGAAAGATTCTATCCAAAATAAAACATTGTTGTTTTTCAAACGCTCATTTTTGTATAGGAATACCCTGCATGTTGGGTAATGCTGGTTGGACATTTATGGTCTGTAGAAGCGACTGACTTGAGATGGCCAAGTTTCAACTCACAAAGACGCCCGCATTTGTCTTGCAGATGCTGTTTTGAGCAATATGCGAATCTGCGGTGAATATGTTGTAGGTAGATGGATGACTACGAACCTTATTTAAATTTTGGTTTGTTGACCTTTCTTTGGTTTCTGCTGTTTGTTTTGACCGTGTCTTCTTGCAAGACAATGATTCCTTCTTTATTGATGTTGCTGGCTGTTTGAACAACTTTCTGCATTACTTTCTTGAATTTATTACAATGGATTGCCAATACTTGTGGAATTCTTCGAAATAGAGGATCATTTGAACCATGATCTAGAATCCAGATGCATTTCTTGGCGGCATGGTCAATTCAGATTGTTGAAAAATGTGGACGATTAAAAAAAAACCTTAGTCGACCGTATGTCCTTTAGAAAACTAACAAGGTAACGCCCTAGTATAAGTTTTCGACGATCGAATATCGAAACGATCATCGAAAGAGTTTCGAAAATTTTCCATACAAAAATGATCGAACGATTCGATCGTTTGATTTAAGAACACTATTTGCACGTTTATAAGCGCTTATTAGCGTGCAATAAGCTTTCGATGAAACTCGTACTAGCCCCACATCAGCGTAACCGTTATGAAACTAATTCCTCATAAAAGTAGCGAAAGTGAAAAAAAGGGAAAAAGCAAACTCACACCAACCTGCCTGGATAGCGTAGTATGATCTCACTTTCAGTGACTGTTTCATTCACAAGCGTTTTTATTTGACAAAAGTAAACCTAAAAGCCTTTGATTGCGCAAAAAGTTTCAATATCCTTTATTTTTTGGTCATTCTCTATAGAAACAGAGAACACCCTCCCTAAAATCAAATAAGCGAGCAATGGATGAAGTAGGCTAGGAAGAAGATGAAGAATTGAATCGGGAAGAGACGAATCGAGAACTAGATAAAAAGGATATGGAAGAGGTTTATCTTCAACAGTGAAGAAAAATAATATGAATACGTATTCCAGTTTCATTGATTATCCTAGCACATTGAGTGTAGCATTTGCGAAAAAAAAACATCTTGAATTTGCCATTTATTTAATTGGATTATTTGGTATTTTGCCCAAAACGACTAACGTAAAAGGACTTTGGTTGGCAAGATGCCCACTCTATCTTTCTCTATCTTCCTATTCCAAATTGACCCCGCGCCGTGACGCATGACTCGGATTCTGCAGAATAGTCGCAGCTGTGAAAGAGTGACAATGAAACTTGAGTTACGTGTGTCTTGGAGAGGGTTCAAATTTGATGGTACCTACCCGCCGATTATTTTTGGAAGTTCATCAAAAAAGTTTCCTTAGTTGTATCTATAGAATCATAGGTATGAGAGCTAACCTTTTTCGAAGTTGTATATTGACGAAATTCGAATCACTCGAAAATATCCCCAACTATAATAATTATATACGAACACTACGAACAGTGTAAAAGGATAAATTCCAAATCCAAACTCACTTAGGGGTATAGGGAGGCAACAAGAGCTCTCCATTGCGCTCGATCATGCACAATATTTATGACCTCCTCCCACACCATATCCAAAACCCTCAGCTCTACTTCGAAGGTATGAGAGGGTCTTCCTCTTCTCGGGACCCTGATGGGAGGAAGAACAGCGCTCTCTTTGGCCAACTGTCATTCGGCATCTTAAGCAAAAGTCTCACCCAAGTTCATCTCCTCTCCATAATGGTAGAAGCGATGACGCTGGGTGCACCGGCGTATAGCGTCGTTCGCGATGCGGTGGTATCATCTTATGCCTAAAATTCACCTGAGGCACGTCGTTTCGAAAGTATATACTTTTGTGCCTGTGCTTAAAGTTTCGTAGGTGTGACAGAGTGATTTACACCACCATAATACTATTTTTATTCGAATATACTTAGCTGGTTGAAGTTATAGGTAAGACTATTTCTACCAATCTACCAGTTCAGTCCTACTTGGAGGATGTCAACTAGGAGTAGAAGTTCGCAGAAGCATTTTGCACATTCAATAAGTGACCGAAAACCAAACCGGTAAGCAACAGTTCATAAGTCGATGAGTTTAGCAGGGTCTGCGAGGTATTTATTGCAGGGAAACTTTACATCATCTCTAGCTTACGAGACTGCAGACTAGGCATCTTCTGAGTAGTGACAAGCGATTGAAATGGATGACAGTTTGAAATTAACACAATAACGGGATGTAACACTTGTTATACGATAAGAAGGTAGGTACTTTTTTAATGTATCTGGGCTCATCAAAAGTGAACACAAATACACGTTCAAAATATTTCACATTCACCAAGCATGCATGCGTTGTGAGAGTGGAAATGGTCGTCACCGATATTAGAACCCACGACTTTGCACAAAAATTAGCAAATAGCTCATATTTCTATAAAATCAATGTGTTGGGTTAGGTTATAGGCTGTTATCAAAGTGCTGCTACTAAACGAAGCGCGACTGTGAAATAATTTGACTATTAATTGGAACATTGTTGTGTAAACTGTATTGGATTTAGTTCAATTGTCTATATTATTATGTTAAAAGTTTACTAACTAAATTCACATATATCATAACATATGGCACGAAAATGCTGAAAATGTGCTTTTACTAATGTAGCTTATCTATGTCGTAGTGTGTAGGAATACTGCTTATTTATTTATTTGAAATCTACGCAACCAATGGTTGCTTTTACATACAATCTATAATATAAATGACTATACTCACCGACCTCGGTAGCCTAGTTGTACTAGCGTGGACTTCAGATCCGAGGTCTCGGTTTCGATTCCCGGTCGGGTCAGAGTTTTTCTAAGTGTTTTTTCACTTGAAGTTTCTACCCGGGGTTGGCCTCTCTCAGATTGGACGCGACCGGTTGACTGCAAAAAATTGCTTCAGGCAATAAGTTCCGCCGGCTATACTGACACCTTTGTATAGAAAAGTGTTATATTATATTATTATATTGATATAAATAAATGAAAGTGGGGTTAGTGCGAACACTTACAACTCGAAATCGGCTGAACAGATTCTTTCGATGTTTGATTTATTGAATTTTTCAGTTTTTTTAACAAAAGTGTGGGCATATTATTATATCCTCGCGTTCTCCCCGTCTGAGCTTTGAATACGAATTAAATATGGACGTTTTAGAAATAATATTTTAATTAGGACCACAGGGTCCACAGGACAACGTCTGTCGGGAAAGCTAATTTACAAATAAAAAGAAAAAAATACAATAGTTATGGTTCACAGTAAAGAAAAATAAGTATCTCAAAGAATTTGAGCCAAGCGGTAGATACCTATCCTTTAGCATTTTATTGAAACTATACAAGGGTGTAGAAAATATATCAATTTCGCCAGGACCATTAAATCATTTGGACTACCCGTGGCACCAAGGGCGGCAGCTGCCCCCCCCCCCCCCCCCCAGACATTTAAAAATGTAGGTAATTAATATTTTCCTCATCCTCCATATAGAAAATAGCCTATGAATGGGTCAAATTGCCCCCCCCCCCCTTGGCCCCGGGCTGGCGACGACCTTGCGTGGCACCACTTTGGATTATGTCAAGCACTCCACGTCATTTTTGATCGCCATTTTTGAACGTTCAATCTATCTGCAAATCTGAGTGAAAAAATAATATTTACTTTCCAAACTCATAAATAAACACTGGTACCACGCAGTTTATAAAAATCTTCAATTTAAAATCAAAATAAAACCCATCCCGAACCAATTACAGCGATTTTCTCTAATATTTTTTAAAGACAGAATCATTCTTCTACCTTCATCAACCTTACGTCTTCTTATGGTAGGTTTAAGATAGTAGTAATAATGTTGGTTTTCAATTGCACATCAAGCACGTACTACTTAAGATTAACTATCTACAAAGGTGTGTAATATCACAATGGCACAGTGACATAAAACATTTACAAGCTGAAACCCAAACGATTATCGTAAAATCCGAAATTAATAACTTCGCCATTTGTCATCAAGATCTTCTTGTGCAGCTAGTGAGGGCATAGACAACCCGAAACCTTCCCGGAAACTATCACAACTCGTTTATGAATTTAAATAATCTATTGTGGACTTTATTTCATATTTGTTTCCTCTTTACTGAGCTTCGTGATCTATAGTTTCTCCACAAGATAATATTCCGATTTAGTAATGCGTTCGAATTTTTAAAAAATCGAATGCTAATAATTTTTCATGCCATCGTTAAAAAAATAAATCGATACTGGCGACATCTAACTTATTACTTTAAAATGGGTAGAAACAAAATGCTGTGTGTAATCCGCGGAACTTATTTTCGACCCTATCACGCACTGGTGGGTGATAATAGACTTTTACATGGTATGCGGAAGGGGATTTAAACGCTAGAATTTACCATTTCTGTTTGAATTTGGAGGTGGTTGGTAGACCATCAGCGGTATCAGTCGATGGCTTTCGTGCGTACAGCGCACTGATTGCGCTCGATGTTGCATAATGTTTATGACTTCCTCCCACACCATGTCCAAATCCCTCAGCTCTGCTTCGAAGGAGAGCTGAGGGATTTGATTGAACATAAAGTTTGCTTTATGTGAAATATGTCAAAGAATTCTGTCGAAAGTGACTGTGTATTCATTTTGAGTGAGCCTAGATTCGAAGAGAAAAGTGCAGGGCCAAGTTTCCTGTGTGTCGGATCCCTCAATAAATTGAGCGTACCTACTGTTGAAGAAGTCCACGAAACTGGGTACAGATCGCGGCTAACTTCTTGGCACAATTAGGCGTGGTAAGAAAAACGGTTTGCCCAATTTCACTACAAGATTTATTATTTGATCAGGTAGAGAGGTTCGGTATATCGGTGTTTTACTTAACTTATTTCAAATTGATGACTCGTGCGTTTCTTTTACATCTGTACAGAAAGGTGTTCATTTTCATATTCTCGTCGTTCCGAACACATCAGCTTGTTGAGTAAAAAAAAGATAGGTATAGAGAGAAAGACTCGGAAAGATTGTATAGTTAGCAGGCCTACTGTAAGTGTAGTGTTAGATGAAAATATGGTAGGTAAGTAAGTGTCCAGTCTATTGTTGTGGACAAACCACTGTCAAGGTTATGAAGGCAATAAAGACGCCGCAAAGAAGACATTGAAACATAGTCACACAGTGGTATAGAGTTTAATTATTATTGGTGAGTCGTGTCAAAGTTCTGCGACTGCAAATTCTATTCCGAATGTTCTAATGTAGTTTGAATTAGAGTTTTTTTTTTTTTTTTTGAAAAACGAATCTGGGCGCACAAGTGACTGCGAATATACTTTCGACATCTTCACAGTAAGGCCTAATATAGCTTCCGCTGTGAAAGTGATAAAGTGAGTATGACCTAAATACGCACTTTGAAGATGCAACCTCCACAATATCGCTTCCTGTTGGGCGATAGTTAATCCAAACGTAGCAAAAAATATTTTACCACGTCATTCTAGATTGTCAACGGTTTCTTACACGTTTCCTTTCAGCATTATAATTTTCTTTGTAATTCCGTTTGCATCCATTCTGCTAACACGCGCAAACCATCTTTACTTATTAACTAACTTTCATCTTTGTCACAACACTAACTTCCATACCACATTCCTCCCTGATATTCTCATTCCTTTCAATATCGCACAGAGTTTTTCCAGATACCTATTCTTCGTATAAATAGCTCTCATCTCTACTGAATTTATTCTACATTTCCTATTTTTTCGTCCATGCATGTCCAAGATTCATACATCATTGATGGTAAGAGGATTGCGTTATGCACTAGTTTTTTTTAGCTTGTAGTGAGACGTTGTTGTTTTTCATAATAGGTCTTAGTGCACCGCCCACCTTGCTCCCAGAAGCCACATTCCAACGTTCGATTTCTTCCTCACGCTTTCCATCTTGATGATTTAAAAATAATTAGTTGTCTGCTAGATTGTTACTGAAAACCCTTAATAGCATTTCCAAAAGAGAGTAAAGGCGGAAAGATAGAAACATAAACTATGTTCCTATACCGACATCCATAGTCCACTGCAGCTGCGAAAAAAGCAGTAACAGATCCGACAGTATTTTAACAAGAACGTCTTGGTGGTATCACAAGGCCAAGTAGTCGAAGTGGCAGATCTACTCACTCACTGTGTTATGTGTGATAGCGTTATGGGGAAGGCGCTCCAACGATCACCTCTTCCCACATCCAATTGAAGCAGACAGTGCTGCGAGACTCGGGCGGACGCCATTTGGTTCTCATCCAAAGACATCCACTACCCAAACAAACACACATACACTCACAATCTTGCAGCAGACCTAACGCATATGGTGCTAAGCCAACATTATATTACATTAATTCCACACACCAATACACTCCCTTCATATAATATGGATACACACACATCCAGAAGTGATGCGCACTAACACACTGGCAATTCGTTCTCGTTATGGAAGATAAAATCTCTTCTGCTACTACAGTAGATGTGACGTTATGTGCTCCCACAGAAATATCCTCCTATCTCTTACCAATCTCTTTTATACTCCCTACCTACTTCCCCGAACTTTAGGCAAAAAGGGAGGATCCGTTTGTTAAATCCGGAAGGTACTACATAACTTTTTTTTTTTTTAATTTTAAACTCAAAGTGAACACAAATACGCTCCTTGACTCTTTCACAGTAAGCTACTTAAAGCTTGTGTCGTGAAAGAGGAAGATGGTCGGCACCTGGGATCGAACCACGACGTCCGCAGTACGAAAGCCGGCGTTTTAACCGCTGGGTCACCAACCACTTATCTTCGATATTTTGATAGGTAGGTGCTTGGTGGTCCATGCAATATTCTTAATAAATAAATTATCATTTTCCTTACAAGCATGTCAGAATAGCAGGCAAAGCTTACAGCCTGAGGCAATTTTGTTGTTGTAAAAAAAAATCTGATTACGAATACCGACCATGTGGAATTTTCAAGCGTTAAACACCTAGAAAGTCCGTAGTTGACCAGAAATCATGCCCAGATTTTCTCGATCTGGAGTGGGGAATGGAGCATCTAGGCTCTGGAGGTTGGTAAATAAATTTAAAAATAATAAAATATAAAATGGACTAAAGTCCATTATAAGAAATGAAATCTTATGTTGCACCTGCCAAAAAATCAAGTCAAACAAAACTAGAACAAAGGAAACAATATTATGTCATTGATTTAAAAAAATGTGTCCATTTTTTTAACGCTAAATACGGCGTCATTGGCACCATCAACATGTCCAAAGAACCTAGCAAACATCAAGAATGACTACATCGAAAACCAAAAACTTCTAAAAAAATGATGGAGAGACGATGGCGATCTTTTATGGAGGAGATATTTCTAGAGTTCGACGGCTCAAGGGTAAAACTCAATAATACAAAACCAAAAATAATGTTAAAAAATCTCCTGCATCTTGATAAACGGTTGAGGCGGCATACATCTTCTATCCGATAAACGAGTATGCGAGGACTTATTCGGGAGAAGGTTCAGGATTAGCTTGTCCTTATTGGGACAGTTCACTAACTGCGGTCACCGGAGGTCAGACTGGAGCCAAGAGAGGAAATCGATGATGTGGCTGGGCTGTGTGTACCTATGTGACAGATAAAACAGGACTGTATGTGTTGATATGTAGTGTGTGAACCGTGTGAATAGGCCATCGAAATTTCTGGAAACGGTCAAAATTTTATAATTTATATTTTTTATACTGACACACACACGCACACTAATACATGAATCTCATCAGCCCAAGATAGGCAAAAAGGATTGAGCATATCAGTGCTGTACCTAACTCTTAACGTTAACAATTATTCTGCCTTATTAAAAGAGAGCTAGATATCTGCTAAATTTGAAGGAATTTTTTTGTTACATTTTTTAACTGACATAAAATTATTGAATTTTCGTTTCGTGATCTAGGATTTATCTGGGATGACGTGGTTCAGACTGCAGTACTCCTGTGTCGGGAGAACTGGAAAGAGGCAGCCGGGTAGTTTTGAAGACGTTTCTTGGAGACAGCTAAGACCCATCACAGGTATAAATGTTGATGAGTAATTAGGGAATAAACGAGCATTTAACAATACAAAACAAAAGAGTGTTAAAAGGTCTCAAACGCTAGATGATTTCGGGAGTAGGTATAACCTTTTACTACTAAAACAGCAGATGAAATTTGAATAATTCAAATCCAAATCTCCTACAGCTCTTCGACACAAATACACGCATGCGTGCGCACACGTATACAATATGAATAGATAGGTCCGCATGTGCACACATCTATCCCTGACATTGGATTGTCCGGTTCTTGGTCTGATTCTAGCGTGTGGGTGCGAGGCCGCCCGTTGGCTGGGTCGGAATGCCTCTTCTTTAATTTCCGGCAGTCACCACCAGGTAACAAACCCGGGACCTCGGCCAGTCTACCTGCCTTCTGTGAAATTTGCAACGCGACATGAAGATTAGTATCGGCTACCACCATACCTGCCTCAACCGCCACAGGGTCTAAAAGTCTCGTGACATTTTGATTGAGTGATCATCTGGGAGGACGTTGTTATGATTTTACACAAGACCAATCTTCAAACAATACTGTTGCAAATTTGAAAACTTTTACGAGCATGTCGAGGTTACACGGTTTATCAAAGTTTCAAGGTTCTGCTGGTTCTGGTGGTTAGGGCACGTGGAACATATGGAAATATTCTCGATACCAATGAGAATTCTCAACCTAAACCAGGAGAGGTAATATAGAAAAACCCAAGTTGAGGTTAGTGGGCTGTGCTGGACAAGCACTACTTATTATTGTAATGTGATGTGACAGTGTTCTGAATTTTCCAAAGACAGTGCCTACTTCTATGGTACTTCCAATCAGCCTGTCGAAGAAGATGTTCTTTCTTCTGACCGAACAGTGTTATTATAATTTTAGGAATAACCACCGTATTAAACGAATCTCAGTACTATTATTTATAGACAATGTCGGCTGAAGGACGATAAAGCAGCCTGGCGACGACTGTAAAGGCGGAAGAGCACTAGCACATTTTTAATTTTTTAGCTAGAGTTGATCTAGCTGGGCGATCTATTTCGGGTTTAGAAGATGTAAACAGCAGTTAGAACGCTATAGCCAGTCAAGATCTAAGCAGAGAGGTCCAGTTTAAGTCTACATTGTATCAAAAACTTTTTATTTAAGGCTGATTCTAAATCAGGATGTAGCGCATTATGAATCTTCATAGGAATTAGTTCTTTCTCTGTTGGGAAGAAGCAGCGAACTTATTTAGAGTATTTAACCTTTGCAGACTGGGCTGTTGACAATAATTGGCAAACAGCAAGGTACCCACAGCCACAATACGTCTGCGTGATAAAGACAAACACAATATCCGTTCACAGTCCATAGACACAGAACAGAACTATCCAACTCTTTCATAAGCGCGTCACACGCCAATAGATACGCGTAGTACCTACTTATGTGTACACTCATATGGGTCGACTCAGAAATGTTATCGATTTGTCGGTGGTAAAGTGAGCCGAAGAGCAGATGTGCCGGCGAATGGACACCTCTGGTAAATAGGTTAGCAGCGCTGTCGCTTATCACACGGACACAACTCACATTTATTTTCATATTGATCTGCAAAAACGTTAATCCTCTATGGTTTTTACGAAAGAATTTATTTTTCTTAAGCCTATTTCAAACTCGTTCGATTCCATTCGACATGGTGCTTATAATTCTACATTCGAGCCAGAATTGAAAACGAATCAAATTATAGGTATGTGAGTTAAGGGCTTCGATGAATCATCGACTCAAGATTATTTTTCAAGAGTAGGTAGGCACTTTATGGCGCCAGAAAAGAAAAAAACTCTACCCAAAAATATTATGCAATTTTTCAAGATATTGTTCAAGATATTATATAGGTAGATACTTTCATTTTTTTGGCGCAATAACCTTCTGGGGTCAGCCTTTTTCGTTCTTCCCAGTAGTGTATTTTACCTTGGATCCCGCTTTTTCTCCCTTGGATCCGTTCTTCTGCATGATTTTCTTAACCTATATCTTCCTCTAGTTACTATATCGACGCAGATCTTCTGCCACTGCATGATTTAGGAAATCTTCTTCTCATTCTACCATACTTAATCGTCTGCCGCTCTCTCAGTTTGTTGCTGAAGGCTGTAGATGACTATTCCCAAAGATATATACCTACCTAGTTACTTGCGCTGCCCATTTCAGCATTCACATTTCGGCTATATCAAATTTCATAGCTTGGTATACATATACATCATTACAGTTTCATATGGTACTATTATTATTTATGAATAATATATCGTCTACTGTCCGGCCGGCGCCTGCCTACTCTGAAATTGACATAGAAAAGTGGTGTGAAATCGAGGGTCCTCTTCAAAGGACATTTTCACCCAAACCAAACCCTCCTCCCACTTCAGTGCAAGGTAGTCAGTAAGTCCAAAGGGAAAGTAATGCTCAGGATTATATCGGGTCTTTTTTGTTTTTCGGATTCAGTTGTTTTAGAGAGGCAACTTTCATAAATTTTGTTTAGTCTTTCGCCGTTTGCTAGCAGCGATTTGATGAAATAAAACACACATTAATTGATGTTTAAATAGTATTTTTTCAAATTTGATCGACAGCGGGCTTTCAATCGTCTTCTACAATCATTTCGAATGCTAGCCTAGTCAATAACCCAAGATTAATTAAATAAGCCATAGGTTAAAAGAAAGCTTCTGGAATTGATCAATAGAAAGGGTGTGCATGGTATGTCTAGACCACACATTTAAGCCTCTCAGCAAAATTTAAGAGAACTTAGATGCGAGGTTTATTTCCATCTGTTCAGGTCTCCTCACATCTCCTCACATCTCCTCACAATTTTTTAAGCAGTATCTCTGTAATAGTTAGGGAGGGCTACTTGTCGTGGTTTTTAGCAGGATCATATTATGTAAAAAAAAAGACGATTTTAGTTTTCATAAATAGCGAAGAAACTTTATCCCCAAATTAAAAACATATCGTCAAATCGTTAGTTGAAGATTTTAGGGAGTTTTTTATGCAATGTCGACAGTTGATCAAACGATTTGTGTTGTAATGCCCCTAAGAAATTTTCCCAAAAAAATTCACATTTTCATCGATGAATTATTTTTGTCTTTTATTCGCACAATTGGTTTGGTCAAGCGTCAAAATTGTTTCACTGTACATTGTCCTTCATAGCGATTCATCAGTACATAAGGTTGATGATGAAATCTAAATTGTGAGTATTGTTTACTAACAGGTATCAAAATATCTGAAAATTTCAATTTTGTTTCATCAATCACGTGTCAAACTTGAGGTGAGCAAACTGCGATGTACCTACCTATGCCCAAGTGTATTATCGAGCAAATAAAACTCATTGGCTTCCAACAAGACGCGAAGGTCACTGATCTGCTCCAAATCCAATGTGACCTCGAACTGCTTCACTCTGCCAAATCAATGCGTTTCAGGCAGAGGTTGACCTCGTATGACCTTGAACACGCGATCCACCACTGTGGGTTGGGCTTTCGCATTGCATTCTAGAGTTTCAGCTAAAACGTAGATCCTTATCTATATTATATTTGTCTTGAACACTGACTGACTGACTGACTGACTGACTGACTGCCTGACTGACTGATGTCATTAACGCCGCTAGATGGCGCGCCACTCGCAACTTAAGACAAATAATATTATTCTTCTAATACAATATGGCTGACAGCAGTGACAACTGACAGTAACATAATGATATTATTATTGCCTGGTGGCTGAGCACTTTTTTTAAAGGTCTTGACGTAGAGAAAAACAATTTTTTGGGTTATTAAAAAGCTCACATGCGAAGTCATCCATAAGAAAGCAGTGTACCAAATTAGGAAACTTTTACGCACAGCGGGACTTCATAGTGAAGAAAAGCCTTTCTAATGCCATGAGTGCAATAAAAAGTTTGCGGTTTCAAGTAATTTAAAGAATGACATACGAACTCATATCGGAGAAAAGCCATACGAATGCAATAAAAAGTTCAACCAATCAAATAATTTAAACAACCAATGACATGCTAAAAGCTATTTGAATGGTAAGTTTGCAGTAAAAAGTTTAATTTCATTTTTAAGTTTGCATAAATAGTTCAATCAACCGTGTGCTGTAAAGTATCACTTGCGAATTCGGCAAAAAAAATGACAAATCAGGAAACTTTTACGCACAGCCGGACTTCGCTTTACTAATGCAATGTGTTCAATAAAAAGTTTGTGAACTCATAGTGGAGAAAAGCCATACGAATGCAACCATTGCGATAAAAAATTTAATCAATCAAATGATAAAATCATGATAAAAGCCATTTAAATGCATATTTTGTTAGAAAAAGTTCAAAATTAGTTTAAAGTCTGACATATGAATTCGGCCATATTTAGCATAGTTTGTATGAAAAAGTTTACCAAATCAGATCTTTAAATCACAGACGCGATTTCATTGCTAAGAAAACTCTTACTAATGCAATGTGTGTAATAAAAAGTTTTTTTTTTGCATTTTTATAAATAGTTATAGTATCATGAATAGTTATAATCTATCATCGAGTGCTTTACAGTCACACAAATGAATTCGGCCATAAGAAAACAAAGTTTCCATGAAAAAGTTTACCAAATCACGAATCTTTAATTCACACACACGAGATCATACGAATACATTCAATACGAATGCCATGTTTTCAATAAAAAGTTTACACACCTAGAGTAATTTTTTAAAGATTTTCATGTGAATTTGTAGCGTTGAAAAGCCATTCATATGCAACGTTTGTTATAAAAAGTTCACGTTGTTTTTTGAGTTTTCACGAAGAATTCAATTAATCAAGTGTTTTAAAGTCTCATATAAGAATTCGGCAATACGAATGCAAAGTTTATATGAAAAAGTTTAATCAATCAAATCGGTAAATACCCACATGCCAAAAGCTATTTGAATGTACAGTTTGTAATTAAAAGTTTAAGTTGTAGGTATTTGAGTTTTCATAAAGAGTTGAATCAACCAAGTATTTTGAAGTCTCACATGTGAATGCTCACAGCTATGCTATGAGAAAGTAAAGTTTGCATAAAAAAGGCCATAGGTGGGCGCCACGGGCGCCTTTAAAAAACTAGACTATACGAATGCAATATATGCAATAAAAAGTTGTATCAATCAAAGAATTTTAAACACCCACATGCTAAATGCCATTTTAATGCTAACTTTGTAATGAAAAGTTGAATTTGTTTTTTAAGTTTGCATAAATGAATAGTTCAATTACCTGTGTACTTAGAAAACTCTCAGGAAACTCAAAAGTAGACACGCGACTTCATACCGGAGAAAAGCCTTACGAATGAAATCTTTGCAATAAAAAGTTCATAGACTCAACTAATTTAATGATTCACATGCGAAGTCACAGCGGAGAAAAGCTATACGAATGCAATATATGCAATAAAAAGTTGTATCAATCAAAGAATTTTAAACACCCACATGCTAAATGCCAATGCTAACTTTGTAATAAAAACTTGAATTTGTTTTTTTAAGTTTGCATAAATTAATAGTTTAATTACCTGTGTACATAGAAAACTCTCAGGAAACTCAAAAGTAGGCACGAGACTTCATACCGGAGAAAAGCCTTACGAATGCCATGTTTTCAATAAAAAGTTTACACACTAAAGTAATTTTTTAAAGATTTTCATGTGAATTCATAGCATAGAAAAGCCATACATATGCAAAGTTTGTTATAAAAAGTTCAAGTTTTTTTTTAATTTTCATAGAGTTCTATTATCAAGTGCTTTAAAGTCTTACCTACATATGAATTCGGCCATAAGAAAACAAAGTTTTGCCAATGAAAATTTTTACCAAATCACGAATCTTTATTCCACCACGCGACATCATAGCAGCGAAAAGCCATACGAATGCAATGTTTTCAATAAAAAGTTTACACACTAAAGTATTTTTTTAATGATTCTCATGTGAATTAATAATGTAGAGAAGCCATACATATGCAAAGTTTGCATGAAAAAGTTTACCAAATCAGAAAACTAACGTACACACGCGACTTCATAGCGGAAAAAGCCTTACGAATGCAATGTTTGAAATAAAAAGTTTGATCAATCATATAGTTGAATACCCACATGCTAAAAGCTATTTGAATGTAAAGTTTGTATTTAAAAGTTTAAGTTCATAGGTGGGCGCCACGGGCGCCTTTAAAAAACTAGTTAG
This sequence comes from Mystacides longicornis, assembly GCA_963576905.1. NCBI lineage: Eukaryota > Metazoa > Arthropoda > Insecta > Trichoptera > Leptoceridae > Mystacides > Mystacides longicornis. Next base: position 4,743,190 of record OY756424.1, on the reverse strand, counting down.
GTAATATTTAAAGAAAATGTATAATAAGCCCAACACTTTTCTTTCTAAAACTTTTATTTTCAATACTTATATGTACCTGAAATTTCTAAATTCCACTCAAGAGCAGTAATAAAATAGAATTTGGTTCAGTGAAATGTTTGAATATTTCTAAATTTTGAAATAGTTACCTACGTATGTACTTTCTGTAATTGATGTTGAATCTGAGCACAATGTCAGAAAACCTTGATTGATTACATTGTTACATAACCACAAAACAAGAAATGAAAGGTTATTTTTTTTAATTTATAGGGTTCGTCCTTTACAAAAATTACAGTTTCGTCACCCTTTTCAGGAATAGCTATTTTAAGAAGGTCTAAGACTGTTTATTATTAGGCCTCCTGCATGCCATAATGGAGTGTATGACCGAGGGGACAAACTCCAGGGGACGCCCACGCCGAGAGTACCTGGAAGACCTGTTGGTGGATGTGCGATGCCAGTCATAATATATGTAGATCTTAAAAGAGCCGCACCGCAGGGAAGAATGTGGGAGAAGAATTGAGGAAATTGCTGCAAACCAATCTTAGGATTGAAACCAGAGAAGAGAAGAAGAAGACTATTTGACAAATTAACAATAACTTTCAATCATGATACCGTGATCTTTACACTGTTGTTCTTATATTGTGGACTCAAATTCTGGCCTCCTTAAATATTTCTCCTTTTTTTTTTTTTTTTTTTTTTTTTTTTTTTTTTTTTTTTTTTTTTTTTTTTCTTTAGAGGAGGGGAAAATCCTCATTGGACGTTGTGCCGGACTCCTGCACGCAGGCAGACCTACCGACTAAAAACCCCTCCTCTTCATCCCCACTGTAGCGGTACTATCCGTGGATATTGCTTCGCGTACAGTGCTGGTCATTTATAAGCCTGTTCTTTTTCGGGCCCTTTCATCCCTCTCTTTTTGGGTCATTATATTACTAACAAGTTGGTTTCCGGCTTCCCAACTCTCTCTTCCTTCCAGCATGACCTTAATAAGGTCATCTGGTTGGACCTGTCTGTTTATCGATTGCCACGCTGCCTGTCTTTCACATTCCCACCTATCACACTCAAAGATGGTGTGCTCGGCAGTATCCCTCCGTCCGCAGTATACGCACTGATCACTTTGGACCTTCCCTATTCGATGGAGGTATGCTTGAAAGCATCCGTGCTCCGTTAGTATCTGCGTCAGGTGGTATCCGGACTCACCAAACTCCCGCATCATCCATGGTTCGATGTCTGGAATGAGCTTATGAACCCATTTATCTTTACCGTCGAGCTCTATCTTGTTTAATCTTTGGGCTTGCCATTTTCTTCTTGTCTCCTTTGTTATGCTTTTTTTAATCTCTGGATCTTTCCCCATCATTTCCATTCTTTCTTCGATGAGGAGATTCACCGGTGTTAAGCGTGCTAGTAGAATGCTATCCTCATACGAGACAGTCCGATATGCTCTGCAGATTCTGATAGCGAGTTTTCTATAAGCTGATTGCAGGATGTTTAGGTACTTTTTATATGCAAGTCCTCTCGACCACACTGGCGCCGCGTACAGTATTATGCTGGCCGCCACTGACGCAAGTACTCTTCGTCTGCTCTCACTGGCTCCCCCTACTCGGGGCATAAGTCTTGCCAGAGCTGACGTTGTTCGAGCCACTTTATCAGCTATATGTTTGATGTGCTCTCCAAAAGTCAGGTTTTTGTCAATAAGGACCCCTAGGTATTTGATGCTTTTCTTCGGAAGAACTTCAACACCTTCAATTATAAACTTGATCTCCTTTCTTACCATTTTCTTACCTATCAAGAGTGCAGCTTCTGTTTTCTGAGGTGCCAATTGTAAGTCTTTTCTTTTAGCCAGATAGATATGGTTTCGAGTGTTTTGTTTACCTTTGACATAAGATCGTCTTCTGTTTTACCCATTGCGGTAATGGCAAGATCGTCTGCGTATGCCGTCAGTTCAATGCCTTCAGGTACATCCAGATTAAGTACGCCGTCATAGAGAATATTCCACAAAAGGGGGCCCAGAACGGATCCCTGAGGTACACCACAGGTAACGGTTGTAATTTTTCCATCTTCTTCCTCTAGAAATCTATCCGTGAGATAACTTTTGACCATCTTTTCTAGGTATTTAGATACATTTCTTGTTTGGATTTCGTTCACTATATGTTGCCAGGATGCGGAATTGAATGCATTTTTAATGTCAATCGTGATAACGGCGCAGAAGCGTCTTTTTTTAAAAGGCTTTTGTCTCTCCTCTATTGCAACTCTCACCACTCTTTCGATGGCTTGCAGTGTGGATCTGCCCTCTCTAAAGCCGTATTGAGTATCCGCGAGGTCCACCCCATTTTAGCTCCAGAGACAGTCTGTTGTTAATGATCTGTTCGAGGAGTTTCCCCGTAGTATTCAAAAGGCAAATAGGTCTGAATGACCCTGGGTCGCCTTCGGGTTTTCCCGGTTTTGGCAGTAGTACCAGTCTTGCTCTCTTCCATGGTTTTGGGAAAATCCCGCATCTGATTATATCATTTATCATTCCCACTATTATGTCTATGTGTATGTTAGCCACTTCTTTTATGACTTCTGCTGGTATATTGTCTGGGCCTGGGGATTTGCCGTTTTTCATTTTTTTGCAGGCTTTCTTTACTTCCTCCCTGGTCACCTCAGTGAATACGCTTGTATCATTTCCCGTATCCGTTGGCCACTCTATGAGCGGCACAATTGGGAAAAGGTTTTGAATGGCTTTTGCACGTATTTCTGACGAGATATTAAGTTGTCGTGGTTTTATTTTATTTGTGACTATTTTATATCCCTGTCCCCAGACGTCTTGTTCAACTTCCTGGCATATTTTTTTCCATGCAGTTTCTTTGGCCCTTTTAATAAGTAACCTCAGTTTCTTCCTGGCTGTCCTGTAGTTCATCATTGCTTCTTCCTTTTCGTCCTGAGGTTTGTTTGACTTATTAATTCTTGTCATCTTTCTTCTAGACTGTATGCATGTAGACCTTTCCCTGGCGATGTCGTTGTTCCACCAGAATTGTGGCCTGTGTTTAGAGTTTGTGATCTTTCTTGGCATACTGGCGTTACAAGCTCTCGTTATGACCTCTATGAATTCACAGTTATTTGGGTGGTTATTTTCTGTAAATTCTCTGTTTACAGTTTCTCTGAATATTTCCTTCCTCCACTTGTTTATGTTCCATCCCGCTCGTTTAGTCTTGTAGTTGTCTCTAGTCTGCTGTGATACTATTGAGAAAAATATATACTGGTGCAGGCTGAGGGGTTCCTCGTCCAGTACCTCCCAGTTGCTGATAAACTGGTTAGTTTTTTCTGTGGTGAAAGTTATATCAATTATTGATGTTTGTTCGTTTCTAATGAAAGTGGGACTGTTTCCCCTATTTTGAACAATTAAGTTGTTTTCTGCCGCCCATTCGGTTAATTTTTTACCCCTGGCATCTTCTTTTTTTGATCCCCATTCAGGTGATTTCGAGTTAAAGTCTCCTCCAATTATTATCTCTCTCTCCGCGCCCTTTATTTCGTCTGTTAGGTCCGATAAGAAACCGTCAAATTCGACGATGTCGCAGTTGGGACTTATGTAGCATGATATTATTCTATACTGATCCACATCAACCCAAACAAAACCTTTGCCGCATTTTCTTCCTTCTATTCGAATGCTTGTGTTCATTATTTGGATAGCTGCATCGCCTCTCTCATCGACTATCCATGGTCCTTGGTTCTGTATAGTTTTTTTGTTCGGTTCGCTGATTAAAATTGCATCTATGTCGTATGATGCCGCAGTCCTTTTCATTACTTCATGTGCCTCTTTACTTCTTCCCAGGTTAATCTGTAGGAATTTATTGATCATGGTCAGTGTTATTTTCTTCGTGCGGGTATAAGTCTATAGAAGACGTTTTTTCACTGGGCGTTTCCGTTTGGTCTATATTTGATTCATTGTTTTTATTTCGCATATGATTCCCTGTGTCTTGATCAATATTTTGTACTCTTCTGTTTTGTCTTTTCTGATTATTCTCGATATCTTTTTTGTCCTTATTTTTGCTCCTTAATTCTTCCTCTTTGAGATTTTTCCTGAAGATTGGACAACTTGTAGTCCCGGCTCTGTGCTCCGATATATTGCATATTGGGCAGTAAGGTGAGTTTTTGCAATCAGCGGCTTTATGGCCTCCCTTTCCGCATCTTCGACAGTCTAGTTGTCTATTTTGTCCTGTGCATTTTGAGGCTGTATGTCCAGTCTCCCAGCACCGGTAGCACTGCAATATGTTGATTCTCTTCCTTATCTTGCACTTTGACCACCCTATCCACAGCCAGGGCGGTATTACTGTGTCCGATGTTCGTATGGTGTCTATTGCTATCGTTGCCGCCATTTTTCCACTTGTGTTGGGTCTAAACGAGGTGATCCTTACTGGCGTTTGTAGTTCTGTTTCAACATCTTTTTTGAGCTCATCAATTGTAGTTTCATTTCTGATTCCAGAAATATGATAAATTGATTCAGTACCTTTTGTCTCAACTTCCGCATTTAGAGCACTCTTTAGTTTATTCTTTAAAGTTTCAGTTTGTTCCTTGTCGCCGGTCACTTTGAGGGCTACGCTGTTTTTTCCAGATCTCGTGATCGATTTTATTTTTAAGCCCAATTCTTTGATTTCGGAGGCCTTAACATTGTTTTTCATCTTGTTGAGAATTTCCGCGTACGTGCCTTCTAATTTAACATTTATGATTTCAGATTTTGGTTTCTCTTTTATTTCGTTCCTCTCTTGTTCGATCATTATTTTAAGATGTTTGTCACTGTGAGTAAATACCACTTCTAATATTTTTCTAATGCCTTCTCTGTTGAGATTTCTCTCTATCGCAAGAATGATGTTTTCTTCGCTGTTTAGGTATTCACATGTTCTTTTGAACTCCAGCATTTGGTTGTATGTATGCTCTCCCAGAGATTTGTTACATGGGAGGACAAACACCTGTCTTTTTCCTTCACCGAGGCCCTTCTTTGAGCTTTTATGTGTTCTAATGACATAACCTACTTCTCCGGGTTGGCTCTCCTCTAGTAGCTCAGCGGCTTCTGGATATGTCTTTTTTAGAATCTTTTTGATTCCTTTTTCATAGTTACTGTCTGAAGTTTTCGGTTCTGCCATTATAGCAAGATCAGAGTTTTTTTCTGCTTCCATTGGATTTCCTTGTACCACAGAAACTGCCCTGAAACAATCTTCTGGCCATTTCAAATCCAAGATGTTTAACAGATCTCTGTAGCAGCGGATATTATTTATTTTGTCCTTAATACATTTACTTTCATAATTTTCATTGCTTATTTGGGTCTGGTCTTTCAATGCTTTGAGTTCTCTTATGTCGTTTTCCAAGGTTGAAATTCTTTCTTCTTGGTTCTTTTTGTAAAGTCTAAATTCGCTTTGCAAGTCGCTCAATTTTCGTGCGTCCCTAACGTGGTCTTCCATAATCTGTGTCGTCAGATTGTTGATTTCTGCCACATATTCTTTTATATCTCTATTTACATTTTTGCTATCTTTAATAAGCGATGCAAGCTCCTCCGTCTTCGTCTTCAGCTTTCTCATCTGCTTGCTGGGATTAATCCTCTTGGGCAGATTGGCCTTTGTGCTAGGTATCTCCTTGTCCTCCGCTTGATGGCGAGTGTTTGGCGGTGTTCTTTTTATGGATTCGCGCCTTTCAAAAGGGTCCACTCCCTCTCCCTTGTTGTTTTGCCTATTGGGTTTTTCTTTTTTGGGTGATGTTATTTCCTTCTGTGTGTTACTTTCCAAAAATCCTTCCGTTCCTTCTGCATGGGTGCGAAATTTGCCCCCCCCAGAATCCGTGGGGCAGCTCGAATAAAATTCGAGGAGGGATTCTCCGCTGCTAGCGGTACCCTCCTGGGGTATATGTATATTAGATTCCGCCATCATGTAATTTGGGCTGATACACAGCTTTTCCTTTTCTGTTGGGGTGAGGTCCCTTAGGCCGTGTCTTACTAGACTTAAGGTACGCCCTTACCTACTAGTTTTGGTTCGCGCCAGGTATTTTATTTCCCTGATACCATTCATATCTGAAAGCATTCCCCTATCCACCACCTGGGGACGCGCCCGATGGGAGACCTAGCAACTCCACACGGGCAATATTTCTCCTACTTTACTCTAACTTACATACTTTATTGTTATGTAAGCATTTATTGTTATGTATTATGGAGTCAAACCCTGTCCTGCTTAAAATATTTTCCTCACCTTGTATCAAACTAGCGCCCCAAGGCCCTTTCGCATGGCCCTTGCGCAAGAAATCATGTATATAATTTTCAAACGAAGATGGCCCTAAAAACGCATTGGTTCAATCTCAGCCGTTCATCTTATAAATGTACTAGTTTAACACACGTTGGATGAATGGAACTGATTGTCAAGATTAGAACCTGTGAGAGCAGAGAAAGGAAGTGAAATATTGTGCTTCCTTCCTACAGACACTTAACCAATTAGCGTGTCTCCTGGGGCCATCCACAGCGCTGTTTACCAGCCGTGCGCCGTGGTTCAATTACAGAACACACAGAGGGCACTGCCGAAAGCGTATGGAAGATAAAGCGAACAGACCAACCCACGGCGTGTGCATCCATCACATGACGGCCTAGTACTTATCAGTGTTGAGTGTTGCGTTCAGCGAATACTCTTTGCTCTTCAGTTGAGTACGCCGCGCCGGTCTGAACGTCGCTAAGAGGTAGTCCTAATACACGGCAGAGTGACGGCGCCGCGAGGAACAAGCAGGGCGGGGTGGGGCAGTTCGGCTTGCTCTGTTGGACGGCCGACGTATCGCACGCATACCACTGCACACCCACAGTTGCTGGGCCCCCAGCTCTTCAGTGTCACAGCGGCCGGCGTCGATGCAGAGGCCGCCGTCGAATCGGCTCGTCTCCACCACTTATCGCGCTACAAGCAGCCGCTCTTATCGCAGACTCAATAACAAATCGCGTTCGCAAATACCTTATCAAGCTGGTGCTGGTACTTCTTAAGAACCTTTTATCTACCGCACTACCGCAGCGCACAGGCCTTATCTCGGGCAGCGCCGCCGCATCTCTTCGGGACGAAGAACTTGGTAAGAACCACACCATATTCATATCTAAAACATAATTTCATCCAACTTTTAAACCGTAAACAAACAATACACGTGACTCATCCTCAGAAGCTTGAAACTGAAAAATCTTATTTCAGCTGCAAGATTTGAACTTGCGTCTGGCTGTTCCGTACGTTGAGACTCTTGTCTTCACTTCTACCTTAATGCTATAAAGTATTTTAGCATTAATATAGGGCCAGCGAAAGAATGCATTTGGCCCCCTCACAACATTTCTCCCTACTACTTTTACTTTTGCCCTTATTGAATGCCTCAGCAGTGACCTTGGGTCTTAAAGGCATTTGCTCTATTAATTTTTGTAAACAAAATTACCAATCACTCAAATTGAGACTATATATTATGGGAGTATCTACAATACAGGTCACTTATGACTTTGCTCTACTACTGACCGTAAATAATAATGATGTTGTAAATAACGACATCTAAGAAGTGGTGGTTACGGTTATGGCCTGACGGCTACGACGCCAGCCTTCGTACTGTTCCGTACTGGAGGTCGTGGGTTCTATCCCGGGCGTCGACCATCTTTCTCTTTCACGGCACAAGCTTTAAGTAGCTTACTGTGAAAGAATCAAAGAGTGTATTTTTGGTTCACTTTAAGTGAGCGTAGATTCATCTTTATAAAAAAATAATATTTACCGGAGAGATGGAATGTACCTACCTAACCTTTTTTTACCAAAGTTGAGGAGTTAACATTTATATCATATTTTCAAAATAATTTTACCTGAAATATGACGTCACTCGGCGTTCTAAAATCCTTTCATATAATTGTTGAGTTCGTCGGTAACTTGTTATTTTCATTGAAACACTCACCCCATGCGAAATATTTTTCATACGACACAACCAGGGTTGCCAGGTGTTCGGTATTTTAGCACCGTGTTCGGTATGACAAAAATACCGAAGTATAGGCGGTTCGGTATTTTATTCGATTAATTTTTCTCCCTAATAATAAACCTGTCCTTTCCGGATATGTACCATATTTTTGTAATGACCTTTTTTGTGGAGAATTTTCAACTTTCCGGATACCAAATTTAAGTCGATATTCGCTATGACAATAATAGTATAGGTATCAAATCAGACGAAATATTTTATACTTGATCAGTGGTTCCCATATACACATGTTGCTACTGGAAGTAAAAAAGACAAATTTTGCAAAGCCCCCAACGTGATAAAGTAAAATAATGGCACTCTAAGGACGACATGACAGATTTAAAATAGAACACTCAAACAATTATTATTAATGGCTCTTTTCTATGTATGAAGCCCGACAGGTTTTGCTGCTGTAATAATAATATAATGACGATACATGGCAGCTGAAAACTACTTTGAAAATTCAAGTCCTCAACTTCATTAAGAATCTGCATACCGATTCATTGTAATACAAGCATACACCTCCCATGTCTATTTGATTTGTCTTGTTTACCCTATATTGAAGCATTTTATAGTTCTGTTGATATCGGTAGCATACACTCCGCCAGACGTAACCAATTACACTGTTATTGCGTATGTATTGTAAATACACAGTTTCACGAAAGCTGAAATGTTGGCGGTGCGTGGTGGAGACTGAAAGGGACAAGTCACATGGCCCGGGCATGTTCCCCACACCACTCAAATTACCGTCAACTAGTATAGGTACCTACTGCAGTCTGTGACATATCGTCATTACGGCCGGTTCCAAAAAAAGCGACTAAAGAACTCTTTAGCTAAAGAATGTTTTAAATTTGAAAGTCTCGTTTAAGTAGACACGTTTCATACAAAATATTCCCGCTAAAGTTTGAAATGTCAAAAAAAAATTGAACGTTGGTAGTATTACCATGGAAACATAGATTGTTTACCAATATTTTCGCGGAATTTCTGTTCATCTGTCAATTTCATTTCTCAATAGAGCATCAATGTGCCGTTATTGTTGTTAATTTATTATTATGGTTTATGAATTAGTAAACGAAATTTGTAAACAATAATATTCTTGCCGTTTTGCCACTTTTCCACCCTATTTTAGTCATTTTTTGTCCATAGTGTCGCCGTATACAAAATGTTCATCATTTGTGACAGATAGAGTGCCACGAATTTTCTAAGAACTCCGGTGGTAAAAGATTGAACTACACTGAAGATGACATAAAGTGTAATTTTTTGTTATGAAACGAGTTATTTTTTAAAGGAAACTTGAAGTTTCCTAATTTTTTACGAAATCCGTCGTATATCCCTTTCACTGCCGGGTGTAAAAGAATGAAAGCGCAGAAGAGATACAGTGTAAGCTTTATGCGTAGTATCATTAAGCTTAGCATGGATACGGCAACGGCAGTAAACAAGACGCCCAATGGAATATAATGCATGAACTAGTAAATTAATGAGGCTGCGCTCACTCAATACGTTCGATCATTTTTTATGTAAGTTTTTTCGATACTATTTCAATGACCGTCTCGATATTCGATCATCGAAAACTTATAATAGGGATACTGAGTACCTACCTACGTTTGATTATATTGTGGGAATTTTATTATTAAGATAAAACTATAAATGGCATTCATTCTCATATCAATTAAAAATAAGGCGTGGTAGATAAAGAATAACGTAGATTGCTCGTGTAAAATCCATCTGGAAGATTGCGCCAGGTCAGGAGTCAAGGAATACAAGAAGAGGGTAAACAATGCTTTCTTTACATTGGAAATGCATTATTATCTGCGTTGACTTCGAAATCATGTAGAGATGTAGACATCTTATTATTGATGCCAAAAATTGACAATAGTCTGTAGAGAATTAATTATCTAGCTAGAGTAGCCACTATCTACCTAGAACACTCAAGAACTGTTAAGCTATTTTTTCTCTATCAAGAACACTAGGTCCATATTTACCTTGAGAGTTTTGAATGAACTCGTCAAGTAAGCACAACACGCGTTCTACGGCGATGTCCAATACGTAGTGTGATTTATCGAAAGATAATGAAACACCAGAGTTAGACCCTTCTGCCTAGAGCTTGAGCGGTTTCTGCTAGCGCTGTTTAAACTTCTATCGCGGATTAATAAGAAATTGAATGATGCACTATCAAAGGCATGCGTAGTTTTCGCGCGTAATACGTTTTTAATCTATGCACTGAAAATAATAAATCAATTAGCCTATCTTTGAGTTGTCGATAAGACTATAATAACGGCTTCTTACCTCCATATTATTTCATTATTGTCTTATCGTGTTAAGGTTAACCTTGGCGATTTTCTTTTCAAGTTTGCTGCATTTGTTTCTATACACGGTGTAACATGGTCAGTGGATAACCCGAAGCAAGGAGGTAGAGAACCTTAATACTAATCGATTTAAACCCCATGTATTTTCAGCGATATTGGGTGGTTCAGAAGTTATTTATGTTTTTATGAATTTTGAATAAAATCAAAATTTCAGACTACAATAAGTAGGTAGGTACCTACTGTAGTCAGTAGGTACCTACCTACTAATTAATCTTTACTTTATTCTTTCTCATTGTCTATCGACTGACCCCCATGATATCTATCGACTGTCCCCCATGTATTTTCAGCGATATTGGGTGGTTCAACAGTTACTTACGTTTAAGTGAATGTTGAATTAAATCCAGTGCCCTTATTCTCTTAGCGGTCTTAATACGCTCTTATCTAGATTGAAAATCATAAAATGGCGGATCGGTGTTCACAAAACAAGATATCTAGTAGATATCTTAAAAATTCGTTATGTGTGAAATATCAGTATGAAAATGATCCATTTCAAGATAGGATTAACATTAGATTCCGATAGTTTTGTGAATACGACTGCTTGCGATCATGTCTTAATCTTATCGTTAAGTGATTTTTAAAAGCGATTGATTACGAGAATAGCCCTACAGATTTTGGACTAAAATACATAGCTGTGGCCAAACTATTAATTTTATGATCATGAATTTTATTCTGAGAATAGTTTGTTAGTGGTCCTCATGTAATGCAATATCTTTGTTAGTCAGCACCCGATAGCTTTTATTAAAAAAAAAACTTTTCTTAAATTTTTTATCCAACCCAGAAAAAAAATCATGATCGTAAAGTTAATAGTTTAGCCACAGTTGTGCATTTTAGTCTAAAATCTGGATTAAATTCAACATTCACTTAAACGTAAGTAACTGTTGAACCACCCAATATCGCTGAAAATACATGGGGGTCAGTCGATAGATATCATAGTCCACCTCCCTGCTTGGGGTTATCCACGTCCGATGTTACGACGTTTATAAAGTGTCTTTTATAGGATAGGTAATGGGAAAATCGAGAGGACAAAAATAGAGCTCTGTAGCTACAGACATCGACGCTCCATTATGAATTCTCTTGGGATTCTTGAGAGGTAGTCGAGGGTCGATCCTGCGCAGTCTCATTGACCTCTTCTGACGCTGAGGTTGTATTCGTTGAGGTTGAAGATTGCTACCAGGAAAAATGACGAAGAAGCCTTCCTTGTCATGTAAGAAGTTTGATGTTTGTAAGACTGTGTTAACAGAATCCCACTTTTCTGTTTTCAATCAATCTTTCCTTCGTTCATTCTTGGTTTTGTTCGAGGAAGAACACCTCACTGTTCAGCCTTATACTTATACCTTATACTAGTACTTTTCTTTCGTTATTGCATTAGCACCCATTCTTTGACATGTCTAAACTCTTTCAACTTGTTTCCTTTTATCTTTACAAATCCTACTTCCAAACTTTATTATATCATGTCATACAGCGAGTCTTTCCACAGAATTGCTCTGGCGATTACTTCTTATGAGTAATGCAACTAACCTTTTTATATGCTAGAAGTATAAAAAATCAATAATTGATCCTCAGCATTTATATTATAGTTCTAACTATGCTTAAAGATTTTTATTACTCTAATCATCCATATTTAATCTTCAAACAATACACATGCATTTCGTAATAAATATCTCGATAGATTTTTAGATGATTTTAACAACCATCGAAGTGGTTGGTAGCCTGGCGGATACGACGCCGTCTTTTGTATTGTTTCGTACTGGAGGTCGTGGGTTCGATCCCAGGTGCCGACCATCTTCCTCTTTCACGACACAAGATTCAAGTAGTGAATAAGAAAAGAAGTTATTGTGAGATGGCGTTGAAAGCATGGAGGGAATGGTTCAAAGAATTGACAATAACCACTCTTTAATTATGCACTACATACTACATGCTGTTATCCGGGTTTTTATCCGGGTTTTCATTAACTTTTCGAAAATATTTTGGTACTTTCCATTACCTCAGATAATGTTTTCTAACAGTTATCCACTTCTAGTTGGGTACTTATTTTTTTCTAAAGAAGAACTGATATATAATTTCTAGGAATAAAAAATAAGCCTAGATATTGGTGTTTCCCTTCGTCTCTTTCTTATGTATGGAAAATAATGAAACAAAACATTTAAAATTTCTCAGTACTCTTTCTTTAGAGAAAAAATAAGTATTAATGCGTCGCAGTGTAGCGTCTACAGGTTGATTTTATCGCAGTTAAAAAGTATCAACTATATTGTGGGTCTGTACGAAGCAACCTAGCAGGGAATTTGGTCTTTGACCATTGCCACAAGTCTCCCCAATGTCAGCCAAGGTGTCGGCTGGGCTGTGACAATACGTGCGGAGTGTGGTATTGTGTCGCGGCTGGTGATGTGCGCGCGGGACGTGGAGTAGCGCGTTCGGTTTGTGTCTCAAGGGTCAAAACCTTGAATCTGCATCAAAATAAGCCATTATCATACCAATATTGCGATGTTTTCCTTCCCGCATGTGGACTATACACGCCTAGTGCAGACATACGTCGGTTTGTTCACAGCCTCTGCTTCCATATTCACCTCTATCTTGATACGTAAAACTGCGACATCTCCAGTCTTTTGTCGTTATTCAAATGTCTTGTTTGACACATTTAAGAGCTGTGCAATATCTGTTCCGACCTTTTTCTTTACCTCAGTAGATCACTCGTCTTTTTCTATCTGGGTCTTCTTGCTGTTCTTCTTCTATCAAAGATTCTTTTTCTGTACCTCAGTAGATCACTCGTCTTTTTCTATCTGGGTCTTCTTGCTGTTCTTCTTCTATCAAAGATTCTTTTTCTTTACCTCAGTAGATCACTCGTCTTTTTCTATCTGGGTCTTCTTGCTGTTCTTCTTCTATCAAAGATTCTTTTTCTGTACCTCAGTAGATCACTCGTCTTTTTCTATCTGGGTCTTCTTGCTGTTCTTCTTCTATCAAAGATTCTTTTTCTTTACCTCAGTAGATCACTCGTCTTTTTCTATCTGGGTCTTCTTGCTGTTCTTCTTCTATCAAAGATTCTTTTTCTGTACCTCAGTAGATCACTCGTCTTTTTCTATCTGGGTCTTCTTGCTGTTCTTCTTCTATCAAAGATTCTTTTTCTTTACCTCAGTAGATCACTCGTCTTTTTCTATCTGGGTCTTCTTGCTGCTCTTCTTCTATCAAAGATTCTTTTTCTTTACCCATCACGTCGTTTCCCGAAGGGGGTAGGGCAGAGAATACGGCCATTCATTCTTTGCTATCCAAACAAAATTCTTTCGCCTCTTCCAAACGCATAACATTCCGCATAAATGCTCTTCTATTCCTTTTGCTCCTGACTTGGCCCACCTGTAAGACAGCACCGATATGTTCGGTCCATGTCATTCGAGGTCGGCCTCGTCTGCGTGTACCCATTCTTTCAGATTTATATATCCTTTTAGTCATAATCTCTTCGTTCATTATATGCTATCCACTCCACATTCCTTTCTAATATTATCATTCCTCACCTTATCAGTCTCTTTCCGCATATTCTATATTCTATGAAGTGATCTCATTTCAACAGCATTTATTCCAACTTCCAGATTTTTCGTCCACGTTCAAGTTTCACATCCATACATCATGGATGGTGGTATCAGGATTGCATTGTGCATCAACTGTTTGGATTTAAGAGATACGTTCTTATTTCTCATTAGAGGTCTAAGTGCACCGCCAACCCTTTTACCAGTTAGTTTCCTTCTAACAATCTTTTTACACCTCCCATCTCTGCTAAATAGACTACTTAAATAAACATACTCATCCACTTGGTCCAAGTTCTCATCATTCACATTCACTCAGCATTCTTTTTCAACCCCTCTCTGGTCTACTGTTGGACAAGGGTTTCTTCGAATTCCTTCCATTCCTCTCAGTTGGCTGATAATTGCAGCCACGTCTTTCCATCAACAGCATCAATGTCATCGACCCGTTTCCTCCAAGGCCTGCAGAAGCTTCTCCGGTTTTCCCACGGTCTCCACTTTAACACTCTTTGAGTCTATCAGTCAACGTCCTGTGTTGCCACATGACCCATCCACTGCCAGTTGAGGCTAGCAACCCGATCCATGACATCAGTTAATTTCGTTCGGCATCTAATTTCATCATTCCTTATTACTTTATCTCAAAGACTGATGTAGATAATGTGTTTTTCGATTAATCGTTGCGTAACTTTTAGGTTTTCTTTTAATGATTATTTGATATTTGAAGTGATTGGTAGCCTGGCGGTTACAACGCCGGCTTTCGTACTGTATGGTTTGGGGGTCGTGAGTTCGATCCCAGGTGCGGATCATCTTCCCTTTCACGACACAAGCTTTAAGTAGCTTACTATGAAAGAGTCAAAGAGTGTATTTGTGTTCACGTTGAGTGAGCACACATTCATTTTACAACTCAATAATTTAATGTTACCTACCTTCTATGGATATGATACTTCACTTATCACTGACTATTGTAATCCTTTCCAGGTTTCCAGCCCCATCTTTCTTTACATTCTGAGGATACGTTATGCCTCTAACTGGATGAAAACAGCAGTTCTAAATAAAGATGAAGCGGGTAAGTCATATTATCACATCCTTGTCTTTTTACAGAGATTAATGTCAAAGAGAAACAATTAAAAAAGAACAAGTATGTAGGTAATATTGAATGAAATTCGTTCTAAATTTTCTAAGCGTAGTGCTGTTATTTGCTGAACCATCATCTTCAGACATTTTTTGAATGAGGTAAGTACACGAAAATTGTTCGAAACCAATTTTTCGAATGGCAATCGTTCGACTCACGTTTGTTCGAAAAATGTTTGTACGAAAACACATTTGTCAGAAAGTACAATTGCTAGAATTTTTACACCGTCATGTTTCTCCGTTGTTTTCACACCGTGTTCTTTCTCTCATCTTGTCAATGTCTAGAAAGTACTTATTAAATAACATAAAATAAAATAAAAGTTAGCGCAAAACCATGAAAATATTTTTGATAGATTGGTACCTACCTATTTGAAAATAAATATTTTTTTTCTTTTCCATATTTTTTTTAATAAAATATATTTAGATACGGTTACTTTGATATATTTTCTATAAAATTGATAATTATTTTCTGGGTTTCGATTGAGTTTAAAAAAGAGCTTCTTTTAATGAGATAAAAAATAAAAAAATGAATTTTTCAGTTACAAACCAATTAAAGTGCCTAAAAACAAAAAAAAATTGAGATCAATAAAATTTCGTCTTTTATTAGCACATTTCGTTTGATCAAGTGTCGAGATAACACATTGTATATTATTATGTCGTATGAATGCGTGTTTTTCGCAAAGTCTATGAATTACTCACTCAAGCAAGAACCATTTTTGACAATGAAGAATATCTAAGCGTCTGCCTTTGATCAACTGTATTCAAGTCTTGCCCGCATATTGTAAAAGTGAACTTTTTCGTAAAATTAGAACACCCTTACAACGATAGATAGATAAGTACTAGTGGTCGACCAGTGCTCGAAATTCGACCATAACTTATTTAAATTATAAATTTGAACATTATTAAGGTTCCGTTGTCAATACTGAGCGAGCGCTATTTCAAAACTTTCTTTAAAAAACAATGAATGGTCCGTACTCCGTAGGTATACGTCAAATTTAAAATGTTGAAATGTATCTACAAAGTTTTTTTCTATTATTCTATTATATCTATTCTCAGTTTGACCACAAATAAACAAAAATATATATTCGTCTGTGTCAATGTCAAATACATCGAAGTGTGTGTGTGAGTATCATATACATAACATTATAATTATGCATATTTTTATGCATAATTTAATAAACAATATTAGCATTCGCCACCCCTTCTCTATATAAACTATAAGTGTGCGAAATTTCATACTTCTCCGTCCGCGCAATTTTCGTTAAAATGGTCACAAAGTTTTTCCTTCGCGTATTATTTAGATTATGAGCCGCCGTTGCATCGATTCGACGAGTAAAAAGATGTGGATATTTGTGGACACAAAGAACAATCGCATTGTCGGATCTTCTGTGTCACCTTCGACGGCCAACAGGCGAATTGCGGCGGTAATGAGATGTGCGAGGCGCGGCCTAGTGCTGTAGTCGCAGACGTACCGTGACGATGCTGGTATGCAGTGGCATATTGGGTGTCACACAAAGGTCATGCTGGATGGACGACGCCGCAGACTGCTGGTAGAACTATACCACCGACTCTATAATGGGACATGTTCGCAGCTACCAACTGCAGAGTATCATTATTATATACCTGATGTGTCTGCCGTAGCGAATTAGCAAAATGTCGTCCGTACCGCGGTTCTGTTGAAAGATCACATACGCAAACGTCGTCCAGGTCGCAGGTGTTAATATGGTTACAATAATACACGAAGAGTATACTCGGACGCGAATATATTCGTCAGATTTAAACAGATTTTTATACCTATACCGATTTAAAACTTGACACGGTGCTTATCCACAGTGGCACAGTTCTTCATCTTTTTTTAATGTGGCAATTTGAGGTGGTTGATAGACCAGCGGTTACGACGCCGGCTTTCGCACTGTTTCGTGCGGAGGTCGTGGGTTCGAATCCCGGCCGTGTCGACCATTTTCCGCTTTCACGACACAAGCATTAGCTTACTGTGAAAGATGTCAAAAGTGTATTTGTGTTCACTTCGAGTGAGCACAGATTCATTAAAAAAAAAAAAACCCCTCGCGAAAAACACTACCTAGCAATTTTCCAAATATTTATTTTTAGTCAAATGAATTCTCATACTTGAAATAGATCAAATCAATCAAAAGAAACTCAATGTTATTTCCGTCAATGATGTTTGGATGTGAAACGTAGAGATGGACGAAAAAATAAGAGATTTTTATTTTTTTTATTAATTGGTTCTTTAATACGAGTAGGTATACTTTTACGAAACATAATATTTTCATTCACAATCACAAGAATCACTATAAAACCCAATTACAGACGAACACTAATGGCTACAAATCAGATTGTACTATAAATGCAGATGCATCGATTCCGTCCCCAAGAAAGGCCAGTTCAAAAGTATGAGAAATAGTGGAAGGCGCGAAAAAAGTGTGCTTGGATAGAAAAGAGTAAAGTTCCGTTCTCTCTGCCTACCCCTTACGGTACACAGCGTGATGGGTAAAAAAAAGAGAATTACTCAGAAGCTACTGGGAGAAATTGGTGGCGGTTGGAGTATATTTTTATGAACGTCTTAGACAGAGGAGACGAGAGACAATTTTCTTAATCCGGACCCAGACAACAAAATCAATTCGGCAAGCGTACGATCTGCTCGAATAAGGCAATGAAGGCGAGTCAAAATATTACTGCTACGGAATGAGTAAACATCCGAATGTATCAAAATCATTCCAGCTAACACAAGAGATACGCAATTTGCAATACATAATTACCTACAATAACGATAAATCCAATTAATATCGCGAGTATACCACCAAACCTAATTAGTATTTTCCATTATACCAATTATTATTATCAAACGACAAAGGTGACACTTGCCTTGCCTGTTAGGGATGTACGTAGATTTTGGCAGTGTCTGTAACCAAACCACACAGAGGATAAACTGACACGTTGGTCTATCGTTTGATTTTACAGTTGTACCTCTCATAACGTTCCAGTCTGTGGAACACTCGCAAAGTGAACACAACTACACTTATTTTTTGACATAAAGCAAACCTTTTATTCATGGGATGATTATCGGTACCAGCAATCGAAACCATGACCTTCAGAACTTCTGCAATGAATTTGATCCGCTTATGATTGTCATCTCATTGATTTTGAGCAAATTTTTAGGGAGAGGGGGGTTAATCCGCAGTAAACTTGATGTGTTTGAAAATGATCATCAAACATAATATTATATTATTGTCTCATCGCTTTAGTGTGCGCGCTCTTATACATCTTCATACAAATTAAGTTTGTTGCGGATCAATCTCCTCCAAAATAATTTGCAGTGTGCAGGAAACCTTCTATAATTATTGTTACCATTGCAATACATTTCGTCTGCGGACTTGATCGAACACGTGCGTACTCGTACTGATCTCGTTCTGCTCGCGAATTACGATAAGCTTATGACGTCGTATGGGAAGGGCCTAACGTTCTGGATGAAGTAAATCTAACCATCAGTCACTGCCGCTCTGATGCGGAATGCGTAAGAATTGGACAAGTGCTAACTAGAAATAATAGTGAAGAGATTAGTAGGGCTATTCTCGTAATCAATCGCTTTTAAAAATCACTTAACGATAAGATTAAGACACGATCGCAAGCAGTCGCATTCACAAAACTATCGGAATCTAATGTTAATCCTATCTTGAACTGGATCATTTTCATACTGATATTTCAAACATCACGAATTTTTAAGATATCTACTAGATATCTTGTTTTGTGAATACCAATCCGCCATTTTATGATTTTCAATCAAGATAAGAGCGTATTAAGACCGCTAAGAGAATAAGCGCCCTCGACCTACAAAAAAATGAGCCCTAACAACTCAGTAATGTCGATTGCTATGCGAAAATGCGCTTTTAGAGGTACCACTGTGTTTGCTTACGTCGCAATCAGAATGCCTATAATATCAATACCACATTCAAATAATAAAAATAAATCGAGTAGGTAGGCGGGCTAAAAGAGATAATGAAAAGTTCGTCATCACAGATAATATCGCGATGAACCACATAGCTTCTCTACTAAGGTCCCGCTACAGTTCTGATGTACCTATTATTGCCGAGCCTAGTGGCATTGGCACCGACTTCAGATCAAGAAGTCCCGGGTTTGATTCCTAAAATTTTTATGTATTTATTTTTTTCACTAGAAATTTCTACTCGGATTGGAATCTTGTCTCTGATGGGACTGAACCTGTTGACTAGTAGAGAATGCTTCAAGCCTTAAGTCCTGCTGAGATTTATGTATAGAAGAATATTATTTATTTATTGCTAAAAGAATAACATGATATTTTATTAAGCTCTGCACTCGTTTCCTAAATTATTTTATTCACATAATAATTATAAGATATCGATTGAAATTTCAATAATATTAGCAAACAAATTTAAACAGTAACTGCTGATAGTTGTGCAGTTCTACGTGCATTTTTATGCAGTTTCTATATTTTTAGACCCTTGCGCCGTTTCTCGAGAGCAAGATATCATATTGTTTTACCCATCACGTCGTGTTTCGTAATTTCTTCCCCTTTTTCCGTCCATTTTTTCCATCAAAATATTATTTCTTATATAACCTTTCCCGTTTCTTTTGCTTCCAATCTGGCGGTCTTTAAGTACGGAATCGATGTGTTCGATTCTCAATCGACCACGTATTCTTACACCTTTTCTTTCAGCCTTATAAATTCTGTTTGCATCCATTACTTCAACATGCTGAAACGGTCTCAACCGATTAACTTTCATCTTTGTACACCACTTACTCGCTCATCCCATACCACATTCCTTCCTAATATTCTCATTTCTTTCCATATCCCACAGTGGAGCTCTTATCTTAAAGTAATGTGATTATTAAACCAACAACTATAAGTGATGTGATTCTTCTCCTTGCTACAAACTGTGGACATAGAAACAAAGCTATTATCATTCTTCGAGGTCTTAAGGTCACCGACATTGCAAAAAACGTCTGGGCTTAAATGGCAGTGGGCGTATCATGCGGCGAGACAGGACGATGCCAGATGGTCACACATCCCAGACCACTCCGCAGTGCAGACTTACTCCACTCTAACAACAGCGGCAGCGAACGTACTCTAAAAGTTCTTCAACCGACTGGCATGTCCCCGAAATATTCGAAAAAGATACACAAAAAATCGTAAAAATATTCTCGTATGAGTTCACAATTTGAAAATACTGATGGCGTTCGGAAAAAAATGTCAAAAAATTATTGTTTGTTTATTCGAACTGTTCACATTGTTTTTTTTTTAATTATTATTACAGCCGATATAGCCAATATCAATTTCTTTAATAGAATTGTTTTTTTTCATAGACCATTTTACGAAGAGATGCCCTTTTCTAACACATAGTACGTAGGTATGATTCAATGACTGTGAATTTGTCGCCGGCTAAGAATAGCACCTCTGCTCTTTTTGCTGGTTTTTCGAGCATCCTGTAAGAGGCAGGAAATCGAAAAATCAGATCGGGACCGTGAGGTTGACCACCTCACGTCCTTAAACCTTAACTGGTCAGAAAAGGCACAAGAGCCTCGGACGCCTTCGAGCGCAATGGAGAGCTCTTGATGCCTCCCTATGCTCCTGAGTGGGGCTTAGGCCTCCCGCATTGTGGGTTGGTTTGGGGGGGATCCGCGGCGGGCTTGATTTGTGTGGGACCGGCTTTTCGGTTTGATTGCTTTGATCGACCTGGGGGGTCGGTTTCGTGCGGGTCGGGTTTGCTGCGGATTGGTCTCCTCCGGGCTGGCTTGCATAGAGTGGGGGACCTTAACGGGAGTATGTATGTATGTATGTATATTGTTTGGATGGCAATATTAATTTTGAAAAAAAAATATTTTTAATAAGTTCAAGACCGACAACACCGGAATAGAGCCTACACGTAATGTAAAAAATAAAAACATAATATTATAGAATATGTAACAACTAATGACTCTATAACAATTCATTACTGATGTTCGATTTTTAAATGGAACAAACCACTACGGGCTGCTTACGACCGTTTTCTACTGTTATTTCGAAGGCTGGCTAAGTGTGATCACTTTACGTTAACAACGTTCGCCATTAGGTGGTAATGTTTAAGTCTCCTTAACTCCTAATCTTACCATGTAGAATACTGCCTTCCATGCATCCAACTTACCATGTAGAATACCGCCTTCAAAACTAGTTTTAATAAAATATTTAGAAACGCGTCGAAGGAGGCAGAGCATCGTAATATAGCTTAAATTGTACCTAATGCTGAAACTTTGAATGTGACGCAGGCCAACAGATCATAGACAAAGAAAATTGTTTAAATTAAACATTATTAGCATCTCTGACATCTCTAACATTATGAGCCCTATCACGCGTGAACGGTTGCACCAATTTTTGTCAGGAGAAGGTTCTTATGCATGGATCACTCTCTCGAGAGAGGATTGCCACGTTCCAAAGAAGAAGAAGAAGGTCTTATGAAAGAAAATATGCGTGGAACATTAGAAAATTAAAGAAAACTTAAAGTAGGTAACCTTCTTAGTGCTTTTGTTAACATTATTCATTTCTAATTTTGAAATTCAATTGACGTTTGACGGAAACTATCAGTTGCTTGATAATTTGTGAGATTGACAAAAATCGGATGCAAAATTGATGGTTTAAAACAGATGCATCAGTCGAAATTATATTGGTTAAACAAATTCGAAATCAATATTCATATATTGGTTAAACCACAGGACGACGTCCGTCGGGAAAGCTAGTTATAAATGAAGATGTCGCAGTAGCCCTAGTACAAGCTTTCGATGATCGAATATCGAAACGATCACCGAAAGAGTTTCGAAAAATTTTCATCGAATGATTCCATCGTTTGATTTAAGAACACTAATTTCACGATAATAAGCGCTTATTAGCGTGAAATTAGCTTTCGATAAAACTCGTACTAGCTCCACAGATCGCAGAGAAAGGGCGTGATATCGAACACCATATAAGGATTATTTGTTGCCCATGCAGTACCCACACTCAAAGATGATACTATAGCAAACTCGTTGATGAAGGACAATCGGCCATATTTTCTTAGCAGATTCTCATTCAACAGCGGCTTTGTTTCCATTGAAAGTGGGACAAAGAATAAAGTACGAGTGTGGTATGTGCGGCCTTATCAGTGTTCAGCCTTTGTGCGAGTCGAAATATTCTTGTGACTAATCAGCTCGGCTGGCGATAACATCACCATGGAGGAGCAGTCATGTGCCGCGGTGTAATCTCTGCACTATCAGCTGTATCGTCTGACCTCCAAGACCGCACTAAGGGAACGATCACTCAAAGACATCGACTGCGCAAATCGGGTGATACCGATTTGTAATGAATGACGACGTCATTTGCACTACTAACAAAATGGCACAAATCGACTAGATGCAACGCATAATATAAGATCTAGCTAGACAGTCAGGAAAACCTAAGAAGAATTTGATGTGCAATGTGAGATTTCACTTACATTTACAAGAAATGGAGAGATATCTGGTAGTTGGTCTCGCATGGAGCCAACATCAATCTAAAGCTACTTTACGTTCGTTTCTATACATACATTGAAAGCTGGCCGCTCGAATCATGTTGGGAAAATTAAACATTTCAACCTGTTGAACTGTTTTCAAGATTTTAATGGCGGAGAACTATAATTTCCTGATTAAAATTGAGCTCAAAAAGCATATTATTGTATCATTGTTTACCAATGTTCATGTGTTCCTTTGCTGATCCCATAAAATGTGAACAAGTAAGGTCGGTGTGGCAAAAAATGAGTCCGAGAACCATTTTGACTAGGTATAGATTGAGATTCAAAATATGAATTATCCAACCTCTCTACGAGTAATTTTCTCCATTCTTCAAAGATCTCAAAATTAGCAACAATCTTCCTCTCGATAGGGTTTTGCCTGCACATTGTGACGTCATCATTCCTCTTTCACATCCATGACTGTCATTGTAATCTCTATAGGCCCTGTTTGAGTATTGTGAACATTAAAACAAAATTAAACATTTCAGTCGCTTCTTTCGTGGTCTAAATATTTTAATACATTTTTTGCAATCTATTTTTTGTTCCCATCTAATCCAGAATGGATATTTCCTTATCAAATCCTCTCTCCATCATTATTGACTACTCCCGCTCAGCTAAACATGTCAATCAATTCTCTGTCTTATGTTTTTTTTTTGGAGAGAATAAAAATTATTATAACAATCTTTTGTGTAATTTTCAGGCAGTCGGAAAGAAAACTGTCTAAAATAAAATACTTCAAATTGTATGAAGCAAAGTGGATATAATAATACTTATTAGGATTCGAAGCAATTTTCTCAAAGGCATACCTGATAATGTATTATTATCTACCAGGCAGTTGCCTTCTCGAATCGAATTTCAGACAGACTCTTCAATGGATGAACATCCTTCATAAACTACACGTACACCCTTCACGTGTTTGAGGTTATCCGCCGTAAATTTGAGATCGCAGTCTCAAGTGAAGCCTAATTAATGAAAATGAATTTCGCTGTAAGCTTTTCCACAAAACACAAGCTGTCTCTAAGAACCTGAAATTTTATGTGTCGATCCAATGAAAACGACTAGAAGATTTGGTATTCACAGTGATTTGTTTAATCTTGTTTTATTAATGTTTAAGCAAATAATTATCAATCAATCAATCAAAACTCCCTTCGAACTCCACTCAGGAGCATAGGGAGACAACAAGAGCTCTCCATAGCGCTCGATCTTGGGCAATACTTATGAATAGATGCTTTTATGTATGCTTTTGGCCTTGTGCAGGACGACCCACACAAGGCCACAAACTAATAATTATAGGTAGCACATAATTGCCAAAATAAATTAAGAAGTTTCTTTCAAGTTTAAGGATGGCCATTGAGAATTTGAGATATACGATAAACCATTGAGATAGATGCTGTGACTACTTCAGGCCGCAATGTGTAAGCTAGTTTTTTTACGTGAGTTCAATACTAGAACTATAGACAACTTAAACTTTTGGTGGTTTTGAGTTATTAAAGTCGGATGTTTGTATTCGTCGAAGAGTACTTAATTCTATAAGTGGATAACTTCATACACACCACTATTATTAAATAATGGATAAATTTCAAAAGTTAACGAAATAAAAAATATGCATTATTTGCTAAAACAAGAAATCTTACATTTCAAGTTTTGAACAAAGTTATAAAAAATAATAGTTTTACTTTACTTTTTTTTGTTAAAATGTTGTTTCATTATGCTACACCCACAAACAGGCTATGCCTTGTGGGATTTTTCGAAATGTTTAATTGTTAAGTTAATTATAAGAATGTATTTTTATTTAATCGAAAAATAAACACTATTATTATTATTATTTCAAATCATTTATTCATTAAATCACAATATATCATATGAAGTATACATCATTGTAAAAAAAAATTAATAAAATAAATTAAAATTAAATACAATGCTATATACTAAATATAAAAATATCGTTATTATCTCTCATGATACATCACGATGTAATGTAATCATGAGAGATCTTCGAACTACAGAGAAAGGAACCTTCTTAACATCCTACATGAGGACAACAGAACTGCCTTTTGGATGGCATATCTGAGACCACAACAGATGCCAAGTTTCCCTAGATTGTCTTTAAGAGACTTAGGAATAACTCCATTCGTCGATATCACTATAGGTATTATGTACGTGGTTGGTGTATGCCACATATCCTTGATTTCGTGAGCAAGATCAAGATATTTAATTATCTTATCTTGCTCGGCTTTTTTCAAATTTTCGTCATACGGAATAGTTAGGGATTGCAATCCGGTCTCATTTTGAATCCGGCCGGATCCAACCGGATTTTCGTCAATCCGGCCGGATCCGATCGGATCCGACCGGATTGAGCTAACCTTGATGAATTAACATTTTAACAATAATAAAGGCCTAAAATAAAACGGTACGTATACGAAATTAATTTAATTAGGGTATGACTTCTTTTAAATAATAAAAACTATAAAAAATATAGTTTTTTTTAAATAAAATTACAAATTAGATAATGTTTTATAAAATTCAAATTGAAATGCATCGAAAATAAGTAACATATTTATATAACCTGCTTGATTGATCATGATTAACGATGTCCAAACTAAAACCGACACCACGAAAAAGAAAGATTCTCAAAAAATCACCAACCCATAGTGAAATAAACCATTCGAGGCGGAGTAAGAAACTCCAGATTCGGAGCTTCTGCGATGTCGAGAACGTCAAGCAATGGGGTAGAAATAGAAGGCCTTATTGGAAAGACCACGTCAACAGAACTGTAGCTCTGGTATAAGTTTTCGATGATCGAATATCGAAATGATCATCGAAAGAATTTCGAAAAATTTTCATAATAAAATTATCAAATGATTCGATCGTTTGATTTTAGAACACTAATTGCACACTAATAAGCTCTTATTTGCGTGCAATTAGCTTTCGATAAAACTCGTACTAGCCCCACTGATCCGGTGATTCTGGTAATAATAAGAGGATGAAATCACATCAACCAGCAGACTCTTGTACGAGCACCAAAGAGATGGATGAGCAGTTGGACATGCGCGTCCCAGGAGTAATACCTATAACCGGGAATAATCAGATACACTCCTATAATATATTATCAAGAAAAAGTCTTTGAGAAATCATTTCAGTTTTATCCTTGAATATAACTGCACACACATTGTGACAGACTACCGAACTAATCTAATAAAAAGCAGACAATTATCACAATTATTTTGCTTTTAAAAAGGTTAATATATATTTTATTGGCTAAATAATTGTTTAATATTCTCACTATTTTTCGAACAGGTGTCTTTTCATTCGATAGTCAATACTTTCAATACGATCAGTAAACACTAGCTTTAAAATCTTACACTGGGCACAAGGAGCAATAGCAGCATTCCACTGCGCTTACTGTTACGCATTTGCCTCCTTTTCTCTTTTTATCTTTATGGGTACCCACATTTTACCTACAATGACCCTGTGATATTGCTAGGGGTACGGGTTCGAGTTCTGTCCATGTTGAGTTTGTTGAAAAATCCTTTGATATGATAAACCGGATCCGATCTCCGGATCCGTCAATTTTCGCCGGATCCGATATGATCATTTTGATGCCGGATCCGCCGGAATACCGGATCCGGTTTTCCGGATTGCAATCCCTAGGAATAGTGATATCCACGAGATACGTTATCCCGTTCCTACGATCAACCAATACAATGTCCGGACGATTTGCGTTAATCGTTCGGTCAGTTTGTATTGGTATATCCCAATACAACTTTGTATTACTGTTTTGCATTACCGAAATTGGGGTGTACCTATAATAAGGTACTTCAAGATCGAGCAAACCATATTTCAAGGCAAGTTTTTGATGAACTATTTTAGCCACATCGTTATGTCTGTGCAGATACTCAGAACCACACAGGAGAGAACACCCAGACAAAATATGTCTGAGTGTTTCTCCTGTTTGGCCACATGCACGACATTTATCAATTATATCAGGTGCTTTAATAATATATTTTTTATAATTATTAGTGACGATGACCTGGTCTTGTATTGCACAGACAAAACCTTCTGTTTCGCTAAATAGTTCACCAAACCTCAACCATCCAGTCGAATCTTCAAGACTTACATGTGATGAATTTAAAGTTTCGAAGAATCGACCGTGGAGAGACTTGCCTTTCCATATATCAACCCGATCTTGTACCCCAATTATCGGTGGTGAAACAGGATTTGATAAATTTAAGGGCGTGTACTTCAAATCACACGCAATGAGGTCTTCATAACCCAATTTATTCCTTGATGAGATAAAGTAAGATTGGAGGAGGTTTATCTCTTTGTTATTCATGTTTTTGATGTTTAACATGCCTCTACCACCAATCTTCCTTGGTAAATATAATCTCATCAAGGAACATCTTGGATGATGCATCCTATATTGTGTGAGCAAACCACGTACCCTTAAATCCATCTTGTCTAGTTCCGTTTGGTTCCACTTAATGATTCCAAAAGAATACAAAATTTTCGGTACAACCCATGAATTAATGGCCATAATTTTATTTCTCCCGGAGAGAAAACTTTTCAAAACTTTTTTTAATCGTTTAATAAATTCATTTTTAATGTTATTTTTAATAATTTTGTGGTCAAAAACTAGATTTTGTTGAAAGCCAAGATATTTGTAATTTTGATTATCTAAAAGAGGAATGTTTGTAACAGATGAAGAACTATTTTGATGATTGTTTCGGATTATTCCTTTTTGAACATTAATTTTTGCACATTTTTCTAAGCCAAATTCCATTTTTATATCATCACTAAATTTTTTTGTAATTTTGATTAATTTTTCTAATTCAACTAAATTTTTACCAAATAATTTTAAATCGTCCATATAAAGTAAATGACTAAATTTAATACCAGACCTTTTTAATTCATAGCCACAATTTGAGGATTCCAATAATTT
This sequence comes from Mystacides longicornis, assembly GCA_963576905.1. NCBI lineage: Eukaryota > Metazoa > Arthropoda > Insecta > Trichoptera > Leptoceridae > Mystacides > Mystacides longicornis. Next base: position 4,715,712 of record OY756424.1, on the reverse strand, counting down.
ACTCAGTGGATTTAGAGCTAAGCAGAACCAAAGCGGACTTAGACTATCTCCTTGAAAAATACCTCTATTGATATGGATTGAATCGGTAATATATTTTCCAGAAGGTTGAGAAACAGATATTTTTGTTCTCCATTTTGACATCAAAAATTTTAGAAATTCTACGAGTTCGTTGTTAATTTTATATATTTCCAAAACTTTTATTAGCCAAGAGTGTGGGACTGAATCATATGCTTTTTTGTAATCAATCCATGCCATAGAGATATTTTTCTTTTTGTGTTTCACCTGCTCACAAATAATACTGTCTATTAAGAGCAATTCCTTTGTCCCACGAGATCCCATTTTACATCCATTTTGTCTGACAGATAAAATATCATTTTCAATTAAGTATGAATGAATTTTGTTTGAAATTATAGATGTCAAAAGTTTATAAATTGTTGGTAGGCATGTAATTGGTCTAAAGTTATTTGGAGTTGAAGCATTATTGATTTTTGGGATCACGTGGGTTAATCCTTCTGTTAAGAATTCTGGAAAGTTCAAATTTTCAATTGCAGATTGAAACTGTCTTGCCAATATTATATGTGAATTTGTAAATTTTTTAATCCAAAAGTTTTGTAGCCCATCTTTTCCCGGAGATTTCCAATTTTGTATTTTTTTAAATGCAGTTTTAACATCAATCAAATTTATATTGAAATTTTGCATTTCTGGATGTTCAGAATTAATTTCTTCTAACCAATCACTATTAGTGTTATGGGATATAGAATTCGACCAAAGATTTTTCCAAAAAGTTTTCATATCATCTTTATTAGGTAAATTATCTGTTTTGAAATTTGAATCTTCCAGATTGGTAAAACATTTTTTTTGATTAAAGGAGAAGAGATGGTTCTGTTTTTTCCTTTGAACCCTTTCTTTAAATCTTCTTATCCGTTTAGCTAACGCCAAGACTCGTTGTTTAAAAAAGTCAATTTTTTCTATTATTTTTAAATTAAAGTTATCAATTGAATATATATTTTCGATATCAAAAATTTTCTCAACAAACAATTTTAATCTTGGTCTATGGTTTCCGGAATTAAATGATGTAAGTTTTCCAATTATTGAGCGAAATTTAGTTATTCTATTTTCTATTCTTTTTTGCCAACGGGGGGTACTTGAATGGTCAATAATGTTTTGATTTCGACTTCGATTAAATTTAATATTAGCCATATTTATGCAAGTAGCCGCTGCACAATAAAGAATAGAATGAACGTCTTGTAAATTTTGACAGGAGTTTAAATCATCTAAAATAATATTATTAACACGACAAATAATTTTTTCAATAATTGGAAAACTTTTGAATTTTGGCAATAAAGGTCGAAGAAAGGGTTCTTGATTACGAAACAACAAAAGCATCTCTTCATATTTGCTCTTAATAGAGTCATAATCAGGGATATTGAAATATTCAAAGTTCTCGTTTGAAGCATCATTAGAATTTATAATATTTATGTTATGAATGTCATCAGAGCTTGTGTTGTGATGATTAAGTTGTGAATTTATGTCCAAAATTGTGTTATGATGATTCATCGGAGAACTTAAATATTCCGATCTAAGAACGTCTAGTTCAGATTCCGATAATAATTTGTTTCTAATTATTACCCGAACCTGATCGGACAATCTTTGGGTACTAACATTTATCGTGGGCTTCAGAAGAAGCCATTCCTGGGACAGCCTTTGTCTGTAGCCAGTCAAGAAACTGCCCCCCTCTGTAGCTCGGTTGTACGCCCGGATGACATTTTTATTCATTTCTCTCGTCCATCTCATCCTGCGGCGTACTTGACCACCTGCAGCGGGGCCTGCTGAACTACGAGGGTTCACTCGGCCCAAGCATGCAGGTGTCGATGGTGGTGTCCGATCTTCTTCCATCACAAACAATAATTAACAGTTAGTTTGGCATTATACATTTTCTTCTTTTTTTATTTTTTTTATAAAAGTTCTTGTTTTCCGTTTTACAAAAAAAAATCCAAAAATAAATAAACCATGAAAAATATTTCAAAAATTGTTTTTTTCACAAAACAGTTCCGTTGTCAAGTTAATTATTATTTTCCAAAACACTGATAATAAATTTTCATTTTTCTTTTTTCCAAAGCGTAGAGTTTTATAATAGTAGAGTTTTATAGCACAAATTATAAAACAAATAGTAAAAAACACTTTTTAAATAATCTTGAAGATAAATTGTAAAAAATAACTATAAAAAAATATTTTTGAAAGATGGAGATCTTTTGTGTAATGTATGATGTCAAACTGTTGCTAGGTGTTATTATTATTATTATTACTAGTTAAAGAAGTAGGTACATTTTTGTGGAAGCAAAAACTTTGACAGCCATTTTCTCAGAACTGTTCATCTGAAGATGTGATAGTATTGATGCCACGTTGACACTAAAAACCCATTTTATGGAATTATTGTAGTAGTTTACATTTTTTTTATTAAAAATGAATCTGTGTTCACTCGAAGTGAACACAGATACACTTTTGACATCTTTCACACTAAGCAAAGTCTTGTGTCGTGATAGCGGAAATGGTAGGCACGGCCGGAAATCGAACCTACGACCTCCAATACGCTGTGCGCATGAAAGCCGGCGATCGATACCACGGGAATATCAACCACCTCGAAGTTCTCTCTTCTGCGCCTAAATCCTTATTCTTAAATTATTTTTAATTTGTCAAGTCAACAAGGTCTGTACAATATAGACTTTTGTATTGAATTTTTAGATATCGGTACTTTTTTCATAAAAGCCCTTTCATTCACAAATTAAAGTCATTAATTACCAATTTTTCATTTAATTGTTTCTGGAATTTCGCTTGCGCTTGATCTGTTGTACCCTGTCTGTATATATTATATATCTACTAATATGATGGTTTCAGGAAACATGAGCTGAAAGCTTTAATAAGTAAGTCATGACATTTTTATGATATCTGTAGCGCTAATATAAGTTTTCGATGATCGAATATCGAAACAATTCATACTAAAATGATCGAATGATTCGATCGTTTGATTTTAGAACACTAATAGCATGCTAATAAGCGCTTATTTGCGTGCAATTAGCTTTCGACAAAACTCGTACTAGCCTCACTGAAGCTGGTTTTAATAAATATGCAATACACATTTAACTGGACGACACAATCTATGGTGAGAGTCATCTTCGACTGTGTTAATTCTCCATTCCTCCATATTTTGTGTTCTTCGCTTTTCGCTATTTGTATCTAACTATCGATTTTTTCCTTATACGAAATGCCTTATTTCTATAACTCCAAATAGAGAAAACAATCAAAAATTTTCAATAAAAAATACTGGAGTTCTCTCAAAAAAATCATGTAATTTTGTACCAGACATGTGCTTGTGGCAGCTATGAAAAGTATGAAAATACTTGACTGCGTGCAGTGAACGACAGAAAAGTTTGATCAACCTCAACTAAAATAGAAGATTCTATCGCTGGAAAAGAAAGACCAAGTTCCTAATAGGTGTTCCTTCTGTGTTTGTGTAATAGTTGACATAACACTGCAGATGATTGCTGATCAGACTGCAGTGTTAAGTTGGTGATAAGCGGTGGTGAGTCCTATGGAAGAAGCAGCGGTTGCTTTGTTTGAACGAACGGAATGATCGCGCGTAAGAGTCAGCAGTCAGCACGACCCAGATAGGGAAATATTTGCACAGCAACGTAAGTGTAAACATTCTAATGGCGTGTGGAAGTCTTGGTCTGCGATGCGTGTGTGCAAATGCCAAGTTAAATATAAACATAGAGCAGAGCCGACCTTCTAGAAGCACCTGTGGATCTGCACAATGCTGCATACACACTCGGACCAAGATTTCAACGCCGAACGTCTGCACAAATGTATCTGCACAAGCACAACAAAAATATTTTGAGAATGATATTTTTTGTCAAATTTCATCTTTCCGGATACCAAGTGGCAACACTGGTTCGGTATTTTTTTATGGAAAAGTCCTGGCAACGTTGGTTTTTAATTTTTCTTAGGGAAAGATATAACATCATCAATAATGACATTTTAGATATACAGAGATATATTATTTTTATAATCAAAAGCGTTTACCCAACAGCTTATGAAGTTGAGCCAATACGTATAGTCACTCCCTGCTAGGTCACTTAAATATCTTTTGAATGTTGATTATCGAATGCTGGTATAATATATTCTAGTGTTTTGTCGGTTAGCTGTTCTGTAAAAAAAAGTAGGATCTTCCTCATCAGACGTATCAATCCACTTCTGTTAAATTTTTTACCCAAAAAATCCGAAATGAATTCGAAAAACTTGAGGGTCATTGTAATGCCAATACGTCTGAGCAGTTTTGGAGGAGGGTAGGTATAACAAGTTTCCATTTTTTTAAGATACATACAGAGTCTGATTTAACACGCAGTTGTT